>CM039438.1:17260473-18498973 GCA_022379115.2 Bauhinia variegata
GGGTTAGATTCGAGTTCTTGCCCCTTGGTAGTTTGGTACAGAAGTTTATAGCTTTTATAGAAAAGGAAATGTCATGTAATGTTACTTCTTTTTTCTTTTTGAACTGAAGTTATGTAAGATTACTTTTATTTAGATTTTGTATCACACTCTCCTAATTTATTTATTCTAAAAATATTATTTAAATTAAATAATTCATTATAATCTTAAAGTTATTATTTTAAAATTTTTATTAATCATTTTATTTGAATATAAAATCAAATAATAACTTATAGTTTTAAAATTATTGGAGATCCAATTCATAGTCCCAAGTTGGGTGCATATCATAGTTATAGTTTAGACCATTTTGTAAAGGTGCAGACAGAGGTTAAAGCTACAAAACAAATATAACTTCTTCTAGTGGTGTTCGGAAAAAAGAAGAAGAAAAGAATTAAGTCTTCTTATAATACCATCGTTGTACGATGCATAGAATTAGAAATTCATTGTAGTTTCATCAAAATTTTCTAGATTATATTAGATTTTAAAAAAAAAAAAACTATATTATATATTTCAACTAGACCTTAAACAAGCCAAAATTTTCAATTGAATCTAAAACTTGACAAAGCCATTAGTCCCCAGATGAAGAGTTATGTGAACTTTTTTATGTATTATCGTGGCTGTTAAATTGACGTGGAAAAAAGGTACAGGTATACATGACAAGTATGCTAACATGCATGACACGTGGCATGGACTGGTCTTCGTTGCTATACCCATAAAAACGTAGTCCAAGATTCTCGTTTCCTACTAACGTCGGAATATGCCAATACATGAATCAAGGCAGTGCGTGAGAAGCCAGCAACAGAGAATCCAGAAAAATTATAATTAAATAATTAAAGAGGGCTTGATGCTCCGGTAACAAATCAAGTATCCACAGTGGAATGCACAGATCTCAACAGCAGAAAAGAGGGCTATGATGGGAACTGAAATACTACTTAAACGTTAACTTCCAACATTTGACACACATAAATATGCCATGCCATTAATCAAACAGCATCCCTTCAACACAGTTGACAAAGTAAGACGACAAAACAACTCTGAAGCTATGGAGAGGGAAAGACGAAGCTTTTTGGGGCATTCCCCTATATGTTCTTCAATTCAAAAGATCCATAAAGCATTACACACTATATATTGCGAATTGCATATGCAGTGATCTGATATCTGTACGGTCCGCGAAGCTAAAAGTAGGTACCTTCTGGAGGCTGGACAAGCTTCCGGTTATGTGGAGCTGCCATTTCCTTTTTCAGCTGGGTCAGTATGTCCTCCATGGTGTACTCTCGTTGCCAATTTGCAAGAAGACCGAATTTCTTTGCTTCGACCTGTAGCAATTGCAAGTCTTTTTAAGTCTGGGCACACACGTCAATTGTTAAGTTCGCAAAGTGGACTAAATTTATGATATAATAATGATAATAGAACTGGAATGTCCATGATGCGACCCTGTATTTCTTGATAAAGACAGAACGAAATGAATTGCATGAACTTTCATACACATTTCTAATGTGGGTCTTAACATTCACCGATAACTGAGAAGCAAAAATGGACAAAAAAATCTTAGAAATTGCTAATTGCATCATGTGCATATCCATCGCACTGCATGAAAATATAAAAAAGCTGAAAGCATGTAAAAAAAAAATTAAAACTGATACCACTCCAGTTTCATGATTAACACAAGTCATGTTGATCCGTGAGTGAAACCGAACACTTGGGGGCTTCTCTGGGTAATCCTTATCGCAAAACAGCTTCAATTGATAAATTCTTCCTTCATGTACAGTCTGACCGGAGAAAAAAATATAAAGAAGACAATCATAGAATCAGTAACTTACAAATAAAACAAAAGGTTAGTACTTTGTTCGGAAAAGATATACTGGGTTATCATTTAAAAGTAGATCAATCATTCATGTTCCAGACTTGTTCACAACCGGTGAAAAGATGCCCCATTGATCAACCCAAGCCGAAGATTCAGTAGACTCTTAACAGGATATATATATATATATATATATATATAAGATAAACATTCTGGATCATTCTATATTTGTTGTGCCAAAAAAATCCATTATAACAAAACTCATCTCTGCATATGCAGAATTTCATGCTTATGGGCTATAAGCTCAAGTACTATCATTTGGCAGTAGGTAACCAGAGGACCATGAAATTAAGGACTTTAACTTCATAATGCGTAATTTCCATGCATGTACCAGTTCTGATATATCAAATCAGTAGTTTCACGGGTGTTCATTTCTCCAAGAAAATGTTCTAATTATACACATACAAGCTAACATTAAAAATAAGGGGAGCTGACTTAGGATATATTTACATTATGAGGACCAATTATGGTGCCAGTCCAAGAGCGCATGTAAATGTCATCACCGTCATCCATTCCATAGCTAACTGTGCCATCTCCAATACCTTTTTCTCCTCGTTCAAGTTCCTCCAGCAATCTGAAGTTCCTTGGTACTACATTGAAATGTAAATGCATTCAATAGTGCACAAAATAAATATAGAAACAAACCACATAATAATTTTTTAGTAAGAGGAACACTGTCAAACTTGAAATTCGATGGGCACTGTTATGGTTTATGATAAACACTGATCGTGAATACCTCCATACACGATTCCCAATTCCAAATTCTAACATATAAAGAAAACCCTCCGCAGATGTAACCTTTTCCTTCACAAGGCTTATACGCATGACATTAGTTTTAAATTTGCAAAACCCTTTAGGGAAAAATATGTCCAAGCCAAGTATTTACTCTGTTCACGAACCATCAGAGGAGGCGGGAAAATATACGCTGCAGATGATTCATTCCTTAGCTTGTAAAGATATGGCCACATATGAGTTTCTTCACCATCCATGCAATTAGAATAAAACTAGCGCAAAGTAATTGCATTACCTTAAACACACAGGTATCCTTGTGATGGTTTAAGCTTTAACATACGCTTGACTAGAGAAAAAGTACTGTAAAGGCTAGCTAAAATTGTACGAAGGTATGACTACTATAAACAGTAAAATGACCCGAACTCCTTCATATTTAATACATCAGTAACACGAAAATATACATTTCACAGAAGTATCTGAATCCGTTTAAAATGCGACCTCGCAAGTATTGAGAACCGACCAGCTATGATAATAGACAAAACAATTCGAGGAATTAGAATGATAATTAGTGTACTCATAAAACATCCAAAACAAAGATTCATGCAAATTCTGCATCAACCACAAAATCCTAGAAAGGAAACTGCAGTTTTAAATCAAAATTTTCACGTTGCTTCCATCATCGCAGAACAAGGAAACCAATACAAAAGTAGAAGACTCGAAATAAAAACTCAAAAAAGGCACATCGAGGGTCTTACATCAAAAGAACAAGAAAACAGCAAATATCTCAAAACGGTAGAGAAATTTCAAAAGAATACAACGGAGAGAACTTCCTTAGGGAAAAAAACTAAAGAACAAGGTCATAAGTCCGCAACTCACCCACGACACTCGATCCTCCTGAGCCAAGCGTCATAGATGACTAACTAGGATTTTCCTCTGGTGGGTGTTCTGGATCTGATCAAAGTACGAGACTTTTTTGAGGATAGAGCTGATAGGAGGAGAAGACAGACGCAGGAGAATCTGGCCGAATGAAGACGAGGTAGGCAAAGGTGGAATAAAGAAAAAAATAAAAATAAAAATAAAATAGGGGCAATAGGGATTTGATAGAAAGAATAAGGTGATTTCTTTTAACACCTTTTATTGCACGCCCCTAAAGTGGGAACTAAGTAAGGATGTGAAAAAAAAAAATGGGGTGACAAAAGAAATCTCCATCTTTTATCTACCGAAAATTTAAAGCAGCCCCATGCAGGTATCTGGCCCATTTGTTTTACCATTTGCAAAGTTATATTTCCGAAAGGAAAAACTTGTTCCAATTTTAAGATGATCCCGAAGGGGAAAAAAAAACTGTATTTGTTTGAAAATACAAATATATAGTAGAGATTAGAAAACAAATAAATTACTGCTCTGATTTTCATTTACAGGTAATTATAATTTTACTGCTCTGATTTTCATTTACATGTAATTATAATTTTAATAAATTAATAAGAGTTGGCTCAATAGTTAATTCAAAAATATCTTTTAAGATTTTAAAATTGAATTTACATTCTTATATATCCTTAACTAAAAATTAACTCTATTTATTAGTAAAAAATAGTCAATTGCTAAATCTTCACCACATCAATTTAAATGCATTGTATTACTTACAATTAAGAATGGTTAACATGTATTCCTCTATAAAAAAAAAAAAAAGAAGAAGAAGAAAAGGAACGGTATAGATGTATTTTTATTTAGTTTTAACTTTATTTTTTACATAATTAGTGACTCTAATACTGAAATAAAAACTGCTAAAGTAATTTATAATGGATAAAAATATTTAACTAAACTAGTAGTGTAATTTTTTTGAAGTTATGTAATTTCAATTTTTTTGATTGGAATGTAATTTTGAATTATAATAGATGTATAAATGCTACATATACTTTCGGATAAAATTCATTTTTATGGAAATTATAGATAGATATTTTAAGTTTTACCAATTAGGCTTTAAATAAATTTTAAAATTACATTTATTAAGCATTTGCCTCTTTTTTGGTAATGGCCAATTCCTTTTTTATTCCGACTTTATGCGTAAACTAAAAAGAAAATTGTGGTTTTCTTTTAATTTTTTTGGCCGGAACTTTGTTTTTTTGGTTAGAACCTGAACTTTGATTTTAACCTTGTGATTCAAGGAATCGTAATCGTAATGAAGACGAATAGACAGTGGTATAATTGTAAAAACGACTTTCTAAGACGGGCATCTTGATAATGACACGCGGCGAGCAACGACAAGCGCGGAACGTGACGTAACTAGAATCAGCTGCGTTGAATCTAAGCAGAGCGTCCATGAAATGGTGTTTTCCACCAATTGCATCGCCACGCTGTAGGTTAACTCCTCTAGTACTGGCAGAATACCGTTGTGCTATTTGTCGGAGCTTTTCTTCTTTCTAGCGCCCACAGCATTGGAGTCACATGCACATTCCCTTGGAATTGTGATCAGACTGCCCAGGGTTTTACTGACGCGGTTCCAACTGAATATAGCGAGTCGCACGCAGACATACAAAGAGTAACACAGGAACTTACTCTAGCGCATAGACAAGGAAGGATTATCAACTTCACTCTCTGCACGACTTTGGGCCTGGTGATTACTGCATTCAATAAAACAAACTAATCTCTTCTTTTTTTTCCTTTTTCTCTGGCTTGTAATTAGGGTTTCTGATTAGATTATTGACTCTTTTTGTTCTATCTCTGCAAGGAAAGAAAATGATTGTCAATCGTCACGTTTTATAATCCCGTTATAGGGTATGGATGAGTATACAAGATATAGGTTTTACTGAATCCAGATTTTATGTTCTGCTGTTCTTTCCCGATTCTATATTTTTATTCTGTCAGCAGTACTACTTTTATAAGAATTTCGTTTCGCAGCTAAAATTAGGATGCATTGTGACTGGGTCTTAGATCCTTGGCTTAGTTCAGTTAGATTATTGGGGGTAATTTTTGGATTTTGTGAAATAAGGGCAGCCAGTCGTTTGAACCATCTACATGCATTTCAGTATTATTGCTCGAAGTTTTTTTTTTTTTACTGGTGTTGCCCATTTAGTTATTTTTTAATTATTATTTTCTCCGATACTGCACCTGCTCCTTGAAATTGGATGCTTATCATGGTCAACTGTGTTGTTGGAAGCACGTTTGTTTCATTCTCTCCAAGAATAGTTTACGGGAAGGAAAAATTAGCTATGGATAAGAAGTTAATTTTCTTTTATTTTTATACTCCTGATGGTTATAAAATGGAATGGGCATTATATGCATTGATAGCCTGAATCTGTTTGAGATATTGTCGCCTAAGTAAACTGTAGAACCTTTGCTGTCATTTTAAAGAAAGAATGAAGAGACTGTTAGGTTCTTTTTGTTCATTGTGTTTTGTCACAGTTTCCATAACATTTATTCTAGGTTATAAATTAACATCTTTTTCTTTGGGTACTCCTGTAGATGTCACTATATATTGGTAATCTGTCAGTACGCACTCGAAGAGATGAACTTGAGCGTGTTTTCAGTAGATTTGGGCGTTGTAAGGTTGACCTGAAAAGAGATGGCTATGGCTTTGTCGTGTATGACATCCCTCCAAATGCAGAGAAAGCTTTGAGAGCACTGCAAGGTAGAAATATATGTGGGGAACCATTAACTCTAACATGGTCAAATAAACAGCCTAAACCTTTTCAAAGATTTGCTGGGGGTGCTAGAACTTATGACTCACAACATGAAAGAAATTCTGATACTGTGGGTTATGCAAGAAGGAGATTGAGTTCAAATGGATGGAGGAATTATAGAATGGGTAATGACATAAGGGCTAAATCTATTGACATGCACCATGAGGAGAGGGGATATCACCAAGAGGACTTCGATGTTGGACAAGAAAAAGATTATAGGGGAGACTATCATGATGATTGCAGAGGAATCATTCCTAACCTGGAGGATAATGGTAGATGGGGCGAGTCAATTCATGACCCATCAAGTGAAAATGGGAATGAAAATGCGATGAAATTTGATAGATATGAACCTTATCATGGTTATGACAGGAAGTATGAGAATGAAAATCATCAGATAGGTTACTCTGGTGGTTCAACTGCAGGGAACTCTCAAGAAGACATGGGGAGAGCACACGTTAATGAGGAAACTTCAAATTATCCTGATGACTCAGGATACAGATGTTATAAATGTGGTGAGTCAGGTCACAGAATGCGTAATTGTCCTAAAAAACATGCTTCACAGGGGAAACTTAATAGCTTGGATGGGGGGCAAGGTGATAAAGTAGACAAAAAGCATAGAGTTGAAGATGAGTTCAAGAAATTTGGATCAAACTCATATGCAAAGCTGCAGTCAAGTGGGGATACTTTACCAATGAGACAACAGAGAAATGAGCAGAGGTTGTCTGGTTCACGTCATTACAGGGAGCTGTTGAAGAATGAATTGTCTCCTGTAGCAAAGGAAACTGATGGGCATAGAAGAAAGGATTATGGAAGAATGAAGCGCATAAGGAAGGAAACTGAAGCACCTAAAAGACCTAGTACAAAAAAAGCCAAGAGGTCGATATCATCCTCTTTGCGTTCAGATAGGTTAGCATCTCACTCACGCTCAATTTCTTCATCGTCCAAATCTATGCATAGGTCTAGTTCCCGTTCTAGATCAAGAGCAGTGTCTTCTACAGCACAATCCTTGTCTTCAAAATCTCGTTATTCCAGATCCGGAAGTCCAAATTCTAGGAAGTCAAGCTCCCCTACATCTTTGTCTGTATCACTCAACCCATCTTTGGCATCATCTCCAAATAAGGTCCAGCTGAATTCAAAAGGCCCGTCAATTGATGCTACTGCTCCCAGATCCTCAGATCATTTGTCTGCACAAGGACAACAGATTGAGAGTGATTTTGATTTGAATCATAAATCTAAAGACACAAATATTGCTGTCAATGGGAATGATGCATTGTACACCAAAGTGGTGGATGACCTGAAAAAGGATCATTATGCTCCTGACAACAACAATCAAAACCTTGTTCTCTTCGATCAATCGAATGAAGTTACTGATCTAACCAAACCACTGACAGATAATGGTACTTCTGCTGCTGGAAGTTCTGCAGAGATAGTGAGAGAGACAGAGAGCTTTCAGCCTTCAGGAACACTGATGATGGAAGACATGCCCGTAGACATTAAGAAGTCAGCTTTGGAAACTCATAGCAGTTGCCAGTCTGCTCATTCAACAACCTTATCCTCGGAGGAAATGTGCATGGTTCTTAAGCACTATGGCTTGGAACTTCCAAATGATGATGAAAAAAATTTAACTGCAGATGCTTTCTTTGGTTCTGCTCGGATGTGGCCTTGGCATATCATTTACTACCGGAGGTTGAAGAAGGGCCCCACTTCAACTGAAAACTATGCCCGGCGGATTGCTCAGAATAAAGAATTTGGTATTGTTGATAAGTATATCAGAAGTAGTAGCGGATGGGGAGAATTAAGTCTGGAGGAAGTTTAATGCTTCAGTTACAGCTGATGCCCCTTTGGTAGATTTGCCTCACATATTATGCTAATTGGAATTGGGATACAATCTCATAGTTAAGTTTTTGAAAAAGTTCACCCAGGTAATTGTGTAAATCACGCCATCATCTAGTCTTGACATGGTGTCATTTTGAGAATGATGGCTTATATGACATCGGTATATTGAGCCCTGACTAATGGTACAGAATCTGGAATGACAAGTGTAGGATGTTTTAATTTTTGTTCTGTATATTTTTCTGCTTGCTCAAAGAAGGAGAGGGGTTGAGATGAAGCTGCTTATACTATACTAATGAGCAAAACCAAATTGGTCTTGACAGTACAATGCTGGTTGAAAGCTTAGCAATTTTTAAACCTTACAATGCTCTTGACATCAAAATGAGTAAGTCTTATAGTAATAGTCCTAAGAATGTCAATTTTGTGCCTTGCTTATATGTGTATATATATAGTTTATGATTGTTGGAATCATGCAATTCAGAAATCAGGACTTAAATTGTAATTCTATCAAATTCCCATTGGGAAGGATTTTAAAAAGTTTATAAGTAGGTTAGACACTTCGCTCAATCGTAACTGAATCACCACTTGCTAATTTGCTACTATGCTGAAATTTCGTGACTCTGGTAATTTGGTTCGGTTGCATTTCAGATATATTGTTGTAGGATTAAAGTAGGTGAAGTCTTGCCAATCTCACAGATGGTTTAATACTCTGATTGTCAGATGCCATCCATAATTCTAGAGATTAACTTATTGAAATTGAATCTTTCTGGGATAAAGCTATGAACGATATGAGATAATATGCATCATTTAGCATCGGTTCAGTTTGTGCGAATTCTGGAATGGAGAACTTTTGTGTCTAAGATGTCACTGCCTTTTGCTTTGCGGAAGTCACATAACGGGAATTTGGAAACAGTTTTTTGTTCCTTATTCGTTGAGATGCACACAGATAAACACCTCATTGAGACGTCTTTTGACTTAGTAAAGATACTAAGTATTTGTAAAGGTTAGTCGACAGACATGCATAGAGAAAAATGATGACAAATATATGTATGACTGCATCTTTGTGGAATTAAAGCCGCAATTACGGAGCTTAGTTCTGTGGAAGCACCAAAGTGGAATTTTGGTAGACTAAAACATTTGCAATTTGGAAATATATCTAAAGAGTCCAGTAGACTGGTTCCATGAATGGCGTAGCCTCCGACAGTGTCATCGTTCTGAGTCGACACTGACAATCTGGTCGGTATTTTCATCAAATTAAGAATTCCTCACCACCGCAACATTGCTAGTCAAAACTTGATCTTTAGTGGCTTAGAATGTAATAGGGGACACAATGGGATGGTCATGCGAGCCTGCTAATTTTGGGTCCAAGGTATTGTCAAGAGTCTTCTAGATAATATTTTTTCACCGTGTAATACTCCCCAGCAAGGAAATTGATTTGCATCAGGAGAATTGTCTCAAAGGTGATCTACCTAAGTCGAATGATTACATGCAGGGTTTTATGTTGTTTAATCTGTGCCTTTACGCATATACCTCCATGTAATGAAACTATATCTTGAAAATTAGACTCTCAGCTTGTTTTCATGCTTAATTAATATGCTTTGTGTCACATTCTGATCGTAGAATTTATGCGTTGTTAGTTTTCTTGCGAGAATATGCATTTAGCGAGCTTCTCTTTTCTATTGCAGGTTGGCTTGGCTGTGTTAACGGAGAAAAAGGTCTTGCTCATAATCCTATGTTAATCATATTCCCTTGTAGACTTTCAATCAACTGTTTTCCCTATTCCACTCTCTCGATATATATCTTGACTTCTGGGATGAGGGTTGAAGTATTTGACTCTACTTGCTGCAAATACCTAGTTGCAGGTCCTTATGTGAATATTTTCCCCTTCTCATGTGGCCATGAGTATCTTTGGGGGATATTAGGTACATGTGGATGACAAGGAAAACATGGTTTTGACTAGTATTGCCTTTTAAGGAGATTGCTTTGGTGGATTAGTATTCTGCATGGCTGCTGCAGGAGCGCATCAAGACTTGGTTATTTTCCCTTCTCCTTTGTTTTTATGATGACGACTAAGTAGATGCATGTTTTGGGCTTTCAGTAAGGACTAATTAACCTGTCCTAATGACCCCTTGATGACTAATTGAGTGCATTGATAATCGTTCTTCATTCCTCGTTGCCCCACGAGCTGTGCACCTTGGTTTTTTGCCTAGGTTTGTATTGACGACATACTTAAGCAACTAAACCAAGCATTCATAGAGAAACTGCAGTTGCATTTTAAACCCGCTGTTTCCCAATTCCAGTATGTAGCCTACAGTATAAATGATTATAATTGCATCAGCAGATGGTACACCTCATAATTTTTAATGTGAAATTACTACGGCATTAACTAGATGAGAACTCGAGTTGTTGCGTTCGTTGTAGTCTGCATGCTATGTATGTAATTGTGTTAAGGAAGGTGAAAAGAGTGAAAGCCGGATTAAATAGAAGATATAGAGATGAAGAGAAAGGCGTCACAAGTGGAAGGAAAGATAACAATTGTGAGGAGGAGAGCAGCAGGGCAATGCATTTAGTTGAGAAAGAGTGTAGGAAAAAGATGATGGGCACGGTGATAATCTAGAGGGAAGAAAGGAGAAAATGGAAAAGGGTGGGCATTTATCGTCTGACGTAATACCCTCCCTCATTATTCTCAACCGCCCCAATTACTCTTGCATTTATGTGTTTTTAATGGTCTTAATAGAATGGCCTTGTTTTTTCAATGCTCGGAACTACCCAACCCACCCTACCATCCTTAATTCACTTTAATTTCATTACCCTTTTTTTGATCCCTAGCCCATAATAAACCAACATTTCTCGTGCTATAAGATATCTCCCTTATGAATTGTTCAACCTGATGGAACTTGCAAACTTTGGTTTTTCTTGCTTACTCCATATTACTACTGATTTTTGTTTAGTTACAAGGTTTCTGACCTATTAGTGGCAAAATATGCCATTTATTACCTTGTCACTACAGATTACGTCAGGGGATCCTAATAACCGAGAATGCTTTTTCATTTAGCTTTGGATTTTAAGGTTTTAAACTAAACCCTTTATTAGTATTTATTCTTTGTGTTCTATCACCACATTCAAACCTTAGCTCCTGTTACAGAGGAAAGAGATATTTTTAAGGTTTCTATAGAAACTGGTCTGCTGACTGGAATGTGTTCATGACCTAGTGGGTCTTAACCCCTCTAACAGACACCAAGTACAGAGGATCTAGGTCCTGTCACAGTAAACTTTTTATCTTACCAATTTTATCATTTTACTCATTCCTTTTTTTTATCTCTTTTTTGGTTAAAAAAAACTGTTGACTTAAGACTTTGCATGCTTGGTGCTGGTGGGAAAGGGATGCAATAGTAATGGTATTATCATGGGAAAAGAAAAGAGAAGCACAGGGAAAACTAAGGTGGATTTCATCTAACATTTTGATAATCAAACTAGGGCAGCTGAGGTTAAGCCCTATTACATCGTCTGCTGCTAAATAGCAGGAAATCTCAACTTAGAGAGAGTCACATAGATACCCCTTGCATGCTGGAATTTGCCATTAACTTTCTTTCTATATATGATGATTGGAATTGGAATAGAGCTATTTACGCTCCACCCTGTCTCTTTCCATCTCTTGGTTGGACAAAATTTGTGTGATTTCATTACAGAAAATAGAGGAAGGAAGGTAAAAGTGGAGCTCACGTAGCACTATTCAAGGAAGGGGAAAATAGAATATAAATAAAGGGGAAGTTGAAAAAGAAATTCCTAGGATGAAAAGCGATTTTACTCATTTCCTACTAGCTAGCTGCAAGAGAAACGCAGAAACTGGAAATAGAGATCCTACTCTAGCTTTAACTCCTCCTTTTAGCGTTGTTGTTGTTGTCATGGAGGAAATCAAGCAAGACGGTGCTTTTGCATTTGGGGCACTTGGGGTCATCCTCAGAAAGCATCACGTACATAAGGCAACGAGGGCAACCTACAAGCACCATAGAAGTCACTTCAGGGCTGTTAGAGTATCTGAGGCTCTCCTCTTGGTTCAGTTCTGAAGAGACGCAAGAGCTCGGAGGAGACGTTGGTGACACCGTCGCCGATCGGCTCGGTGATTCCACTCTCCGGTTAGCCCTTGGTGGGGATAGGTTCAGCTTCAACTCAAGCTTTGGACTGCTTCCATTTCTGCGGCTCATGATTACCACTCTGCTTTCTGCAAAAGGGAAAGGAGAAAACAGAGAGCCAAATTTAGTGACAAAAAGAAGAAGTAAATGGCCAATCCAATTGCACCGAACAACTAATTAGGATTCAAACGATATGAAATTTGGAAGTGGGTTTGGTTTACCTTAGCTAATTGAGGGTGAGGATGTGTTGGTAATGGTATGGAAGGAAAAAAGGAATATAACCAGAATGGTCAGAAGAGAGACAAGCATAACAAGCTCCGACACCAGTAAAATTATCTGTGATGTGGGGATGGACCTTCAAGGCCATTTTATACAAGGAAAATGAAAGGGGTGATTTAAAGCTTAATTTAATTGTGGGAGAGAGGTGGAGGGAATAGGGGTAGAGAGAGAAGAGGGAGGAGAGAGAAAGAGAGAGTGATGGAATCGAATTGAATTCAATTCAATTGAAGTATTGGGTAGTAGAAGAAGAGTGTAAATTGAGGCCAGGAAATGTATTAATTGTTGGAAAAAATCCCAAGAAGTATGCAGGAAGGGGAATTTTGCAGTAAATATTGCAATTACAAAGTGCAGGTAGAGGGTCTTTCTTCATTCATTGCTTAGACGAGTCGGTGTTTAAGTCTCAGCAATACAGCACAGCAGAACCCCAACTGCTTTTAAAGCTAAACCAACTCTAAACTTCCAAGTTTCCAACCACATTCAACAAAAATTAATAAAAAGCACCAATTTTTAGATTGTATAAACCATTGAAAACAAAGTTTAACAGCCATTCACTTTTTTTTTTAGTTCATAATGCTTGTGTTTACTCTGAATTTCTCTCTGTTCAGTTTAGTTCTTTAAATTTTTTATTTTATTTTTTTTGGACCATTAAGCTAATGTTTCAACTCATACATTAAATAGATTTCTAAGAGCATGAGTCCAGAGTCTCTATTTCTCTTATTTGAGGAATAAATTCTTACTTCCTTTTGGAAGTACAAGAGATACTCAATAGATATTAAAGGATCTCATAGTGTTTACCATGGGACCATTGAAAATATTACCAACACAAGAAAATCTATGCTTTTTGAAAAGAGAGATAGGGAGAAGTTTGCTTTGTAAAACAGGAAACAAACTAGGGTACTAAAACTAAATGGTAAACTGTGTAATCATGTGAATGTCTCTGTTTTCTATTGAAAATCCCAAAGGATTTCTTCGTTGTCAATGTCAAATTGTTGAACTCGTACTAAAAATGATTCCACCCCCCAATTTGTCTAAAGAATGAAAAGCCTTGGTCAAATCTAGTGCATAGAGGTAGGTTCGTTTTCCATGTATGGAAGTTTTTGGTCAACGTGGCAAATAATGGTGCAACTTGTTTTAAATGATGTGTTGCGGCTTACTATAAATAGACAAGGGACATTGCCATTTTCCTTAAGAATTCAGCATGTCATCCATTGATGACAGGTAAGAAATCATATGTATCTCCACTTGAACCGCTAAACCTAAACCAGTTATGCCATCAATAAAAGTGAAAAATCAAACGTATATACTCGAACCAAAATAACCAAAACCCAAACTTTTCTAATATTATTTATCAAATAAATAATCGACAAATTAGTCAAATATCATTAATTTGCAAATAAATTAGAGTTTTGTTTTGTAGCTAGCTTGTTATAAAATGATTTAATTTGTTTCTCTGACGAGTGAATTTCCTCCTAACCAAACTGTTGATTTGTAACTGTAGTATTAAATATGTATATGGTGGATATGTATATTCATGTGAAAATACGGAGGATAGTTGAATAGAATAAATGCAGGACTATCAATTTTTGGTTGTTTTAATAAAATTAAATATTAAGCTGCTTTGACTTAATTGAGTTGGATATTAAATGAAAGGCCACCAAAAGCCAAACCAAGGCGAAACAACTTCGTCGGTTCACCATATATTATCTCATTCTGAATATTGGATAAGTATGTAATAATGCTCTTGGCCCTTAATTTATGAGAATATGAGGCTTCCAAGGCAAAACGTCTTCTCTTCTCTTCTCACCTTCATTTTAAACGCATCACATATCTTCATTTCATTGTCTTCCCAATCTTCACTTTAACTGCTTTCAATTTCAGAAGCTTTCCTTCAGAGTTCATGTGACTAGCTTATTAATTAACATATTTGTAGCCAAGTATAATACCGTTTCAAGTGATGAAAACCAAAAAAAAAAAGAGTCAATAATTAAAGAAAATGAAAGATCTTTCACTCTCTTTGCATGTCTTTAATTGAAACATAAATCTAATACAGTTCACTATACTGTAATTATTTATGTTATATTTAATGATTAATATTTTGCTGATATTAATGATCTTTTAGGTATTTCTAAGATATCATTGATGAGAAGTCTCAGTCTCACGTTGCAACTTCAAATATAAAACCCTAAGCAGCTCGAAAGAAAAGTATAGAAGAGTTTTATGCTATATATATATATACACACACGTGTATATAATATAGTATTATGTTGAAAACCTCCTAAATTTTGAATCAAAAAAAGTCATATAAACAAATAAATTCTGTAATATAGTTTTGATTCATGCGTATATACCTGGCCGAAAGTGAAGAGGGGGAAAACAAGAATCGAAGCTTTAATTAAATTTTTGTGATTGCAGATGATGAGAAGATAGGGTAGGTAGACGTATTCCTAGATTTAGGACGAGGCATTATAAATGTGATGGACAACAAGTACGTACCTTCATGAATATACCAATCACAAGGTCAAACAACTGCTACTCGAATCACTTGACTCGCATATATATATATATATATATATATATATATAAGAAAAATGTACTACTTCAATTTTTTTTTTTTAAAGTCAACTTCAAAGAATTGTTTACCTTAAGTTTTTTTAATCTTTTAATTACTACTGAGAAGCATGAGTTTATTTTTTAAAATTAATTAAATTGAACATTTTAGTCCCCCAACATATATTTAGAAACCATTATTTCGTCCTTTTTTTCTGATTTGGTAGAGTCGTGCTCTTCCGCTGTAAATCTTGATATAAATATAAATGTACCAACAAAAACATGAATTAAATAGTACAACAAATTAATTGGCTCACCCTCACCCATATGCAAATTTTAATGTGCAGCTTCAGTAGGAGTAATGGTTATGTAATGAATAACCAAACAAACTCGCTTCCTCTATTTTTTCTATATATTTTGTTTCTTTTTATTTTCTTCAATTACGTGGTTGGTATGATTAACTGAATGCACAACGTTGTTGTCAATAAGTGCTCATCAAGTATATAATACATCTTTTTTAAGTTGTAAAATCTTTTAATCAAGAAAAAAGGTATTGGCTCGATAAAATTAGATTGAATATAAAATGTTTGATAAGTTACATTAAAATTTTAAAATTGTCTTTATTAAGATTAATGGATTTATTATTTGTCATATACCTAAGATTACCCTAAAACATAAATCTATCTTATTTGTTTAACAGGAAAAGATAAATGTTATCTTCATCGAGATATATATAGCTTCCCATAACCCTAATTTTGGCTCCACCACTGCTTGAAGTTGATGGATACATTGGCTGTTGCTTTCAAGAATTGATCATGATCATGAATGTGTTGATTTTGCAGCGTGAAGGAAGGAAAATTTATGCTTGGAATCTCTTTTATTTGTTTAGTCAATTATGTGTGCTGGTAAGGCTACCAAGCTACATTTGACTCTTGTGCTAAGTAGGACACTCAAACTTCAAATCCACAATCCATATATTATTCGATAATCATAGTTCTAACTTGTAATTTTCTAAAACAAGTAATGCTGCCTAACCTGCATACGTGATTGTCAAAGTAATTTTCAGAAATTCATATCTTTTACATTTGAAGACTATGCCATAAGGCTGCTAATTAGTTGCCATGAATTAAATGATTCATCTCATAATTCCATCACGTAATTAACCTTTGATTCTTCTATTCTTATTAACGCCAGTCTTACCCATACTGCTATTATGTTGTTGTTGGAAACTTTGAAATGAAGCCCCAAATGTCTCAAAGAGTCCACAAGGATCCAAAATATACATAGATCAAGAATAATTATTTTTTACACCAATCTATTGTTTTTCATTTTTTTGTTTGGTGTACGTGATAGAAAGAGTAGTTGTTTCAGAGATGAAGTTACCTTTGGAAGGAAGCTCATACTTCAATATTTTGTATAGTATACCAATTCTTTAGAGGCTTCGTCGTCATGCAGAGATTGTCAAAAGTGATATTAAATTTCATTAAAACAATAGAATATATAATATAATATACTACTAGTCTTTGCTGAGAATGCATTTACACGTAAATTATGTACAATCCGATAGCAGATTGAAGCCATAAATAATAATACCTTATTGATGAAACTTGGAATTAAATTCTCAACCTCCCCTCGTTGAAATGAATGCAAAAGCATTTAGTTGCATGGCTACAGATTAGCCTCTAAATAAGGTCATGAGAGAGACGTAGGGCGAGATGAGATGAGAGGGCTATAATTCATTACTACTCTCTTGCAGTTACAGATGAATGAATCACTCAAACGCCATTAACGGATCCATTTCATGTGCCAACCAAACTCACCAGAAACTTCTCAGCAAAATCAATTGCATGCTAGCTTCTCTCTCTGCAACTGCTATATAAATACTATTCATGGTTCCTTAATTAGTTTTAAATCCCCACAACTCCATTTCTTCTTACCTTTGTTTCATTTCAAACTGTGATTCAATTTTTCTGCAGTAGGTTTAATGAGGTGTGACTCTGTTTAATTAAAGCAACAGCGTGCATATATGTGAAATGATGCTGCACTTTTCAATATAAGATCTTTCAATGCTCAATAAAAAGATTTGCCAGATTCAAAGATCCACCCTTTCACGTGAGACTAGATATATTCTCTCCTGTAGCAAATATATTGTTGACAAACTTTGGTAAAATTAACTGCCGCGAGTTTTGTTTCTCACACTACATTGACTTAGAGTCATAATCAATATGATGATTAAATAATATGAAATATATAACCATTAACTGCCTAAATCAACTAACAATTTTATTTTTTTTATGAGTTCATACGAATATATAAGACAATAATTTTGCATAAACAAAAGAATAAGATAATAATTTTTATTGAAATTAATTTCGTTGTTTAAATACTGGAACTAAACTATACCCTGGGTTGCAACTTGCACGTAAAAGAAGTGATTCGATTGAATTATAAGAGAATTTGTGGGTTAATGATTTTGTACAGTTGCTTTAATTGATCTTGATGTTCAGTACTATAAAAAAAAAATACATAATTAAAAATAATCTTATTTTATTTGACCATAATTAATTATATATATATTTTAATTTCTAACACTTACTCACATACTCTCATATTTTAATTTTGTTAATTTAATTCTAACACTTTAAAACTATAAAAAAAAATTATTTATATTTTAATTTTATTAATTTAGTTATTAATACTTTAAAATTATAACAAATTAATTTTTTATATTTTAATTTTGTTAATTTAATTTCTAACACTTTAAATTTTTTATTAATAATTTATTATAAAAATAAATAAAATAATTAATTTATTGTGATTTTAAAGTGTTATAGATTAAATTAATAAAATTAAAAATTGAAAAATTAATTTATCTCAGCGAGTAAGTATCATGAGACCTAAAGAAGATTTATCTCATTAATTATCCATGCGTGGTGTGGGTGCCATAAGAAACCTACTGGTCAAATGTGCTCCGGGGTAGCATAATTATGGGCCTTGAGCTTTAATTCCAGGCCCATTTAACTACATTAGGAGATCCTCCCAATGGAAAATGTCAAAAACCCCATATTATAATTGGATTATTTTCCTATCATAAAAATGCGAAACAAGAATAGGATGGAAGTGAATTAGTGAATGTCTAATGTAAAACCGAATCGGGAATGATTTCCACCAAAAACTAAGAATAAGATGAAATTGTGGTCAACTGGTTATGCTTGAGTCGAGTGTTGAAGTGAAAAGACATTTGTGATTACAACATTGACAAGAAAGAAATCCTATATATATATATATATATATATATATATATATATTGAGGCAATAACATAGATATGATCTAGAAATAACACACATGCATATATAAATTTGTAACATTAAAAAGATAATGTGATCCAATACTATAAAAAAGTCTTTTTAATTATTGCAATAATTATTAATAATATTAAAATTAACTCTAAAAAAAACATGTTTCTTAATCTCTACAAGTTTTATTAAAAGATTACTATTTTTTTAATTCTAAAAAGGCACCATTAAAATATACATTTATTTTTAACCTAATTATCTAATAGCTACTAATATAAACAAGAAGAAGATGTGAAATAAAAAATAATATTTGGAATAAAACTAACATATTCAAAAAAAGAAAAGATATAAATTAACGGAAAGTTGTGAAACAAAAAGTATTTAAAATCATGTAACCAAGTAGAATTTGCAAATATGTGTAGGCTACTGGAGTTTAATTAAAAATATCTACGGACGAAAGTATTTATCTATCTCTAGTATATTATATATATAATACATTACATTTGAAAAAAAAAAAAAACTTAGTGGGGGCACAATCATAAATGTGGATCCGTCCCTGGCAATAAATGAGAAATAGATAAAAGGAAAATCGTCAATATAATAACATCAGAAACGTTAGGGGGCTTTCCACCAAAAAAAGAAACATTAGGGGCTATTGGGTTAATATCGAAAATGAAAGACGTGCAAAGTAGAAATTCCGAGCCAGGCACACGGGCTCGGGCGAAGCGAGCCATGGGCAACGCTCAGTCACCTCCTTCCAGTGATCCTCGATCTGTTACAGCATCCAGGTTTGTCTTTCCCTCTATCGACAAAGACGCTCACTTTCTGAAAAATCCTTTTTTCTGATTTATAATAATATGAGAAAATTATTGCAGAGCTTTTACTCCCAAGGAACTAGATGACTTAAGGTCTCTGTTCAAGTCTTTGGCTTCTCAATCGCATAGCAACGGCGAATTCATCTCTCCCTCCGTCTTTCAGGATCGTCTCCCTGACATATCTGTACTATCAATTCTCTAAGAATTTCATCTTCTCGTGTTAATCGTTTTTTTTTGTTAATTGCAGTCATATTTTGAACTCCATGGTGCTCTTGGAGAGAGAATGTTTGATCTGGTTACTCAAAATCGCAAGGATCAAAAGCTAACGTTTCAAGACATGGTTGTTGCTAAAGTAAGTTATTTCATAAGCATTATAAACGGATCTCCATGTGCCAAAGTAGTAATTTACTGTTTTAGATATGTTGATAATTCATGTGCTGCATCATCTTGTGAAATAAATAGAAAAAAGAAAAGCATATTAATTTTCTTCATTTTTACCTGTGACTTATGTGTTACCCAGAAAGGCTGTTAAAATGGCATCATATGTCCAATATTTCGTTTCGTTTTTACTGTTGCAGGCTACTTATGAGAAAGGAACAAAAGATGAAATTGAAGAATTCATCTTTTGCTTGATAGATGTATCTGGAGATAATATTGTGGGGAGGTAGAACGTTACTAACTTACAACCTCTCGTTATTTACTGTTTAGAAGTTACATGCAATGGGTGGTCCTCTTGTGCAGAATAATTAAGCAACGGAGCTAATATCCTAGATTTATTGATCTTCGTGTGGGTCTTAAGTTTTGAGTTTTGGAACAATCTTTTATAGAAAGCGCTGTTTTGCTTATTTATTTATCTTTTATCCTTTCGTTGAATTTGATATAATGCGTATGACGTTGGAAATGCAGGTCTGATTTGGAATCTGTTCTAATTGCAATTTTTAACGGTATATTGGCCAAAGATTCTGAACTTAGTTCAAATTCGCATCAGGATACTGTCAAGATATATCTGAATTCTGCAACTTTCTCAAAGCATGAGGAAGGATGCAATGAGGAAAGTATGTCTTTTGATGATTTCAGAAGTTGGTGTACTCATGTCCCATCGGTGAGAAAGTTTCTTGGAAGCTTGTTGACACCACCCGACTCAGGTATTCTACACTTATCACCGATAATGTTTATTCTTTCAAATAAAGCATGGAACTAGAGCAGATGAAGTGCCATTTTGGTCTATGTGAATTTGTCTGAGCAGGTTTTTTCTTATCAACCAGTAGATTGTCTCTTACCGTTGCCAGATATGTCATAAATGTGTATTTTCATACTAATATCAGTAAAGTAAATTTATTTAGTTTGAATTGGCAAATTTAGTCTTTACAAGAGGCAGTATGGATGGCAAACAATCAAAGACTTTTTATGAGATATTAGAATAATATAATGACATATGCTTGGCCAGGTTGAATGAAAGATATGTTGGCCCTCAAATAACGCCTTTTCCTGTAGTGTGTTAATATAGTTTGATGAGTAACATGAAATTTAATCAACAGTTGATGGTGATGATCTTTATCAGATATTAGACACACAGGCCTTTTAATTGAATGAATATTAGTTACTTGAGAACAATCTTTACAGAGTATTACTTTCCTACATATTTTGTTGATCAAGTATGTTTCATTTTATTTTTTCCGTCTGCCTATTTCCATTACCAATCGTAATTTTACTTCCACTTGTGAGTGGCACATTTTCTTATCCGTATGGTTTTCAATTTTTGCTAGGAAGATCAGGTTCTCAAGTTCCTCACCTATTGTATTCCGAGAATATTGATTCTAACATTATACTTTTGAGAAAGGAATATGCTTGGCATATAGGTGGAGCACTCTCTCTACATGAGCTAGAAGAATGGAAGCTTTTGTATCACAGTGCCTTTCATGGTCTTAGTTTTAATACATTCTCGGGAAACATTTCGTAAGTATACTTTTCTTGCCTTTATTGCATCTTCCCCTTTTCATAGTTGTTTTTGGATTGAATTGGTTCTTAACATCTTTAACCAATCAAAGTTCTGAAAAACAAAAGTCATACTTAAAGGTTTACAAGTAATATGAGATGCTGGTTGACATTCTCGACATGGCACCAATTGATCAGTT
Organism: Bauhinia variegata; assembly: GCA_022379115.2. Lineage (NCBI taxonomy): Eukaryota > Viridiplantae > Streptophyta > Magnoliopsida > Fabales > Fabaceae > Bauhinia > Bauhinia variegata. The sequence goes on from CM039438.1 coordinate 17,281,819, forward strand.
TATGTTGTTCTCTCTGGTTTTAAATGCTAAATGCTAGTTAAATTCATTTCAACTCCAATGAATTTTGAGCTATGATTGGAATTTGTAACTCTAAAGTTGAACTGCAGAAATCATGAAGGCCCAACCGTGTTAATAATTAAGGATAAAGAAGGGTGTATTTATGGAGGATATGCTTCTCAACCATGGGAGCGGCATGCTGATTTTTATGGAGACATGAAGTGTTTTCTTTTCCAGCTATATCCAAAGGGATCAATATTCAGGCCTACGGGAGCAAATAATAATCTACAATGGGTAAATTTCTACTTTTTTTTTTCCTTCAGAATTCAAGTTACAGGTCTTTACATTTCCTTTTTGTTCAGGCCCTGTCTTTCAGCCTTTAGCTTTGCTAATTGATTGGACACTGACAAATTTAGCCTAGTAATTTAGTAGCTTGATAAACATATTCTTATACGCTGAATGAGCGGTGAAATCCTGGTGTAGAATGAACGCTGAATGAAAGTGTTTTTAGGCATAATATGCATCATTCGATGTTTTTAAATGAAAGATGTGAAAGTTTTGTTTGGATCCATCCGATTAATAGGCAGGCTGTGATCATATATAGTACTCATTGCACAGAATGTTATATCACTCGATGATGCATTTATTTCCCTTTTTTTGTTTTCATCATATAGTGTGCTATCAACTTCAGTTCGGAGGATATCCCCAATGGTATAGGTTTTGGAGGACGAGTCAATCACTTTGGTCTATTCATCTCAGCCAATTTTGATGGAGGACATACGTTTTCATGTTCCACGTTTGGTAGCCCCTGCCTCTCTAAGACCAGCCATATATGCCCAGAAGTAATAGAGTGCTGGGGAGTGAATATAGGAGCAATACAAGTTAAGAATGATGCTACGAAAGGTACGGTTCTGGAGAGATTTAAGGAAGATCGAAATATGCTCAAAATGGTGGGACTCGCTAATGCCAGTGACTAATTTGTAATGAATTTTCTGATTGTAACCTTGATTATATTGGGGAATGCACTTGTTCGGGAGATGCTTTCAAGAAGATCACTTGTACATGTCTATGGCGAGTATTTGGACAAAGGAAAAGTGGGATATTAGTGTTACTTTCAATCCAGTTTTTATGTCAAAATCATTCATAATATCCTTTCTGAAATGCCTAAAACCCTATGCTCTAAATGGGCAAATCCACTGAAGATCCCATCTCCGAATTAGCATGCACGACACGTTTACTTCGGCACGTAAATTAAATATCTGGACTAGATAATGATAGAACGGGAACCAGATCAAGGATATACGTTTTCATTGAGGATGAGGTTCAAGGTTCAATTGATATGGAAAGGGAGGACTGATTCTCCCCGCAAGCGGAAGGCGTCAAGATTCTAAGAATCGCTATTAAAAGCAATGGCATATGTGAATGACCTTTTAGACGATAAAGGGCATCGTCCGATATGACCATAACATAGATAACTGTACAAATTAAACAATACAGCTTTAAAGTAAGGATCGTGTGAATTTCAACCATAGACTACTAAGATCTCTAATGTGTCTCGTCTCAGTAAGGACGAAAATTTTTCTCAAACTAGATTAATTTACCTGTAATGCAGATTATAATACAGCGTTCACAGAAATGATATGAGAACTAAAATAAAATTCCAGTCTTGCCACTGCATCACCGTACCTTGAAGTTAGCTCACAAGGTTTGCGATACTAATCTTGTCTCCACCGTTGGAGTTAAATGACATGAAAAAGGACAAGATACTAAAGCATTTTAAAAAAAAAAAATGAGAAAGGATGCAAAGTGTGAAGAAGTGTAATGAAATAAGAAAACGTAGGATAACTTGTTGGGACTAATTGATAAACTTTTTGAAGTTACATAGTTGAGGTGAAGAAATGGGTAGTTTGAATGAAGTAAAGAGAAATGATGTCAATTGAAAGATATATTACTTTCCATCTCGCCATATGTTGAGAAAGCAACCATGAATAAACTCAATTTTAAAACAAAGCAAAATTAACTTCATTTTCCTACAATCATTGATTGAAATGGAGAGGAATATGAATAGTTCCTTTAGATTGTAGGATAGTGAAATGTGCTTATTACAGATGATATCCATATCCTAACACAGACCAAGTATGATCCACGAATAATTATGATTCATCAAAGTCAAACCTCGCTCAATTGAACGAAGATTTTAACTACAGAAACAGCACTTGGCCTCTTTTTACTAAAATATCCAACAATTAATTCAAAATTTCTCGATATTCAAACCGCAATTTGTTGAAGCATAAACCGCAAAAAGAATAACATTTCAAAACAAAAAAAATTCAAACCCTTAATACCTCCTGCCGGGTCCACCGAAACCACCACGGCCAAACTGCGGCTGCACAGGTGTTGGGTCAACTTGAACGAGGCCAGGAATTTCAGACATGCCAAGAGCGCTGAGCATATCAAGAGTCTCCTTGTCAACCTCAATCTGCTCAGTTTTTATTGCCGAGACATCAGGAACAAAATCCATGCGCCGCTCACGCTCCTCCTCCTGCAGCTTCAGGGAGATTCCACGAACGGAGCCCTTCTGGATCCTCTTCATGAGGTGAGTCGAGAAACCAGCGATCTTGTTCCGAAGTCTCTTAGAAGGAATCAAAGCCACCTCTTCAAGGATCTTCTTATTCGTATGGAAATCCAATGTCATCCGAGAGTAGTACCTCTCGATCACTTGCCGCGATGATTTCTTTACCGTCTTTGTGCGGACTCGCCCCATGACGCTGGCTGAGGAAGAAACAAACAAAGAAGTGAGGTGGACTATCACAGCTAGGGTTTTTCAGGAATTTATGGGGAATTAACCGATGTGGGCCGTTTGAAAAACTAGGGTAGGCCTATTCTAAATTTTAAGGCCCGTAATCATCACACGGCTAGAGGATTGCTTTCAACACCCCTTTCGATTGGAGGTGCGAAAAGAAAACAGAGGCGGTGCTATTAATAGGATTTTTGCGAATTTAATAGTCAGTGTAGGACTATTTCAAAGTCTCTCCTCCACGTTCCAACGAAGAGAGGACTAAAAAAAGGAGTGGTGTACTACTGCGGGTAAACTTAATTTTTTTGTACAAGTACTAGAAAATTATTCATTTCATTCAAATCCTCACCTAATAAATGAAATTCTATTCTATGGCAAGGCAAAAGAATCCCAATCTCTTTTCTGTCTTATCAATGATTTTGTGTTATCATTCAATTCACCGTGCAGCTCCATTACGTTCGCATGTGGTGCGCATTGCTCTGTCTTCCATTACATTAATGGACACTTTTAGATTAATCCACCTTCTTTTCTGACTAGATTTTTCAGGTATAACCGGGGCAGGGAAAAAAGGAAGAAGAGATCAATCTACAAGAACTAAGATTCAAGTTGAAGTATTCAATCATTTTCAGGTGCATCAATGTGATTGACCTCGCCATCACATACGTGTTTTAGTTTCCACGACATCAATTGCGTATCTGTTTGGCCACCCCACTCCCATTATATAAACAAAATTGCTTTAATTGATTTGAAGCATCTACGTAAAAGCATTCAATAATGGGTTCTTGACAAGATTAATTATGTCATTATGTCTCCCTTAAACAAGGTAATCCTATATACGTGTTCCTAAACCCTACAATGAATATTCAGTTAATGTAAACAAGCACTCCACCTACAGATTTGTGCTTATTATCATAATTAAAAGGATAGACGGTAGGAGAAATATAATATCATAACACTGGAACTGCAGTGAAGTTATAATCTATTGCCCTGTAGTACTGCCCATGCTCTGCTCTTCCAACTACAACTTGCTGCAATTCATAAACCCGCAACTGCCAGTACAGTCAAACGATATTGAACGTCCAAAGAATGACCCTACTACGCACCTTCATGCCGTGGTTTTATTCACAAATTGTTCTTCTATATTTGAATATTGAATGGGATGGATCCATGTTAGAAAAGCTATAGCTAAGGATTCAAGTTTATGTCGTAGGTCCTTCTCATAATTAAGCTTGACTTTATATATTTGCTCTGAGATACGGATGTCTAATTTGCGCAAGCCATGCATATTGTCTCTGCCCTCCCACTCGTCAGTCACAGCAATACTTCATTTATTAGAAAACCAACCACCATATATTATACACCTACAGAGCTTGCGGCGCATTCAATGTAGACATACCTGATTGATTAACGCATTATTATTTATTTTTATTTTTTATCTTTTTTAGTAAAATGTTTTTAAACTGTTTGCCACAATACATCTTCGACGATGAAAACATTTTCCCCCAGTAGCAATCATCTTTTTATACTTTTCAACGTTAATTTTATGTTTATATGTAAAATGGTTACTTCTACTGAAATCATGGGAAAAACAAAATAGAAAGGACCAATGAAGAATACTATATATGCTTATACATGATTGTGAACACAACAATTGTGCCTGCGGTGATTAATTACTTCATCTAAATAATTAGGACACATATAACATTGATCAGAAACCGAAGATCGAGACTTAAAGACTAATTTTCTGAATGAAATTTCAAATCAAATGTCGATGGGCTGATCGTGGCAAGATTTAATTTAAAATAATTTGCTGGTGTTATAATTGAAATTTCCACCATACGTAAAAAAGAAAAAGAAATTAAAGACAAAAAAAAAAAAAAATGTTCTCGTTAAGTTCTAATATTTGAACTCCTTTATTTTATTTCGAATTACACAAGTACATTAACTCATCACATTATAATAAAAGATACAAAGACATATCCAACAGAGTAGGAACATTTTGGACAAACACGTAGTAGTCGATAATACTTTCACCCTCTTTTACATATCCTTGATACTTTGAACTACCTAGTTTCCCTTGTATATATATATATATATGGAATGATTGTATAATTAATCCATCAGAGGTGGTGGGCATAACCATTTGTGGTTTGAGTCATGGCATTTTTCAGTGCCGAAGTGAATGAGAGATTGGTGGTGCTATAACCCCCATCTACAACCAAGTTGACTCCACTCACAAATCTGGACTCGTCGCTGCTCAAATAAACCACTGCCTCTGCTATGTCCTCCACCTCTATAAGTCCACCTTTTAACACCGAGCTTGCCCTTAGCACTCCATCCACAACGCTCTTGTCTATTTTCAAGGCATTGTTCAGCAGTGGAGTGGTAATGGCCCCCGGCGAGATGCAGTTCACCCTAATCCCATGCTGCCCTAGCTCCACGCACAAGTTCTTCATAAGCCCCACCACTGCGTGCTTTGACACCGTATAAGCATGTGGAGACTCTCCGGCGATCACAGAAGCAACGCTTGCCGTGAAAAGAATAACCCCTTTCTTTGTTGGGATCATAACCCTGGCTGCATGCTTGGCTCCCAAGAAAGCTCCGTAAACGTTAACTTCAAAAACCCTTTTGAAATTCTCGTCATCAGAACCCAGTGTTGTGGGATCCACTGCTCCGACGATGCCTGCGTTGTTGTACATGATATCAAGCCTCCCGAACTTTGACACCGCCATGTCAACGACGTCTTTGACATCTGAGTCAAGCGTGACATCACAGCGAGCGTATAAAACGGTGTCGTTTGGACCTAGAGCTTTGCAAAATGACTGGCCAATCTCATCTTGAACATCAGCAACAATGACCTTAGCACCATGCTCGACAAATAGTTTAGCAGTAGCCGCACCAATGCCGCTAGCCCCTCCGGTGATTATTGCCACTTTACCTTGTAACCTGCAACATATATATATATATATATATATATATATATATATATATATATAATAACGAGAGTTTCCTTATTATATATTATAGTCATAAAAATGGAAATGCATATGAATCGATGAACAAAAGATCAGATGATTGCTTGAAACTAGGTACCTTTGGGTAATTGGAGCCATGGATAGGGATTTGCTCTTCTATTATTGCACGGTGGCAACAAGTTATATATCGATGAGAACTGAAAATGAAACTTAATAAGAAGGGTTCCGAGTTTGCAACAAGTCTTATATGGAGAGAAAAGTTGAAAAATAAATCACAAGAGAAATGAAAGGCAATAATTTCAACTACCACAAAACAATGGGGGGTCCAGCTCCTAATGCACTGCAGTCACCTCAAGCTTAGAAACCAACAACCATGTGTGTGTAAATTGCGAAATGAAGAAGCACTGCCATAACGAAGAAATTATGGAACTCTTCCTGCTTGTCTGACAATTTCAATAATGTATTCCCATTTTGTTTTATATATATGGTATATAGTATATACATAGTAAAATTTAAAAATATATAGTAAATTTGCCTGATTTAGTTGATAAATTCAAAGTAGGTGGCGTACATTAAAACTTTGAGATCAACCCATAGTTGACATGACAGCAAACAAAGAAAATAATATTATGATTGAAATAATTAAACACTAACCCTTTGAAGATTAGAATTGTGGAGTACTTAACTTTTGCATACTCCAGCTATTTTCTTTTTTTTATGATGAATTATTTAATAATAAACTTAATTTATGTACGTCAAAATTAAGCTAATTCAGCCATTAATTTAAGAAAAATATTCTTAAACATAATATAAGAAATATATTTGTAAACTAATTAAAAATTATATAATGAAAACGTTGAAATTTCCGATTTTGTATAAATATAAGCAACCGGCTATACTTATTGGGGGATTATCTCGTTGGTGGCATTACAACTTTTATCTATTGACTTTTTGAGTTAATAGAAACAAAATATCTTGCAAAGGAGCTGCGATGGTCCCACTCTGTTATTTCAAAACCTCATCAACAATTCTAGGTAGGACTGTTTGTTTGTTTATGGCCTTTAGTTGCCAATTAAATAACCTAGGCATAAGAACTTATGTTGTTAGTTTTGTGGTAATCGGTTTACTTGTAAGACTTCAAAATCTTCATGTCACTCTTGTGGCATTTTTAAGCTTGATATTAATTTAACGCATGGCCCCAAACATACAAATCTGAGTCATTAAAGCTATACAGGAAAGCATCTTCCATAATTGCGATTATATGACATGTACATCCACGACACTATAGTCCAGGATCCATCAAGCTTTACTTTATATATATATATATGTGTGTGTGTGTGTGTGTGTGTGTGTGTGTGTGTGTGTGTGTGTGTGTGTGTGTGTGTGTGTGTGATGAGGAAGGATATATATATTTACGATTTATTATTGGATCAAAATCCTCGGACGTAATGGAAAAATCTTTGATACGATCAAAGTGTGGAAAATTTTAATGTCGCATGAGTTTGCACTCGTTTATATTGAAATAGTTAATCAAAGAACTTGCATGAATCCACCTTGTTTAGACCGATTATAATCTACCCTAAAAAATTTTCTTTGGGTCATTTTAATCTAAGCATAGCAACAGAGCAAGGAGTAGAGTCATCGTCTCCGGTTTTAATTAAAAAAAAATTATTCATTCTTGTCCCCGCTTATATCAAGAAAAAAAGTTTCTTGCAACTCGTGGGTTTTCATCAAAAAAATTTAAAAAATATTTTAATTAAATAAATTTAATCTAATATAAAATAATTTATAAAAAAAAATTTAAAAAAAAAACTCATTTTTTATATATATTTTATGTTAAAATTAAAAATATTTTAATATTTTTACGAATTGGAAGATCTCTATAGGTAGGAAATGTAACTCTCATGCTTGTCTTTAAAATTTCCTAAAAAAAAAAAAAATTCGCTCCATCCACATTCCAAACGAAAATTTTCTATCGAATCCCTGCTCATCCAGGAGAAATTTTCAACCAAAGTATTCGCCTGTCACCACAATTAATTATAAGATAGCTAATAAGGCATCTTCGGTGATAAGGTCAAGATTACCAACATAAAACTCTCTATATTAGGATATAAAATAATTACAAGGAAAGCAGAAGCAGACGTGCATTATCAGTATCATGGACCGTGAAGTGACAGAGAATATCCAGAGTGAGAAAACGCAGTCAGGACTGGTTTGGGTATTGAAACATGTGGAAGGAGGGATTAACAATGCTGAAACCCCCATCAATGAGCAGATTATGGCCGCTCACATACTTTGACTCATCACTGCCAAAATAAAGTGCCGCATTTGCCACATCGTCTGTCTTGAGAGTCACACCCTTAAGATTAGCAAGAGAATTCGACGTATTCTCAAGCTCCTCAATATCATTAGACTCAACAAAGTTGACAGCCAACGGGGTGGCCACTGTATAGGGCGACAAGCAATTCACCCTGATCCCAAACTGACCAAGCTCAACCGCTGCATTTTTAGTCAGCCCAACCACCGCGTGCTTAGCGGCGCAATAGGCATGCGTGCCAGCACCACCCACGGACGAGCTTACGCTCGCCGTTGAGATTATGCTGCCGCTACGTGCCGGAATCATGGCCTGCGCCGCGTGCTTCATTCCCAGGAATACACCCGTGACGTTCACGCTCAGCACGCGCTCGAAATCGGCCTTCTCGTTGTCAATGATACGGGTCTTGTTGGGATCCACTATGCCAGCATTGTTGAACATTATGTCGAGCTTACCGAATGTTCTCACCGCAGTGTCCACGGCATTTTTCACTTGGGCCTCGTCGGTGACATCGCAATGCACGTATAAACAGATTGATGGGCCTATGGACCGGGCCACATCTTGGCCCAATTCATCTTGGATATCCGCGATCACTACGCGGGCTCCGTGCTGGGCAAATACTTGGGCGGTGCGTTCGCCGATGCCGCTGGCTCCTCCGGTTATCAGCGCCACCTTTCCTTCTAGCCTGCACCGTGGAAAATGTGTGCTGCAGGCGAATCACCTTTTTTTCATATGAATCTTTGATACAAGGTAATCAAATTTGTTCCGTTATAACAGGGCATCTCTTTTTATTATTATTATTTATTGAAATACCGATCCTAGGTTTGCAAATTAAAATCAAGATTTCAACAAAGAAAAAAAAAACGACTTATCTCATCTGCCAGTGTTCAGTAGTTCGTCTGAGTTATTGAATAAATTAGATCATGTTTTCTGTTAGTGCTAACACTAATACAGGAGAGATTCGAAGATATAACTGATAAACTAAGAAACATGGATGGATACTGACCTGGGGACTGCAGAAGCGGCAGCCATTGCTCGGAGAAAGTAGGAGGAACAAAGAGGTCAACAAAAGTACAGTGGTATGGTAGGAAGTGAAGGAGAAACAAGGTTTAATAATAATGCTTTTATCGTCTTTGAAGTGAAAAGCTTAATAATAAAATAAAAAATTAAAGATATTTTAGTTAAAGGTGGCCCTCAAACTCAATTATTTCTTGTGAACAGCGCCGTCGTTGATTCTTCCCCTCATGTATTTATTCAGATGGCGACCATTGAATTGAATGATATATATTATCGGATAAGATTGACGACAACACTTGTTAACGCGACAAAGTTGGATCTGTTCAGCCATAAGAATTCAATATCTCTTGGCAAGACAGGACTGCGACCGTTGAATCGATAAGCCAATTGATGTGTGTGTGTGTTTTTTTTTTAATGGAATAAATTATGAATTATGAAATTTTTTTAGGATTCGAATAAATTATGAAATTTTTTTCTCATATCATTTTCTTAAAATTTTATACATATATATTAAATAAAAAAAATTATTAATATATATTATTTTAAAAAATATATATTAATATATATAATTTTTTTAAATATTTTAATATGATAGTAGAAGGGAAGGGAAACATAAGGCTAAAGGTAAATGAAATTACACAGATCATCACAGGGGTGTTCTTCGTGCCAGATTTAAAAAACAATCTTTTAAGTATTGGGCAACTACAAGAAAAAGGGCTCATCATTTTATTTCAACAGGAAAAGTGTAAAGTGTTCCATCCTGAAAGAGGGTTAATTATGGAGACAAAGATGTCCTTGAATAGAATGTTCATGATACGTGCTATATCTCAACCCATACCATCTGTTTGTTTCAACACAATTTCAAAAGATGAAGTGCAACTTTGGCATTGTAGATATGGACACTTGGGCTTTAAAGGCTTACAAATTCTTCAACAAAAAAACATGGTGGATGGCTTGCCGTTCATGAAATCTCCTTTGAAGTTCTGCAAAGATTGTTTGGTAGGGAAGCAGCAAAGGGACCCTTTTCCAAAGAAGAGCATATGGAGAGCTTCACAAGTTCTTCAACTAGTTCATGCTGACATCTGCGGACCAATCCGACCCATCTCCAATAGTGGCAAAAGGTACTTAATTACTTTTACTGATGACTATAGCAGGAAAACATGGGTATATTTTTTGACAGAAAAATCTGAAGCCTTTGTTGTTTTTAAAAGCTTCAAGGTTCGTGTTGAAAAGGAAACAAATAAAGCTCTTCGAGGCTTACGCACCGACCGTGGAGGAGAATTTACATCACATGAATTCACAGCCTTTTGTACTGCTAATGGTATACGAAGGCAACTGACAGCTTCCTATACTCCGCAGCAGAATGGAATCGCGGAACGAAAAAATCGAACTATTATGAATCTGGTTCGTAGTATGCTCTCAGAGAAAAAGGTTCCCAAAACCTTTTGGCCTGAAGCAGTAAATTGGGCAGTGCATGTCTTAAATCGCAGTCCTACCTTAGCTGTGAAAAATCAAACACCAGAAGAAGCCTGGAGTAAAGTTAAGCCATCAGTAGATTACTTTAGAGTTTTTGGGTGTATCTCTCATGTTCATGTGGCTGACACTACAAGAACAAAGCTGGATGATAAAAGCTTACGTTGTGTTCTTCTTGGAGTTAGTGAAGAATCAAAGGCTTATAGACTTTATGACCCAATTTCAAAAAGGATTATAGTAAGTAGGGATGTTGTATTCGAAGAAGACAAACATTGGGACTGGGATGAAAAATCTGAAACAGCTATTATGTGTGACTTGGATTGGGGTGATCAAGAAGCAAGGGAAGACTTAAGAGAGCCATACACAGCAGAATCTGAGGTAGAAGCCATCCCATCTGGTTCTTTAACTGAAGATAGAACCTCCAGTCTGCATGAAGGGAGGAATAGGAGACCACCTGTTTGGATGGAGGACTATGAAACTGGAGAAGGATTTTCTGATGAAGATGCAGCTCATTGGGTGATGTTTGCAACTGCTGATCCTACTCATTATGAAGATGCTGTAAAACATCAGAAATGGAGGAAAGCCATGGATGCTGAAATAGAAGCAATAAGGAAGAATGACACTTGGGAATTGATGGAATTACCCGAAGGAGGAAAGAAAATTGGGGTAAAGTGGATTTATAAGACTAAATTTGACGAAAATGGGGAAGTAAGTAAATATAAGGCTAGGCTTGTTGTAAAGGGATATGCTCAACAGTATGGGATAGACTATAGAGAAGTCTTTGCTCCTGTGGCACGATTGGAGACAGTTCGTTTGGTAGTGGCATTCGCAGCACAACGAGGATGGCCAATCTACCAACTAGATGTAAAGTCAGCTTTCTTACATGGTGAATTGAGTGAAGATGTCTTTGTAGAACAACCACGTGGCTATGTCAAAAAGGGGAGTGAGCATAAAGTTTACAAGTTAAAAAAGGCACTTTATGGGCTCAAGCAAGCCCCTCGTGCTTGGTACAGTCGTATAGAAGCTTATTTTTTGAAGCAAGGATTTGAAAAGTGCGACTATGAGCATACACTGTTTACTAAGACCAGAAAGGATGGCAAGATGTTAATTGTAAGTTTGTATGTTGATGATCTTCTTTTTACTGGAAATGATGAATTAATGTTTATAGAATTCAAAACTTCCATGAAGCATGAGTTTGATATGACTGATCTTGGAAAGATGAAGTATTTTCTTGGACTTGAAATTGTGCAAAAGTCAGCTGGAATTTTCATCAGTCAAAAGAAATATGCTTTGGAGGTGCTGCAGAGGTTTGGCATGGATGAAAGCAATTCCGTTGCTAATCCAATTGTTCCTGGCTCAAAGCTCTTCAAGGATGAAGGAGGAACCAAGGTAAATAAGACTTATTTTAAACAAATAATGGGTAGTCTTATGTATCTCACAGCTACTCGACCAGATATGGTGTTTGCAGTAAGTCTTATAAGCAGATTTATGGAGAATCCTACTGAGCTTCATTTACAAGCAGCAAAAAGGGTGCTGAGATATCTAAAAGGAACAACTGGGTTGGGAATCTTTTACGGGAAGGGAGGAGACGATGAGCTTGTTTCCTATACTGACAGTGATTATGCAGGAGATCTGGAAGACAGAAAGAGCACGTCAGGATATGTATTTCTGCTGGGTTCAGGAGCTGTATCATGGTCATCAAAAAAGCAACCTATAGTAAGCCTGTCAACTACTGAGGCAGAGTTTATAGCAGGAGCTTCATGTGCATGCCAGGCAATATGGTTGAAAAGGGTGTTGAATAAACTAGAAGAAAATCAAGGCAGAACCACCATCATTTATTGTGATAGTAGCTCTGCAATCAAATTATCAAAAAATCCAGTAATGCATGGTCGCAGTAAGCACATAGATGTGCGCTTCCATTTTCTTCGAGATCTTACAAAAGCTGGTACAGTGAAGTTGGTTTACTGTGGAACACAACAACAGTTGGCTGATGTTTTGACAAAGCCACTCAAGTTGGAGAATTTTTTGAAGATACGACAGCTTTTGGGAATTTGTTCAGAGGATGAAATAAACTAGATGCTTACAGCATTTAGTTTAAGGGAGGAATTGATAGGATTTAGTCAATAAATCCCGTTTATTGAGGGATTTTATTTATCCAGACTTATCTTTAAAGTTTGTTGTGGGTTGCCTATTTTCTGCATATTTTGTTTCTGCATTCTGTTTCTGTAAGGCTATATATATGGCCATCTTTATTCCATATGATCAACAAGTTTTTTCTCCAGATTTCTCTCAATGAAAGCACCAAAATGTTGGGAGTAATTGAAAAACAAGTGCTATAAAGAGAAATCTGGAGAAAAAACTTGTTGATCATATGGAATAAAGATGGCCATATATATAGCCTTACAGAAACAGAATGCAGAAACAAAATATGCAGAAAATAGGCAACCCACAACAAACTTTAAAGATAAGTCTGGATAAATAAAATCCCTCAATAAACGGGATTTATTGACTAAATCCTATCATTTGGATTGACAAGGGAAAAAGTTTTGTTGGGGGGGAGAAATTTTTTTTGGAAAAAAAAAAAGAAGTAACAAGTGCCAAGTAGAAAGTAATTGGGTTTTTTTTTTTTAATTCCACCATTTTGGTTATTGGGATTCCCGACAGGTACACAGTCATGTAGCCATGTCGTTGAAGACGTGGCCAGTTGAGATTCTTGTGCCTCAAGCAATTGGACCCTGTCTGAGCCGAATAAATTTAATACGAATTCTTTTAGCACAATTACATTTATGTGTTATTGAAATTGGGATATAGGAATTGGGAAAGAGTTGCTTTGCAGCTGTTCCCTAATTTTTATTTTTATTTTTGGTGTACAGGTGGTGGAAGGAGGCAGAAAGTGACGCTGATCGAGTAGAAGGGGTTCTATACACAGTATCAACGAACTCCGATTCGGACTCGGAAATATTGCTTAATTTAAGAAAGGAAGACGAACACGACAGAAGTAAAAATACTGAGGTGGGGGTTTCAGGCCGTCAATATGCTTTGGTTGCTGAAGGAATGTGGTTACGTGCTCTCAAGCGGTGAGGGTGGATTCACATTTATCCCCTTTTTCTTTTTCCTGTAAAGCATTTCCATGATTAAGTACAATGTGATTGTTGACGAATCTTATGAGGCCGTGAATTATGCGGGTAGTCATCTTTAAGAGTCAACCGTTTTTTTTTTTTTTCCTCCAGTAAGCGTTGACTCACATTGCACCAGCAGTTCTCTCTGGCAGAGGAGGTCCATATTCGATCCTTCAATTTTGCTGTTGTTATTTTTGGATGGGGGTAAAGGTTTCAAATGCTGGGATTTCCCATTTGCTTGTTATTTTCGTCTACTGTACCAAGGAAGGGCTTCCAGTTGCCCCTCTGTATCTTGCCTGGTCCCAGCTAGGCTTCTTCAAGGAAGTTCAAGTTGGGAAGTCACCTGGGCTGTCTTTCAGAATTGCGCTGGTGCATGTGGAGTGTCTGGGTGATTCCTTAATCAAATGTATAATAAACCTGATGGTGAAACAGTGGATGGCATGGATTTGGGGACTGACTTCGAATTCTACTTGGCATTTTCAAGGGACACTGGAATGGTGAATGTAAAGATCAAAATGAACAAACCATTATCGGTCGGAGAGCTTCCCAAAAAGGTGGAGGTAGTTGTCTTATGGTCAGATAAGATGATTCAGAAGTATGATACATGTCTGCTCAGCTCGTTGCCGGAGGTTTTCAAGCCGGATTTACACACCAATAGAACACAAGAATCAGTTTCTATTTGCAAGTGCCTTGAAGCATTCTTGAAAGAAGAGCCTTTAGGGCCAGAAGACATGTGGTTAGTAGATATCTAACTTATAGTCTGTTAGTTTATCGGTGATGATTTTCACGTTTTGTAAACCATATTAAATATTTAGCAACCCCAATTAGTTGGTCCTTAAACATCAAGATATTCCAAGTATATAATATGAAATTTCTGTTGCTTCTCTACTTAACGACAAGAAATATTACAATCTTTCTACCATCTAACGTTGCAATCTGGTCTATGTATAGGTACTGTCCGAGCTGCAAAAGCCCTCAGCAAGCGATGAAAAAATTAGATCTTTGGAGATTGCCCGAAATTCTTGTTGCCCATTTGAAGAGAAAATGTCATACAACTAATGCTCCAAGAACAAGGTGGATACTTTTGTAGATTTCCCAATCAATGAACTGGATTTGTCAATGTATGTTGCCTGCATGAATAGCCAGCCTTCCAACCATTACGAGTTGTATGCAATTAGTTGTCATTATGGAGGTCTAGGAGGTGGTCACTACATAGCGTTTGTTCAGGTAAACATCTCATTACATTTGTTGCTTTAATTTAGAGATTTACTCCTTTCTTTACTTTGAATATAAGTATTGCGTAGAATACTTGGGGTATATTTCGCTTCCAGGGTGGACAAAATACATGGTATGAGTTTGATGACAATGGGGTTTCCCCGGTCAGTGAGGAGATGATAGACTTCATTCTTTTTTGCTATCTGTATATAAATTTGTGCTCTATATTTCTTTTCTAATCTATCCTCTGCAAATTTGACCAAGCTAATTTTGAGCATGAGCCACCACCATTTGTTATTTCTCATCACAGTAAATCCGTCTTTACTCCTTAAGGTAACCTTGCCCTAATGATACCTACATCTTACATTAAACGACTCTATCATGTCTGCCCATGCTTTTCTTCTTTAATGTCCAACCAATCTTGTTCCCCTTGTGCACCTGATCCAGTATAAGCACAGAAAATATGGTCATAATACCAGTGACTGTAAAAAAGGAGAAACAAATTTTAAGCCTGTCAGACAACCGGATAACCATCTCTCAGCCAGCATACAGCTGAGAACGATCCTCTGCGGTGTAGTAAGCTCCATCGAGCCACCAAACCAATAAATCACGCTCTGGCTAGCCGGTATTTTCTCATCCACCAAGCTTTGGTTCCTGTCTCCTTTGAACTAAAGGACACAAAGGTACGAGCCTATAGAACAGATCCTGTTCAAGTAAGGTCGTAGCCTGATTTCAGTTTCTACCATATTAAAAAGCACGCTTTGGCACTTGCTATAATCGATGTGGGACTTGTTCAATTAATTTGTCTACCCAGAGTGACAAAAATAAGGGAAAAAAATTTCAGCTACCATGTCTAAAAAAAGTGAAAGTTAAACATCTTTTTATCATGCATAATATCTAATATGTCACGTCTCATATGTTATGAAAGTAAGCTCCCAAGTGACAAAGTTCTGTGCTGCATGTCATCTGATTTACTTATTAGTCACTTAACAAGAAGAGAGGCCAAGGTGTAAGTTTAAATTCTGTGCTGCATATCATCTGATTTACTTATTAGTCACTTAACAAGAAGAGAGGCCAAGGTGTAAGTTTAAATTAAAGGTTAAATAAGCTATAACTACATTATTTTGAATTATATTCAAACGTACGACTTTCAGCTCGGCAGCCAAATGGAACATCAAGCAAAGGGTCGTTCAATAGATTGGACGTTGATGAATGATCCAAACCTACCTCTTTGTTTGGATACTGAGAAAGGCAAAAGGGAAGAAAAAGAAATGTAAATATTACACGATTTTATAAGCAGCCAAATGTGAAAAATCGGGGCTTACGAAAAGATACAAGTCCATAATAATATTCTGACTTGGTGAAGGAAATAAAAATCAATTAATGTGACAATTTAATTAAATTCCAAAACTCAAGTGGTTGGCGGTTGAAAACGTTTTAAATTACATCTTATCTTACATTAAAGTCAAAACCTGATGGTTTTGAATGCTATTTTAATTAGTCACATTGGTTAGTTCAGTCTAAAGTTGGGACACTTTATAGTTCTCAAACATCATACGTCAATGAAATAATTTGACACTTCCTATAAAGTCTTTTTTTTGTTGGCTTGAAAATAAAGTTGAAAGATCGAAAGACAATGCATGCTGAAAAGAAAATATATGTATATATATATAATATGATGTGATTTTATAAATAAATTAAATAATTGAGAATCCTTAAAAGATTAAATTTACAAGAAATCATCTATTAATCATAAGTATTATGATTTTTTAATGAGACTAATATGATTTTCACTATAAAATAGAGATACATGTATGTTGAAAAAACATCTAATCACTATTAAATATCTAACTAATATTTGAGACATACAATGGTAAATAATACATAAATTGTTAAATACTAAATTTTTTTACTGACTCAACGTTATTAAGGTGGTTCTTTTATGTGACTTGGAATTGTACAAATAATGCTATCCTCTATTTTCGAAAAATATCCAATCCATAATAATAAATCTTATAAAAAAAAATATCCATAATAAAAGGTCACGTATTTTGTAAGATATTTTTGCTTAAGCACAAGGCAATATCATCGATGCCTTTTAATGACGAGAGAAAGACAGTGCATGGTTCCTTTCTTAGTCTTACTAGTTACTGCAAATGCTAAAAAGGAGAATTTCCTTTTTCCCTTTTTCGCCCATCACAGAAAATCACAAGATTTGCTGGTGTGATTCCCTCGCCTTGGCCTACCTCTTTACTGCTTTCTTCTCTCTAGCTGTTTGATAGCTGCGTCTGACACTGTGGTCCCCGATCCTCTGACCCTTCAAACTTCGTTTTTGTCGCAAACACACGTAACCATTCTCCCAAATTCTGTAACTTTTTATCCAATAAAGAAAAGACAGTTTTTAATTTTTCTCTCGGTTCTCCCCATTTGCCTCCAATTCCTTTAACTTATACCCAGAATTATAATAACCCGTGTTCTGTATCCGTCTAGGCGCTGGCGCATAAGCTGGTTCTGTTTTGGTGACGAATAATCTATCAGATATCTGCGTTTCGTAAGTGGGAATTTCAGCTTTCTGATTCTGGGTTCTATCCAGAATACTTAAAGGATAACTCCGTAAACTTCCATGTAAGTGGCGTAAGCTTCATCTGCGTTCTTTGATATTGAATTGAATGAACTTCATTGACTCCATTATCATCAGCTAGTTATGGAAGTGGAGCATATTAACTCAGTCAAAGATTTTGTTTTGGTTTTACTCAGTCAATTTTGTCGGAGAATTTTTATTTGTGTAGAATTGTAGATGATAATGGTTTTTCTTCCGACTTATTTCGGCTCTATGTGTCTGGGGACGTAACCGCGTCTACAAGCTATCTTGCCCTGTCAAAAATTCGGTCAGCCTGTGTCTTCGAATTTTGTATTTATTGATGTAACAAGTCTAAAACAATGTAAAAGCCTAGAACGGGTGGGGTGTAGTTCAGAGCTTCAAATGGAAGTTGCAATAAATGTAAAACTTTTGCTATTTATGTCATTATTTGGGCTTATGGAAAGAGAATCATTTTGGGCGAATTCTGACAGAAACAGGGAAACTTCCTTTGCTTCGCATTGCAAACAATATGTCGTGTAGTACTAATCATGTAAGAGGAGATGCAAAAACTATACTTGAATGGCTATTCTTATCATCCAGAGTGATTTTTTATGGTTGTAGAATTAGATTATCAAAAACCAATTGATGGTTCACGCCTAAAGTTTTTTATTTGCCTTTTGAGAGAAGGCTCCTCTACTTCCGTTGGGGATATCAAGATGGAGAAGGAAAGAAAGATCGTGCAGTACAGGGAAAGGCTGGACAGGACCCTTGCCTCACCCGATCTGACAAATAAGGAGATACTTCAAACTCTTGTCGGAAAGCAGCTCCTGCGTTCCTCAGAACAAGAAATAGAAGGTTTCGACTTTCTCTAATTTCCTTTAAATTCATTGGTGTCAATGGTACTAACTGAATACAATGATTATACTATCAGTTAATTTTATTTGTCTTCACTTTTTGATTCTATATTTGGTTGGTGCAGGAAATAAAGAGCAAGTAATAGAAACCAGGACTTCAGAAGTATCTAAGTTCCTTGACACCTTGAGGAGTGCTTCTGTCGATGATAGCAATAGATCTACAACATCACAAACTGATTGGAAAGTATGCTACCAAATCTGCTTAGTTTTCTTCTTGTTATGTTTCTTTAATTATTAAATTGTCACGTTGCCAAAATCATATTCTTCAGTGTCCTCTAAATTCTGAAGTTTTCTATTTATTTTTATTTTCATTTTATCATTTTTATGTACCCAACCAATATCTTCCTTTCAGGAAAGTGAGAAATTTGTAGAGATATATATGTGACCTCATAGGCACATTGGTTTTTGTCAAAACGTACCTTTCTGTTGAGGATTCAATAACCTAAAGCAGTCTCATATGATATTCTTTGGGCATTCTTATTATGCTTTGGATAGTGAATATATGAGTTTCCAGATCAAATGCATGGACAGATTTTTGATAATTGAAATTTATTCAACAGTTAAAACAGGATAATGAAGAGTTTCGCGTTATGTATCGAGAAGGCCTAGAGGGAACTCCCTTTCATACATTGTTAGTTGAAGGCTATGTAGATGGGCCTGTAGATGTTTGTGAGTCACACTGGAACAACCAAACTTTTTAAGTATCTTCCTTCTATTGATAAAAGCAATGTTATGTATTTGAAGATAAGAAATTTAACCTGTTACATTCTTCGTTACAGGTTTATGTCTCTCATGGGAGACTCCCCTTTACAAGAAATGGTGAGAGTGATATTTAGTGCTTATAATTTTTTGTATGTGTCAAGTTTATTCTTTTGATGAAATTCTATGCATGCTTGGAAGTTATACCAGTTAATGGAGAATTGCTTCTTTTGGAAAAAACTCTGGATGCCAGAAAAGTTTAAGTTTCAAGATATGCTTTCTGCATTCATTTGAAATGTTGTTATGATGTGGTCATTGAAGTTGCTGTACAGAAGTAAGTAATGTTCTTGTAGTCGAAAATTGGGTACCTTATTCATTCTGTTCTTGGTGCATTTCTTTGAATCATTGAGTACGGGGGCAGCTAGCATGAGGAATGGAGATATTTCCATAACTTTGAATGTATATTTTATTAACTACAGAGGGACCAGGGGTGAAATAATACTAACTCTTCTGCATTTTGCATTTCCCAGGTGGCCACAGATTACCATTCCCTCTTTTAAAATCATATTATCTGAAACTTTGCAAAAGGTCCAGATTGGGGAGCAAATGTCTATAGTGAGGTTTGTCCTGCAAGCATCAATTTAGAGTTCTTTATCATGCTACAACTCTTTACTTTTGTGTGCTTATTTTGCTTCAAAATTTTGGAAGAAAAGGGTGAACTGTTGGCCAATATCTACAAGGGAGGCTATTCTGCACTATTATCTGTTTGAATACTTTCAAGATGACTTAACTGTTGTTCTTTTGAATACGGTAATGACCTGGACCCCCTCCTTTTACTTTGTTTTCTTTCTTATGGGAAAGGTTAAAACCAAACAAGACCTAAGCTTCAAGAAATTATATGAATTTCCTTCAGGTGCCTGAGCCAAAGAGCATCAATGGGATTGTTCATGGTTTCAACAATGAAGCAATTCCTGAGGCAAAGCATGCTGTTAGAATCGACGTGGTGGGAGGCTTTGCTTTGCAGAAGGTGACAGCAGAAAGAAGTTACTTTCGGTGAGTTTTATGGGTGTTATGCTTGAATGTTGTGATGGAATAAATGGGAAACTAATCCTCAGTCACAGATCATAGCCTGGCGAAGCAGATCCCACATAAGATCTGCTTGATTTAAGACGAGGCAAAAAAATAATTGGGAATGTTTTTATTTTCTCTAATATTGTAGGGAATTTAAGTGGTAAGGGCCCAAATCAGGATATGAATAAAATGATACTTTTATTACCATCACACTTGTACAAATATACACTCTTCACACTAATTTTTCTCTCACCACTCTTGACACTCACTTACTATTCACTCTCCAACCTAATACACTAGGTGCCCAGCACCTTCACTCACAAACACGCAAGTGCCCCAGCAGCTTTTCATTTTTTCTAAGCTAATGTCGGCCGGGTAGTTTCTAGACTTATTTTTTTCTCTTAATGGCGCAATTTCTAGTAGCTTCTAAAATCTGCTCCACTTAATTGTTCCAGCAGCTTCTAACTCATATAATAAGAGAGAATAAATTATTGATTTCTAACAAATATATAGCTCAATTTTTTTTTTTGGGTAAATAAAGAGAAGAATATATAACTCAATTCAGTAGTCACGGTTTTGTTTCTCTACTAAACCCCTACTTTGCTAATTGATTTTGCAAATGAACTGTGTTATATTTAACAATCAGACGTAAAGTCTCATGCCTTCTGAGATTTATACTTTGTCAAATTTTGTAGGACAATTGCAACTCTGGATTTAAAGCTGGATTTTGTACCTCCATCCCTTATAAACTTCATCTCGAGACAGCTCATTGGCAGTGGTTTCAGACTATATCAGAAGGTCGAGATTATTTTTAGATGTACTTCTTTATCAGGAACTCAATGAAAATTCACTTTTCTTTTTTTGGGCATCTACTAATGAAATCAAGTTAATTCTTTGATATTATTTATGAATATAAGGATGTATGATCTTCTAACCAAATCATCAACCCCTGAATTCTTCCAAATGATATCAAATACCTGATTTAATAGAGTAAGATTTACCGTGGCTTCTTTAAATTATAGCCTTTAACATGAGAAAGAGATTTTAATTGAATTGGCTGTCTGGAAACTGGATTCACCTGATTTAGAGTTTTCAGCTTGGCCATGCACATAACATCCTCGCATTGCCATCTATTTTTTCTTGAATCTTTTCAGATTAACCAACCCTTGATTTTGTTATAGGCAGTGGCTTCTAAGATGAATCTTGATACAGCATTCAGCAAGGCCATAGGGGATCCGTTGTATGCCAGAATTCGTGAATCTCTATATGACATTAGTGGATCAAAGAGGGCTATGAATGGTGAAGAGCTCATGCAAGACATTAAAATTGTACCAGGTGAAGATCTTACTGAAACAAAGCAAGATGAGGAAAAAGACATAATCCCAGAGGATAAAAGCAATAATAATTCCACACCAGTCAATGTAGGAGTACTTAGTAATAGTAAAATATTTGGTGGGATTGAGGAAACGGATAGTGAT
The DNA here is from genome assembly GCA_022379115.2 of Bauhinia variegata. Classification (NCBI taxonomy): domain Eukaryota; kingdom Viridiplantae; phylum Streptophyta; class Magnoliopsida; order Fabales; family Fabaceae; genus Bauhinia; species Bauhinia variegata. The sequence continues at coordinate 17,303,469 of CM039438.1, forward strand.
ATTCCATTGGAACAGGTTGAGCAAGGTGCAAACGTTCTCCCAGATAAAGGAAGTAAACTGGTCGAGACAAGGGATGTATCTCAGGAAGGTAAAAGCAATCAATATAGAAAAGTATTTGGTGAGATTGAGGAAGCAGATAGCGAAGAGATTGTTCACTTTGACGTAGATGACAAGAAATTGAATGATATTCCGATAGAGGAAGTTGACGCTAGGAGTCCAGCCAAGGCCAACAGGAATGTACGTTTAAGTCCAGACGTAGATCAGGCTATACAAACATTGGACAAGGCCATTTCAGTGGTTCGGAAATATGGATTTCTTTCCCGCAAGCAGCCTTCTAGTTTTGACAATGAAGAGTGTGACAAAGTTGATTCGCATTCCCCAAAACTTAGTCAACCATGGTCCAAAGGTGAGGTTAGTGTTGAAGTGCCGAACAAAGATATTCTGGAGGGAACTCCACAAGAAGCACCTAGGACTAACTCTCTGGTTCACAGCTTAAGGTACTGTTACTGTTCCTAATTATTTGAATGAATGATAGATAATTTATCAGTGTATGACTTTATTTTTCCGCACGGTTTCTTGGAATATAAGCAAAACACTGCAAGGGTTTGCCAATCTATATACATGTTTTAATTCATGTTCTTATTCTTTTGGGCTCCCCAATCCCCATCCAGGCCTGCAGTATCAAATCCTAGCTCAAATGAAGAAAACTATAACAAGGTAGTGCCAGCTTCACCGGAGCAGAATCTTTCAAGACCTATTGAGGCAAGGCAGGTATCTTCTATAAATGGGGCAGTAGAGATCCCAGATATGGAACAAACAAGGCACGGGAACAAGCAATTGGGGGTTTCTTCAGATGGACCTAAGAAGTCAAAGAGTTGGAACAAATACCATTACTGTTGTATTCTGCCCCAAGTAAAACGAAAACGGAAAGGTTCATTGGCTAAGAGCAGAAGGAAGTAAGGCATTCTTGGATGCTGTGTGTAATAATATAATGGAATCCTTGTTGCCGCCAATTTCTGTATAAAATATTTCATTATAGTCCAATGTCATATCATGACCATTTTCTGATTGTGCATTTTTCCCCCTGAGGGCATGTAACCAAGACTTCAAAAAAGCCCTTGCAATTGCACGAGGGTAATAGCCAAAGTTGAAATTCATTGGAAAATATCATGGCCTATTCATAATTTAATTATTTCTAATAAAAATGCTTTTAGTTTTAGTTTTTTTTTTGGTTTCAATTATAATTATAACCTTAAAAAGGGTGAAAATAACAAAATTGTCCAACCTCACCATATATTTTTTTTTTCGGACAAGAAAAAAGAAAAAGCATTTCTCAACTTAGACGAAAATGAAAATAAGAACTATTCCAGGAAATGAAAGTCCCCTTATATAGCCTCCCAATTCCAAACAAGTGGGAAGTAGCAAGTAGAAACTGCAAGTCTAGAAGTGGTTGAGAGGAGCTTCTACCATGTCGAAGAAGAAGTTGTGTACGCCACTCTCCACCTTTATGAGGACGAGTTTAACTTCGCCTTCCGATCGCTTTACCAAAATTTCTTCTTCTCAAATTAAATTTTCCACTTTTGCCTCCCCCTCACCACCGCCCCTTGCACTTTATAATCCTACTTTTCATAAACTGGGTCAATATTTTCTTGGGGATCTCGGATTTTGCGGCAAAAGTATATGTTCGAAAGCTGCAGAAAAACTCGAACTCAGGTGCTGGAATTGCCATTCTGTGCCTGAATCACTACCATTTCTGTTCTGTGAGTCCTGTCGAAGCATTCAACCCGTGGATAAGTCTGTTAACTATTTTGATATATTTGGATCGTAAGTCTTCGGCTTTCTTGTCATGGATGCTAAATTTGATATAGATGTTTCAATTTAATTAGCATGTGTGATAAAGAGAAGCAGTTATTTCGATTCAAATTTGTTCTGAATTCTGAACACCTTGATCACTTGTTGTCTGAAGATAATATAACTGTTAGGGTTAAATTAGTTATTTTTTTAGGGATTATAAATCTATGGACGATCTCATTTAAATCTAATATGTAAACGAAGGTACAACTTTCCTTTTTTCAAATTCTCAACAGGGAGAAGAAGTATGATATAGAGGATAAGAATTTGGAGGGCAAGTACAAAGAGTGGCAAAAGAAACTGCACCCTGATTTAGTGCATTCGAAATCTAAGGTTTGTCTAGTAGTTCTCCTTTCCTCTTTTTCTCCATTTATTTTCTCTTCTTTTCCTCGAAGATGTTTTCTAAGAAACCAAGAGGTTTTCTTTTCTTTCCATTGTTAGATGGAAAGAGATTTTGCTGCTGAGCAATCTTCAAGAGTAATTGATGCATACCGTACGCTGAAGAAACCTCTGCTAAGAGCAATTTACTTGGTAAGCATATTTTCATCCATAGATTACTAAATTTTACTGCTTCATTGCAGTGGCAGAAGTCTCTATAGAATTTGCAAAGCTGGCAAGGCAGTGAGTGGATGGTTAAAACATACTTATGATGAAGAAATTTTATTATTTATATCTGGGATAAGTCTGACGTGTGTGCCTTCAGATTTCCTAAAGAAAAAATGTGTTGCACCTGGATAAAGACTGTCATGAAATTCTTTCCTTAACCTTCCATCAGTCCTTCCACCAAGGTTTTAGGTAATATTCTTGCATTTGCTTTTCAGCTGAAGCTTGAGGGAGTGGAAGTTGATGAGGAACAGACTGTTTCAGATCCAGAATTGCTTGCTGAGGTGATTATTTAAACTGATTTATGTTAAGTGTAAAATTTCAATTGGATGCAATATCTGTAACAATTAAATTGAAGAATGGATGAAGATTAACTCTCTTGTAAGCTTGAACCTTGTTTCCTACTCGTGGTTTAATGTGAACTTGAGACTCTATCTTCCAGAAGGAGAGAAATAAACATATCAAAAGAAGGAAAAAAAAAGTGAGTCAGAGAGTATATTTATGAGCTGTAAATTTCAAGATTATAGTTAACAAGATTTGTTATTGCGTTTGTTGGCAATTGGAAAATGAGAAAAAGATTATATTCTTAATTTTTTGTTTTATAGGAGTCATGATGGAAATGTATTTCTATTTGCTAAAGAAGTTTTATTTTCGTTTGCGAACATTTATGGCAAACAATGCATATTATTTTCTACCTTCCATTCACATGCTTGAAAACCTAATTTTCAATTCTAATTTTTTTTCTTCAGATTATGGAAATTAGGGAGGCGGTTGAAGAAGCAGATGGCTCTGAGGCTTTGAAACGCATTCTCTCTCAGGTATCACAGGGTGGCATGAGTATATTGGCTGCATGATTATGTTATTGAGTCAAGTGCATAAAATATGAAATAAAAAGTCACTACGTTTACCTTGTGATTGTCTCTACTACGCGACTGCTTAATCAAATAAAAAATTGGTATCTCTGTAAATGATTTTGCGCACGATTACTTAGATTTTTGGCTTGATTAGATTTGCAGCATTTAAGTATCCTACATGGGACTTAGTTATCAAATACAGACGATGATTACTTTTACCTACCTTCTTATTATCCTGATTTGTAGCTATTCTTCCAGATGCAGGACAAACTGAAACACTTGTCTGACTCCTTTGATAATGCATTTCAAAGTCGGAGCTTTGAAGAAGCTAAAACTACCATTCAGAGAATGACTTACTATGAGCGTGTGATTGAAGAAGTTGTAAAGAAGCTTTGATATAGGTATTATCATCTTCTTCTTTTTTTTTGGCTAGAGTTCAATAATTTGGGAGGCTAAACGATGATGTAGAATATGGTTTGTCCAAACTTATATCACTCAATTGAAAGTGTCTTTTTTATTGAGTGACATGTATATGATCCATATTGCTATGTCAACCTCTGACTTTATTAATCATTTTCCAGGATTACCTTAATTTGGTACCCATTCTGCCAGTCATGCTGCAACGCTGCTACAGTAAGATGTATCTCCCAGCCATAAACTGACAAGTTCATAGTGATTTGTTCTTTTATTCAGTTTAGTTCTTGTTCTTTGGGAGTGTGGTAGTTAATTTTTCTTATACCACCCCTGATTCCCACTTTCTGATTTAATTATAGTGTAGCCTTCAAACATTGATCTTTCCTCTTGGAGCACGTGGGTCAGCGCGAAGCATTTGAATAGGTCGCTTGTCCAAGTGAAGTGTCCGAACTTTTCATGACCATTTGAATCGATGATATATATCAGAGGACTATAATGCTGTGCGCATTATTCGCGTTTGGAGATATCTGCTTCTGGCTACTAAGAAAAACACTTTTGTACCTGCATGTCTGTTTGTGCAAACTTCTCTGCCATCGTTTCCTTGCTGGTTTTAGGCAATGCTGAAGCACAAAAAAGATTAGGATTAGCTAGCTTTACAAGGCTCCCAATCATTATCGACTGTCCCATTTTGATTTATGCAAACCAAACATCTTCTCCACCTTATAGACAATTTTAGATACAGACAGAAAACATTGACAACATTGTTCAAAGGCTTGTTGACTGATTATTTATTAAAAAGAAAAAAAGAAAAAGAAAAAACCAATATCGTTTTGAATCATGTTGGTAAAGCAAGGAGTTCTTGCTCGATTTTGTTTTGGATTTCACCCTAAATTAAGACTATTTTTTTTTAAAAAAAAAATCTTGGAATGCTAGATCAAAAATAGTTAGAAAAGTAAATAAAGAGATGAAGAGTTAATTTAGTTATTTTCTTCTTAAAAATATCAATCTGTCTTGGTGGTCCAACGAAACTAAAAAAAGACCCGACTTAGATGTTGGAATGAAATTATAGATGGTAAATAAATGGACAACCGGCGCATGCCAGCTGCCGGCGGAGGAACGCATTCCGTTCGGTTAAGACCTCGCATATGACAGATATGACCTGCACATACCATTGGCCAACTAAGAAGCACGTAAGTTTGATAAAGAATCTTATCCGTCTAACCAAAGTGGGTCCATCGTTAACAACCATCCGATCACCTCGTGCCATTATAACGCGTCCTCTCCGAAATTTGAAACATCCAAACAGAAAAACCTGTAACCCGCTTTCTCTTTCTCGCTTTCCCTCCTCTTTCCTTCATTACCTTCTTACCCCTTTCGCATGTGTATCAATGAATGAGAACATTTTCGTAATTCTCTTCCTCAAATCAAGACAATAATGCGTGAATTTTCCCTTTGAGATTCTGTCTCAAGGGTCATTCTCCCGTTACGATTTTCGGCTTCAATGACCAGAAAGTTTCCTCTTTTAGACCTTCAGATCGTCATGCACCCGGAAAAATCTCATATAAACTGGATTTCCTAACAGGGTTTGTTGAAGTTGTTGCTGGTAACTTTCTTCGGGTGATAAAATATCCTCAAATGGGTTTGAGGATTTTTTGCGGTTTAGATTCTCTGACTCATTTTTACGCGTAACATTCTTCTTCCAATACGAATACTTCTCTGGAAATGCTTTAGTCTGTGTCCGAAAATTCCTTTGAAGTGTTCCTACATTGTAGTACCAATTGTCAATCGAGCTGCTAAGGTATATTTATTCATTTCGTTCATTTTCACTCTAAAGAACAACTTTGAAGAGAACCGAATTGAGTTCTTGGGATTTGATTAGGTTTGTGTTTGTAGATGCCCAGAGCAAGAAGCGACTAGTGTCAGATGGGGAATAACTGTGTTGGGTCAAGAACTTCGAAAGTTAGATTATGTCCCCCTAATCCGTGTTCATTATGGTGGTCACGACAAACAAGATCATTTTCTCAAACCCGCAAAGGAATTGCTGACGCACCCAAGTCTGTGAAAAAAGACCAAAATGCTTCAACGGTTGTTCAGACTAAGCCTCCAGAAGTAATGAAAATTGCTAATGAGGAAAAAGGAACTAAATCTTCAGAACAAGTTACAAGGCAGGTGGAGGAGAGTAGATTACCAGAACAAGTTAGGGATAAGGAAGTGGCTAGGCCAGCTCCAACAACAAAACAAGAGAATAAAGCAGCAGCGCCTGCAAAACCAAAGGTAGCCCATACTGTCAAGAGGCTAGCAGCTGCTGGGCTTCAAACGGACTCAGTTTTGCGAAGGAAAACTGGTCATATTAAGGAGTACTATACTTTGGGAAGGAAGCTCGGAAATGGACAATTCGGAACCACTTTCCTATGTGTGGAGAAAAATACTGGAAAAGAGTATGCCTGCAAGTCCATTGCGAAGCGAAAATTGTTGACAGAAGATGATGTGGAGGATGTTAGGAGGGAGATTCAGATAATGCATCACTTGTCTGGGAATCAGGATATGATTTCAATCAAAGGGGCTTATGAGGATGCCGTTGCGGTTCATCTTGTGATGGAATTATGTGCAGGGGGTGAGCTCTTTGACAGGATCGTGGAAAGGGGGCATTATACAGAAAGGAAGGCAGCTAAACTTGCAAGGACTATAGTTAGTGTTATTGAAACTTGCCACTCCCTAGGAGTAATGCATCGTGATCTTAAGCCTGAGAATTTTCTTTTTGTTAATGAGCAAGAAGACTCCCCCCTTAAGGTTATAGACTTTGGACTATCTGTATTCTTCAAACCAGGTTTGTCAAAAACTGTCCTCCTTCCTCCCCTTGTCCTGCTAATATCCCTGCTTGTTTGTCTTTTTAGGATTCAATTCCTTTTGTGACCATTTGAACTTCTAACGAGTAGCCATATTATGAAGCTCCTTAGGCTCTTTGATAGAGTAATGAACCTCTCTCTGCAATTATGTTTACTAGTAGTGGTGATAATAGAATGTCTCGGGTCTAGCAAATGATAGTATGGATATGATCTACTTGTTGCCATTATTATCATCTGGCTATAGTTTGCCGTTGGAAATTATGTTGTTTAGTTTGTTGTCTGCATGGCAATCTTTTCATTGTTGTACAAATGTGCTAACTAAAGAATAGGTTGGTCTGTCTTGATGTTGAAATTGAACAGCAAAATTTTTTTCAACGTTTGAAAACAATTAAGTATTTAATGTTTATTAGAAAATAGTAATTATTCACATGCAAAACTTTCCCGCTTTTCTCCTGTTTCCTGCATAACTAAACTCTGTCATACTTCAGTCATGCTAACCAAAAAATGTCTTATCAAAGGATTCTCATAAAACCACAGCTGGTTTTCCTAGACACCAACTTTTAAAAACTAATTCGGTTTTCCTCACACGTATGAATGAAAGAGAGATACTACAAAACATTTATGTATCATTCTATGAATATTATTGCCATGAGTATTTGTTACTAACATTTTCCTAAAACAGGAGAGATTTTCAATGATGTGGTGGGAAGCCCTTATTATGTCGCACCTGAAGTTCTGCGCAAGAGATATGGTCAAGAAGCAGATGTCTGGAGTGCTGGTGTGATGATTTACATTCTCTTATGCGGGGCGCCTCCATTTTGGGGTGGTAAGCGTTCTTAAAATATATATCACAAAATGATTTAATCATGTTCCTTAATTTGTATTTATTTACAATTCTCTCCTGATTCCGAAAGTTGTAACTTCACTTTTTTTGTCCCTTGCTAATAGAATCTGAGGAAGAGATATTTCACGAGGTCTTGCATGGTGACATTGATTTCTCATCAGATCCCTGGCCTAATATCTCAGAAGCTGCAAAAGACTTGGTTAGGAAGATGCTTGTTAGGGATCCAAAGAAACGGTTAACAGCCCATGAAGTTCTTTGTAAGTTTGTTTGTTTCTATCGTTCATGATAATAAGGGAACATAAGTTTACCAGTCAAGGGGTGCGTAGTTTATTGCAAAGGATTTTGGATGAGCAGATAGGCATTGATATCATGGAATTTCTGTCTGATGAGTTCTGATTCTCGTTAGTATTATGTTCTGGTTCCATGCAGGTCACCCCTGGATTCAGGTCGATGGTGCAGCTCCTGACAAGCCTCTTGATTCTGCAGTTCTGACTCGCCTGAAGCAATTTTCTGCTATGGACAAGCTGAAGAAAATGGCTCTTAGGGTGAGTTATCCATCTGTCACAGATCGACATCAGTACCGTTAGTGTCTGTGTCTTCCTCCCTTTTAGTTGATACCCAGTGGAATCATCCATATTCATCAGTACTTCAAAAAAATTGAACATAACTTAAATATGCAAGATTTCTGCATTAGAATGTCAAACCATGTGGTTTACATATTCCTTATTGTTCTCTGCAGGTCATTGCAGAAAATCTCTCTGCGGAAGAAATTGCTGGACTGAAGGAAATGTTTAAGACGATAGACACGGACAACAGTGGTCAAATTACTTTTGAGGAACTCAAGGTTGGACTTAAAAAATTTGGTGCTAACCTCAGTGAATCAGAAATTCACAATCTAATGCAAGCTGTAAGTATATTAGTTCAGAATCATCTTGACTCCTACCTCAATTTTTCTTCTTTTGTTGGCATAGCTACATTTCAGAATGATTTCGAATACCCGTAAACACACTTCCTCTTTTTTGATTTGGTTCAGAAATGCTTAAGTGAAAATCTAAAAGAAGGAAATCGTTTTGCTAACTTGGATACGACATTTTTATGTTATATTTTGTCGGAGTTATTAATCAAGGATTAATGTTAATGTCATAATCACTAACTTGGAGATTATAACTGAGTTAATTAATGCAGACACAATATGGAAAAGGAGAGACTAATTCTTATGCTAAACCTACAATAAGTATCTAGATTCTAGAGTTCTGATGTGAATGAGATTGGATCACAAGTTTTTGCATTTTGATTAATCCTTAATTGAAACTAATATCCAATGTTGATTTTAACTTCTCTGTCCCAATATTGATTTACAGGCAGATGTTGATAACAGTGGAACAATTGATTATGGAGAATTTATAGCTGCAACATTGCATTTAAACAAAGTGGGGAGAGAGGATCATTTATTTGCAGCTTTCTCTTATTTTGACAAAGATGGAAGTGGCTACATCACTCAAGATGAACTTCAAAAAGCTTGTGAGGAATTTGGCATAGAAGATGTCCGATTGGAAGAGATGATGCGAGAAGTTGATCAAAATAATGTAAGTAAATTTCTCATGAAAATCATGGAGTCACTTTCATAATTCACGGTGTGATGTAAACATAAATCAATGCTGCACTAAAATTCTAAACTTCTAATGAGTTTATCTTGTTTGTATTGGCATTTTCAGGATGGGAGAATAGATTACAGTGAATTTGTGGCCATGATGCAGGGAGGCAATGCAGATATGGGTACGAAGGGTCAAAAGGGTAGTGGTAGTATTAGCGTGGGATTTAGGGAGGCCTTACCGGTATGTTAACAAATAGGGAAACTTTCTTGTTTTTCCCCTAACATAGCATTTTCTCCATGTTGTGGTTTCTCAGAAGATTCTTTCTGTAAAAATTGTCGATAGTTTTCTCTGTGAAATTTGCCATATCATGTAAATTATGAAAGGGAAATGCAGTTTTGGCAACAAACAGTGCTTGTTCATTTGGCATGCTCTTGTGCCTTATCTTTCTAGCATTCCATTTATTTATCAGCGTTGCAACTTCTTGGAGTGTGACAATTCAGTCCAAGTTCCAAAGTTTCACATGAACGACAATGGAGTTGTTGGGAAGCTCTTTTCAAATGGGTCACCTCGTGCTTCTTATTTTGGGTTCAGAGGTTTTTAAATGAATTGTCCATTGTTCATTGTCCATTGTCCCTTGTTTCTTTAGCTATTTGACAAAACAACGTCATTATCTTAATTTGAGACCTACCCAAGAGTTTCGTCGCTTATAATGCCACCAGCAATTCAAGAAAATATAGGTTTCCTAAATTGGGCAGCTCTATATTAGGCATGTTCGGTACACGAAAGGAAAATTATGAAATTAAAATAGGAATAGAAATGAAATTAATCATAATTTATGTAAAAAAAGATAATATCCCTCCTAAGTATAATTAAAAAAATAATAATAATCGAATCACCACGTTTTTTTTTTTTTCCTTTATTTATGTCTTGCACCATGGAAGACTATGTATACATATAGTTTATCGTCTACCAAAACACTGATGCCTACACGAAATTTAAACAATTACAAATTGATATCCTTCTGTTATCCCTTTAGTCAATGGAATCATTAAAATTGTTTCTGGCAAACAATTGATTATGCAGAGTTTGGTTGTCCCTTCAATGAATTGGGGATTTAATTTAATGATTCAATCATACAATTATTGTTAATATTCTGTCTGAGTACAAATAATTAGGTTTTAATTGTCTATTAAGATATGATGGATTTGGTGACTGTGAACCATCGTTAGGTCAAATCACAACTTCAAATTCCCACGATCACATTGAGGACATTGCTATCAAGTACAAACTATATATTCGCTGCCAACACAAGTTGTAAATTTTAGTTCACTTAACTATTTATTATTTTAAAAAAAAAAAAAAAGAAATATTATTGTATATGTAATATTCATGAGAAGAGAAGAGAAGGGTCACATTGAAGTTGAAAACTTGAAAGGCTTATTGTATCCTTTGAAGCAACGTTGAGCTTCCATACATATCATCACTGCAGTGTAAAGTCACAAGCAAAAAAATGTTTTCATTTTAATGGATACTATTAACTTTCTGAAAACAAAATTCACCAATTAATTAATTAATGGATCATCCATCTTATAAGTAATATGCCAACCCCAAGCTTTAAGTAAAAAATTCATTTTCCATTCTTATAATCTAAATCTTTTCGAATAACCTAAGATGTTATATCCTCAACAACCTTAGTATTATATATGATATATGTCAATTATATAAAATCACCATCACAGCATACTATACTATTAGAGCATCAGATGCGTTGTAAATTGTAATGGCTACTCTTTTAGAGCAAAGGTTTTACTTCCTCTTCTTATTGGGTTTAAACTTAATTCTTTATCTCATTTGCTTAGAGTTAATATTTAAAAAAATTTTAATATTCTTATATTATTTATGACAAAATATAAGTATATTTATTATTATCACATTATATGATTCATTCTGTATTATCATAAATTTTTGATAAATAATGATAAAAATATCTAAATCCTAAGAGACCTCTTGTATATATTATCCAAACATTTCACCAATAGATGACACTAGTAACTTATATTATTATATAATTTTTTTTAAAAAAAATATTAATGCCTTATGCAATCTTTAAAGCAGCGTGTGATTAATGAAATCACTGCTTATCTCATACAAACATGTACAAAATATCTAATCAATAATACAATGAATCCATATAATAATCGTGTTCTTTACCTCTTGTCGTTCTCCTTTCATTTAAAACCTTTAATGTTCATATCAAAAAAGAAAATCTTGGCCAGCTTTATATCAACATCTACAACGGATATATTTATTATTAAATTGATTATATTGTGTGCGTTTGTAAGTGTTTATCCGATTATATATTTTAGAACATTATAATCATATTATAAATATAAATGAATTATAAATTAAAATATGGAAGGATGAAAACATTATATCAACAACTTAAGGATGTAAAATGAAAGATGATTGATTGATATGAAGAATAATGGAAAGAGCATGTATGTAAATCCAAACATTGATCCTGCAAAGGCATGTGACATGTGTTGATGTCTTGTCTTGTTGGAAGCATGGAACCAAGCACAAAGCCATGTTTGCGCGTGATGACCACGCTCTGGCAGACAGAGGGTGCTTCGGATTTGAATGCAACGTACCACCCACGAAATCTCATTCCTCCGGCAAATACAAAAAGAAACCCCGATTTGCACATTTCCCCGCAATGTTCCAGAAATTTCAACTATCATTAAGCCAATAATAATAAGTTACAGATAAAAAAGTCATTCACAAAAGAAAAATGCTTAAGAATTGCTAATTCGAATCTGGAAAGAAGTGCATCAATTTATTTGGAGATTCAATTTATATATATATATATATATGAATGTAATTGTTTAATTGATTGCAATTTTTTTGTGCTTATTCTGTACATAAAAACAATATATTTTGTAACAAAAAATATGATATTTTAACTAAAAAGAATTAGTTTAACTTATAACAATCAAATTATTTTATTTATAAAATTTAAAATTTCACTACAAGATTTTTTAATTAACAAACTGTACATAAAATGAGATAATTTACTCTCAACTTTTTTTAAAGATCCTCAACCAAAAATTTCACTATCAAAAAAAGTGATATTTCAGAAAATAAAATAGAAGAAAGAATGACATTTCTATTTAAAACAAAATAGCGTGGACCCTCTTAAACGATTGCACCTCCGATCTGGTAATGGACGGCTCAGATTTGCATGTGCTAATCGCGACGAATCGTAGGATTACCCAACCCCGCACGTTGTGACAGCTCACGCGCGGTTGGTGCGAGGTGGTGGGGTTCATGTCAAGGTTGGCTTAACGTGAGACCAATCATGTGGCTTGGTCGTGCCACGTCATACAGAGAGCACATTCATCACCTTGCCCAGATGACTACTCAAGACCCTCCTTAGGCTCCTTTACCTTCCCACGTTCTAATACAGTGCCTCGTGTTCTTTTTCAATCATTAGATCATTCCCATTTTGACTTTTCTGCCCTTCTGCTTCTTGCCATTTCTACTACTACTATTTTTCTTTTCTTGATGTGTAATATATTTTTTAATCTCGATAACCAGAATTATTATTTTATTTATAGTATTAATAACTCGTCCACATGATAAACAAAAAAAATAACTTGTCTATATGATCTAACAAGCAAAGGAAGCCTCGGCAACTTAGTACTAAAATGTAATTTCCAACTTTTCCTAAATAAGAATTTTTTAAATGATTTAGTGAGAAAAAAAAAAAAAAAAGATTATTGTAGTGACGGTTTGGAGTGGCAGAAAGGTCATTGTAGAAGCGTCCATTAATAATCTATCTATTCCAGTTCATTGAAAGCTCGTCCCACTCGGAGCTTTCTTTACACGAATCTGCTATGCTCTTCCTCTCTCTCAAAAAACGCATATCTTCAACGAAAACCTGAGTGTCACCAACTCCAGCTTTCAGTTTCAAGTATCACACACAAGCACTTAAAACCCATCACAAGTGCTTCTAATCCAAACCACCATCAATTATATTCTACTCTTCCTTTGTCTTCTTCATTATTAATCTTCTTCATAATTCTGTCCCAGAATCCACTAATCCACTTCCCAATTTTCTTATCAAGTCACTTGTCAAGTGCCTAAATTTCAGAGGTAGGTGCGGCACGGGGTCTATATGATATCTCAATTCTGGTAGCTATAGTGCTGAATTCCCTCGTAAGTGTTATCTTTTTCTGGGTACATTGTGTCTTTCTGCTATTCTGATTTGGATTCTCTACAGCTTCTTTCATTGGATTCTATCTATTTTTAATGTTAGTTATTCTTGTCTTAGTCTGCGTTGAGCTTGGCACGAGTCTCTGCAGAGGATGATGATTCATTCTAATTCTTTGTTGGGTTGCTGAGAAAATTTGGTATTAGAATTTGAGAATTTAGATATAGGGATTTGAGAAGCAGTGAAATGATAGAATGAGCCTACCCATAGTTAACAATCATCGAAAACTAGTAGGTCGCTTTGTCCTTAGTGGTTGTTACAAAGGGGATAGTGAAAAATGTGAGTCAAGAAAGATGCTACACATAGATGATTTCGCTGTTGCAGAGATCTGTTAATAGGAGTTTAATTATGATGATATCCGGTGATTGTGCTAATGAGCATTTACTGAATCCCAATCATCTTATTTTTCTGGCATAACTATACATCTGTTCTGTGGACCATTAATATAGTGCCATTTTTTCGCATAAATAAGGTAAAGTGATAATGAAAGGAGTTAGAGGTGATCTGGCTTTTGTTTCCTTTATTTCATTAGAAGTGTAAGGATCATATTAGCTGTCCAAAGGTACATAACCTTTTCTGTCCCTTGATCCCCATCATTGCTGAAACTAGAAATATGATGAAAGATAGAGTTTGGATTTTGCATTAGTGGGCATACTGTTTGATTGTATGCTCCTGAGACAGCTAAAAGTATTTGTCTTTTCTTTCCAGCTGAACCTGCTGCAACTTGTCTTTATTTGCTGTAACTATTTATAACGCAATGGAATCTGAAAGTGGAGTTATTGTGGAGGATGAGAAACGTGTTGTTGTGGAGGTAACAACTAAGGAGAATCTGAATAAAGAAGTCCAAAATGATTGTAATAGTACAGAAATTCAAACCACAGAAGCTGAAGGCCCCAATCCAGCTGGGGCTGCAGTTGAAGCATCTGTGACTTCTTCTGCACGCAAAACCTCAAAACATGAAAAGGTACCATGTATTGTTATAAGAAGTTCTGAATTTAGCTATTACCGTAATAATTCTTTTGCATCAAATTATACATGACAGGCAACTTCACTAATTCATGTTGATATGCTTTAGGAACCCGGTGGCAATGCTGTTGTTGCTGCAAAGAATGCTAAATCTGCCAAAGATAAACCCAATTTAAAAGGCCCAACTTCATTATCTCAAAAGCAGAGGCCAACCCTTTCTCATAGCCTTTCTTTCCCTGCCAAATCAGCTCGTGGAGATGGTATGAAGAAAAGCATGGATGAGTACACCGTGAAGAAAGAAGTTAAACATGCTCAAGGTAATGGAGTTAAAGCTGAGGCCACTGTTCGTCATCCAAGCAAGTCCAAAACCACAAACTCTGAAGTGACCTCAAAGGAAGCAAAAACAAATTCTACAAGTTCTAACCAGAGGTCTTCTTTGACATCCAAACTTAGCACTAAGCACTCTGCGGTAGGTATTTTGTTCTCAATGTCTTTGTTCATGTAGCTTCTTTTCACTGGCCACATGTTTCTGACCTCTGTCCTGCTTACCAGTTCGGAAGGTCTACTCACAGGGACGCACTTACTAAGAGCCAGACATCTGAGGCATCCCAGTGAGTCACAATTTCCTGAGATTTTCAAAACCCTTCAATAGAGTTTGTCTGGCATTATAGATTTTCATGTCGTCTGTAAATTTTTTAGTGTAGGGAGAAGATATGATGGAAAATATATTTTAAGAGTTACGTATATTTCTCTGTTAAATGGATGATCAGCTTATCATGTTTGACATTACTGCAGATCCATTGATCATATTTCAATCCCAGTCAAAACTGCAAAGCAAAATAAAGAAGATGATGATACCCATTCCACAACTTCGTATGACTTGAACCCTATCACTCTTTGGTGCATTTCTCAGCAATAGCACTTTCGTCTCATTTGAATCCTGTTAACATGTGTCGTTGATATTTGATGATGCCCTCCATTTCTTCTTGTTTGGCTGGAAATGTTCACGACTTTATGTTTATATTCTATCAGCAGTTTAACTCCTCGACGGAAGAGCAGTGGCTCAGGATTTTCTTTCAGATTGGAAGAGCGTGCTGAAAAGCGGAAGGAGGTTGTTACTGCTTCCTTAACCCTATTGGTATTATTATTACAAATGATAGACACTAATCCTATTTTTCTCCCCTTGTCTGTCAGTTCTTCTCGAAGTTAGAAGAGAAAATTCAGGCAAAGGAAGAAGAGAAAACTAACCTGCAAGCAAAATCAAAGGTTTCAGTACTAAAAACTTGATGAACTCAAGATGATTTCTGTCCCATCTGGTCGTTTGGGTTTTCACTTGCAGCTTTGCCTCTCTTTTTTTTTTTTTTTTTTTTTGGCAGGAAAACCAGGAAGCAGAGATCAAGCAGCTGAGGAAAAGCATGGCATTCAAAGCCACTCCAATGCCAACTTTCTATAAGGAGCCTCCACCGAAAGTTGAACTGAAGAAGGTAACTCGTCTGTTTCATCTTCTCCCAGCTGATAAAGCTGTCCAGCAGGACTTGCGAATTAAAATTATGTGATTCTTCTTTCTATTTTCTTTATTCTTTAGATACCAACAACCTGCCCGAAATCTCCAAAGCTTGGAAGGAACAAAGGTTCTGCTGTGAACAACAACTCAGAAGAAGACAAATCATGTTCCAGCCCACACAAGAAACAACAGAAGAATGATTCTGCTGGGGCAGTAATGGTAAAATCTGATAAAGATGTTACTTCAAAGAAACTAATCAGAAAATCCCATGCTAGGCTGCAGGTTCAGGAATCTGCAACCAGTAAAACCAAAGGGGAGTCTCTGAGGTCTACTGCAAAGAAGGTTACAGAAACTAGCCAAAAAGGGGAAGTCTGCGTCGAAGGAAACCAAGATTCACCGCCCGTTAACAATTCTGAATGCAAAAATGACATAGAGCTAGAATCTGAAAAAGCAAATGCCCCAAACAGTGCAATGGTCTTAAATTCACCTGCACCTGAGATTGTATCATATTGAGTTACTGCTAAGAGTTTTATATTCGTACAAGGGTACTTGGTATTTACTTAAGCATAGGAATCCCATGTTTACTAGTATTATAATTTCATTGTGAATAGAGGCTGGCCGTTTCTCATCATAATCATGTAACGAAAATAGTGTTATTACTTTGAAGTGTTATACTTTATGATGTACTTTGAAGAGTTTATTTAATTCATTATTTAGCTATATGATAACTGTACATGCATTTGGACGTAAGATTGAAGAAAACTCAAATGCCCAAAGCAATCAGACCATTACCCTTTTCTGCTTCTACTTTGGCAAAATATGCAAGACGGTTCCCCTTCAAGCCTGTGGTTGAATCATGTTCATCATCACGAATCAAACTTAACACTTTCGGCCCCACCAATGCCCGAGTATTCCAGTATTATCAATTTTAAATCCAAACCAGATGAAAGAAGCAGACTCAGTAACATCTTACTGAAATCCCGCCGGGAAGGGGGGGTGGGGAGAAATCTTAAGCAAGCAAAATCTTTCGAAATTTTCTTTATACACAAGACAAAAAAATATTAAGAATATGGTACAATTGAGTATCAAAATCGAGTTCGAGCATTCAACTCGCAATAGACCAGATAGAAACCTGTTTCATTACCGGCCTCTATTAAGTCTGGGTAACATGTTCAATATAAACAGATTTACCACAGCAATTCAATACTTAGAAGGTAGTTGTTTCTATTAACTCTCCCAAATGTAAACTGAAGACAGATGACAACAAAATCAATTGAAGATCTTCTACGCAATAGTCTGATAGATGGACTCCGAACTAAAACATTAATGATGCAAGCTCCGTTTGTCACGCTCCACTTTGAGCAGAAAAATGGGGGGCTCGGCCAAGTGGTATTATCAGATCCTTCAAAACCTCGTACTCTTCAATACCTATTTGTGTACCATCCAACACCTGTTTAACCAAACCAGCATCAGAGCAATAGAAGGGGTAAAGCTTTATCATACTAAGGGTAAAGCTTTTTCACTATAATATATAAAAGTGGTCTCAATAGATTGCTCATACTCTTCATGCATATCAGTTAGATTCCAGCACAAATAATCTATATAAAATAGTAAACAGCATGATAGTGGTCTCACCTTCTGAAACAACATCCTCCTTTCAGTCATGTACGAGATAAGAGCAGGTATTCTACTAACAGAGAGTGCATCCAAGAACAAAAGAACCACCACTTGCCATTGTCTTATTTTGAGTGCTGGAAGCGCATCCATAAATGACATCGTTTCCAGCAGGCGTGCCTAAGATAAGGTCATGAGAACTCAATCAAATATAAACCATCCATATAGACTGATTAAATTTTTTTAATGCACAAATAAGGATTATATTCACAGTTTCCTCAACGAGCATAACTTAATTTGAAATTCAATTATGACAATAGACAACTTCATAATCCTACCATCCCTTGCTCCAAATTAGATACTGGTATTGCCAGCCTGAGATCAGCAACAACTCCAGGTAAAGCTCGAGCAAGACAACCAGCCAATGTTTGTTTTATTTCAGAAGACCGACCATCTGCCAAGACAATTTTACGAGGATACTCTCTTCCATTAATTGATAGATATTCTTCATGAAAACTTTCATCCCTCCCATATATATACGCTAAAGAAGATGATGTCAGCCAGGAAAAGAGAGCATTCCACATCGTTGCGAAAGGTGACAACTGAAAGGAAGAAGTTGAAAAAAAATCAATAATTGTATGCCATAAAGATATCTTAAAAATGCAAGCTTGTGTACTGTAAGTTTGACAAGAGACTTACAGTCAAACTGAAACCCTCTGGTGGAGGGTCGTACCATGAATCTTCAGAGTCAAACAAATCTACATTCGGAAATCCTGGCTTTCTTGGCCATTTCAAAGTGACAGAATCTGTTTCTAGAATATCAACATCATCCACAGTCCCCTCTTCAACATCTTGTGGAGGTGGCAATATAATGATTCCAGCATCAGAAACTGGACAAGACTCATAAAAGTCAAAATCCATCAAAAATGAGCCAAGTTTTATATGAAAAGTTGAAAAATATATGCCAAAAAAAGAAAGGTAATTACCACAATCAGTAACTTCAGCTTCTCCAGACTCAACTGCTTCTGATGCCTGGGTCAGTGCAATTGCACAGGCTTCTGCTGATGCACGGCGTAAAATATCTTCATCATCAGCATCATCTGTATTACCTAACATGTCAGATTCTTTTTTGATGTCTCCCATATCTCTAAACTCACAAAGACTTTTACTTCCAGAGCTGTCAATTTTCTCATCAGCCCAGGTGACTGAGCGACTAAGTTTCTTTTTACCAGCGGATTTAAGAGACGACTTGGGTTTAGTCTTGCTGGATTTAGTTGCTTTCTCAACCTGGGATTTCTCTTCAGCATTTCTAGCATCTAAATTGGAAGCAGATGCTTCACTATTAGTGGCTATTCTACTTTGTTCCCCTTTCAGTTGTATTGATTTTGTCTCAGAATCATTCCTTTCTGCATGACATTGTCTTTGTGATCTGGCCACAGAGTGCTGAACTTTTTTTTTGTCCGAAGTTTCAGAAGAGGAATTGCCTGCTTCCTTGACTCTTGTTTCCTCGTCTGCTTTCGAGGTTCTTAGATTTATAGAACTTGTGAAAGATGTGCACAGCTGTTGAATGCCATGGTCGTCTTTTGGCTGCTTCAAGATCCTTTCAGAATCAGTCTCCACAGAAACAACTGATGAGTCCCGATTGACAATTCGATCATCTAAATTTTTTATATCCACTTCTGCTGTTGGTTCAATTTTATTATCTGAAGTAGTCTCCGTTTGACCTGATGGCAATTTTGAAACACTATACTCATCTTGAGTAATTATAGTACTTACGAAGTCCATCTCATTCAAAATTGAATTTTTCTGACTACTCAACTTGCCCGAACTAGCTTTGGATCCTGCAAAGCCAATCAAGTTCACTTAGTTGGCTAACAAGATAAACTAAAAATAAAATATTCTACTCCTCCAATTCTCAGAAACCAAGCAAGAGTTTGGTCCCCAGCACTGAATTCATGATCTAATATACCAAAAATTGATCACGATACAACAAAAAAAGACAGTCTTATGCAGGAAATGGCATATAATCATCTGATTATTCTATGCGGTATATTTTCTTCAGAGTATGGCAGTATACTATAAAAACCTCACCTTTTTTGAGACTCTTCCCAGAGGAACCCTTTGAGCCACTATCTCTCTTTTTTGGCACATACCCTTCAATTGCATTTGATGGACCAGTCCACTCCTCCAATGACACCTCCCCAGTACTAGTTTCTTTTTTCTCCTGAATTTTCAAGCCAGACAATCCTAAATCCACCTTTTTAACCAATTTCTCTTCTGGTTCCAGACGCACATTGGAAAACAACCTAAGAACCTCGTTCAGTCTCTTCGGGTCTAAAGCTGAGCATCTCTCATCTTGCAAGCTCCCAGAAAATGCTTTGCTGTCAACAACACAACTGGAAGAACAATACATGTACGTCTCATGTAGGTCATAGACCTTGTGCTCCTTCAATGAAATCCGATATCTGCCCTTCCGGGGGCGATCAGATGGCAGAGGATTGCAGCAAAGGGGATAACCACAGACGTTTGTGATAGACCGTTCAGTTACAACATCTTCATAATCACTCCTTGACATTAGAGACCCGGCTACGAAGAGCTGGTCTTCATTTTTTATGCCTTCAAGCAGGGCCACCTGTATTTTATAGACAGCGTCTTTTACAGAAATTGGTTGATCCTTTTCCATTGCACTGCACTGTGGGCAAGCAACATCATATTAGACAACTAGTCTCCAACAAAATTCCAGTTCAACTATAGAAAGCTCATAGTTTTTAAGTATGCCCGTGATAGACGTGTAAGGTGGTGTGGGAACTAAATCAGTGAAATTGTATATTTTTTTTAATCAATAAAAGAAAATCAATTGAAACTCTGTAAGATTATGGGTATTCTATTAAATCACATGAAGGAAGTTGTACACACACGCATCAACACACGAAGCTTTGAAATTATATAACCATTAAAACCCTAAGCCCCTTCTTTTACTGCAATATTCAGGGCGGAGAACAAATCGGGACTCTTAGGTAAAGCAAGGGAGAATAAATAAAAGCATTATTATTTTTCGCCTTTTCTTAGCACAGATTGATTAAAAAGAGATAGAGGATTACCCAGAAATGAGGAGACAAAGGATACCAACACACTAAAGCTGAAATTTCAATTCCGGAAAGCTCCCTTTGTCCCTGCTTAGGTCCCTCTTGCTCTAGTCTTGTTTCGTTCTCTTTCGCGCTACCTTCTCTCCTTTCCTCCTATCGTTCTTTCTCTCCCGCCTCCGTTCTACTGAAAGTTCTTGTGTATTCAGCTCTCCGTGCCTAGGAAAATACGGCGCGCTTATTTTAATACATATACATGGGACTTTCCTTCGGAACATTTTTCCTTTATAGAAATGTTATGGTACACCTATAATTCTACAATTATTTTTATATTTTATGAGTTCGGTACATTATTTTATCCTAATTTTTAATTAATATTTTAAATTGAACATATAAATTATAAATTTAAAAACAATAGTATCACCGTAAAAAAATTAATATAATGTAATTACTATTACAGTTTATTTAGTTTTTAAGTTCATTCCTTTAAAAATGTAACCGAGCAGGAAGTTTAGTATCATATATTTATTATTTTGTCTTTTTATTTCTTATATAACTAAAAAATGATATATAATAATCTAGATATAGTGTCAATGAGAAATAAATTGATACATTAAAACGTTATCCTTTATTGTGCTTAAACTCTCAGCTGTCCTTTTTATTTTCTTTTCTTTCTCTGTAATTTCTACATAGTATATTTAGTTGGAGAGGTTTTGGAGGGAAGAAAGGATTTTTTAAGAGTTCTCTCATTTGGTGCAACAAGCAGGAGAGGGAGGAAAAGTCCTATTTTACCCTCCAAAATGAAATGATTAAAGTCTTTATGTTTTACAGTTCTTAATTTTTTCCACTCGAGCTGTCCGCAAAGGTTGACCTTGACCATGGGAAAACAATCGTGTACTCAGAACCTCATGTTAAGGATTTTTCTCTTTTTTTCAAACATAATAATAAATAAATGCAATAATTCTATTTTACATTTGGTTGCATTGCGGAGTGCCAGCCCAACTCTTTGCTGTATTTCAACCAATTCTTTTTCATTTGGTTTAACTGATACTTAAAAAATAGAAAAGAGTATATTTTTTGGGAATAATTCGATTGGGACCAGCAATATTTTCTTTCTTTTGTAGCTAATAAAAAACAGAGACCGAACAAACATGACATCTTCAATAAAAGACTTTTGGTTGAATGAATATTTAAATAATAACCGACACACTAAGGAAACCAGCCAATAATACCATTGGTCGTGCTGTCTTCTTGACCCGAATAATTGATTTCTCACCAACTTTCCTCACCGCAACCATAGATTATAGCTTTCAATCATGTACCCTCTCAGTCTTAGCTTAGCTATGAAAGAGAAAACAAGTAGGGAATATACATTTAAAGCCAAGCAAAGGTCTAATTCATAATTAGCTGGACTATGCTCCCAAATGATAACAAAATCCATAAATGGAAGAAGGTAGAAGTAGGCTTGTGATGCAATGCAATAGATACATTTTCTATCAGAAAGAAGATGATGAGGAAATAGGATTACGTATGAATTTGATTTCACACTGAAAATAAGGAATGCAAAGCAAACCAGTGATGAAGACAGCGTCGTATTCCAATGTTATTTATGCATACAGAGACAGTGAATCAACATGAAAATAATAAAAAAAATCATATGTAATTACAGTATGTAAAACAAAATGACAAATAAAATCTTTATCTCTCTGCGTTTCCCACGAAAACCCTGCAACTTAATCGCTCCCTCTCTTTGTAGATTCTTGATACATCCTTCCTTTTGTATTAAATTGATTACTCCTACTACTGCATAATTCAAGCAAAAAAAAAAAAAAAAGAACTACAGCTGAGAGAACAGACTTCAACCAAGAAAAAGAAAGAGGAAAAATACAGACCAGACATGGCGGGTGAGCTTACCATTTGTTTCCATGAATTTGTCCCTTATTCTCTTCAATTTTTTCTTTTTGTCTCTATATTAAGCGATTAGTTGAGAAAGCGATTTTCATTAGCAGACTTGTCCAAAAACTCCAAGCATTCCACAAGCTACTTCCAGCAATTTCCCTGCCACATGGAGTTAGGTAAAATAAAATGTTAAGTCAACTAAGAACAAGTCATCAAGATCACTTTCTTCCATTATTATTCTATGAGTTAAGCATTAGGAGGATGATTCAAGCAAATTCATTTTATATATCCTTAATCCAAATGTGCAACAAATGAAATAACTAATTTGTATAAGGTAATCAAATCTTGAAGTTAAAAAGAAGATGACAGTTGACTCTATATAGATACTTTAGAGTTTAGAAGACATAAAACAATCAATTAAAAGGCGTATAAAAATCATTCATTGACAGACTGTTCTGGGCATGTTAAGTTATGGTAGGTGGGGAAGGAGAATGTGGCTCACAGCTTGGCACCAAAGTTCTGGTTGATTAATCACATGGACAAGGTGGGACTAGGGAACAGACTCATGGGACATATATAAATTCATTACAGAAACAGTGACACACCCTATTCTCAGCAAGTAGTTTTTGGCAAGTTCCTCGCCGCTTCCTATAGCAAATTGCAAATGGCTGCTAATTTCCTAATCCTCTCAATCTAAAGCAATCATACGTGTTTTACTCATTAAGGAGGTAGATTAAGCTGAGCAAGATCCTTGAACACGGAACAATCTAGTCCCCAAAAGAGAAGCCAACGTCAGAAATTTTCCCTGGTAAAAGGTCAACTAAAGTAATGGCTTATAACACTTTATGGAAAAACTAAGGTTGCTCCAAACCTTTCCAGGAGTTGTAGTAAGTTTATCAGACCCAAGGATGGGTTCATAACTCAAACATGAACAAAGAAACTCCTCTCACATCACATGTAATTCTACATATACTGATACGTACCATACAGCTCAGTAAAAATTGATAAGGAGGGAAAAAAAACGAATTAAAGAGAAAAGCAGAAAAGAAACTATACCTCTCCTTGGTTTAGCAGCAACTTTGACAAGTGGAGCTGTTTTCTGCTCTGTCTTTGGCTCTTCCTCCGGTGGGAAAAGAACCCCATCAATACCCTGTACCGAAATTCTTCCATCTGTGTATATATCGGGGTCAAACAGATAGGCAGAGCCTTCACCTTGACCAAATTTCACAGAACCATCAGCCTCCTGAGCCACCACCTTATGCGGTAACCGCAGTGTATCGTAGCGGACCTTCCCGAACCTCCTCACTGCATTGTACATACTCTCCTCGGTCTGATACTCGGGTATTATATGGTAGTAGATTATCTGCTCCGGTGCACCTGGTTCGCTTAATTGGTCTGTGGTTAGCTTCGCCATGGCTTCGTCGTTGGGAGCCAACACAGTGATGACGTAACCCTCTGAGACTAACCTTCCCATTTCGGTGGCTAGAGAGGTTAAGTTAACCAGAATATCAGCCATTTCATTGTACCCACCGTAATGTAACAGGGTCTGGATGAAGTCCTTCACCTGCCGCATCCCATTGAAGTGACCACGAGGTCCACCGGGTCCCGGCGCCGGAGCTGGAGCCAGGGAGGGACCTGGTGCCATGGCATCGTAAATTGGTAATACCGGTGGAGCCCCGGCGGGTACTGGTGCGGGCTTCTTCAACCGGTGGGTTCTCGGGTCCACCTCCGGCGCACCCTCTGGTAGAACCGCTGAGATATCGCGCAAATTCCTCCTACGATTAAAATCCTCCTGCACCGATCGTGGAATCAACAAGCGCTCAATCCCGTGAATCAAACCGTCGGGACGAACGACATCGTCCGGGCGAACAATCTCGGCCGAGTCAACAACGTTGTTCCCGGAATCCTTCTTCATCAAATGCACATGGTCGGTGCTCAATGTCTGGTGCCGAACCGTCCCGGAATTCTGTGCCGGCCATTGGTGAGACCCAATTCGTTTAGGAACAATGTGAAACATCAAAAGCGTCTGCAACGACTTCAAGTTGCCGGGTTCAAGCAAAAATCGCTTGAACTCGGGATCGAGCTGGCGCTCCAGAGCTTCATTCCTGGGCGCAAAAATAGTAATATTGTGCTTCCCAACGGTATCTTCAAGAGTTTGTAACAGAAGCGCTTTCTCTACAAGCTCGGCGAGCTCAGTGTAATGCGAATCAAGAAGTGCGACGAGAACAGAGTTAGAGTTAATCTGACCCGAGGCGTAGGAAGGAGACGAAGATTTGCGGGTGAAGTTTTGGGGCAATGCGGAATGAGAAGGCAGAAGAGAAAGAAACAAAAGAGTAGCGAAGAAGAGGAAGAAAGGTTTAGAGACACCATAGACAGAGGAATCCATGGTGCTCATTGGGAGAGAGAAGCGACAGAGTTTTGGCGGAGAAGAAAACCGAAACGGGTTGATTTTGTTTTGTCAAGAGGGTAAAGTGGAGTGGGTTTGGTGAAGAGGAGGGGCTGAGCTTGCTTAGCTTAATGGTTGAGGATGCGAAAAAGAAAGAGTGAGAGAGGGACACGCGGGGAGGGGAAGAGGAAGACTTGGAGAGAGAGAGAGAGAAAAAGACAGTACATTGAGTTGTATGTAAGACTGGAGAGCGGAAGGAGGATTTTGGAGGGACAGCCTGGAAATGGGGGCCACACGGCACATAGCATGGTGATTGGTGACTAACACCCAAGCCCAAGCCCAAGCCAGCCACCGCTCGCAGTCACAGGTTTTGCTTTTACTTTTGCTATCTCGCTTTCAAGCCACGCCTTCGGTTGCTATTAATGCGCGAATCATCACAACAGAGACCAAGCCACGTCATAAGCTTTCACAGCTATTTATTTTCGATAATTAGTTTATTAGTTATTGAATTTTAGATAAGAGTAATTTCGTCTTGAGAGAAGGAGCAGTATATATAAAGTATGCATGTGAAAGGAGGCTCCTAAATCCAAGCAGGTTATAGAAAGTATGCATGTGAACGGAGGCTCCTATCGAAACAGGAGGGTGAGCCGAGCCAGAACGTGAAGAGGAGCGGGCACTTGTGCAATGCAGCTTAAGACAAACCGGACAAAATTACGTAATTTTGTGATCAATAAAAATAATAATAATAATTAATGTGATTATTCTTATTAATACTTTGATCAGATCTAATAATAAAGGATTTACATAATATCCATTAAATTTGAATTTAATCACCCCATGTAATTTCATAGACAAAGTTATTTAAGAAAATATGTAAGACAATAGATTTTTGTCTAAAGAAAACTGTCGGTATGGGTATGAGACAGTGGAACAAAATCAGTTTATTGGCAAAGTTCTATTCCAGGTATTCCTCTCTCTTCGCTTCCCTTTCAAGCGCTACACTGAATGCGTGACCGTCACCTCTGTATGTGTCAGAGTCAGCATCGCATTGCATTCGCTTACCCCTTTCTAAACGGCGACGTCTCCCCCGACGGTTGTTTCTCTGTCATCCTCACACCTTCTATTTCTTTTCGCTTTCCCTGCTTATTTGTTTTCTTCAAAAGTTCAATGACACGTTTCATGATTTTGACTTGCTTAAACTAGGGATCGTATCTAATAAAATAATAATCATATCCAACCAACCGATGTATGATTTTTCACCTGACCTCTACCCGTAGATATATGTATAATAACGGTTGACTTCATAATGGTGACCCCAACAGCAAAGTCATTTGTGCACTTCCAAGTGTTTAAAGCACGAAAAATCTTACACGTTTCGGTTAAATAGTAATCAATATATCAAAAACTTGACGCTAAATTCAAACCTAAGAAATCAAGAAAGAATAAAAGTGGTCTTAAATGCGTCTTGGATTTTACCTCTTTCTAAATATACCAGTAAGCTGAACCTTCTTCCCAATTCCTATTACATATATAATAAGCTGAGCTTTCAAAGTTCAGATTTCGCGTTCTATCAAAAGTTGGAGAATAACCTTGCCAATAGCCAAAGGGAAGGTACACTTCCAATTGCACAGGGATGGATACCTTAAGCATCATTGAATTCAGAACGCGTGGAAAGTGGAATCGGCAGCAAGTACAAATGGTGTTGCCAGCATCATCTATATAAATAATAATGTGATATGATTATCATGGATACAAGTTCCAATCAAATTCAACACAGACCATTAGATATATTCATGACCAGAGTAAAATCCAGTTCCATAATCTTGCAGTCGTATATATACATTAAAAAAGAAAAAAAAAAAAAAGACAATTTTTTTGCTTCGGGCCCAAATGTTTGTTAGATCCTAACTTTATTCCAAACCGCAGCATAATCACCATAACTATTTTCAGAAGACTCTCCGTGTGGATTGTAATCCAAAGCATCTGCTCCTCAGAATGTCATGTCTGGAGAAACAGTTAACCTGAAAAAACAAACACAGAATAATTACGAAGAGGTACGTAATATTCCACAAATGTAAGAATGCGTCTAGCATTTTCTCACTGTTTACAGTTGAAATCAGGCTCAACAATGTTCACTTACATGTCACACCAAAAGCTAACTTGGAACAAAAAAGTTATATTAGTTATCAACTTACTCATTAAATAGCATGAAACACTTGTAATAAGGAAACTCCCAAGTCCCACCAAAGAAGAAAGTTATGTAAGTGATGACAATGACAGAAAATTTTCGTATGCGCTATCATCAAAACCAAAAGTACCCTTTTTTTTTTTTCCTAGAGAAGCTGTTTAATTCATAAATCAAGCTCTATTCTGAACCTAAAAGATCTAGACTATGATCGAGGCTCACCTTCAAATATGAGATGCTGAGGAAAGATGCACTAGCAGGAAGAAAATAGATCTCAATTTGAATGTGTGCCAGCAGAACAAGTAGCTGGAGTATTGTTGTTACCCAAAGAGTTTTCTCCACGAGCTTCAGCATTGTTCCGGTTGCTTGTCTCCACAATGGAACCATCTGCCAGATTATTTGAGGCAGAAGTACCCCCAGCTCTATTGTTTTCTCTGGTTTCAAGGCGTTCAATCAATCGAGATACGCTGGCAATCCCAGCATTCAACTCTCTCCTAACTTCAGAACCAAGATCTGACATGGAAGCATTACGAGAGAACAGCCTCTCCTTCCATCCCCTTGTGCTCTTTGAAATTGACTCTTTGTATCTTAGAAATAAGATAAGCTAACATCAGATGTGGTGATTTGAGAAAAAGCATGGTTTGTGCACAAGTGACTGCACGGTCAGTGTAAACATGTCAAACCCCGAAGTCAAAAGGGCTGTTTCCTAAAAATCATACCTCGTAGACACTGAATTTAGTCTGGACCGTAGAGACTCAGAAAATGACTGAAATTCTGATGGTCCAGCTCTATCTTGGTTTGATTGTGCAGAATGAACAGTTGATCCCCTGCGGGTAAACACACAGTGTATAAAGTGGTCATTTTACCAATCCTAACAACAAATAATCAGCCATGAGAAAACATATAATGGCTATAAATACCGATCATTAGAGTAAACTCCTTGATGATCTGCTGGCATGTAAGTAGATCTGGCAGGTGGTAAAGAAGAGCTCCGAATATGACTCTGTGCGATCTGCTGTGATGGTTCATCCCCATCAGATGTAAGTGGAGTAGATGGACTTCCCACAGGAATTGCAGCAGGTTCAGTTGTACCTTCAGCAGGCGAAATAGGATCAGACGTAGGCACACTAGGCTGAGTTGAGAATACTAAAAAGTGTGGACGGCCGTGGCCAGATGGTCTAGCTCTTTGCCCTTCCCTCCGACCCAAGTGGCGTGCTCTGCCCATTGCTGCTGCAGCAGCTAAATGTTGAAGTATCCGCTCTTCAATATCCGACCCATTTACACCCACAGGTAACTGCAGTACAAGATAAACTTAAGTATAAACTGATAGTAAAGTGATTAAGAAATAAGTAAACAGAATCAACAATCAAAGACTGATAGATAACTGACATGCTGTAATTCAAAATCACCCAGTGCAGGATGACGAAATATAGTAGCATTTCTTGATGGAGTATTTCTCAAGGTCCTTTCCTGCTCTACCGCCTCAAGCAATTCTTGACTGCCATAGCATGAATTAAAGCTTTATACAACAATCAACAAAAGAATTATAAAGTACATCCCAAGAAGCAACCTTAACTAACCTCGAGGGATCCTTCAAACTAAGAGATTGCAAACACATAGGACACTCGGAGCTTCTCTGACACCTATAAAATAAGATTTAGTAACAATTCTTGGATAAAATAAGAAATTTTATCAGGAGACAGATGGGATACAAAGAAAAGGAAGATAAAGTATCTCCTAAGAAAAACTAAACAATTAGGTAAACCAAATATTCCAACAAAGGATTAATACCAAAGTACTGTTCAATCTCTATGCATGTTAAATAAGGAAACTCCTTGAAGAAACCATAACATTCAGTAGCAATTGCTAAAGTTTATTTCCTCATTTTCAATAAAACATACATCAACAGTTTATACAACCATCAGTAAGCTCAATAAAGCCCAGTGTTTAAGAGAGGAGAGTTCTTTTGACAAATTAATAGCATTGGTACGTGCACAAAAGCATGCCAAGAGGATATCTACAGAAATCTCAAAAGTCAGAACCAGCGTAAGCCCTTAATATTGACTAAAATCAGGACTAGCTGAATTTAAAAATCAAACAAAGGACAGAATTCTAATCCATACTATTGCAGGAGTATTTGTAATCACAAAAATACTTTATCAATGGACATTCCGACCCTAATTTTTTTGGCATTAATAGATTTAGCAGTATCTACAGTTAAGTTGGCAACGATGAAAGTCGTAAATTTTGAATCCGAGCAAATTCGGGTTAAATAGCACAATAATGAAACTCAAAAATATACCATTCAAGAATGCACTGCAGGTGGAACTCATGCTTGCAATTAGTCGCCTAAAAAGTGAGAGAGTAGAAGAAGTCAACAATGGTATTTCAAATAAAACCATACTTGCATGTGATTATATTTGGAAAACAGTAACAGGCACACAGAATGAATATTACCGCTGAAGGATCACTATCACAAAAATCCTCAAGGCATATGCTGCAAGCATCATCATTGGCTTCTTGGATCCCCCCTTCCACAAAGGCAGCAGCTGATGCCATATGACTTTCAGAGTGCTTGTCTTCCATTTCTGGAACCTTTAAGATATCAGCCCAATACTTCAGAGTCAGTAAGTGCACTTTTTTATTTTGAGCATTGCTCTTCAAAGCATCATATCATCAAAAGACGAAAAAGAAAGAAAACTTATTAAGAATCATCAATAAAATTTGACTTTCAACTATCAAAATAGGAATTCAGATAGCGCCCGAATTACCTGGTGAATAAGGACGAGGGTGAAAAATAAAAGGGTGCTAATTACTAGCTAAATTCTAACTACCAAACTCCCAATTAGTTTAACCTAACTCCATACTACCTCTCTCTGAATTCTTCTAACACAATCTCCACCATAAATAACACAACAACAAACGTTCGCCAAAGAATTATGTGAAACAGATGTAAAAGGATCCAGTGACTCCATAATCAACCAACAACCGAACAAAGTGTAGTTACTACCTGATAGGTTTCATAAATTCTTATTGGAAGGCTTCCATAGGGTGTTGTAATCAAACCTAGGTCTAGTAATCTGGAAGAATATTAAATTAAATTATTAATATAAAACAATGATCCTAATTCAGAAGCATGCCTCAAATATTTGATCGTCCCATATATTTAATATTTATCCAAAAATTCTAGCTGGATTTTTTTTTTTTTTTTGAGCCATTCAGCGAAGGAACAATCATCACTATATTCACAAAAAAAAAAATCAAACCCACGTAAGAGGGGGGGGGGGGGGGGATGGATCTTTATGATAGAAACAGAATACAAGTAAAAGAGAAGAACCGTTGAAAACAATCAGGAAATTTGAAACAAAAAGATACAAAATTGGGTTAAATTCCAATAAAATCTTCTGGTTTACCTCCATTGAGAATCTGGAAAGCCCCCGAATTAGGTTAAAGAAAGAGAGGGAACGCCCATCAACTGGTGACCCAGGCTTGAATTCCCAATCCAGATAATGCTAGAGATCCATCGCAGAAAAACGTAAACCCAATAATTGTATTTCAATTGGAGAAATATAAAAAAGAGAGGATGAGCAAAGAATAGCGCTGCGAGAACTTTACCTTTCAATTATGGGTTTTATTCGCTAAAAAATATATATGTTTTGTGGGTGTTGGAAAACAGAGCCCTCCTTCTGCCCTGTCCCAACAGCATCAGAC
The DNA here is from genome assembly GCA_022379115.2 of Bauhinia variegata. Taxonomy (NCBI): domain Eukaryota; kingdom Viridiplantae; phylum Streptophyta; class Magnoliopsida; order Fabales; family Fabaceae; genus Bauhinia; species Bauhinia variegata. The sequence goes on from CM039438.1 coordinate 17,334,097, forward strand.
GGAGAACATAAAAAAACTCGCCTTTTTGGCTTTCTCCGCCTTTAAATAATTGGGTCTTGTCACTTGTGTCAAGATAGGATTCCATTCTCATTTTAGAAATCGCAAATGCTACGTTACCCACTGTTGCAACATACTGACATGGCTTTTATTTTATTTTAAATATACTGTCCAGAATTTGTACCCCACTACAGATAATAATAATAATAATTAATTTTATTATTTATTTTTTAACGAATAATCTCATTGTTATTATTTCTTTAAATTCTCAAAGTTGCGAAAGAAAATACTTTAAATTTACAAATATCACTGCTTAGCTGCGCAAAAATTCAAGACACAAACATTACTTTCATCCAAATACATTGTGAAGCAAAATATAAGTATTTGCTCTATTTTTTTTTAACAAAAATATAAAAATTATTGAAACCAAATAAAAACATCCCATGTTGTTCAATAACACGTAATGTTTAGTTGACAGATGAAACCGTCTGTCATTTTCGGAATTCCAAACTTTCTACACTTTAATCAAATACATGAGAAATATAAGGAGAATATGGTTGGCCAACAAAATTGCTGTCTTTCATGTCAATCAACTCTGGACTCAAAAAATTGAGTATATGTTTATTTATGGTTAATAAATCAAGGAGAGATCAGATCAATTGGTGTATCAAAGACTAAAATGGCAGAGTCAGATGAAAAATAACGCGTATTCAATTCAAAGACAAAATTGTTGACAATTTTGTCAATTATTGACTGAATATTCTAGGGGGTTGGCCGGACAACGCTGTCGACATTTAGTTAGCAAAATTGTTTTTAAAGTGGATTATTATTATTTAATTTTCTTAAAAAATTTATTAAGATCCCGTTTATTCTCCGAAGCAAATTACTTTTTTTTTTTGTATAGCGAAACAAATTACATTATTGGATCCTTAATTTTTTATTAGGATTCAATTTTCAAATGTTTAACTCATATAAAAATGGTTAAAAAAAATTTCTTAGGTTTTTCTAGTTCGGCTTGTAGTTTACCCTTACTTCGTATCTTGTTAGTGTTGGGCCCAAAATAAAGCCAAAAAATGTAGAGTCCATTTCATATGGCCCAATCTAACAAAACATACTGGATGGATCAGTTGAATCCGTTTTGGGCGACCCCAGAGAAGTTTCCAGTAATACCCAACGTATATTTTATATTATATTATGGTGAGTATTAAGATACACCACTCTAAAAATGTTTCACCCTTTTAAATGAAGACTTTGAAAAATTAAAGGGATCTTTGTTTTAGCTGTTTACTTTTTATTTATAGTAAAAATAAAAATAAAGTCTAAAAACATACTTGTTTTAATATAGAAAAAGTTTTCACTAAAACATGTTTATTGTTAGTGTTTTAGGTGAATGACAATTTCATAATTTTAATGAGAAATTACTAATAATTTAATAAAATTCATTGAAAATAACTATTGGGTATTAAATATATACCAAGATAAAAATAAAAATAGTAAATATTTAACAAACATATTTTCGTACGAATGATAACCCAACGTGCCTTAAATTACTTAATATGTACCAAATATTTTTTTATAAAATGTAACAACCATGGAATATAGGAGGAATACCAAACTTCTTAAAAGAAACAATATATATGTTTTTTTTATATATGGTACCATTATTGCATTTTTAACAATTTTTTTTTTTTATAAAAAAAAAAAAAAGATTTTGGTAACAGTATCAAAATTGATAGATAGGACCTACCAAAAATTGATATAGGTCATATCATCTTTTTAAAGTTGGTGCAACTTTGCAAAATCAAAAAAAGAAAAAAAGTGGTGTAACTTAGAAAATGCTATAATAAATTACAGAATGGGTAGTTGACGTACAAGCTAAGACAATCTTACAAATCTTTATTTTGTAAACTACCTTTGCTTTTTTGTTTGTGAATTTCATAATAAAATCTAAGCCAAAGGGGCTTCCGAAAAGAGAAGATTGAGAGCCGAAAGTAAAATGAATCGTGGGGTTTCAAATGTCCTCGTGTATCTCAACACGTCATGCAGTTAGAAAAAAAATGTTTCAAAGTGAAAAAAGCCATAAGAAAATGGAACCAACACTGAGAAAAAGATATAACCAAAGTGGGATCTTATTCTTAACGCAAATTATAGAATTCTACAACTTGGTAACCAAGAACCTTTTTTTCTTTTGGTGGGTTTCAGTTTTCACAGTAGTTGCAAAATTACAGCAGAGATAAGAAAATATGGATAGTAAGAGACAGGAAAACAGTGGATTCATGTGTACAAATTGCCAAACAGACAGGGAAACATAAAAAGGTACAAAGAGGCATCATGGTATCCATGTTGGGGGTGAAGGGTCCCTATCCACACAGAGGTGATGGACAAAACCCAAAACAGGGACAGTTTACACGCACGGGTCACCCAATTGGTCTCAAACTCCTGAACCTGAACCTGTGGCTAAGCAAGTACCAGTACATTGGAGAGCGACACATTACTGCAATGATGTCAATGGCATGTCCCGTGTGCGAACTCTCAAAACTACAGAATTTTTCTCAGATCAATCACGGCCACAAACGTAACATTCAAATCTGGGTGGAAAATGGACAGCAAACTTTAAAGAAAGGTCCATCTTACATTTCTGCAAAATACTCGTGATCGCTTCCCAAAATGATGCCCCTGGTCATTATCATAAGTCTATGGTTGACGAGTTATAATATCTGAATTTATTGCTTTTTTTTTATTCTACATCAAATCTTGCCCTTTTCTTCTTTGGGCAATAATGCAATTCATAATTCTGGTTTAAACCATAAACAGCATACAATTACAGCTGCATAGGCTATCAGATGGGATTATTAAAACTCCCAAAAGTCAGAATCAAATCCACGTATCTAGAGAGGAAATCTTACATAGATCTTCCAGCACTTTAACTTTTTCTTTCTATATTTCCTCTAAAATTTCAAGCAATCTGGTAATTGCCAGCTCAAGTGCAAATCTTTCTCACAAAATAACATAAAATTTGACGCCAAAACGGCAAAACCTCATGCACAGAACAGCTGCAAATTCATTAGAAACGCTGCACATTTGACACCAAAATGGCAAAACCCCATGCACAGAACAGCCTCAAATTCATTGGAAACGCTGCACATTTGACGAAGAGCAATGCTCGTGGCATTCGAACCCCATCCTCCAACTTTCTGAAAATGGACACTTAGAGCTCAACTCTGAGTCAAACAAAGGGCAGTGATAAAACAACACAACCACGCAGAGTCACCCAAAGGCATCAACATAACATTCACACACAGTAAAACAACACCCCTCACTCAATTTGAATGGAAATCACGAGCATTGAACAACAATGTATTCAAATTTGTAACCTTTTTCTTTCTTTTGGGAGTATTGAGAATGGTTTTAGATAAATTCAATGGCTAATCCGGTTAAGTTGGGATAAGGGTTTGACGTTAGTCAGAGTTTGGGAAGAGGCGGCGGAGGTGGCGGTGGAGGACTCTTTCTGAGAAGTACTTCTCCAGAAGCCTGTACTGTAAAACCTTTCCCACATCTCCTTCTCCAGTTGCTCTGCCTCCTTATCTAACTCTAGCGATTTCTGGGACTTGGTGCAGTGCAAGCTATCCCGGTACAGAGGGGGAATCTGAAAATCTTCGTCGAAGCTGCATGAACTGGCATGGCGCTTCGGAGGCATCAGTCCCTTCTTGCCCAGATTCTCGAGTCGCTTCTTCTTTAGAACTCGCCGGCAGAGGCATGCAGGGACTTTGTAGAATGCGAGCACAAGGAAATTGGCCAGCGCGCAAGGGCAGCAGCAGCATACAGCCGCACACTCTGCGGTTGTGCTTCCTACGACCTCACCTACACGGGTGTTCGAGCAGCACGAACGGCTCTTCAGCAATGGTTGTCGGCGGTCGGACGATGCCGGCCGGAGGAAGATTTCCCTCGGCATATCGTTGATTCTAAATGATAAATTTTCAGGGAAAATATAAACTTTACGATGAAAATAGTGGTTTTTTAAGCATTCAAGCAGTTAATCTCAATGACGATCGAATCACAAGAGAAGGACAATCTTCCATTTAATTTGCGGAGGAAAAAAACTGGGTGCGGAAGGATGGAGAGAGCGAGAGACTAACGCAAGACCCGACCCGCACCCTGTTTCAAAAACTATCAGAGTGGGGTCTCGCATTTCATGGCGGCGGAGAGGAATCGGGAAATAGAAATATCGGAGGTGGTCGAACAAGACAGAGGAGAGATGTCGGGTTTGCGAGTGTTGAGGTAATATAACAAGAAAGAGAAGGCGATCCTTTCGCCGGAGATCAAGACAAGGTAGCAGCTGCGGGGGTTTATGCTTATCTGTAAAAATTGCAGTTGCGAAAGCAGAGGTTTTTGAAAATTCGAGGGGTTCACTGCGTTGCGCGTTGTGGATGTGGCTTCCTACGAAAGTGGGGAGAAAACAGCCTCAGATTCGTTTGTTAATGCGAATGTGGGAAAACGTCAGTCAGACTCAGAGACAGGATTTTTACTAGTTAGCTTTTCTGTGGCTGCTGGAAATGGAACGTGGGATGTCATTACTCTCTTTAGACTGACGTAATTATTATTATTGTTTTGAAAAAATATCAACAAATTGCGCCAAGAGCCGTGAGAGCGCGGGCCATGGATATGGCTATGGCTATGCAATCACACAGATAAGATAAGAGGCAGCCAAGACGAAGCCGGATTCGACTTTACCTTAACACCGGCCACGTCAATGTTCACACTAAACAAGTAAAGGCAAGGACAACTGTTAAGTTGATAATTACTTTTGTCAATTGATTTTTGATATTTATTGTGGTCCATCAATTTTGAAAAGAAAAGAATGAGATCACAAATCCAAAGAGTGACTGGAGATTGGCGAGTCGGTTGCTTAGCGTGAGCAAACGGGTAAACGCAGACTGTTGCGTAGTGGTTGACGTTTTTGGGTCCCTGTGTATGACCACGTGTCAGGTACAAATACAAGTACGTTACAGTATCTATTATCAGCAATCTACGTGGTGTCCCTTTGCTTAGTTAAAGAGTTGATACAGAACATATTAATCATGTCTCGCAAAGTTTGTTTGGTAAGTAGGCCAAAGGAAATGGGGCAACAGTTATTTTCTTTTGAGACACAATTTGCCATGTTGGGGCAACATGACATGCATGCATGATGGATCCCACGAACTGTTTAACCCACTGCACTGTGATGCCAACTAAATAAATTATTGCTATTAATAATATGCATTTTCTTTCATCACAATCACAATCTTAATCATTAGAGAGTTTAAATATTCAAGAAATATCGATCCAAAATGAACCCAACATTCTTTTGATGATGGAGTTGTGTACTAAAAAAATAAAGAACATGATAATGATTGAACCTTAATTTGAATATACAATTGAAACGTGTTGCATAAAGCTGTGTTCTGGGGTATTGATCTTCTGGAAAGACGACCATAAATCGATGGTGTCTGTGTCCTTCCTCCGCTTATTTCGTGGGAATTTATTTTCATGCTTCTTTCTTTCTCGAGAAATTTGCATTCCATATATACATACTAGATTAAGATGTCAACTGAAATGTGTGCGTGGGTTTTGTTTATTTATTTTGAGCAATTCTTATTCAAATAGGGATCTAGAAGCCCGTTAGTGGCCCGCAATCACTATCACTTGTCAACTTAGGGCTTATACTTACAGGCATTGGGGCCCATCCATGAATGAAAATGAAAAAAATAAAAACTGTAAGCACAAAAAAAAAAATACTTTTTGAATAGAGTGAGACACATTGAGACCTAGATTTTTTTAATTCTTTCACATGTCAAGACATTGACTCTTAGATTTATATAATTTTCATTTCAGGAAAAGAAAAGAAAAAAGGCTTCCTTTTACTTTGTCTAACAGGGCCTAGCGATTACATTGGCCCCTGCTCTTTGCCTCTTTCCATGGTAGTAACAGAAAAAGCAAAACCCAGGCTCTCGAGAATCATCCAAGTTCTAAGACAAACAACTCCAATATACATTTATTATTATTTATTTATTATTTCTGAGTTTTAATTTACAAAAACTCCTTAATCCCGATGCTTTGCCTCACTACAAGCAACGGCCTACACAAGAAAACATCTTGTGACTTACAGAAAAAAAAAAAAAAAAATTCAGAAATGAAGCTGGGCTCCCTTGAGAGTCCTATATTGCATAATCCCCCGGTAAAGCACAGCTCTGTTGGGAGGCATAGTGTCCTCCAATTCGGGTCCACAACCCTTTGTTTGAACCAAAACATCCCCAACCCCCTTGCCTTGTTGCCCCTTGTTCACGTTTCTGCAGTAACCCTTCTCCTTCAATGGAAATTCCATCACCTCCTTCGCAAAGCGCACCTTCTTTTTCGCATGGTGCTTCTCGGAAGCTTCCATAGGCACAAACAAAATGAATCATCAAATTACTCAGTTTTATTCAAGCGAAGAATTCAAACTCAACGGAATCGGAAACAGGGTACCTACCAGAGAAATTCTTGTGGCGATGATGCGAGTACAAGACACCAGACATTTCAAATTCAAATTTCTTCATGAAGTTGGAGAGCAATCGCTTGTGGACTTGATGAACCAAGAAGACCATGCTTCCCGATACAGCAAAAACCGCCATCAAACCGAACCTGGTGGACTCTTCCATCTCTTGAACTCTGACTTTGGATCACACAGAGAGGAAATTAACTATACACAAGCATTGTGTTTGGTAGATAGGAGAGAAAGGAGAAGAGAAATGGAAGTCAATGGAGAGAAATTAAAGAGGGGAAGAATCATATTAGAATAAGTAAGGAAGAGGAAGGAAGAAAATATCTTGTGGTTGTTGGGGGTTTTATATATGGAAGATGGGTTTTGAATTGACGGTTTTCACAAGAAGGGCTGGCTTTTCTTTGCCTTGCAATTACCTATTTTGATAGCATTAGATAATAGTATACACTATAGCGAGGCGTTCATATTTGACGGTGTGTCCAAAAATGCTTTAAATATAAACAATACAGTGACGGCTGGATCTATAGACAATCTTTCTGTCCTCTGGATACGCCCGTAACTGTCTCTCGTTCATTCCTCTACTTCATCACCAAAAACAGAAAGGGAACCGATTCTGGACTCGTTAACCAATGAACTCTATCTCATTGATTGAAAAGAAAATTTAATGTGACCAATCACCAGAACGAATCAGATTTTACCTCAAGTACATGCACTTTCTTTTAAAGTAAACTTCAATCTAAAACCAAATCAGCAATTATGGTCATAGATCAATTCCTGGAAATAGAATTGTGCTAATACATCTATTTGATGAACTCACATTCATAATCTGATCCGAACCATGCAAACAAATATTACAATCCACAGGTGTCATAGCTAGATAACTAAAAAAACCAAGAAATGAACGATGGGGAATTAAATCAAACAGGTTGAGTTCACTAATTAATTCACACTGAAAGAAGCGAAGAGTGTAAGTGAATGAGGGATTCAGGAGGCCAAGTACAAGACTGGACGAAGCATGATGGAGACGCAGGATACGGATATGAAGAGCAGCCCGTACAGGATTCGAATACCGTTTGATCCCATTGTCATTGGAGAGCGCATTCACGGATCCAAAACCTGCTTCCCACTGCTGCGATATGATACGAGAGCGCACAGAGATAGGAATGAGAGCCAATAAAGATCGATAGAGATTGAAAATGGATAAGGCCACTATTTAATTTCTCAGTTATTCATTCACACTTCACACTTGCCGCTTAAAAAATTGTTGAGTAAGAACTAAGTAATGGTATGTACACTTCGTTTAATATTAAAGTAATTAATAAAATATTTGAACAAAATGACAGCAAAAGGGTCCATAGCTCAGTGGTAGAGCATTTGACTGCAGATCAAGAGGTCACCGGTTCGAACCCGGTTGGGCCCTTAAATTTTTTAGTAAGTTAAGTGTCTTTTTTTAGTAAGTTCATAAAAGTTAGCTTAGTGGTATAGCATTTGACTGCAGATCAAGAGGTCAGCGGTTCGAACCCGGTTGGGCCCTCAATTACTAAATTCCTATTTAATTTTTGAAAGGAAATGCACGTCTTTTTGTCAAAAAGCTCTCACTTTCAGGTTTCTTTGGTCAAAGTAAGGGTGAGCAAAATTCAATCAATCGATCGAAACTAACTGAACCGAAAATAATCAATTAATATTAGTTTAGTCGGTCAGTTACGATTTTAAAATTTGAAAAAATTAATTAATGTCGGTCGGTTTTGGTTTTGCATTTTTTCTAACTGATAAAAACCGAACTGACAAACTAAAATATTATAAACTTTAATGTTTTCATATACCATGTTAATTAATGATTCAGTTATTTTATTAATTAATTAAATCACTCAAATATTATGTCATATTGATGTATAAAAATAATTATATATTACTAATTTGATATGTACTTTAGTCTTGTGTAAATATGTTTATTGAAAATAGTAATTTTTTAGTAAAAAAAATTAAAAAAATGTTACTTTTGTTATGTATAGACATTTATTTATGTTAATTTTAACTTTGTCCAAGCATTTGTGCATATGTTTGGAACCGAAAAAAGTTTGCTTCCATAAATATCTTTATATATTTGTAGGTTTTTTATATTTTTATTTTTACTTATATGATTCTTAGTAAGATGTCATAGATACTTTAAAAAAATAATTTATTTTAACTTATCTAATAGCCACATTCTTAATTTACGGTAGAATAATTAAATATATATTTCAAGTAAACATAACACTAAAATGGAAACAAAAACTTTTTTTTAAAAAAAAAATTGTTACTGTCGATTAACTATTAACCGACCGAAATTGATCGCTTAACTGACTAAAATTGAACCGTCGGTTTTAAGGTATATTCGGTTGGTTATCGGTTTGATAAAATTACACAATCGGTTAGTGTCGATTGGTTAAAAATATAATCAAAACTGACCGTAACTGACCGACGCTCACCCCTAGTCCAAAGCACGGGTTGCTTGGGTAGAAAAATACTTGTAAAACTGGAAGAAGGGATGGGGCTCTTGAAGTGCATAACCGCCCTCTCTTTTAGGAGGAAAACTTTTGGGGTTCAGGTCTGTGGATAATTCTGGGTGGGGAAAGGTGGTGTTGTATTTGTTCTATTTGTCAATCTTCTATATAAATTTTGGTTTTTGCTTAATCTAAATGGTTCTCAGATTCAATATAAATTCATGCTGAAAGTAATTGATTGGTATAACATGACATACAAATTCTCAAGCCAAAATATGTAACTCAGTCTTGAACAAGTCGAAATACCATTTCTAAGATCATGCTTTTAAGTGATATCCAAAGTGATTTTAACCTCTATTGAATATAAAGTAGCCTCCAAAAAAAAGAAAAATTATCAAAGTCTTCATGAATTAATATGCAGAGAGTAGTTTGTCACTGCAATGGATACAATTATTACAAAAGGGATCATAAGGCACTCTGGAACTTAGGCTTCACACAAGGATCAAGGAACCAGCTAAAGCAACCAATCATCCTTCCCGGATTGCTCCAACCATGTTTGATGCATATGAACCCAAGTGAACCACCCCGAATCCTGAAACAAATATTTCATTCTTCTCAGAAAATTTTGATAAGAAGTTATTGAAGATACTCAATGCATTGAAGTCCTGAAATTTACCTTTGTGCTTAATATGGCAGTGGTCACGCAACCTTGCCGGTCCTCACCTACAAAACCAGCAAATCAGTAGCAGGTGAACCAAAAATATGCAAATAAAAATTAATCCAATGCTTCTACATATATATGTGTATTTTTTCCAATTGTCTCAAAGTCTGTCCTGCCACAGCTCCCAATACATTCATTCTTCATAAAAAGAGTCCCAGAAAGTGAACAATAAATGTAATAAGCTCGTTTTAAGAGATATCCTGAGGAGGGGCGGAAAGGAAACGAGTAAAAACAATGAAAACGAAGATAATTTCATCTTTATTAAGTTACATGAAAAAAATGCTCACCAGATAAGTCCCACTCATCAAACTTGACCAGCCATGTATCCGGACCTATCTCTGAAGCTGATATGCCATCTACCATAACCCGAAATTGTTTTCCTTCTTTGTCTCCGTAGCAATTTCTTAAAACATTTACGTATTCCCTCAAATGATGGTCAGTACCAGAGGGGTGAATAAAAGTAGCCGACGGTTGCTGAAAAATTTAAAAAAGAACAGTTAAATTAGTTTTCAAAAGATAAACCCTTAAATGACGACATATAAGACATGTCCAATTGAATTCATGGAATAATGAATCACTTAGATCAGGAAAAGAAAAAATGAGAAAGGAGTAGATGCATTAGACCTGGGATTAGCCAAGGTAATATGAAGTGAAAATTTAATTTTTGAGCAACTTATAATGGCCACAACAATCAACCACGGAAATGTCTGTCCCGCGTTGTTGAGAACTAACTCTATTACCTTGACACGGACTATTTTAATCAGTGGTCAACATAATGTAAAGCATATCCATTCTAGAATTGTCAACCCAAAAACCAAATCGGAATAAATTTAGACAAATATTAAGGTAGAAAAGAACTAGACTATTTGACATAAGCCAGAGAAGGAATGCCTCCAGTGAAAAGGAGAAATAGAAATTAGGATATGTAAGAGTTAAAGATATTGTGCATACACAAACTGCTTTTAGACTGGCAAGAAACACATCTGAATTTTCAATTTCTGCGCGCCTCCACTTTTCATATAACAAAGCAATTTTCACTACTTCATAACCTGGAGATGCATCATTAATATCTTTTGTGATGTCTGAAACATCTCTTGGAGACAGATTTGTGCCTAGGTTAAAATGACCAATTGCTTGTATAATCCCAGCTGCACATCTCTCAGTGGCATGAATGATCTTGGGATTATCTTTGGCATTTTTAGCATGCCATTGCAACAATTCTTCTTGGGCGTTGCTTACCTACATAATGAACAAAAATGGATTCATTTAGCAAGACAACCACAAATTCTGACTAAGGTTAGAAGGCAAAATATGGCGACAAACAAGGTCAACCGCCTACCATAACACCATAGACTCCTGCAATGCTGAATAACTCGGCATCGTTCCCAGAGTCACCACAAACAAGCGTATTAACAGGGCGCTTTCCCTCGGTCTCGAATTTTTTAAGCAGATAAGCAAGAGCTTGACCTTTGCCAGCACCTTTTGGTAATATATCCAAATCAATTCCTCCACTATAAATTATTTTAACATCCAACTGGCCAAACATGAAGTACTGTTAGGGAACTTACGACAATATTCATTTATAAAGATGACATCAGAAACAGCAATTTCTTTTCACCACATACGATGAGAAGTGAGGATTCTGGTATTGGTGAACAAAGCAGTTGGCATGAAGGAGTTATATCTTACCCCACGCTTTTCCAAACTCTTGGAAAGAGCCTCTATCACTTGCGGAGCATGATCTTTCTTGACATAAAAGCTAACTTTGTGAGCTCTTTGTTCTGTTTCTGCCTGCACTAGCAGTTATTCAAGATGGGCACTCCATCAATTTTCAAATCATTTTAGGATGGTTTCTCAAAGAATTTATGTCAAAGAAGCTAATAGGTCATGCTAAAAGCCCTCAGCTGAATCATAGATAACAACTAGCCAATGACTGCAATCACTTAGAAATAATACCTGACGAGTAAGTTCAGGAAATTTGCTTGCTTCCTCCATGACTATGTTCCTGTCCCATTTCTGATTCAAAAATTCAACCCATCCATCATCTTGGACCATTGACTTCCCATAAGTTATCTCAGTTCCCACAGACATTATGGTTATATCTGGAGTTAACATAGGTTTCTCTTTCCTCAATTGTTTGTAGAGTGTAGGTGACCTTCCAGTTGAGAAAACTAGTTGAGAATCATGACGATAATGGGCTTCCCAAAGAGCATTAAACCTGAGAATGGAAAGATTATCAGGATCATGATGATCAACCTGCAAAACAAAGCATACTCACCAATTCAGTTACCTCAGAAACATCAAAGTTATCAGAGCTACAAAGACAGGCAACTATAAACTTACCATTGTATGATCAAGATCCGAAACAATCATGAGACGTGCAGAAGATTTCAGTCTATCCATGATAGCAAATCCCCAATTTGGTCCTGTGGATGCAAAGCTTCAGCAAATATGTACAAGCGTACAAAGCATGAAGAGTTGCCAACATCAATAACAAAAGATTAACTACAGCAAAATTGCATCAACAATTTATCAGGTGCCTTCCTCGGCAGACAAGTATATTTCGAAAACTTTTAATCCTACAAAGGGAAAGTCCTAGAACATCTGAAAGCAGAATTCAATTTCCAAATCACTTGGTTTATTCACACTTTCCGGGGAACCAAACAGTGATGCAGAATAGTGAAACAATTACACAAATTACTGGAACCTATCAAAGTGAAATTCCAAGTCAGCAGCACATCATGAAAATGGATGCCGTAAATTCGATGATAAAACAACCGCGAAATGAATTTTGCAGGCGTAGAAGAAAGATGAATATTACCTGAAAACAAGTGGCTGAGAAATTTCTGAAGAAGAACCACCAGTTGGGGAGGTTTGGATTACAGTGTAATTGAGAGGTGGAAGATAAACATTGCAGGGATAATAAAGCAAAATGAAAGAATCGGATCCAAATTCGTTGGCGCTTCTTTGTGGGCAGTGATGGGAGACAAAGCAGCGCAAATAATAAAAAAAAATCTCTTGGAAAAAGACATTTTTCTCCTACACATGGAGAGGTAGACACGAGAAGACGAGGGGCCACCGTTTATGTTGGCGGTTGGCAGAGGTGAGAGATTGGTGGGGTCCAACTACTGGATCGTTGGGGCCCATTCACATTTTTCAGTTCACGGTTGGCAAAATTTTGTGCAGCGGAAAATTAGTTACCTGGCAAAATTATGTAAATATATGGAGAATATTACATAAAAAGTAGACATATAAAAATTTAATTTGTATGTGCATATCAAAATTTAATTTTAAATCTTAAAATCTTCCTCAAACTTAAAAGTTTGTCTACCTGAATTTTTATTATAAAAAAATATGAGAATATTCGAACATTCCTAAGAATTTTTGGCTGAAAAATTATAGCATATTCCTCGAGGAATGAGGAATCTATAGAAATCCCTTTGTATTTTTTCTTTATGAAGAAATAGTTTTGTAAAATATGTGGGATTTTAATTTTATGGTGACATTTCTGGTTTTCCATTTTTAAACGTTCATCACTTAATACATGGTCAACCACGATCGGTGATGTGTGTTATTTCGGCCTTCGGGTCGTTTTCCTGTAAATGACCCACGAGATCGCATTAGATGGGCCAGAGAGAGCTGGGCCTGAAGTTTTATTATTAGAATGTTTTTTTCTTTTCTGCTAATGCCTATCACATAATTAAAATATTTTGTAATTACCGTGTAGTTTATATTTGTGATTAATTATGTTCAAGTAAAATAATTATATAGTATTTTTATACACTCTTTGGTTAATTTCATTTATACAAAAGATACCTACTTAAAGTTTTTTTTTTTTTTCATCTTAATTATAACAAAAAAAAAGAAGGTGGGACCCTTTTGGGTTTCATCCCTTTATGCAAGCTACACACTGGCGCGTAATTTTATGGACTTGCCTTCAAGTCATTTTATCTGGTAAAATGCCGTTAAGTCATTTGAAAGCGAATGTTTATGTTTACTTGTCGGATCTCCCACAGGAATCAATTTATGTGGGATTGGAATCCACTCCATTGGAATTGGAGCACTACACTTTCGCCACTACCACTACTAAAGAACCAACTCTATTTCCCCCTTTAGAGCCACCTAACAAATATGCTCAGTTTCCCCTTGCTCTCCGTTCCTGAACATGGGTTTGGTTGCAAAACTGCCAATTACACTTATCGTATTCTCAGTCACCATCAGAACCGGAAGTTGAATCGCTTGCTTGGTCAGAACATTCTTAACTTCAATCAGAACTTGCTCGGTGATTTCAACCCAAAGTTTGCGAGAACCGTTTGCAAAAGCTGTGGAATTGTATCTGGGGTTTTCATTGCTCCAAATTATGGTTACCCTCTTAAAGTTTCCAACTTCAGTTGCGACAAACTGGGTTCTGGAAAGTTACGGGCCAACCAAAGGAAAGGAGGATTGACGGTGTGGTCAAAAGCGGCGCTGAATGTGGAAAAAGTGGTGGAGAGTGAGGGAGGTGGAGGGAGAGGTATGAATACGAATAAAGATTTCGATTCCATCGTTATTGGGTCTGGAATTGGAGGATTGGTTGCAGCAACCCAGCTGGCGGTGAAAGGTGCAAGAGTTTTGGTTTTGGAGAAGTATGTCATTCCCGGCGGAAGCTCCGGGTTTTACCAGAGGGATGGCTATACTTTTGATGTTGGGTCTTCTGTCATGTTTGGTTTCAGTGACAAGGTCTGTTTTATCGGCTAAACTTTTTGTTCTGCTACTTTCGCTGCTATTTCTTAATTATATGACGAGATATGGAAGTTGAGTACTGCAAATGAGATACCATGAATTAAAAGACTGTAAAGGAATATATTTCTTTTATGGAGCATTCTATTAGGTGCTTTGTAGAAGATTTGATGATAAGATTAATCAAACTTAGGATAATCATAGTTTCCTAATTTATGAATAATTACTTAGCTTATAATAACTTTGGCACTGTTAAAAAATTAAAATCTTTGGGCCTTTAACTTTTATTGTCATTTATGTCCCCTTTAGCTAATTGTGTAACGTGTTGGAACGGCATTCTTCCTAAGATGATTAACGTCTACATATCCTAAATTTGGGCAGGGTAATCTTAATCTGATAACTCAAGCGTTGGCAGCAGTTGGTTGTCAGATGCAGGTGATACCTGATCCAACAACTGTCCATTTCCATCTACCCAATAACCTTTCTGTCCGGGTGCACAGAGAATATTATGACTTCATTGAAGAATTAACCAGTAGCTTTCCCCATGAGAAGGAGGGTATCCTTAAGTTCTACGGTGAATGCTGGAAGGTTTGTCTTAACTGAGATGACTGCAGCTCCCCTTCGGCCTTTTTTGCTTCTACGTGTAATTCATTATTAAGAACTTATATACATGATGTTTAGATTTTCAATGCCTTGAATTCATTGGAACTGAAGTCACTGGAGGAGCCACTCTACCTTTTTGGACAGTTTTTCCAGAAGCCGCTTGAATGCTTGACACTGGGTACTTCAATAAATTTTAGAGAATCATGAAAATCAAATCCTAAATTTCTCATTTGGCCATCGATTTCTCTGACAATGTGATCATTTGGCAGCCTATTATTTACCACAAAATGCTGGAGACATAGCTCGAAAGTACATCAAAGATCCACGGTTGTTATCTTTCATAGATGCAGAGGTGGATGCAACAACTTTCTTGATCTAGTGAGACGTTCAATCAATTATTAATCTATTGGCATGATATACTGTTCGCCCATTAAAATTTCTGTGGTACTCTTGCAGTGTTTTATAGTGAGCACGGTCAACGCTTTGCAGACACCAATGATCAATGCAAGCATGGTAATTTGATCAATTTTTATTTATGTATTTATTTTTTTATTCTTCTTTCTCCTCTCTTGCTCGACCAATCCTTAAACTTCTGCAACAGGTTTTGTGTGACAGACATTTTGGTGGGATTAACTACCCTGTTGGGGGTATTGGAGGAATTGCAAAGTCCTTAGCAAAAGGTCTTGTAGATCAGGGCAGTGAGATACTTTACAGGGCCAATGTCACTGACATTATAGTCAAGCAGGGAAAAGCTGTATGTTAGACAATAGTTCTGAAACAAGGATATTGAATAAGTGTGTTTTTGTTTCTCTAGGATATTATGGTCTCCTTTTTGCAGGCAGGAGTGAGGCTTTCCGATGGCAGGGAATTTTTTGCCAAAACCATAGTATCAAATGCTACCAGATGGGATACCTTCGGTTGGTTTCAAACATGAATTTTTGGAAAAAAAATAGTTTCTGTTCTTCGAATCATCATCTTTACTCTCTTGTGCTTCCTTCACTAGTTTTATTAGTGATAGTTATAAAATGCGGCACTTCAGGGAAGTTGTTAAAGGAAGAAGCCATTCCAGAAGAGGAACAGAACTTTCAGAAAGTTTATGTTAAAGCTCCGTCTTTTCTTTCAATTCACATGGGGGTTAAAGCAGAGGTTCTCCCACCAGATACTGATTGCCATCATTTTGTGCTTGAGGTAATTGGGAATTTGATTTACTCGATTTATTGATAGTTTATGTGCCGTATGGGTAATAATCAACTTTATTTGTTTCCGTCATTGCCTCATGGCACTTCTCTAGAGTGACTGGACTAAATTGGAGGAGCCATATGGAAGTATATTTTTAAGTATACCAACTGTTCTTGATGCATCATTGGCTCCGGAAGGCCATCATATTCTTCACATATTCACAACTTCTTCCATTGAGGACTGGGAGGTAGGCAACACATAGTACTGTCAAAATAAAATTGGATGTTTGAATTTTACACGGTTCTATGATTTAAGAAACTGCTGCAATTGCCAACGCTCCTACTTGATTTTATGCTGATAAACATATAAAATAATTTTTTAAAATGCCAAATATGTTGGCTTTTGCTGCACCAGAAACTCTCAAGAGCAGAATATGAGGCAAAGAAGCAGCTTGTGGCTGATGAAATCATAAGCAGATTAGAGAAGAAGTTGTTCCCTGGTCTCAGGTCATCCATTGGCTTTATGGAGGTAGGAGTTATGACACCTCATCCTGCTGAATAGTGTGGCTACATATTTTATTCTATGAAAAGAAAAAAGGCAGACTATTTCTACATGCCAACTGTTATGTAATACCACTTTGAGTTATCTGTTTATATTGATGAAAACATTTCTTAGTAATGCTTTACTCTTGTTTAGGATTTCTTTTGGCCCCTAAGGTTCTGAAATTTTAAGCCGTTGTAGGTAGGGTCACCAAAGACGCATCGGAGATACCTAGCTCGTGATGAGGGCACTTATGGACCTATGCCCCGCAGAACTCCAAAAGGATTATTGGGAATGCCATTTAATACCACAGTAAGTTTACTTGCTGAACTAAACTAATCATCGGTTTCAAGTTCAGTTTTAAACATTTTGTTATGATGCTTATGGTCATACTCAATAAAGTGAATCATATGTTAATGAAACCTTCAGGGCATAGATGGTCTTTACTGCGTTGGTGACAGCTGCTTCCCTGGACAAGGCGTTATAGCAGTAGCCTTTTCAGGAGTGATGTGTGCTCACCGAGTAGCTGCAGATATTGGTAAGCAAGCTAGTAGATTTTCCCTTTCAAAAGACTAGACATTGTCTTGAAATGGAAATGTTTTGCTCATCTTTTATTTTGCCTTAATATCAGTCAATTTTTGGATTATTGTACCTCTCCATTTGTCCTGAATCTTTCCTTAAAAACAGGTCTAGAGAAGAAGTCACAGATGTTGGATGCCATGCTTCTTCCCTTACTGCGTTGGTTGCGAACACTGGCATGAGACAAAATCTATAAATACATTAGATGCAACGTTAACATCCTTCTGCAGAAGAAACTCAGTTTTGGTTACAAAATTGCTCTACTTGCAATTTATGTGTAAACTTTATCCCTGCCCACAAATTTTGAAGGAAAGTTAGCTATTTGTCTCTTAAGCCCAATGATCTATGTACAGTATTCCTCGCATATCCTGGTGGTGACTTCTCTCACTCTTTTTTCTTTTTTGTGACGATTATACAAAGATTTTCTGCTCCCCGTCAAATCAAATTATCCATAATGCATGTAACTAAATTAGAGAATCATAATTCTGATTACAATAGTTATGACCTTGGGTCGATCGAAGTTCATTACAAGTTCTTATCTAAAAGGAAAGAGTGGCTCTCAATTTGAGTTAGATAATTTCAAAATAACATCTCAGAAAATCTCCCGACAGTGATACCTATAATAATGTTCTAGCATGCCTTCTGTGTTTCAACATGCTAAATGAAATGAAATGCAGTATGGAGAAGATATTGGGCGGAAAAAAAGAAACAACCAGAGAAAAAACCAGTAGTTTCCAGCCCTTCGATTCTCGGCGTGTACTGGTCCACCTTCATTAAGCAAAGCCTTCATTCAACGTCACTTGTTCAGATAGCAGACGAAAATTTTCAACCCAGGCCTGTTGTAACCTTGGCATTTTTAAGCTCAAGATTGAAGTTTCATCCGTTTCAAAGACAGGTAAGCCAAAAAACGGTAACCAAAAACCATGGCTATTAGAGCTGCGACCTCTGTAAAACCACTGTCACTTCTCATCCCATTTACGCTTGGGGTCATGTGTTTATATTGAACCTTGAGCAGAAGCTTGTAAGTGTGATAGTTGAAAGATATATAGCGGATCCAAGATATGAATACTGGGACTTTCTGCCATATTTTGAAAGCATGAGTTAGCTAGTTTCTTGTATGATAGCATTAGATTTTGCATTCCAAGTGAAAATCGGTGCGTGGATAAATTTTTACCTTCACAAAGAATCCTCCAGCCAGCATGAAGGTCATCACAGTTACTGAAGCGAAGGTTGTTGCCCTTTTCAAGTCCATTAGTGTAGCTCCAATGGCTAGTCCAAGCCCCTGTTTCATAACCAGCCATGGTTAGAATTATAGGCAATTTTGGTTTTATGTTATAATCTTAGAAAGTTTCTGAAAATGAAAATGCATACCTGAGCTGCAACGATGCAGAGGAAAACTGTGAGAATACTGAGGAAAAATGGACCTGCACTGAGTTTCAAACCTGCCATGAAATAAACGACCACAAGGAAAAGTACTGGCAGTACGAGGTCTAATGGAAGGTCACTTGTAGTCCTAGCCACAAAATATGCACTTAGTCTGTACATGTCAGCTGCTCTTTCTTTATTCAGCATGGCTCTCTCTTGAGGAAATGTAAATATTGCTGTGAAAACTGGAAAGAATCCCCAGAAGACAGCAATAAAAAAAAGTAGCCCCGCCTGCAATGCAGAAAAGTTAAGATTTTAGATTTCCATATATATATATATATATATATATATATGCTGTTATAGTTAGATTTTTTGTTCTTTAAGACTAGGAATTGTTACTCTCTTTACCTGATCTTGAAGGCCTTTTGGGGTCTTAGCATCAGACTGCCACCAAAGTAATCCTAAAATGACTGCAGTAGAGAGAACTTGGGTGATTCTCAACCAGCTGAAATAGTCATGTCGCCTCTCTTTAATTCCTCTGCAAAATAATATGGAATATTGCTCAAACCAGCTTGCACCCCACTCTCTTTTAGAGGAGCTAACCTTAGACTTCACTTCTTCATCAAGTGGGAGAGGAACCATTAGTTTTTTCTTTTCTGTTTCTGCAACTCGGGTCTCATATGCCTCCACCAAGTACTGTTAAAATCAGAAGGGGAATGTTATCCACATGATTAAATCAGAAAATAACAATAATAAGTTAAATACCTCATGTACAACTGCCGGTGATGGTTTCCCATTTCGTGTTTCAGTTTCTGCATTGCCCATTTGCACTTTATCCTCTAACTCAGACGGTACAGAAACATCATTGATATTTCCATTTGCAAGGTCTAGCAAAAACTCTGCTGGGTTCATAGCAATAAGAGGAGAACACCCTATAGATTCGAAGTAAAGCATTGCCTCTGATCCTTTTCCAAAGTAAAGCAAGCTCCCTTTTCCCAGAAGAATCAACTTATCAAACTTGTGAAACAGTCTGCTTGATGGTTGGTGTATTGTCGTCACCACTGTTTTACCAGCCTGCAATACATTCAACAAGTTGGTGATTTCAAGGTGACAATTTACAACCTTCATACAAAAAAACAGAATAAAAAATATCTGGTCTAGTTTTTTTTGGTATGAACTATGTACCTCTGCTATGTCTTGTAGCAACTGAACTATCCTCAAAGCTGTTGTAGAATCCAAACCAGAAGTTGGTTCGTCAAGAAACAGAAGAGAAGGATTAATTATGATTTCACTGCCAATACAAACTCTCTTCCTCTCTCCACCAGAGACTCCACGAACGAACGAACCACCTATCATGGTGTCTTGGCACCTGTGATGATCGTACGTGTAATTTACACTGATTAAATTGATTATAACTAATCAAAGCTTCAGATATTTGTGTTGATTAATTCTATGGATGGAAACACAATTACCTCTCCAGACCAAGCTCATAGATGACATCTAAAGCTCGTTTCTCTTTTTGCTCCTTTGTTAATGTCTTTGGCAACCTTAAACGGGCCGCATATGTCAATGTTTCTCTCACAGTGAGGTGAGGAAACAGAACATCATCTTGAGTCACAAATCCTATCCTGTCATATATATATATATATATATATAAAGAAATCAGTTTTCTGTTTGAGCAGTGCTGAATTTGTTTATAGTTTAAGAGAATACCTGCTCTTTAGAAACTTGGAATATGGTCTGTCATTGTAAGTAATACAGCCCCGAACGGCGGCGTTTCTTAATCTGCCTCCAAGAAGATTTAAAAGGGTAGTCTTTCCACTCCCTGAGGGACCCATCAAAGCCAAAACTTCTCCAGGATTCACAGAACCAGTAATCCCATTCAAGATCTCCTTTTCCTCACTTGAGGTAATGCCTTTGATCACTATCTTGTGGATCACATCCGTGAACTGCACAATATATAAAAATCCCACCTTAACAATTTAATTTAACCCTTAGCTGAGAAATTAAATAAGCTAAATCAATGCAGCAAGACACTCTTCTTCTTCTTTTTTTTTCCATTTTTTGTGCATATATGCCAAATTGTTCTATACCCTTTTTCTCACCAAAACCATCTATGTTCATATGCATGCATGCAACCTCCTCTTACGTTCTATATTGGGTTTTTAGTTCATTTTTTGTTTGTTTGAGTGGAAAAAAGAGGTAGTCTTGTACATTAATGTCACAAAAAACAAAACTTTGTACAAGACTGAACCTGACCATGCTATGGAGGGATTTTAAAGCCATGTTCTATTTGGTCGGGTTGAGCGCTAAATGAGGCTTCATCCTTCCTTGCCCAAATACATATAGTACCACATCAATCTCATGCTGATGATCTATTCAAGGTTTTCAACACCGGCATATGATCAGAGCTAGCATATATATGTGCAGGCCTGAAGAAGAAGAAGAAGAAAAAGTAACTTACTTTCTGACATGTGAATACATATATATAGATTACCTTGAGATAAATTGGCAAAGTGGGTTCTGTCTGAAACTTTGGTTTATGATGAGTTCCAGCTTCAATATCCTCCGCTGCAATGTACATAGTTATAAATAGATGAATGAATCTCCTCACGACGATCTCACATATGTATATATTATTATTATATCATGTCTCACTTGACTGAGTCCGCTGGATTCCTTAAAATGATAAACAGAATTTATTTAATTATGAGACTAAGACACAGTCCTTGTAAGTCAAGACAGTTCCAGTTATCCGCCACAAAAGTCAACGCAAGATTTTAATGAAGGGCCCCAACCTATGAGAAAATGAGCTCTCCCACAAAAATGGGGGAGAATCAGTTTAGCGCAATTATATATATGAGGACCCAGAAGTACGACATATGTGTTTGTCTGATTATCTTAGTCAAACAAACATATCATGTTGGCTTTTATATGTAGGTGTTACTCTTAAAGACTCGAACTTACATATAAAAGCTAAGAAGGATGGAAACAAGAGGGGACAACTGCCAAGCAGCAGTCATCGGAAGCAAGTTAAAAGTCAACACACGAGAGTCCACTCAATTAATTATGTTAAAGAAATTTTTTTTATCCTTTTACGTTACTATTAATTTTTTTAAAAAAATATATTTTAAATTAGATCAAATAAACTTTTATATTTTAAAATTACAACAAAAATAAATTATTTATATAAATAAAAAATATTTTTAATAAAATTTATTTTATTTTTAATTTAAATATAAAAATTTATTTTATTTTATTTTATTTATACGTTAATTTTTTTAAAAAAATTAATAATAGTAGAAAGAATAAAAAAAATATTATTTTATTTTTATACATCACACTATCCGTCAATAATTGCAACATAAATATGAAAGAAATCAAATCACTATTAAGATAAATAATAGTTATGATCAATTAATTATAACAATTTTGTGTGACTGTGCTAAGGAGACATATACAATCTGGCTAGTGGTGTTTATGTATGGATTGCGTTGATGGAAGCCACTAGTGTATAGATTCACCACTAACTTTGGACCGTTAATCACGGGTTTGGGTGTTCAGGTAGTTGACCTCGACAACGACATATCCTGCACTAACGTTTTTATGCGCAAACCATAAACTTAATTGCTAAAGTGCTTAGGTCACCTCACATTGAACAATTCTGATACTCTATCATCTCTATCCAAATCTTTTTATTCAAATTTTATTATGATTATTTAAGTGTGAGATTACAAAATAAATACACTTTTTAAAAAAAAAATTCTAATACCTAAATATTGAGTTGGGTCTAAATTACGTATCCCTTTTATTGTTCTTACTACTTTACACAAATTTATGGTAATGTCTTAATTTTCTTTTGACATCCCGGAAAATAAAATTATATACTTAATTCCAATAATAATCATCTAGAGATAGCTTTCACTTCGTAAGGTTTCATTACTTTATATGGGGCATTATTCACTCGTTACTTTTATAGCTTCTGCTTAATTAAGCACCAAAAAAAAATCTAATATTTTATATTATCCATCTATAAATTTGGAGGAGTTGGGGCCCCATATTAAGTAGCTTAGCTTCGAACCCACCCTTGTTTTGCATTGTAGTACAATGTACGCTGCCCAGACATTTCTTTAGCTAACCATATCAGTCACGGACACGTACCTTTACTTTTAGGGACACTTATTCCAATGGATCATATTAAACCTCTTTGCCCTCGCCACCACGGTACTCTTTCTAATTACCTCTTATTTGTCTCTGCAAAACCAAAACTCAATCTATATATATATATATATTCTACCCCATTCGTCAATCTCTAAATCTATACATAGTAGCTAACCCAGACCCCAATCTCTGTCTCTAGATATATATGTGACGAAAATAAAATATATTTATGGTTAATTTAGGATTATGTCATTAAATACAAATATTAAAAATAAATAGTTTATAGAAAATTGAAAATTTTAAGTTTAATGGAAAAAAAAAAAAAAAATGGACTGAGAGAAGCTTACGAATATCATCGTCGCTGAAGGGCTTAGAGTCAGCAATATCATCGGGAGGAACACTGAAGCCAGTGAAGGAGAAGGAGAGGCCCAAGCTGGCACTTGAAGCTCGGCTAAGAGCCGCGCCACTGCTCACTTCATCCAACTCTATCTTCATCTGAGCACTCCTCGACTTCCTAATGTGTGTGTTTCTGCCACCTCCGCTGCGCCCCGGCGAAAACCGCCGGCTCGACTTCCTTGATAAGGTTCCGCCACCACCCTCCGCCGCAAGAGATTCACTTGAAGGTGTTGACTTTAGAGCTGCCACCACCGACTCCACTAGCTGATCGGATTTCGTTCGAGCCAACCTACCTGAATTCCCTTTCTCCATTCTCACCCGACCACTACCAAAAAAAAAAGGGTTATCCAATGCTTCAAATTTATCAATACATATTATGCATGCTATAATACTCCCATTTAATGCAAATCCAATTCCATACTTCATATACATGGCAGTTGATCTTGAAGCTAGCCCATACCAAAAATGGCTATGCTTTTGTCCTCTTTATCTTACGGAAAAAGATAATAACCCAGAAACTATATTATGATCATGTCCTTCAATCTGATCGTAAATTAAAGAATTAAATAACAAGTATATAATCTGGAAAAGGAAGATAGTTGAATTATAAATTATATATGATATAATATATTATAGTCCAATAAAATAGTGAGAGAAGATGGATGATGGAATTGAATTCAACCATACCGTTTCTGGCAAAAGTAGAAGACGACCTTCCAGAGGAAAGCTGTTTTTGGAGATGACCTATTGGAAATGGAATGGACGCTTATAACTTAACTGTTAGCTAGTTGTAGGTAGCTAGTAATAAACGTCGTGCCTCCTCATCGTGTGGAGCACTCCCTCCCCATCGTTTATAAAGGGCAATTAAGAGCCACATTTGAAGTTCCCAAACTGCCCCTGTACTTCCCCTTAAATTAAAAGACCAACTCCCTCCCCCATATAATTCCATTTTCTCCTGTGAAGCTCTGACGTACATCATAACGATATAATACTATCTGATACTGGGAGGACTTTGCAACGCCATTGATACATCGTGTCAGAATCCTTTCCGTACACGTGTCTGGTTTTTTCTTATTTTCCATGCAGCTCTATGTGTGTTGTGAGTGTCAACTAATGGGAACTAGAGGTGAAGAAGCAAACTTTTTGGTATTAATGAGGATTTTAACGTTATATGAAGTGGCTGATCTGCCGCCTAATCAAGTAGGCCTAGTTCAGACAAAATTCAATTAATGCCAAGGTTTTCTTATTTGCTGCATGGCTTAATTGGAGGCTTCTGCTTCGGCATGCATGCGTTTCCACCTTGCTTGAGAGGTCTTGCTTTCATCTAATTGGATTACCCTGTGCTACAGGGAATTCAAGCTAGGGTTTTGGAATTTTGTACGCAAATGTAGATTTGAACCATTTCCCTTGCCAATAAGTGTCGTGTTTGTTAACTGTTTTTTTTTTAAAAAAAAAAAATACATAAATAGATGAATGGAGTTTTGCAAGCTTACTAGAGAACTTAAAATTCAAAGAGTGTTAATTTATAAAATTTTACTTATTAATTATTTACTAATGAGATCTTTATATCATCAATGAGACTCTTATTAACTATTTGTACTAGCTAGCTACTTACTTCTTTGAATTCACAATATATAGTACGTAGGAGCTGTCAATATTGTTGTCTGCTTGTTTTTCCTTTGGGATTGTTCCATCCCTTTTCATAATCTAGTGATCAGTTTCTTTCATTCAGTACTTGAGAAATTGTGATCATAGATGCATGGTGGTATATATTGTGAAACTTCCTGGAAGCTTGGTTGCTGGTAGGTTAATGCTGTACAAATTCAGAGATATATTGTCGTTTATTACATAAAACTATAGTATCTTGTGGAAATCTAGTACCAATTGGTACCACAATAGTACTAGGCTTCTCTTTGAACGTTCACTGGTGACCACATTTATTTGATTGGCAATCCGTAGCCATGATGCTTCGATTTTCTAAAATGATTAATTGTGGTGTTGGGATATTTGAAGTACATCTCTGGATTTTTTTTTTCTCTCTTTAATAGAAAGTACTATCGTTGGTAATGTGTCCAAAAGATTTCAATCAAATTGTTTAAGCTTTTTTAGGGTAGTGGTAGATATGATAAGAACAATTGATATATTGTCTTATTCATGTTCTCTCCTCTAATTTCTTCGCTCGTAGCTGTTCACTGAATTATAGTGATTACGACATAGAAAATCATCTTTAATCAACAATGTGTTAATGGAAAGCATATTAAGTGTTAATTTTTTTCAAACAAAAAAAAAAATGAGTTGAAACATATATTAATATTCTATTAAAGTATTTAAAAAATATTATTTAATATGTAAATCAGTCATCGTGAATTGTTTTAACTTAATTTAATAGAAAAAAAAATATTATTTTTTCGATAATATCCGACTTGAATTAGAATAATCCGCATGCATCGCTGCTGTCTAATCAAGGTTTCTAGTAGGAATTGCAGGAGCACTATTTTCTCCAAGAGACGGAGTAATATGAGTTAAGAGAAAGGGGTAAGATAGTACTTTTGAAAATGGAAGGGTGCGTGGCGGGGATGAGCGTTGATTAGATGTCCATAGATACGTATGGACAAAAAATAGCGGCCCAAAAAGAACATGTTTGGTGGTTACCGCGGATAAGGAGTTGTCTGTCTTTTGCTGGTAGATGGTTGGTCTGCTTCGGCCCACCAAAACTCGACACGTATTAATCCATTTTTAAGTTTCGTCTCTTCATTATTAGAGCTGTAACCCACAGTTATTATTGCCTATAATTATCCCAAACATTTTTTATCACATAATAATTACATAATATTAAAATAGTTAAAGCAAAGGCTGCTCTCTTTCTCTCTGTTGTCTGCAGTTCTGATCTCTCTGCGAGTACAACAAAGGTAAGGGGCGGTGCCCGCGGAGGGAGGGCAAGTCACGTGACAAGGACGTGACTGTGACAGAGTGAGAGTGTCTCGGTTAGGTCCACACGCTCACTCCTCACTCCATCTCAACGGATTATCATTATCATTATGTGGAAAAACAACTACGATAGACACAAAACAGTGCTTTATGGTTCCCAGCTTAGGTGAGCCGTCATTCCCTCGCCACGTGTACAGTCCAGAATCCGCTGCGGACAGCTCAGGTCCGCCTAGCGGATGTAAGCACCACCAGCATTGCACGTCTAGAACACGTGGACACCGAACGGCCGCATTTTCTACATTTTGCTGCCAAGTGGATCTATTAGAATCACGTTTTAGATACCACACTACTCAAATCCTTTTTGCCTTTTCCGACCACTTTATTTGCTGACCGACAAGAGCCAATAATAATAATTATTTTAAAAAAATAGACAAGAGAATTTATCCAATTTTAATAAATTGTCGATTAAAAAATAAGTAAAAACAATTGTAGAAGTAAATATCATTAAACAGATATATGGGTAAAGTAATACAGCATTAATCAATTCATTAAATTCCCAACGGAACGTTGAATAGCATTACTAATGGTGACAGCTAATAATTATTTCGTCCCATCTTACATATAAGGCATGCTTAATACAAGGCGGCTTGTAATACATATTTCTTTTAGTTTTAAATATAAGTTAATTTTTAAAACAAAATTTTACGAATAAAAAAATTTATATTTATTTTTTATATTAATTATTATATACAAAAAAATAGATATAATAAAGTATAAAAATATATATAATATGATATTTTTGTTATCTCTAATTGATAAAAAAATTAAAATAAATTATTCAATTATTATAATAAATAAAAATAAAATTACAAAAAGTGATTGCTTGCAATGAGGTCTGAATAATTATTAGTAAAATTTTCCTATTATAAACATTTATAAATAATTGATATCAGTAATGTCATGTTAAACATTGTTTAATTAATTTTTTTTATGCTTAATTTACACAGAATAATTTCATATAATTACTTTGCAGCATTTTATAAGAAAAAATTTCATGTAATTACTTAATATAGCTTTAAGCGGAGTATAATTATCTAGCTGCTTTTAAAAGTGAAGTATTAAAATAAAATAGTGAAACAGTTGTATAGATTATCTTGATCTAATTGAGTTGTCATGCCATACGAGAGACAGAGACGCTTTATCTGCACGCTTACGATGTGGTGTATGATAAAAAGAGACGAAGCCATATAGCAAAAGGCGCACACAGCCCTCTCCTCATCGACCCAGCGCAGCGCAGCCTGTTAATTTCAATCTAGTTTGAAAGATAAGACACAGTGGCCGATTTGAAAAGTGAGGCCTAGGCAGTCCAGAAAATTAATTAATGGCAAATTGGTGAAATTGACAAACAAGACTAGTTTGCTAGCTTCCAATGCCATTTGTCTTCTATCACTTTCCCAGTCGATAGAGAGATTTTGAAAAAAATAATAATGACGACAATCATCAATTTGAAAGGATCCTATCTACGTGAAGAAATGTAAGATGTGAAAAAGGCTATATATAGGATGGTCTCTCTGTTAGGTGACCGACATGGCCATTGCTTAGTCATTTCCTTTGGAAAAAAGGCCAAAAAAAATAAATATGAAGTTCTCCATGCTTGCTGTATGAAAATGAAAGGCTACTTTAACTTTTTAACGTGGAACTTTCTTCAGTCGACTTCTCATTGGCTTAAGAATTTACTCGTGTGTATCGCAATCGCCTAACTAGTTCTAGCATATATCATCTATTTTCAAAATTATTTATTTCAAATAAAATTCTGAACAGTATTTGTTATAAGGGACAAAGTGAAGGTAGGTGGTTGGGGGGCAACAAATCTTGCGTGCTAGAAAATAACAACAAACATACCATTTTACCAGAAATGAATCGTGCTGCACTTGTATCAATCAATCCAAGAAATCTCAGCATTGCATCTTATGGAACTCCTCGGTGGAATTCATCATTGGCAAGCAAATAAAGAAAAGGAAAACATGTTGTGAGTGAGAGAGAGAGAGAGAAAGTAATGGGATTGTCATTGTATATCCTAAAAAATTATACACGGTTAAGCACAGCAGAGTTACAGGTTCTGATAACTTAGCTCTGTACATCGAATACAAACAAGAATACATGAGTTGATACAAATATGACACGGTTCATGTGCACATAATTTCAATTACAAATAAGACCTGCTTGCAGCTGCTAGAGCCCAGAGGATCCACAACTCACAAAAACGTGTTCATCGCCATTGTTGCTTTTCAAAGGCTGTCCTGAAATGTTGGATGTGGTTTGCAGACACACAATAACACCATCTGATCACATGCTGCAAATTCGTTGTATCTAACTTATCTATTCTACCCCAAAAGGGTAGCAAATAGGAATTCAAGGAAAAAAAAAAAAACCTGACCTATTGCCGTTGAATATATTCAACAAAAGAATTCTTTTTTAAATAATTTATCAAGACCCATCATGCTTCCTCTCCCTGAAGCCCAAGTCACTTAATTAGAGCATGCACTTACATAGTAATCGGCCATATGGAAGAGAAGACACTAGCTGCAAGTCATTTGGCAGGCTTGGCCAAGAGCAAACTAATGCTTGAAGGCTTCTACAATTTTACCCGTGCTATTTATAGTACCCTGCCAAAACCACTTTCTTGCATCATTGCAACAAACTCATTGTAATCAATTCGTCCATCCTGAAAAAAGTGCAAAATGTATTACGAAAAGAATGTAATTAAAAGAATTTAAAAAAAAAATAGAGAAAAGAAGATGTAACAAGCCACTTAAGTGTAAATGATTACATTATCCCGGTCAGCTTCACGTATTATATCGTCTAGGTGAACATCTTTTAGACCAAACTTTTCACAGGCTTGTTGGAGTTCATCTCGTGTAATGTACCCACTCCCATCTTTGTCAAAGTATGCGAAGGCTGCATAGAGATGATCCTCCTTCTGGATCTTGTTTAAATGAAGCATAGCTGCTATGAATTCAGCATAGTCTATTGTACCACTATTATCAATGTCTGCCTGAATTTTAAAGAAAAGAGCACAAGCATTATCTCATTTGGTTGAAAACAGCAGAGCGTAGTAGTGAAGGTCGGTTGACCATTCAAGATGAAGAGGCTCACATTCACGAATACAGATTTCCCTATATGATAACCAAGGTATAAATACAGAGTGAAGAATTTTTCTCCCCCTTTAATTTACAAAATAACACATAACAGAAGGATAAGAAAAGGGCATTTTTGTTTTTCCAGAAGATTCACACCCTGTTATAAATTGTGATCAGACGAATCAAACCATAACCAACCACAACTCTTATAGTACACGTTAATCCTCAGACATTTTGTATATCTTTGCATGCACAATTGTATGTTTTACATATTCTCCAAAATCTTATAAGCAATAAATTATTCCTGAAAGAAACCTTTCCTCGTATCCCAGGCCTGTTCAACACAACCCTCTTTCCACATACAACTGTAGTCAAATTTCAAACTGGATGATGGGTTCCGGGGAATCTAAGAATGAATGAAGTCAAATTGAGGTATTCTTCTCAATCATCTTCAATTAATAAAGGGAAGTTAATCTGTGCTGTAGCAAAAAAAAAGCTGAATTACGCAAGTACTTACGGCTTCCATTAATGAATCAATTTCAGAATCCTTTAGATAAGCACCCACTCTCTGTAAACCACTTTTCAGTTCCTCAAGAGTGATCTGTCCACTATTATCTGTGTCTATCATCTTGAACATTTCCTTTAGGCCTGCAATTTCCTCCTCAGACATATTTTCAGCAATTACCTGCCCAAGGATAATATAGCAAGTCATAACATAAAGTACAAACAACAAAATCTAACAAAAGATCAGAAATAATCTCCAGGCTAGGCTAGCTCATGTTAATTTTAGTTTCATCAAGTGAATAATAGCCAAGTACTACCAACTCATCACAGAAAAACAACTGACGAAACAAGCCAACACTACATCCTAGTGCTGCAGTGGAGCTAAACTTATACAACAAGGATTTTGAACTTCTCCGCTATTTGACGAACAAAGTACCTGTCTGACATAGATATTCTATAAGAAGAGCATATTCAATGATTTATTAACTATTGACAAAGCTGTGTTTTATAATGTTGTGCTTTGACATACGTGTGAAAAGAAATTATGACGCACACATACTGACGCATACAGCAATCATATCAGATAATTTTTTAACCGTGTAAAATGTAAATACTTTCAATCTCAAATAGATGGTGGTTACTCACTCGGATAGCAATCCTTTTAAGCTTATTCATGGCAGAGAATTGCTGCAAACGAGATAGGACAGCAGAATCAAGAGGCCTATCAGGAGCAAGACCATTAACCTGAACCCAAGGATGGCCTGCACATGAAAGAACTTCACTTAATGCACCTATAAATTTTAAGATGAATGAAAATATATGTTCCAAACAAAACAGCGATTATGAACAAATATAGGTTAATGTAAAATGCCCAGAAGGATTCACATTCTTTTCAGCTGAAAAATGGAATTGCCAAATTTAATCAAGAAACATGCTTTCTCTACACCTCCACCCACCCACCCACCCCCAGAAATATAAAAATAAAAACTGCAATAGAAACAAGCATGTGAGAACATGTATCTACACACACGCACATCATATAATGTGTTTGTGTATAGGCTCCAAATGTGTGATAAACAGCATGCAACTATATGTTAATAACAAACCAGATAATCTGGCATTAGGAATATTAGGTCCTAAGGTCATTAAAATAAGATATTCCTGCATAATCAGATTATCTAAAAGAAATTGATCATTGTGATAAAAATAAATAAATAAAAATTTCGCCAAGCAACAAATCAGATCAAATGCCATGGTACCATATAGACATGCAAGCATACTCACAAAGAGCTTCATGTGCTGTCAGCCGCTTCTTAGGATCCCTTATAAGCATTCTTCTAACAAGATCCTTTGCACCTTCAGATATAGAAGGCCATGGTTCAGAGATGAAGTCCAGTTCTCCTTTCAAAACTTGCTCAAATATTCCCTGTTCAGTTTCTGTTCCATAAAAAAGGATATCAAGATCTAATATAGAACAAATACAACACGTAAGGAATTAAAATGACAGAGTCAATTAGCAAAGCATTCTCACCATCCCAAAACGGGGGAACTCCACATAGTAAGATATAAATTATCACCCCGGCACTCCAAACATCACATTCTGCACCATAGTGCTTCCGCAAAACTTCAGGGGCCACATAGTATGGGCTCCCGACCACGTCGGTAAATGTTTCACCTGGAAGGATGAATATTTTTCTCAGTCTGAAATAGCAAGTGCTTAATTCAGAATAAGCACATAAAACAGCAAGACACTGGCTGTCTGCAAACATAGATAAACATGCAGTCAATGGTACACAATATGATAGACAGGACCGAGGAACAAAGGCATCTTATCTACCATGGACTAGACAATCAGATGGAAGAAGATTACTAAAGAGCAATGAGTGCATATAGACTTCCTCTCCCTCTCTTCCCCACCCACATCACAAAACGAAGTATTGAACACAGCACAGCACACTCCAGTTTATCACTCTCTGAGATGGGATATCAGGATCTCTTATCTGTACGGCCCATACACCTCCAATGCACTGACTCTCCAACCCTGGCATCAGATTAGCATGTTTCATATCTAACAAATGTAGTCGGTTAATAAACCCAATTTTTTTTTTTGGTCTATCACCTGCACCATTCCAGAGATAGGCTCTTCAAAGTTTGAATCACCTTCGTTAAAATATATGAATCTGCATTAACAACTGGGTTAACAAGCTATTGAAATGACCGAATGCAGATTTGCGTGTCTGCAGAGCAATCACCCTACTGTATCTAAACAAAATATGAAGTTGAGTCTCCTCCAAAATTAAGGGGCAAATAAATTCTCTTCACCTTTTACTTAAAATGAACTACATGAAGACGTTACCTGGATGAGAATATTAATTTTGAAAAGGTAAATGAAAATTACTTGAGATAGTGGATTTATTTATTTATTTTGATTTTTGAACGACTTCTGTAACACCAAGACAAACATTGAGGCTAGAAAAGGGCAATTTCTAATATTAACAAAAAATGCCTAGGGAAGTGTACCTCTGCCTTGTCTTTATTAAAAAAAAAAAATTCTAAATGTCAAATTTATTATTAGCTTTATAAAATAGCAAATCAATTTCCAATTCCAAGAGCAGCATAGAAATAATAAAACTAGAAACACGTATCTTAATCCCAATTACACCGGTAACTCTGAGTGTCAGATTAAGACTGTTAGTTCTGCACTTTCGACTCCGAATAATAAATTAAGACTATTAACTATAAGGATTAGCTAACGATGAATGTACCTGGTTTAAAGAACATAGAGAGTCCAAAATCTATTGTTTTAAGAACTGATTCTTCTTCTTGGCTGACGAACAGAAAATTCTCTGGCTTCAAGTCCCGATGCATGACACCCAAAGAATGGAAGGCCTCAACGACACCAACTATCAACCTTGCAAGATCAGCTGCCTTTCTCTCAGTGTAATGGCCCCTCTGTATGATCCTGTCGAAAAGCTCCCCACCAGCACAAAGTTCCATAACAAGATGGACAGCAACCGCATCCTCATAAGATCCAACTATTTGTATCACATTGGGGTGACCTGCCAAGTGATGCATTATCTGAATTTCCCTTTTCACATCTTCCACATCCTCTGCTGTGGTCAATTTCCTCTTGGCAATCGTTTTACAAGCGAACTCTTTTCCAGTTGCCTTCTCTACACAAAGAAACGTTGTCCCAAATTGCCCTTGTCCAAGCTTCCGCCCCAAACTATAAACTTCTTTAATATTCCCAGTTTTCCTTCCTAACACTGATTCTATTTGAAGTCCAACACTCGATACCCTTTTAATATGAGTAGGTTTCTTAGGTTTCCCAGCATCGGCATTATTAGAGGCTTGATCATTTGCACTTGCATCCGGCTTAACGGGCTTTCCAGTTTCCGCTTCTGGCTTGACAGGCTTTTCAGGCTGCGGCGGATGACTTACTTCCGCACTGCTTATCTTCACCGTTTCAGGTGGTGTACTTTGATTCATTGGAGCATCAGAACCTTTAGAACCATCAGAGCGTTTAGAAGCATCAGAAGGTTTTGCCGCATTCGAATCTTTAGAGGAATTGGGGCCTGCATTTTCATTTGCAGAGCTTTTTGGCGGAGAAAGCTTGTCTTCTGGTTGCCGGGTTTTCCAAACCGCCCCCGTTACAGAATGCAGAAATCCATGCCCACTAGCGTTTGGTCCTACACAATTATTGCCCATCAAATTATATCACGGCCTTCCCACTCCCCCCTGTCAGTAACAATGGCCAATATGATCTTCGTTGATCCCATTAACATTAAATAAGGAGACCTTGACGAAACCCTAATTCTGTTTTCGTCCAAGGAACCGCATTGGTCCTGGAAATCCAAATTGCACCACAAACAATGCTCACGTTCAATCAAACCCCAAGATCTCCAAAATGTCAGATTAGCGGTTCCACACTTCGCCAAATGATGCACCAATTTATACAGTTATCAAAATGGAGTTCGCAGAGAGGATAATTGGTATTCGTTTATTCGAAATCTGAATATAAGGAGAGAAAATGGAAAACAATTTTCAAAAAGCTTTGTACCAAATATAGATTAATGCATAGTGATTTAACCAATTTTCCTTCCCTTCCTTCGGAATCAAAAATTATGTTGAATCAATGAGAATTCTTCTGTATATACATAAACAAATGGAACAATAAAGGACAGCTATTTCTTAGAAAATGATGAAGGTCAATAAGTGGAAATGGGGGAAGGATTTTTGAGGTCATGAAGAAAATGGAGAAATGCGAAGGTAAGTGTGGGAAATAGAGCCAACAGCTGAGTCGTGAAGAAGGAGTTGACGTAAGGATCAAATGCTGTGATATTGTCCTCGTTATTCAGAAATGGAGAAGACGCCATGTCCAGGTGGTGCCGCTGTGTAATGTGAAATCAGCGCATGAAGAAAAAAACAGAGATCGTCGCTATAATCCATTTTTTACTTACAAACTATGCTATATAATCAAAAAACAAATAAATAATGACTACGTTTTATAGGATGGCTACTTTTTTTTAAGAAAAAATTGGAACAATGAGGGCTTCTTACTAAAAAATGAAATAAAATATAAAATATGTTGTCTAAAAATTTGTCTCATATGGATTAGTAAAAATAATAAAATAGTTTTTATCTAATAAAATAATTTTATTACTTATAATATTATTTTATTAGTAAAATTAGAAATTATTTAAAATATTTTTTTATAAAAAAGTGTGTGTTTAAAATAATACATCAATTAACAAAGTGTATTAAAAAAAAAAGGAAGAATGTCTAAAGTACTTCTTAAAACATTTGACAAGTTATGAGAAATATTTTAAAGTAAATTTTTTTCTCAGAAAAAAATAATATATATTTATTAGAATCAAATTCACTGCATGTATTACTTATATTAATAGGTAAATATCTAACTGATGAATGATTAATGTAGTGATAAAATATATTTTTAACCAATAAAAAAATTATAAAAAAAAAAAGTTTAAGATGGAAGATTTCATCCTTTGTTAAATAAAATAAAATAAAATACTGTGGATTAAAAAAAATGACCTACATTTTTTTTTATATAGAATATGCGAGAGAATTAGCTATTCACACTTGCTAAAAACTCAATCCGTACTTATAAATTATTCAACAAAAAAAAATTAGTTGAATATAGTCAGCATGACAACAAAATTTATCAGTTGAATCAACTAATCGACATTTTTTAAAATTTTTGTTGCTAGTCAAAGATGATAAATGAATGGAAAGCAATGTTGAACCTTCTGGTGTGAAAAGCGACGCCGTACGTCAAATGTAATTCAGCCCAAGACTTGTAATCTAATACATTTCTAATGTCTAGCTAACTCCATAGAAATAAACAATTGGCAGAAGAATAAATAAGCCTTTGAAACCTTAAAAACGACTAAGTAAATCACATAAAAAATAAGTGGTTAGTCGGCCATTAGAATAAAAAATAGGCTGGCAAGAGGACTTGACCTTTGACTTGAATTTCAGCCATTTTGTTTTTACAGAAAGAAAGAGCAGGGAGGGAGTTCCATGCATGCATGCCGGCAAAGTCCACGAAAGATTGCAATTTGTTGCGTTATTTTTTTTATTTTTTTAAAAATCATAAATAAAATAATAATGTAAACATTTTAATATTAATTAGTTTGATGTTAAAATATAAAACGTTGCATCATTGTTGCATTGATTTTAAAGTTAAAAACACCAAATCAGTATTAAATTATATAAAGAAAGACGAAATCAAAGAACACCATATAGACATAATATAATGTTTAATTTAATGTGTGTAATTGCTGAGTCAACCCCGTACAGCAAGTGGTGCTATTCATACACTCGATGACAAGAAAGCTCGTGCCTTACCACGCTATAGCTATAAATACATGTGTAAGCTTCAGGGTTTCTCTGCAGAATAATAAGAGCAGCAGAATTAATATCTTGGTATATATATGAAGATGGTGATGATGGAACCAGGAGGGATGTTGCGAGGTCACAGGCCTGCAGTTCTTACGGTTAGCAATAACTCCAGAAATATAAAGAAGAAGAAGAAGCAGCAAGTTCATGGACATGGCTCAGAACCAGAACCAGTTATAGTATATTTGAAATCTCCGAGGGTGATTCATGTAAGACCTGAAGAGTTTATGGGTCTCGTTCAGCAGCTAACTGGGAACAGGTCGTCTTCGTCTTCGTCTTCATTATCAGTATCATCTGCAGATCATATTTCTTTGAGTTTCAACTCTTCCAGCATTCAAGATTCAACCCTTCGTCTGCCTCCCCCAACCATACCTTCTACTTCGTAGGTTTCTGTACAACTTTTTCTTGTTTTTTGAATGTCACCTTTTGCTGTGTGTTAAAACTAACATTGATAGGGGAGTGAAAAAAGTGGAGAACTGGGTTAAACACTCCCCAACGATGATTGGGCCGCGTTTGGATCATGTTCCTTCCTGCGCGGTATTCAATATTCTCATATTCCCTTCTATCAATTCCGTTCGTATATTTAATAAATTAAACGAGGTCAGTTCAAATTAAACTTTCCATTGAAGTTAGTTATTTAATTACTGAGTTTGAACACATCCTTAATGTCCGATTAAACTCTTCACGTTTCATTCATTTCAACAGAAAAAATAATAATATTGATGAATTTTAAATTATTTGTGGTCAATTAATTTTTAATTTCTTTTAATTGATATCCACCTTCACATGTTTGGACTAATTTTAAAAATTATTTTTAAGATATAGAAAAAAAAAAGTCAAATTATTTTGTTTTATAATTTTAACTTCTATTTTTCAAAAGCATCCTATATATTTTTGTTAAAATAAAAATTGTTTTGTTTTTTCTAAAAATACTTTTACTTTTTTAAAAATTTAATTTAAATATTAAAAATTACACAAAACTACTTTTTTTCTCCTACTATAAAATTTTTTAACATAACAAAAAAATCCGATCCAAACCGTTGGTAATAACATGCTTATTCTATTGAGAAAACAAATCATGTAACTATCAACCACAAAACCTGTTATATTAATTTATAATTAATCAATTATCAACTCACGACAAAAACTAAAACTTTTGATATATTCTTATTTTTATCATTCCTTCCCTGATAAGAGATAAAATTAGACTGACTGAGTAATAGTTCTACTTTTTTTTTTTTTTTTTTGGGTTCTAGACTGAATAATAGTCTAAGTATTCATATATACAACCTTTAAAATTGAATTCTTTTTATATTATTGGTGTGCTTGCTTTTAGTTTGTGGTGTTATTAATTAAAATGTATTGATAATTATTATTAATATTATTGATTATTGATGAGTAAACTGTATCTTATCTTTTAATATGAATTTTTTTAAAAATACACATAGATACATATTTTATATGATAAATAAATATTTATTTTTGACAAAATTAAAAGAGATATAAATAAACTAACAAAGACAACAAAAAATAGCTAATAGCTAATCTGAATTTAAAATAAAAAATGCAAATCAATTCAACAAACGAGGCGCAGTCACAGGCAAATCTATTTATTTTTAATAGAAAACCTGCTCAATATATTTACACCATCTGGATCCCTCCCGCCAAAGGGGGTATTCTCGAAACACAAATTTCGAAATTACAAGGCACAAACGGTCGTACGCCATTATGACGGCGTCACAAACAGGAGGGAAATCACTTTTCGTTTAAAATGTAAACACAACTCTTTCACTTTACCGCGCTTCCCTGCCTCTTGCTCCCATTGCCGTCTGCCCCTCACCATCGCCAAGCGCTACTGGCAGTTTGCCCTAAACTCGCAATTAGGGCAAATCTGATACGACATTGTGAGCTTGGTCCTTTCTTTGACTGGGGCATTCTGGAGTTTTCTCAATGCTTTTCTCGGAAAATTCCTGATCCATCATGGTAAGACAAGATCGACCGATGAATTTTTCATCAGATTCTAAATCGCTTCCATTGTACCAAAAAAACTATCGCAGGAATCTGCGTTTCTTTGCTCTTATTATAAATTACTTATCAACCTGGATTTCTTCACTCGTGTTGGATCTGTTATTGTGCACTAGAAAATAATAATTTCTTGGAACATATTGCGGATACTTGTGTTCTCACTGAATATACACTTCAATGAATCCTAGGATGTCTCTTGATTGGTGAAGAGGTTGCAATTCTGGTATTCGATACTACCACATGGCAAAAGTTGTTGCACCGAGTTCTTTACCTTCTAGCGCTCATCGAATTGCCGCAGGGCCTCTGAACAGTGGCAAAATGGTTAAAAGAAAGACACCATCAGAACTGAGGGTAAGTCTCTGAACATTTGACCTTGCTTTATTGCTTTGGACTTCGGCTCAAACTCTCAATCGTGTCCATACCATCTGTATGTATTTGGCAGGGAGAGCAATTGAAGCGTGCAAATCCTATAGATCTCACCGATGAATCTTTATCACCTATGAGTGGTTCTATAAAGTATGAGCTTCCCACTATCTTTAAATTATTTACTTAATTTTTAGAGACCTTGCTTAATTTATGTTTACATCAGTGAGGTGGACAATGACCTTAAAAGACCAGGATTGTCAAGGAACCCGAGATACACTGACACACGTGTGGATGAAGTATTTCCTGCCAAGAAGTCCAGGTTTAGAATTCTCTCTGGAAAAGAAAACGTGAAGGTTATTATATTTTCTCTACTTGTGATTCATATTTAATTTGATCAGTTGACGTCTATATTTTAGATATATTATAAATTTTATAATTTCTGATAATAAATGTGGTTGATATTGAATGAATAACATTGTTACTGTGTTCAGGAAAATCCATCTGTGGAGCAAACTAACAACGTGAAAAATCTATCTGTTTTTCCTAATTTGGCTTTCAGGAGACAGCAAGGACTTTCACGGTTTGTGTTTCAGTATGCATTTTCTTTATCTCACCGTAAATCTTTTAGTGGTTTGATTCCATTCCACAATTGTTATCAGCTCAGAGAATTCTGTTGTTTCAAGTGAGACTAGCAAAGATGCTGTACTTCAAGCTTGTCAAACAACTGAAAAATGCAGCCAAGGGAAGTTTCTTAGTGTTACTGAGCTTTCATCAGCTCCTGATAGATCTTCTGGCTTGGCTGCTATTGATATGGTATAGATTACAGACCTTTTCTCCTAGTGCTTAGTTACATTTAAGTTTACATAGCATAAATAGCTCCTCACTTGATTAATAGGATAAAGCATTAAGAGGACTAGCTGCCGTTGAACCACCTTTCAGTTATGGTTTAGCTTCGGATTCATCTGAAAGATGTGGAGATTCTAAATCAGCCATTCCAGGAAATTTTGTCTCTGAGTTCCATTTTCCAGGACAAAAGGCTCCCCTGGATCTTACTCTAAAAACCAGTATGAGGGTGGTATCCTGTTCTTCTGTGAACGGGTGAGTACATGTGATTGATGATTGACAAATATATTGACTCTGAGCATTGTAGGAACAAGGATACATTGGAGTGACTTAAGTTTTTGACTTACTTTAATGTTCCATCCAAGTCTGCTGAATGCCTTAGCGAGTGTTAGCATACTATATCAATTGGATTTATGAAAATATTAGGCAGATACACATGCAGCTAAAGCTTAAGATAAATTTATTTTAGTTGGATTAGTGCATTTATGAAGCATTTTGCACAGTAGAGAGTATTTTTCTTGGATTTTATTTCAATTTTCACATAAAAATTTTGAAAAAGTGAAACTGTGTATATTAACGTTTGAATGATCAAGGTAAATGCATTCTGAATTCTGAAAAAATGCATTTGAATGATCAAAGTAAATGCATTGCTCGCAAAGTTCCTCTTTTTCTGTCTTCATTTAACAGTTATTTAAAATTTTGTTTTTCTATAATAGAAATTTTGTTTGCCTGTTTTCCACAATTTACTTGAAATTTTTACTTGTTTTTCAACTATCCTAGGTGGTCATTATCGTCATTCTGTGAATGCTATATTAACATCCAAATTTCAGGATTCATAGGTCTCAATTGATCTTCCAACAAAGCCCAAGGAATCAAAATATAAATGGCCATTCACAGATGAAATCTAGTTCCCAGGGCCTAAAAGGATTACATTCATGGATGTATCCTCAATCTGTTCTACCGTCTACCATCATATCAGTGTTGAGCTCATCAACAGAGGGAGGTTTGTCAAGCAGCTCTTAACTACTCCTATTCTAACTCTCTCCTGCACCCTCCTCTACTTTCCTCATGTTACATTTTTTTCCCTTATATGCAAGTAGAATTGGAGTTCTTAAGGAAACGACAAGTGGCTTGGGAAGAATCTTTCAGGAACCTCTATTACATGCTTAGAAATAAAGTCTGCGGTATCTTTTATGGTAATTATACATTCTACATTCCCTCATCATTCTGTTTTGTGAATTGGAGTTGTAGCGAAAGAAATTTATCTTTGCTATACTTTTTTTCTTCTTGTTATGGCAATACTTCATTAATGCTAGTGTGTTACGAAATACAAACTTAAGTGTTATTACATGGTAATTGACTCTATGCAAAATACACATTATCTCTGATAGGTGTAGCTTGCTAGTGCTACTTTAAAGGCATATACTTGATTTTTTCTGTTATTTGAACCTTCTAATTCCCTTGTGCACTTTATTTGTTTGCGGTAAACTTTGTATTGATATTTTCCCCTCCATTTTCTAGTTTGCACTTCCCAGTTTGTGGTGATGTTTACTAATGGTGATGTTGATGGCTCTGGGAGATCCAAATGCTCATGCAATGCTTATATCTCTCAGTCAACCAGAGGTTTGAGGTCATTGTTAAGAGAGCATGTAAGAAATAATCACGTTTTACATGTTATGGTGCAATGGCTTGTGTTTTATGTCACTTTGATTTTTCACTCTGTTTAAAATAATTTTATTTTTGAAGCTGAAATTTAAATCTTCATTTCTGTGTTCTGGAGGCAGTTAGATTCAGTAGATTTTTAGAATACATTTGGTTGCCTTGTGGTTGTTTACTAGTGCCTACTTTTCTGGCAATGAATTGTTCTTTTGTTATGCTAACATTTGCCACTTGATATTTATTTCTGCATTGATGTCTGAACTCATTTGGTTGTAAACCCTGTTGACTAGGATATTAGTTTCTCTATGCCTCTTTGCCATTCTAAAGTAGAGCATGTCAATACCGAAGATCTGGTGGAACTCTCAGAGATAGAGAAGCATAATCTGGGGCAGGTTTGTATATTTTAAAAAATGCCTTGCAATGACCATGAGATGCACTTTCCTGCTATGTCTTGCACATAACATGGCAATTACTTGATGATCATGTGGATTAGACTATATTGGTTTAAGTTTTTTTATGTTGGCTTATTAAATATTAGCCAGTTGATCAACAAAATTTTCCTTATTAAGAAACACAAACTTTCATGAGCTATTTGTCTTGTATATTCCAATACTCTTTCAGGCTTACTGTAGTAGAAGTGATTGTTCCTTTTACACGTGCCTTGTTCTCTAGAAATTCAGGACTTTCAGTTAACTGTACGATATATAAGTTCTAGTTTTTTAATTGATCAGTGCTTTCTACGTGAATTTAATGCAGACTCGACGGTTAAATTCTTTCTCTGATGTTGATAATAGCCCAGAGTCTTTGCTGGTTTTCAGTGACAACAAGAATGTGCATGGTTTATATGACCTTTTACTAAATTACAGGTGACTTTATGACTGATTTGCAAACAATTAACTTTATTTCTTACTATCTTCCTTGCCAGTTTTTATGCACTTTATCATTAGGATAGACTGATTTGATGTTTACTTTCATAGTATTGTTCTCGTTTCTGATTCACTTTTATTGCCTGCAGATCTTTCTTAACCTCACTGTCTGGTATGGATGTACCTGTATTGTGTTCTCCTCTGCCATTTCAGAATGCTGCTTTATCTTCTCCTGATGTATGAGTCCTCAACCTACATTTTACTATTCTCTTATTCTTTCCTTAATTTCTGAACTTTCTTTATTACAATTAGTGGTTGATCCTTAAGTTTTGCTCCAATTATTGAAGGATCATGCCGTTTTTGTTACCTAGATTGCTTGAACAAAAAGCGATGCTAGCAATTCTCGCATAGTTTCATCTGGTTGGGTTGGGGTTAGCAATAAGCATCATCCTTGAACCCATTGAGCTTGTATTCTTATCCTCCAAATCAAGATACACAGTTCTTCTCTCCCCCCCCCCCCCACTTTTCTTTCCTTCCCTTTTATTTGCTGTCAGACTGTTGTGCCACATTTGATTTAAGTCTAAATGGTTACTTTGCAGATTAAATGCATGGAAATGAAAAGAGTTGAACATATTGCTGCTGCTTATGGTGGATCTATTGGAAAAGATGGTGAATCTGCAGACGGTTCATCATACGGCCTTTGCTGTAGCATTGAAATTAAGGATGCATTTCTTCCACCGTGGATTATTAGTGGTATGTGCGCATTCATGAGCTCAGAAGGGGGAACCTTTGAGACAAGGTATTGTGCAAAGTCATACTTGTCCCATGGTTATGGAATTGATTTGTTTAAATAAGAAAAATCCTGTGTCTATTAGTGATCCATATGTAGATGTCCCGAGCAAACGAATTTAAGGTTAAACTAGTCTATTCCTCTATCTCTGACTGTCATAGCACGAGGCAAATTGTGGAAATAATGGGGTAGAATTTGGGAATATATGAAAGCCCAGGGGACCCTACTATTAGCATCACGGAGCACTATTGGGTGGCAACTCATGTTTGTGAAGCTATGGTCTGGGCTAGAGGAGCTATTTCGTTTCTGGCTAGGTCCCTGACAATGAGGCTTGTCCTTCTGTGAATGCAGAAAAATTGGGAATGTCTTGAGTCATGGCAATGTGGCTTGCCGGAAATTCTCTATCACCCCTCATCAGATCCTAGCCCTGCTGCATTTTGCTTATTCTTACATGTTATGCTTCATGTTCTGTGTTGCCCATTGTTCCGAGTCACTGAAGTTTTATAAAAATGAGTAGAATTTCATGAGCACTGTCAATGTAACTCTAATCTATGTTATAGGTCTAACGAACTTACGATGCGTGGTTGCGTACTAGTTTTCTCAATATTTCTGGGATGCATTCCATTATATTGGCACTTTTAATGACGTTTAATTCTTGTGGCTTACAGTTTTGTGACAGAACCTACCTCGATCGGCTTGAATATGGCTTTTAAATCATTTTGTGAGACAACAGAATCAAAAGCCGCAACAGGTCAAAGCTCGCAGAGTTGTAATACATTTGGCATTCCAGATGCTGCAGTGACCTCTTGCTTATGTTCATCTTTTCTAAAAGGTCTAAAGTACTCTGATGGCTCTTATACAGCTTCTGTATCACCTGTTTGATCATCGTCTAATCAGTGCAACTCTGATTTCCATCAAATTGCTGATTAATTTATTCATGGAAATTCTCACCCTTTCCTATCCGCCCAAAAAACTGAAGGGAAAGAAATCTTTCTTGTATCTTAAAATATTATCTTCACGAACATGCTGGATTCT
This sequence comes from Bauhinia variegata, assembly GCA_022379115.2. NCBI lineage: Eukaryota > Viridiplantae > Streptophyta > Magnoliopsida > Fabales > Fabaceae > Bauhinia > Bauhinia variegata. The sequence continues at coordinate 17,377,435 of CM039438.1, forward strand.
TCGTGTCTATTATGAATTTTAGTAGTCAGGGCATGCTGTATTCTTCGTGTGGGATTACTGAAATATAATCTTTGGTTATTATTCAGATTTTTTTTTTGATAGAATTATTTTCAAGATTTTAGCAAGCATTGAAAATTCTAACTGTGAAAAGATTAAAAAACAAATGAAATGGTTCAGAAATCATGGCTGATTTTCTTTGGTAGTTAGTATCGAGTAATGTTGCGTTTACTCGCTTTGGTCTCTGGAATTCTGAACTTGGGAGTCCTACAATATCAATTTTTTCGTGTCTCCAGAATATGGCCGAGAATGAGAATTTAGCATAGAAAAAAAATGGGCTTAAAAGAACCCAGAAATCCCTCTTCATTGAGGAGCCCTCCATTGTCCAGGCCAATTTCCAAGTGAGAATATGTCAAGACGTTTTTTGAAATTAATGGAAAAATAATCAAATTTCAAAATTGAGATACGTCATCTATCCAAAAATGTAGGCTAAAAAAAGGCGAAAATCCATCTGAAAAACATGGATAAGCAATAATAGTTGTTGCTGCATTCCTCGTGTATTTTTCTAGAAGGAGAACTTGAAAGCTCCTGCCTTGGAATCAGCTACAGAATCCCAGAAGGTTGGCTTTTTCTGCTGGGCCTTTTTCTCTTCTTCTCGGAGGGTCACCTCATCAATTATTCCCGGAAAAGAAGCCTCAATAGCATTCTTGAATTTCTCATGCAAGTTCACTCGATCTCTTGTTCCAGATACCAGTGTCCTGGCATTTGGCCTCTTAAGAAAATCCAAGACATTCAACAAATTTCTCCTACAACAAAGGACAGCCAGTTAATTCTCCCCCAAAAAAAAAAAAAAAGAATTTCATTCTTGCAAAATTTGATATTACAGAATGAACTTGCAAATATAAAGCCAAAGGAAACTTCTTTAAAACACCATAAAATGGAATATGATTAAATTATTACCTTCAAGTTATTTGAGCTCTTTTCGCGAGTGTCATTAATTCTTCAAATTGTTAGACAAGTATAAGCAGGAAAACTGAACAAAATATGCATTATGCTAATTACAAATATAAAGCAGTATTCATGCAAGCTGCAATGAGCAACCCGCAATTGCCCAATCAGGTCCACATAAACGAGGATGGATTAGGTATGCATACTATAACTACTACAAGTACAGGCCAAGGAGGCAATAGCCGTTTGCTGATCCTTGATAACTGAACTACAATTTTCTCGCTTGACCCTATGGTGTGAAGTACCAAACTCAACACGATGCCAATCCACATTTTACCATCGTAAAAAAGTAAAAAGAGATAAGTCTTCCACCAAAATGCTTTTCATAGGAACATCTCTTCCATAAAAATACCCACTTCCTTCCAGATTTTCAGGTTTTACTATCAAGCATTTGTTTACTTAGATTACCAAAACTGACTGTCAAAAATGCAAACTAATAGAATTAAATAATCTGGTCTAAGGAACCCAGAACTACATGGGAAACAAGAAAAGAAGTTAGAACTACCTTTCTCCTTGACAATCAATAGAATTACTTTAATATAGAACTTTTTCATCACTACCTCTATACCATGACAGATCAATGCAAAAACCAAGTCAAAATGGGCTTTGCCAGCACTAGAAAGTTATGATAACTTACTCTTTTAAATGAATCATAACTTGATAAATAGTTCCAATGACAAATAACCTATGTATAGAAAGCAATACGCACAGAACCTTACCTGCTAACATAATTTTGGGTAATGGCTATGGACTCCTCAAGGTTGATCACCAAATGCCACCATCCATGTGGTACAAAGATAACCTCCCCAGCTTTACAAATACACTCAACAGGTTTCTTTTTCCAATTTTTTGTTGCACCGTAGAAGTTCATGAACCACTCAATTATTGAAACGGGAGATGCAACCTCTGCGCCATCAGGGCTAGGGTGAACCCCAGGTGGAATCACATCAGGAGGAAATACTATCCACTTCTTGGATCCCTTGATAACTGCATTCCAAGCTGAAGTTGAATTTGGATCAACATGAAAAGATGAACCAGATCCAGCTGGTCCAATGATAATCCACCTGTAGTCAGGTCTCTCATTTCCCAAAACGTGAAACAAGTCCTCCCGGAAGTACACTGGAACTTCATATTCTGAGCCTAACTTTGGAACTTTATCTGCAAATTTTGGATCAAACAAGTATAATGGTCTCTCTTCTCTCATTTGATCCGAGTACCCAAAATAATCTTTAAGCTTCATCTCTACTGGCCCAGCCGAAAACTTAACATCACCACACAATTGCAGCAAATAGTCTCTATCCCAATTTTTCAAAGCAGCCCAATCATCAAGGCAACCTTCCAATAATACTGGCTTATTAGGCTCCTCAAAGTTCAATATAAATTCTTCAACCGAAATGCCCTTCTTTCGAGTTATATTATCTCTTTCCAGCCATTCCGGTTTCATTTCAAGATTAGCACAGAGCCAACTTTGAAAGAGATAATCAGAATAGAAGTCTCTTATTTTCAAATTCTGAACACCATTATTTAAAATATTAAATGCAGGGTAATTAGCACTAATAAAAGCAGATTTCCAAGTCCCATTGTAGCGAAACCCACCACTAAAATTTTCCAATACAAGGTTCCTCCAAAGGGGCTCATAGTTGGCAAAAACATAAAAAGACTTGCTCACAGTTGCCAGAACACCCAATTCAATATCACCCAACAAGCCAAGAATTTCAAGAACAAGCTCATCCGTAAGGGTGTGAAAATTACCTAGACCCGTGTCTCTGGAGTTAGTAGAACCTGGGTTTAAATAGAGATTGCCCAAGGGCTGAACGACATAGGCCTGTGATGACGCAGAGGTGAGCTTGAAACCATCTTCTTCGGGATCTTCTAGTACCTCGTCGTCTTCTCGGACAGGCAATTTTGTTTTACAAGGAGTTTGGGTTCTCAACTTGCGTCTGGTTGCGTTTTTCTTCTTTATCTTTCTGGTCTGGTACAACAATCTCTTGATGCTAAGCATTGCGGAGGTATTGAGCTTGTGAGTCACTGTGGTTCGCTCAAGAGACTCGAGTCTAGGGTGCCAAAACCCCTAGAATAAGGTGGGGTCGGCGCGGCGGCGCCAATGGTTTTTCGGAAAAGCGAGTTTCTGTTCATTTTCTAATGAAACGTTTCGGCATGGACATTAAGAAACAAACGCTTTCGGTTAAACCACTTGGTTTCAACTTTCATGGCCGTGTGGCGCAATAGTTTTTTCCTTAAACCGTTAAAAGGTGGTCCCACTCCATAGGTTATGTTTTTTTGGGTCTGAGAGAAGAGAACCGGGTTAGGTTTATGGATCGCCATTAACTTAGAAAATTACGAATGAAAAATTAAATATTTTCTAACAATATATATATAGATATTTTTTGTATAATAAATTTCCTTATCATATATAGTTGTTTGTGAAAATAAATTACCACATGTAAGTAAGTTGTACAATTTCTTTCACATATCTCAGAATATGGACATTGTAAACAGATCTCTTAAGATTCTTCTAGTATGTTTCTCGAGCTATGGGCTCTTCTTCCTTAGAGCATAGAACGTAGAAGATTTTTAGAACCCGGGACCATGAGAGAAATCTTCCAAATTCAAGAAGGCTCCTCACCTTTTCGTAAATTGATTTTATTGTAAAGATTAACACTCAGAAAAGTAATTTCTGAATGTTACCAGTTTACAACTGACGAATCCCTTTTCTTCCTCGACACGTAAAAGTGAAAGCAGAAACCCTCACACCAAACTGGGTTTCATGGGGCAGATTGTTTACGATCTACGATTACAATTGTCTTGTACTTGTCAGTGATTCTTAATATGAGACCAAGTCTCAACTCACATTTTTTTTTTTTTTTTTTTGGTTAAGTCAATGTAACACAATTGAGGAATGGGTCATAATGTCTTCCTTGCTATTTTGACCCTATATCACACATGCTACATTTTCATCAAAACGTGTAAGCAAAGCCTATCATATCCTCCATCTTGCCCACGAGGTCAAGACTTGATAATGGGTCAATGTCAGAGAAAGCAGCTGCAAAATCTTTTTTTTTCTACAATCCTAGGCATATGCTTCTATCTTCTTGATAAGATTGCCCAACATAATCCCACAGTCATACACGAATTTACATTATAGTAAAACGGGAAATGCCATTACTAATGAATCTGAGAAAGGTTAAAGACTTATATTCCACCAATAATCACGACAATCAATTAAAAACATGAAAATCGGGAAGAAGGGAACCAAGAAAATATGGTACATCATTAGCTATACATAGAACGTGCAAGTAAAGGTCGTGCTTCAGAAAGGGAGAGAAGGGGAACCTACAGGCACTGCATAATGAATGGGGAAACTTACAAGAACACGTCATGTACAAGAGAGGCCTGTCAGAAGACACGTACCTGGAGCAAACTCAAACAAGCGATATGAGCAAGAACGCTCAAATAAAATCCAAGTTTCACCAATCTTCCATCCAAATACATTGAATTTCACACAAAACAAATAAAAGAACACTGCACAAAGCAACCACTTTCTTCAGTGAGAAATATCTTGGACAAATGAAAAGAAATCCGATCGTAGTAGTGTTATTGAATTCACTTGGTCATCCCAAGTATGAGCTTACACTGCATGCTGATGCAGGCATTTGAGAACTACTCTCACACTTGCGTGCTTGATAAACATCTCCATGGCCTTCCGCGGGGTCCCTTGTCCAAGAGCATTAGCAAGCCCACACTGTTGGCTGGTAGCCCAAATACATACCTGATATGACAAGCAATTTAGATTATGGGTAATTACTAATCAATGAGTCAATCAAGGATACCATCAACAAATACTTCTTTCTCTCAGGTTAAAAGTAACAAATACCCTCTAAACTTTTATTAGAATATAGTATAAATAACATCAACAGAGTGATCTAATATATGCTTATACTTTTATGGAACCCTATCGATATGCAATCACCTATCTTGGCCTTGTGACCTAAATTCCAGCAATCAGGAAACATTATCTACTTACTTGCTTCGACGAGCTCTCTTTCTCCAGAAAACAAATGCTGTCACCCACTGTACACAAAATAATACATGAAACGGGGTAAGTGCCAACTGCCAAGAGAAATTTCTGCACTCATGAGTGGTGATCATTTATATGTTATATACGAATGAATATAAACGACTTGTTAGGATGATCAACAATACAATATATTACACAGAGAAAGGAAAAAAACATCATGAATAACTTCTGCCGTTAAACAAATAATTAAATATTTTCATGCATTCTTCATGAATTAGCCTGTAAGGCTCTTGAAAATTTGAAATTGCAACTTGGTTCATTGGAAATCTCAAGCAATAAATCTTCAACTAAAGGAGAAAGAATGACAAGCAGAAGGATGAATGAATAGAAGACCTCATCAATGGTAACTTGAGCTAAAAAATGAACAGGATATAAACAGATACATTCTACTTGAAAGTTAAGAAACTATTTTGTTCTTCTAATTTACCTTAAAAATTGATAAGAATGAAAAGCTGCCAATAACAGATGGCTTCTTCATTGTCATTCTTTTTTGTGGTGAACCCTCTTTACACAACTGTTGAGCTATTTCCTTCAGTAACACAAGCTGTGCCTTATCAGTGCGCATTGAAATGATTGCCTGCCTCATCGATTCCCTATCAGCCTCGAGTGCGTGAAGTCTCATGTAAAGCTTCTTTATGTCAGGATCTTCAAACTCAGCATGACTCGATGAGTACCTCGGAGTGGTTCCATAATTGTCATAAACACCAGCTCCGGCTTTGGACTCTGTAAAACCGTTATGTGGTGCCCCACTGTGGACAGAATCAATGGTATAAACTCTGTCGTTCATATCATCACCAGCTTCTGATGCATTATCGACCTTCTTCAAATTGGCATGTTCCTCTGATTGTGAGACATAATCCATCTTCTTAAAGCTACCATTACGCTTGGGAGAATCCATAAGAAGCTCAGGTCCAGCTTCTCTACCTGTCCAAGCAAATGAACCTGAGTCATTGGAATATTTCCTGGAATGTCTAGACCGTCTTGGAGAGTGTCCAACCACCACCTTCTCTAGAATATTTTTTCCTGTAAAATCCCCATCCAACTGACTGTAACTTGGACTTCTCTCCATTTGAGAGATCCTATTTTCCAAGTTCCTCAAACGGTCACGGGGGGTTTCACCAAATGCATATTTCTCTATATCCGTGTCATCATTCTCAGCATAGGCAGCAACATGAGCCTCATTCACATTACATTTTAAAGGAGGGTAATCATAGGTGGGAATTTCACATTCAGCGTCAAACTCCCCCATACTCTGGTTACGGCCTTCTGCCTCAGCCTCAGTGAGTCCATAACTCATCATCCTGTACTTATAAGCCTGAACTTCACAAGTAAGTGACTGGATTGTCTGTTCTTTCTTATACAACAAATCTTCCAATGCTAAAACCTCCTGTTGATCGTGTGACAACTTCTCCTCTGTAAATCGCTTGAACTGCCGTGCTTCCATTTGAATCTCTGCCTTCTCTCTCTGCAACCTCAATATCATTGACATTGCCTCATTTGCAGCTGTTGATGAAGCATTTCTCTCCTCCTCCAATTCAGCATATAAATCTTGTATAGCTTGTTGATGAGTGCTAACTGTCTCGCGCAATAATGCACATTCATTCTCAATTTGGACCCGTGCAACTGAAAACAAATCCAATCCAGGTATAGAGAATTGGTTGTCCTGTTCAAATTCATCATGCTTCCTTTTTACAGAACGCAGCCAAGTGCCTGATGATTCAGCTACCAACGAAAAACTACACCCACAGTTGCAGCATTTTACCACACTGCTGCTTGAAGGAACTGCTGCTGAATCCATAATTCAATCAAAACGCACCGTTTAACAAATCATGAATAGAAGATCTCATCCCTAGGAGTTCTCGGATTCTCTTTTCACTGGTATTACTGCTAGAAAATCCCAACTCTCCCTCCCAGGAAGAGCTTCCCTCTCAGACAAATCAATCAAATGCAACCTACCATAAACGAAAAACTAATGACGTGAATCCTAGTTATAAAACAAATTTACAAGGTCAATCTCCGACGCCAGAGAAAAGATAAACATTAAAAAAAAAAAAAAAAAACGATTACCATCCGATACATAAGCTCAGAAACATTTTTTGATAGATGAATCCCAGGAGTTGAGAAAATTTTAAACTGTGCATGAAAAGGAAACAAAAAATAATGAGAAAGGGGAGTTAGGCAGATATGAGGAAAACTTACCTTGGAGAATTCGCGTTGATGAATCATGTGCAGCCGGCAAAGGTCGTGCAGAGGAGAAAAATGGCGGTCCAAGCCTAGAAAATTTAGGATCCGAAACCAAATTAAGACATAAAAAACTACCGGCAGCACCTCAAAAACTCGTCCCCTCTTTCTTGGAATAAACGAACACAATAGCGGGTAGGGTGTTTGGAGGGAGGGAAATTGAAAGGAAGATTGAAAAAAAATAAAATAAGAGGAAGAGACGCAAAGCCGATTGGGAAACCCTAGAATTTCTTTTGTGATTATTATTTGTCTCGGTTAAGGTTTCTCGATTTGCGCGACGGTGTTTCTGCTAAACTGCTGACTGCTCTCTCCCCAGAGAGAGAGAGGGGAGAGGGGGGAGAGAAAGAGAGATGGACGGTTGAGGAGGAAGTATTGGTCCAGCATTCGGGTTAGTGACGGTAGAGCGAGCTTCAACGCCAACGGAGCTAACAGCTCTTTACCGCGTTCAGTTATCTATTTATTAATTATTTTATTTTTTCTTTTTAGGTAGATTTTTTCTTTTTTCTTACTTTGCATATTCTCTTCTCCCCCTCGAGGGTGACGTGCAATTACAAACTGGCCTCCTGAAATTTATTTTTCACTTGCCTTTGTTTTGCTTTTTTTTTTTTTGATTTCTATGATTAAATTTGGATCCATGAAATTGTCTGGTAGTGTTTGCATGGATTAATTGCATTTTGGAAATTACCTATAAAACTCTTAAATATATTAATAAAGATTTAATTAACAATAAATTTCAACATAATAAATAACTACGTTCGTATATAAATTAATATATTCATTTATTAACAAAAATTCAATCTTTGACATTACACGAAACATACTTGATTAAGAAATGTATGTACACTGTGTTGTATTCATATCTTGAGAAAAACTAAAGATACAATTAATGCATACCAAAAATTGAGTGTTGTTTATTGCTTCCTTTATTATTTTTATAAGACATGATCTTTATTATAATGTATTTTATAATTTAATAAAAGCATTTGTTATTTTTATTATTTGTCATTGATAAAAAACTTTAATATTTTTGTTTCATTAATAAAAATAATTAAATAATAATAAAATTTAAATATTATATTATTTTTTAAAATAAAAGATTAATTAACTTTATTTAGTTTTTATTGATATATAATTTCACTAAAGATACTTGTAAAAAACATAGAGGAAGTGAGAAACTTTTATAACAAACTAATAACCAAAAAAAAAAAAAAAACCTTTAAAATGTGATATTATTTATAGGCCGATTCTTGTAATAATTATTGGTTTACAAAGTTTTATATGTCTTTTTATCCAAAAATACCTGGAAAAATCCAACTTATAATATTTATTTTAGTATAAGAATTTACCAATCTGAAAAAACGTTACGTAAAAAAGTAATTTGACTTTTACAAGACTAATAAATTGACAGAAAGAATATGAAAAGGATAAGGCAATGGAATTTGCTTAACTATGCAGCTTATTCTGTGCAAATTTGACCATGCTAACCTTGGTTAATACCGTGCTAATTTTAGTAGAATGACGATAAGTTTTGACTTTTGATCATTCTAGCCTAGCTTTCTTGACCACTAAAAAACGTTTATCTGATCCCAACATTTTTTTTTTTAAAAAAAAGGTTATTTGAGTTTAAGATTAAACAATTTATTAGTACAATAAAAAATAATTATCCAATTTTGAAATTTTAAAGTTTTTCTATTTTTTGGTTGAAAAATAATTACGTCGCCTGTGAGATTCGAACTCACGCGGGGAAACCCCACTTACTTAGCAGGCAAGCGCCTTAACCACTCGGCCAAAGCGACGATTTATTAACTTAATTATTAAACATTTTTATCATTTTATTTGTTATATACTTTAAATTAAAATTTCAGTCGATAAAACAGCGTTAAAAAAAAAAAGGTTCACTCCACAAAATCTTGGCCCAACAAGACAGCGTTGTTGTGCCCATTGTGGGCCCACTGTAAGGTTTGGTGACACACGGGATAGATACACCAGATATTTTGGTAGGAACCGTCGGAATTAGTTACCCTGCCGCTGATAAGCAGTGACTAGCGAGGGGTATTTCGGTCTAAAGAAACTCTTAACGGCTACTTTAAAATCTGCGGGCAGCATAGCCGTTGTGAAGCTTTTCTACTAATCCAGAAACCCTTTTCGCATTTTACTTTGCAGAAAAGAAAATACAGACTCAAATCAATTGATCGTCTAGCTTCAACCCTAACTTGTCTCTATTATTTCCAATTCCTAATCTTCCAACGCGCCGCAGAGATCAAGCACATCGCCATTCTCTTATTTCTCATTTTTTAATTTTCTTAAACTATTTCTCTGTTTCATTCCCTTGTATTTTGATGTAACACTCTGCCAATTTCTGATCGAATTCTGTGTTTTGCAGGGTTTATTTGCTTGTTAATTCTTCTTGTACTTCTTCCCTCTCCCCCTTTCGATCTTCCGGTCCTCGTCTCTCTCGAGTTATGGATGCAGGATCGTTGAGTTCTTCAAGCAAGGCCAAAGCACGGTGGCCTCTCCAAGAACGATTTTCCCAGAGAAAAAATTCTCAAGAAAACGTAAGATTCCTTATCAATTTAGTCGCCCATTTGTAGTTTCATCATCTTTAGGTTTACGTTGAATACATTCTTCTCTTTTGGATAATAGACTGCAAATCGGTGTCTTCCCTGCTTCCCTTTTTCATCGATTTTTAAAAATAGAAGACAAAAGTAGAAGGAATTATGGTTTTCCGCAAATTCCTGTCTTTTGTCGTGTACTTTATTGGCAACTAAACAGTGTTCCTATAATTCTGAGTTTCTGATTTAATTTTGTTGTGAATAGTTTGACAGGTTCATTCCTAATCGGTCAGCCATGGACTTCGATTTTGCTCATTACATGCTAACGAAGGCTAAAGAGAATTCGGGTGTGAGCTCCCCATCACGAGAAGCCTACCAGAAGCGACTGGCCGAGGCCATGAACATGAATCGTACCCGAATATTGGCTTTCAAGAACAAGCCACCAACACCGGTCGAACTCATCCCCAAGGATATCCTTTCCCCGCCTCCTCGATGCAAATCCTCCAAACCCAAACGATACATACCTCGGGTATATACATTGCATAAAATCATTCATAGGGTTTACTAGTATTATTGCATGCTAAATGTTTGTCAAATTGCTTTTCAGACTTCTGAGAGAACATTGGATGCTCCTGACATCCAAGATGACTTCTACTTGAATTTACTAGACTGGGGTAGCAGCAACGTCGTTGCCATAGCCCTTTCCAACACAGTGTACATTTGGGATGCCTCAGTTGGTTCTGCCTCAGAACTTGTCACTGTTGATGAGGAAGATGGTCCTGTTACTAGTGTTAGCTGGGCTCCAGATGGAAAACATATCGCCATTGGTTTGAATAATTCCAGCGTCCAGCTATGGGATTCTACTGCCAGTAGGCCGGTAAATATCAAGTTCTGCATAAGATTATTCATCATTCTTTATATTCTCTTAAATTTTTAATAATGAACCGTTTATTCTGATGCTTCTCTGTTTGATTTTGTAAATGCAGCTAAGAACACTGAGGGGCATCCACCAAGCTCGAGTAGGTTCACTGGCATGGAACAGTCATATCCTCACTACAGGAGGAATGGATGGCAGGATTGTTAATAACGATGTTAGAGTAAGATCTCACACCATTGAAACCTACAGAGGACACCAACAAGAGGTCTGTGGGCTGAAATGGTCTGGCTCGGGGCAGCAATTGGCTAGTGGAGGCAACGATAATCTTATTCACATATGGGACAGGTCCATGGCCTCTTCAAATATGCCAACCCAGTGGGTTCACAGGCTTGAGGAGCACAGAGCTGCAGTAAAGGCACTAGCTTGGTGTCCCTTCCAAGGGAATTTGCTAGCTTCTGGTGGAGGTGGAAGTGATCAATGCATTAAATTCTGGAACACTCACACTGGGGCGTGCCTGAACACTGTTAACACAGGCTCTCAAGTGTGTGGTCTGCTTTGGAACAAGAATGAGCGTGAGTTGCTCAGCTCCCATGGGTTTACACAAAATCAGCTTACCCTTTGGAAATACCCTTCTATGGTGAAGATCACAGAGCTCACTGGTCATACCTCTAGGGTGCTTTTCATGACTCAAAGTCCAGATGGTTATACTGTGGCCTCTGCAGCAGGGGACGAGACTTTGCGATTTTGGAATGTGTTTGGAACCCCAGAGGTGTCTAAACCAGCTCCCAAGGCAAGCTCTGAGCCTTTTGCTTATTTCAACCGTATCCGTTGAAGATCATACAGATTTTATAAATATTTGTATATTTTGGCAAGTATATATTTATACAAAAAACATTCCTTGAATTATTATAAACACAATCATATGGATCTTTGTCCCGCCCATTGCATCCCGCCTGTGCCCATAAGAAATCGCGGAGCCATCCATTAATGGTAGCGGAACTCTGTGCAAAGTTTCCTCCCCGTGATATATAAGTATCACTTAGTGTACTAAATAGTAACTCCTATACAATTTTTTTTGTAAAAAGAAATTAATGAATTCTTTTGAATGCATATGGTTGGTTTTCTTTTCTTTCCCCCCTCGACAATTGATTTTTCTTTATCTGTTAAAATTTTTATGGCTATTCGGTTATTTATTTGAGTCCACATCAACGTGTCACCTCGTTCTAGTGTTTAGTCAATAACACAATATTGTTATTTGAGGTTTTCGCTTTAGAGGGTCCTGCAGTGTTTACTTTTTGATTTAAGAGAAGCATTATCCGAACATAAAAGTTCCAAAGGACTAAAGTGGCTAGGACCAGCCCTCAAGTTTGGTGGGGAAGAAAACGGTATTAACAGAGTACACGAGCAATTTGGCAGGATCCGGGTATACTTATGTTTTTTAACTATCACTTATTATATATATACTTAATTTATTAACTAACACTAATGAACAAAATCCATCTCCGGGTTTGCTCGTATTTATCTCTCATTTGTTAGATACGGTTGGAGATAGTGACATCTGAATTGTAATGACTTGTAATCAATCCAATATTCCCTTTTCAAAAGTAAAGCAAGCAACACACATGGCACTCAGCAGCTTTTGAAAAGTATATAGACGACAAGTGTATGATTAACGCTTTTCGGAGACTATATGGTCCCCTTCGCGCTTCATATGATGACAAGTTAGTTGAAAACATTCTAAGATGATTTTGAGTAGAGATTCTCTAGTACTTTTCATCTTGGAATTGGATTCATTAAAGAAGAAAGGGGGCCAACATTGGCAGAGAGAACATGTTCTTGGATGACACTAATCCTTAACTGGAATGAAGATCTGCTCCAAAGGTTCCATCTTCCCTTTTACAATTTATTATATGATATGATACGCTTTTAACCCTTGTTCAATTAACTTGAGTGATTGAGAGCCTCATGCATAAATACAGGGGAATATCCCAACACAAATTCAAAGTTGAAACAGTAAGCCCAAAAGCCCATAGCCCTTCAACCAAACAAGCTTAAAAGCCCAGTTTCACTCTCTATAAAGCCCAAAAAAAGAGAGAGCCTTATTCTCCTTGCCTTTGTTTTCTTCAAATTTAATTTTTTGGTTGACAAAAAAGTGTAAGGTGAGAGAAACTGGCTAAAGGCTGCATATGATAAATTTCAGCAAAAGCATCTGAGGAAACAGTAGATTTAGATTGTTTAATAAAAGGATTTAAACTTAAATTTTATAAAAGAAATAATTCTATCATTCTTAGCTGAATCAACCCTAATTGTCAATTTTCTTTTATTCATTTTGGTTTTTAACTCTGCAATGAAATGATTTTAAAAAAGGTCAGGATGTTTTGAACGATATACAAGTGGGATAGTGCAAAAAGTTGATAAATTGTATATCTCCTGAACCTAACACTTGTCTAAGCTTTTGTAATCATCATTCAGGTCGACATTAGGGTTAGTCCACTAAATTTTTCCAACGTCAGATCCACAAATAATCCACAACATTCCAAATAAAGAAATGAATCTAAAAGATATCTCTAATTATGGATAAAAAAAACAGAGAGCACAGAGATACTCAGTCTTGATACTCTCAAGAAACTTCGTGGGATTTGAAAAGTGAAGAAGAACGTGCATGTGTGTAAAACACATTCGTCGAATGTGCCAAGGCTTGTGGAAAATTAACATATCATGATGCTGAGATTGGACCCAGAAAATATGGATGCATGTTTCCTCCTTACATAGTGTTTGTTGTCTTTTTGATGAGATCATTCAAATGGGATAAGGACCAAATTAATTTAACTTTATAGAATTTAATAAATAAATAGTTGGTATACCTGCCATGACCTAGATTGATTAAATTAATGTATAGGCAAAAATGAAGGTAGATTCAAGTCACGGATGGAAGATCCTAGTTTGGACCCACAAAATCCCCTCATAAAGGATCTTGATGTTGAGATAATGATCTTAACATTATTAACCTAAAAGTAAGACACTACATATATATTATATGAATGATGATAGATTATCATAGAGGTTTGTATACGTGGATGTGTTGTTCATTAATTTGTCTCTTTCTTGTTATGGGAAACGAGTTTCAAATAATTATATTATATATTTTTTAGCATATCTATCACTAGTGAATGCTCAATTATATAACTCAGATCCATTATCTCCTCAACTTTCAATTGATGAAGATAGGACCCTTTCTTAATGTTTTCCTATTCATAAGTATATAATTATTTATCTATGCATTTAACTTTTTTTTAAATTTATGTTTTTATGAAATTTTTCTTATAAAAGGTTAGCTGAAATTGTTATAATTTAACTAAAAATTTTAAGTTTAAATTATATGAATGTAATTACGTCAAAATTTAATAAAAAAAACTTAGTTGTTTTTATAGTTCTGTTTAATTTAAATTCAAATTAGTTATAGTGTCATATTGTCCAGTCGAATATACATTAAGTGTATATTTAATCAATCTTATCCTTGAAAAATGAGTGATTCTTAGCCTAACTGATATTTTTGCGATGGTATTTCTATGAAATAATGATTTCATACTGAAGTTTCAAGGCATTAAAAATAGAATATATACTTGATAAGAGTTCAAAGTATCCTTCTTCATTACCAAATACAATCCACTTGAAATAGATCAAAGGCAAGATAAAAACATTTAATAATCCTGATAAGGCAACTCATTCATTAGTTTCCATCCTCTTAGAATCAAAAGTCTCATCACATGTAGAAAAAAGAAAGGAAACACTGAGAAAAGGAAGAAACCAAGAAAGGCATAAACTGAAGTTATTGGTGTTCTTCGTCATCTTTATGCACTAAATGCACCACAAATTATGTCATTAATTAACAATATATAAATGGCCTAGCTAGCTACAAGATTCCCATAATGATAATATTATCACTCATAATTAAGCCATTAAACCCACTTCTTCTTTTAATCTATAGTATTAATTGCCATAATTATTAAGTGTTTGATTATATGATTAAAAATATAGTTATATGTTTTCTTTTGAAAGAAAGAACTCTCTTGTGCTGTGAGAACTGATTAGTGATGAGATATACTTAGGGGAGAGTGTGTAGCAGATGTATATGCTTTGTATATAGAGTCTATCAACAGTCAACATATAGATATCTAACAGTCTTGTCACAGCTAGTGTGAAGAAAAATGGTCGGGCAATTGAATAATATTAATTAATTAAGCTCAAATTATATAATCGTGACCTTATTGATCTCAAAGGCCAAATTGAAATTTGATCCTGGTTTGAGGATAATCTGCATGTTTTGTCTTCAATTATATATCAGCGGACCCATTCAAGCGTGTATATAAATTAGGCATGCCCTTTTAAAATGTTGACATTTATGAAAAGACAAGATATACATATTGAATAATTTCATAAATATAGATTGCATCTTTCAACGACATCCCACTTGTAATTACAATGGCATATGTATAAAGCGTGAAAAATTAAGGATACTGTCAATTAGCACGACTCATAATCTACCATTAAGCTTTGTCCACTTGAAAACAACACAACTTTACAGAAACATTAATATAATATCCTACCCACAAACTAATTCTTTAATTCCTATAATACCCATCATCAAAAAGAGAAAGAAAAAAAAAAAAAAAAAACTCAAACGTATTTATTATATAACTTTACAACACAGATCACTATGATCCAATCCAATAGGCTCGATATATATATATATCTCTATTCTAAGTAGAATTTTTAAGGATGAATTCCTTAAGGATTTGCAAGGCATGTTCTGCAACTTCAGAGTATGGATGATGAGTGAAAAAGCCATGTTCCCTTCCTTCAAACTCAAAGTACTGAATATTCTTCTTCAGTTCTTTCAGCCTTCTTTCGTAGTCTTGTGCTCTATCCTTCAACAGTTCGCTGCCTCCCACCATCACCAAAATGGGATCAAGTTTCACTTCACCAAGACTTGGGCTATTGGGTCCGAAAGGGTTTGCCAATGGATGATCTCTACTCTCTCCAATAGGCATTGACAGTCTCCAAAACCTGTAATTAATTTGAAAGTGAAGATCAGTATTATTACATTAATATTATTAAACACTGAATATATATAGCTGTAACCTCGAGTGCAACATGAAATGAAAGTGCCAACTAATACGTAATGCATCAGAATAAATATTAGTGGACTTGATCATATCTTTTTGTGTATCATATCACTTGGATAAGGCACGGCATAAAATAATGATTTGGAACAAACAATAAGATATTGAACTATTGGATTAGGTCTATCCTTTGAAAAGTGGATTATTTCTTCTGGGTATGAAAGTTTTTAAATGATTTTATTGAATCTTATGTGGGTTGATATAGAAGATTAAGCTTTTTTTTTTTTTTTTTAAAAAAAATATAATGTTGTATGTGTTCCGTCCAATAAAAAGTTAGGACATGCAAAAGGAGAAGACAATACTGACGTACTAAAGCAGTAAAATACTTAAGGATGAATCTGCTTTTTACTAAATTGACACGTATTACTTCTATTGAAAATTAGGTTAACACTATATGATATGGCACAAAATTACCACTTTGCTATGTTATTTAGGATATTCCATATGCTAAGGCATCTTCACTACTTTAAATAATTTCGAGGGTAGCAAAGGATATATGTGGATGAGGATTTGACACAAATTTTTTTTTTTATAAATTAAGGTTTGCCACTTATACCATATATGATGAATTATGATATATCTAGATAAGATCTTGTTGATTCACTATGTATGATTTAAATGAGGAACTTCGTTTGTGACGGATGATCCATTGAAATTGGAAAATAATTACGAAAGCAATTGATTTTGAAAGCCAAAACTGAAAAAATAATAAATTAAACAAGTAAAAAAAGTTTATGACAATAACGTTTCTATAGCCTCCACAATCCGTGTGCACGTATTATAGCAGGGTGAAGTGACAGAAAGAATCTCCAAAAGGAACTACCCTAGGTCTTCCATTACTTTCATTTATATGAGTTTTGGCGTTTTCAACTATGATATATATTGAATTTCATGCACCAAAAAAAAATAAAATATGATAGTGAAATTGTTTTCCTCACGTTTAAAAACCTCAATTATTATAAGATTCCTTTTATACACACTATACATATATAGGATAGGTTAACCTGTCAGCTTTCATAATGATATATACTAAGAAATTAAGAAAAATATATATCTTCCTTACAAAATTATCAATTTTTTTGATATATTTATTTATTTATCTATTTATTTTATATTTCTTAATATGAAAATATTAAACATATAAAAATAATTTCATGAATATTTTAAAATCTCTACATTCTTAAAAGAATACAACATACTATATATCAAATTAATCGGTATATGTTTAATATGATGATAAATATTAATAATATATATATATATATATATATATTCTTAGACGGGTGCATGTAAAATTTTGTTGTGCCTCTTTGGATCATCATATATTCATTGCCCTTGTCATTACCAATACCACATATATAATAAGGCTACAATGAAGCCAAGTGATGAATGTGGTGGCTAATGAATTCAGTGGGTTTAACTATATTCACAGTTATTTTCATGATGTAGCGACCAAATTCAAGTGGCATCACCTTCATAGCCCTAACTTATAATTACCCACTTAATTAATTGGAATCACTTTGAAAACTTGTTCTCATTCAAAGATAATCACTCACTTTATCATTATCATTATTTTTAATTAATTACCTGTCAAGTAAGTCTAGGCTCAGCATTTCTTCTTGAGGACCCTCCTCGGACTTGGTTCTAGCCTCACCACCGAAAAACGGCGCCACTAGAATGAAACCTCGTACCCGAACCGGATCCATCTCACGTGGTCTGGTTCCAAGCCGAACCGCCAAATGGTGCGCAATGTTCCCGCCAGACGAATCCCCCGCTATGAACGCGCGGTCAAAGTCAACGGCGCCATCCAACCATGCATCCCCACCATCGTGACCTTCCTTACTCAAACTCAGACACTGTCTCTGCAGCCACCTCACTGCCTCCATCGCATCCTCCACCGCTGCCGGCAGTCTGTGCTCCGGTGCCAGTCTATAATCCGGCGCCACCACCACAACGTCGAGCCCCGAAGCGAGGCGAACGCAGCAGTTATGAAAGTGGGGCCAGGAACATGAACCGAAGCAGAAACCTCCGCCATGAAAGAACATTACCACAGGTAATTTTTTGGCTCGAGGTTTGGTGGGTTTGTAGAGACGAAGATAAAGATTGAATCTTTTGTCAAAGAGACAATCTTTGAAGAGCACAGATTCATCTTCGATAGCAGAAACTTTGAATTTGATGTCATTGGACCTGAAAATGGAGCCATCGCTGTAGAGTTTAAGGTAACCCATGCAATCTTCTACTATGTGGGGATCAAGGGAACCCATGATTTTGGAACAAAGATGGGTGTGAGAATGTGGGGGTGGGGGGAAGAGCACTACCAATGGGGATATAAATAGAGGAGGAGATGCGTGGAGGGATAGTGTTGGAATAATATCGAGGATGATTGTGTAATTTTAGTGTATCGATTTTTAAAAGTGGAGCCAGCCACACACATGCATCCGTCGCTATAGGTTTATCTTTTTTTTTTGGTAGTTAGGTTTGATATATTACTATTGGTCAATCATATTCTGTGAATACCGGCCTTAGATATGGTTCGTGGACCCATTCTACTAATTTGTTCACACGATCGGAAATTTGGGAGTAGATGGAAATATTGTTGTTTGATATGTATACACGTATTTGAATTTTTTTAAATAGATATGCAAGCATAAATTAAAGTTGAAATAAAAAATAAAACTTATTCAACGTATATAAATAAAAGAATTTATTAACTCAATATTTTGAGTTTTTAGATATTTATCTATCTAATTATATGTCCTTTTACAAGTTAACTACCCTTTTCTTTTGTCTTTAAGGTATAAAATATTTATATATGTGTTGAATATGCTAAACATTAAATGTTTTTACGCACAAACTTTACTCCGATTAATAAAAATTCATTGATGTTTAAGATGTTAACTCAACCAAAATGAATGAATGAATGCATCATGCATGTCATGTGTTAAAATATAATAAAAATTTAAGATAGCCTAAAAAAATTGATATCTTATGCATTCAGATAGAACAAAAAATAAAAACAATCAGTTAAATGTACCCGACAACATCATAGATATAGATATATATGCTTAATCAACCAATTAGGGGGTGCAAGTGATCTAAATGCTTTGTTGCAATATTACGTCATCAAATAAAAGGAATGCATATATACTAAAGTCAGGATTATAATTATAAAGAGGAGTTACCAGTATTGAACTATACAATAGAAATAAATAGGGGCTTCAAGGAATCACGTTTTATTTTCTTCTAATTTTACAAACAGTCTATGAACAGAATCTTGGTACACATGCTTCAGTTTTTAATAGGAAAACATAATCAATAGTCAATACTCGTCCAGAAAATTATGTAAGTGATTCATTAATCATTTTACAACGTCACTGAAATACAATTATGCCAAGCCAGCTAGGCCTGTTATTGAATTCAAATAATTTACAAGCAATTATAACAATATTATTCAAAATTATGCATTACGCCTAAGTTGATGAAATATTTAAATATTATTTAAGAAGTTTAAAATTCAATTATATGATGTAATAAAATAAAATACTATGCATTTATGTCTAAATTCATTTTAATTTTTATAATCTTATTATCTTTCTCAAATATATAGAGCCATGCATATTGTCATTTAAAAAAAGTCCTATAAGATATTTTTGAAAATCTATAAGGCATTTCATTTAATTAAGTAATCTCTACAATATCAAATAATTTAAATTTGTAAGAAAGTATATATTATAATTTATAAGTAAGATAAACATAATTGTTTTATTCCTTAAATCATATCAATTTCATTTTTAATGTAGAGCAAAATATATTCGTGAATTAAAGAAAAAGAAGAAAAGAATACATATATACACAAAGTCAAGATCATAATCATAAAAGAGTAATCATCAAAATTGAATAATTATACAAAAGAAATAGGGTTTGGTACATCTTTCGCAAGAACTAGTCTTATTTTTCTTCTTTCTGGTAACAATATATGATGAGAATCTTGATATGCTCCAGTCTTTTATGGGGAAAATTTATCAGAGACGTAAATCCATGGTAATGTGGCATCTGCTGGATGAGATTGATGGATGGAATTGTAGCAATAAAAATTTAAGAAGAGATTCCTTAGCACACTAAAATGGATGGTGATTGGTGTGCGTTGGACCCATGGGATCCATATATGTCTATTTTCATTTGATATGGTGGCACTGCTAGTGGTGCTGCCAATAACAGCCATGAAAATGGCCTTATCCCGGCTACCTGCACTCTAGATCTCTTCATTACTACTGGTGACGGTACACGTAACCTATTTATATTTATATTTATATTTTATATGTTAATGTCACCATTGACGTGTCAAGCAGTGGTAATTGCTTACGTTAATTGTCACAATAAAATTAATGATGTCTTTAGACTTTAATTATGTTAGGATAAACCGAGAAGGAAAAAAGGGAAAAAGTAGCTTTTAGTATGAAGAACAGATAACAATTCATACTAAATTAAAAAACAACATGATGGGATTTTTCGTTGAATTCAATGTACGATAATGCCTGGGATGAAAACAATAGTTGTAATTTCTTTTTTGAGAATGCCCATGAAAGAGTTTCGAGAACTTTTTGAATCTTATCCCAGAGTTTTGAATATTTTAAATATTTTAAATTTTACTTTAATAAATAAGAAAATAGATAACTTAATTTGATTTATTTTTTAAAAATTTAAATTTTAAATTTGTAAATGTCTCATGAGTCAAAGAAAATAAGGATATAGTGGGTTGTTAAACTTGGACTGTCTTCAATCAAACGTGTTTTCTGACAAACTATATATATATAAAAAAAGTGTTTATTGACAAAACAATAAATAATAATAAATAGTAATGTGATGAAAATAATAATATCACGAGCAGGCGGCTGCTTTTGAATTTTGACTGATCTTGTTAAAAAGGGCTCTCAACAGACATTCTTAAAGTCTCAATGTGCTGACCTGACATACCAAGATGGATTTAGATTCAGACCAAGATACTGTTTAACGATTGACTTTTTTATCCATTCTCTGTTTGAGTTTTTTGAGTATAAATACTCCCTCAACATGCGTGGTTTAAGATTTTTATAATAATATTAAGAAATTATTAATATATTTAAAATTTAAATCAATTTGATTAAACTGTCTTTATTTAATTTTTATCAACTACATTATTAATTTTTTATTTTAATAAATGAAGAGTATAAAAAAATAAAAAAATTTAATAAAATTTTGAAATTATAAAAAATATATATTTTGAAATAAAACAAAAATTCTAAAACATAGTAGTTTTTAAAAACAGGCAACCGGATTCAACTGTCTCGTTCTTTGTTGTTTGTGTCCTTTGTTGCGTTTTTAAAAACAGACAACCGGATTTACTGATTCAACTGTCCCGTTCTTTAGTGTTTGTTTCCTGTGTTGCGTTTTTGTAACTAACCCAATAAAAGAAGCCTATATGCCCACTCAATTCGCAAATCAAGTTGAATCCTAGAAGAAGTGATATTGAATCCTGTTTTGTCTTCATCAAATTTGGCTTTTTGACGCTAGATGGAGGCAAACAAATCAAAAGGGTCTCATCCCCAAATACCGGGTCACCCAGTTCATTGGTCAACACGCCATTTTCTTGCTCACAAAAGAAGGGTAATATTGAATGCACATCACAAGTTGAAGCAGGGGGCGGCAGGCTGGATACCAGCACTTTTGTCGTTGCCTCCTACAAACCTGTGTTTCTTCTCCTCTTTCATGAACCATCATAAAAAAAAAGTGACTCTATTTTGTTCCTATTGGGCTATAATTTAGTGAATGGTATTAGAAAACAAAGACAGTGAAAATGACCGTTAGACCAGTAAAAGTTGCTGAACATGGCCTGCTCTGTAAATGGTCAAATTAACCATTAAGTACTCACTTTTTCTAGAAATTAAACGAATAGAAAGGCAAGCATGAAAAGCAGAGTATAGGATAGAAGGGCATGTTAAACATAAAGATTAAATATTGCGGGTAGAGAAAAGACGAAAACAGCAAATAAAACTATAGAGATCAAATAGAACACAATTCATAATGATTTTATCTTATAATCCCATTGCGTTTATTTTATATTGAAAAGTGAGAGAGTAGTTAATAAAGAAAGGAGGGGGACAGAAGTACAGACAAGATGAACCAGGGTTGATTCTCAGAATAGCATGCATATCCAGCGTTATTCTGAGGAATGCAGCTGTTCTATTGCATGCTTGTACTTGGAGTGTGTATATTCTTACAAACAAACATGGGGAGGAATAAGCTTTCCTGGATTCATGATATTGTTGGGATCTAGGGCTGCTTTTATCCTTTTCATGGTCCTCAATGCTTCTACTCCAAGTTCTTCTTCAAGATACTTGACAGCAAAATCAGGAAAGAGAATTTATTACGAAAAAGTTAAACTCTTAAAGAATGTAAAATTAGCACAACACATTTGTGAATGAGATACTATATTAAACAAGCAGGGAGCGTTATAAAATTAATTGCCTCTATTGCCAATTTCTACATGTAAGCCAAGTTTTGACAAGTCACATCCAATCAGCTAGCATAGGTGTGTTTGGTTGAAATATGCTAAACTAGCCCCCTAGTTTACGTATTTCTGATGCTAACACCAGCGTGTAAGTGCAAAGGCATGAAAGATTTTCTAGAGTCAAACTGATGGAGATAGACACCATCCTATTCCAAGATATTAAAATTTGTTAGCTAAAGCAGCACTGGAAAATTGCACGAGTAATTAACATCTTGAGAAGACAAGAACTCTCTATATTAGTAAAGCTGAAGTACCTTCATTTTTCCTGTGCCAACACCGTGTTCACCAGTACAAGTTCCTGTTTGGAGGTCAGCAACCAATTTTCAGGACTCTAACTTCTTTAACAATGTAAAAATGAAGCCATGAAGGATTTTGAGAAATCAACATATTGAATGGACAAAGATAACAACATCTACATAACTGATTATAATAAAACTATAAGTCATGCAAATATAATGGATAGTCTTTGCCGTTTAACAGTGTACAAAATATAACATCAGCTACTACTATTATTCAGGGACATTAATGAATGATACCTTCCAAGGACAAGGCAGCATGAACCATAAATTGGTTAAGCCTCTCAGCCTCCTTTCGTTGTTCTTCGTTGGTAGGGTCAAATAGAATAAACGTGTGGAAATTACCATCTCCAGCATGGGCAATTACAGTGCTGGCAAAAGGATAATAGCAAAAGGCAGATGCATCATCAGTATCAGTTTATTTGATCATCAAACATCATCGACAAGTGAGAACCATAAAACAATTGATCTAAACCAAATCTGATCAGACATACCAAACCAATGGTGATGCTTCCAGCTCCGTTTTAGACCTTGAAATCAAATCTGCAAGGTGAGATAAAGGAACACACACATCCTGCAGAAGTTAACAATACAAGGAAAAATGCCCTTAGAAGACAATTGTAAATCAGAAACGTTAGGAACTCTATTCATTTGGAATAAATAGTGGCATGTATGACAAATTATGTCATAAAATCCAAAACTTGTATAAGAAAAAGAGTGTATTAAGTGACAAGCAGAATAGATCCGTACATCAAGATGGTTAAATAAATGCAAGGGAAACCAAAAATTATTTCCAGAATGGTTTTTCCTCATGCCTTTACAGGAATTTTCTTTATCCTTTTGGTCTTAGGGAGCGAGCAACGACATATACTCTCAGAGAACAGGGAAGCA
Source organism: Bauhinia variegata (assembly GCA_022379115.2). Classification (NCBI taxonomy): domain Eukaryota; kingdom Viridiplantae; phylum Streptophyta; class Magnoliopsida; order Fabales; family Fabaceae; genus Bauhinia; species Bauhinia variegata. The sequence goes on from CM039438.1 coordinate 17,401,105, forward strand.
TATTTATAACAAGAGAGAAGTTCTATTAAATATATTGCGAGTCATCATTCTGTTTGTTGATCAACCAATCCAAATTGAATTATTTAGATATGGATATGTTTAATTTTAATGTTGTCAAAACATGTATTCTGAAAAAGAATACGAAAATTCTTAGTTGTTTCCTAGGAATTTAATATAAAGCCAGCCAGCAAATCAGAGATCGAAATATACACTTTATAAACAACCGACCGTAATCATTGCCTCCATATCAGGTTTCATTGCAAAGCAAGCCCAGAGCGCCTCCTTCCTTATCTGCACGCAAACAAAATGTTGACATAAACATAAATAGAAAATTGAACTGTAAAGAGGTCACCGAAAGCTATGACATATTCTATTGGACAGGGCAGTGTTAAAGATAAAGAAAATGGGGTTTGCCGAAAGTTACTTAGGAGGAAGCCACTGGAATCATACTTTTGATGGAATACATATTGTTCTTTTCTTTTCTAAAGTTATTCATTTCCCCGTTCGTTGTTCTTTTATTTGCTTTTGTTGATAAAAGCTCTGCCCTCATCCAGACATGCTAACACTTTTAATCACTCAGAAATCAAGTATAAGAAACAGGTTGGCTATAGCTGAACAGATACACTCGCAGAGAGAGAAAGAGACTGATGAGTAAAGTCAGGCTGGCATCAGAATTAATTTACTTCTAATGAAAGAACAGCCGAATCATAAATTTATCCATTATAAACCTTGATACTAATTATCCACATTCCTTTGTACCCATTGATAAGGTAAAAGACTAAGTAAAACAGAACAATCCAGTCCGCCATAAGACAAGAAAATTTCAAAGCAAAAGAGGATGTCATTTACCAACAAGTGCACAAACTCAGACAAGAAAGAGAAGAATGCCAACCATTTCAACAACAAAAATGAATAGAAAAAACTACCTTCCATAGTTCCTTTTTGGCTTCAGGTTCTTCTTCAAATACAAAATCAGAGCCATTGTGCTCAGAGACAATTCTCTGAACAATTTGTGTTTGTTCACGTGCATATGCCTCTGAAGAATGAATGTCAGCAAATTTCGTATTATTATCATTTGGAAATTTTGGTGCATTCATTAAAAATAAAAACACCATCTTCGTTATTAATGTGAATACTTAGTCTATAAGTAGTAATCTCCATTAGCGAATGCAATAAACCTTGTCTGTCCTCATCTGTAAAACGTAATAAATTTCCCTCTACTTTTGTGTTATTTATTGTTTGAAGTGTTCTATTCTTTCATCTTATCCATCATTATTATCATTTTTGAATCCATTTATGCTTCTTACATTTGCTCCTCAGCACATATGGATACAAAAGAAAAGCATCACAAGAAACTTCTTCAGATTAAGGAAGATATTCGCTCCAGATCATATTACAGTCTAATGTTCTTTCCTTTGTTGTTCTGCTCTTCTTGTGTTCCTTTCTGTCCTCTCAAATAGTTGCAGGTTTCAATTAAAATAAAAGCTACTGCCTCTTCATTTAGTTTGATTATGAGCTTAGACAGATGATCTCCAATTTCAAATACATGTAAGTAATACAAAAATAAATATGAGAAATAATAGTTAAAAAGGAGAACAAGACAAATAGATTCATCTCTTACCTGTTCCAATAAATTCAAACATAATAGTTGGACATTCAGGCAAGTTCTTCCCATTAGCGATATTGATAGCTCTCACTTGAACCTCATCCAATAGTTCTACTCTTGACACCTAATCAGCATTAACATGAAAAGTCATGATGGAAGTAAGGAAAGAGATAAAAAAATTGCAGCCGAAGTAGTACCTGTATACCAGACATCATAGTGGCAATAGCAACATCTGCTGCATTCTTCACAGAAGGGAAATTGCACATTGCAACCTGCACTGGATCATTTAGGTCATCCATATGCTTACATATAACTGATGATAAAGAAGTACAACAACAACCCCGAATGAATTTCTGAAGAAAAGAGATGCCATATAATCATGTTCTCTGAAAATATTCCCTTTATGAGAATTGAAAGTCCCAACTACACGATGATATTGATGATATTAACAGAGAAATGAAGCCACATATTAACATAATTGGCCAAATCAACCGTTAATTTATCTCTCGTAATCAAATTGAGGCAGAAAATAGACTCCCATAACTAGCTGAATTAATCATATTCTATACTCCTTGTTCTTAGACACGTTTTTAAGTATTTAGTGAATGGTTCTGGCCTGTGACTTGCATCAACATATGTCCGGGATCAGATTTTTTCTTTTTTGAGACAAAAGCATTTATTAAGAAAGGAAGAGTCCAAGATGAAGAGAGGATCAGCTATCCACCAGAAAGCAAACACAAAATAATACATCAAAAAGATAAAAGAAAACGTCAATGTAAAAGCTTCCCATCTCATCTCATTCCCCAGGATCAGAATGATGAGAGGCATTATAATGAGTAATGAATGCGTACAGCATGTTTAAAGAAAATTGCATTACAAGGGAACAGACAATACGGAAAATTCGACTTGCATTACAGTATGTCTGATGGGTGGTCACCAGAATATTGTTTGATGGATCAGAGCAAATATAGAGAAGAGAACACATCCAAAGAAAGAAAGAATCTATCTACCACAGAATGCTGGGGAATTTTCTGAAGACGCAACGTTACTTCTGTTATTAAACCCAGCGTTCCTTCGCTACCAATCATCAAGCGAGTCAAATCATACCTAAAGATATATAATTTTACAAATAGAAGGTCATGATTGATGTGTATCTAATTCAAAAAGCATGAAACAACTACCAAAGTTAGGCAATTCAAATAGGAACGCAAGTTATATAAGCCTTTTCTGCATGGTAGAACATGCACCATGGCCATAATCAGATGAGAAAACCCTTTAAAAAGAAAAGAGAAAGCACAAAATGTACAATATAAATATTGAAACAAAATGAACCAAAAAAGTATCGAAAGTCACGGAAGATATCTGGAAAAGCATTGGCATCATTCGCTCCATATTTTGGAACAAAAGTAAATTTTGTAAATCAATAAGATGGCATCCTCAACTTTTTCTACAGGAGCACAAGATTTAGAATGGAAGTTCACAATGTTCATATTGGTAAGTCGTCTCTTTGATCTTTGAACTCAACAAAGACTGATGGGGAAATTTTTACCAGGTTATATAGAGGACAACTTATTTTCAGGAGTGGGATAATGGAAAAGTAGAAGTTAATTCATTTATGAATAAATAGAAAATGATAAAACTAACCCTGCAGCACTCTTCCTAGCACGAGATGCTGTCTTGACAACATCTCCGTTGGCAAGAACTGCCTAGAACATAAACAGCAAATAAATATATCATCACATCCATGTATTATAGATCAAAAGTTGGAATGAACAAACCTTTAGACTGATGACATTGTCACGCATAGTTCCATACCTACAATTAGTATGATGAATCATTACGTCTAATATGTACCAAAGAATAATTATGACTAATAGCATACCGGAACTTACAATTACAGTATGCAAGGGCAGAAGTAGGAGATAAAATTCAAATGGTATCCGTTCCATTAGGAATAGGAGACAGATGCATAGAATTACCGTGGATTTGGTCAAATATTTGAAAAGTGACCAATAAGACGTTCTAGAGGAAATCCAACAAAGACAACATAACAATGTCATGTTATGAATGTACATATTATAACAGGTTAATAGAAACTATAATGTATATGACTGTCCTAAACGAACATTTTATGTTCTTAGAGCAGTAATGCCAGTGCGCAGATAACAAATAAAGTGACCACCTCACAGCCAAAGACCCAGAGCAACGTGTAGCACACATGCCTCCTATGCTGGCACCAGGACCTGCTTGTAACAAATAAGAGATTTGTTAATCAAGGAATAGGCATTTTGAAACCAATAGTTTTCTTTTGGAATTAAATATTTGTGCTTCAAGTGGTAGAAGCAATAAATTAGTAATTATACAACAAGGGCATAATTAACTAACCTGGATCAAGTGGAAAAAATAGACCATAAGGTTCTAAATACTCATTTAGCTCCATCCATCCAATTCCAGGCTCAACGATCACATCCATGTCTTCAACATGCAATGCTTTTACTCGCTTCAGTTTGAATCAGTATTGCAACATAAGTACGACAGCTTATGAAAATTCCCTTTTATATCAATTAATCTAGCCCTAATATGCCTGATTGTTCTGAAATATATAATAACCGTGTATTCTCCACTTGAAGTTGAAAGAGGAATTATATAGATTCTATGAAACAAAAGCGCAATCAGATCTCAAAGAAAATAAAATTTTACATACTTTCATCATTGACATGTCAACGCAAACACCTCCACTGGGGGATAGGGTGTGACCCTCAAGTGATGTAGCCCCACCATAGGGTACAATAGGAACCTGTTTAGTAACAATAAAAGAAAACCTAGTTCAACAGTGGTTTCTTGAGAATATTGTCATTAGTTACATTTCACACCATGAAATTGATCAAGCACAAAACTGAAAAATATTGAAGGGGAAAATTAACATGGAAAATTAAGATAAAAAGGACAGGAATGCAAGAAAAATGTATAGAAATATAAATATCCCAGAATAATCCAAAAAGGCAATTAAGTAGGTAAAAGATCACTAGCAAAGAGAATTGAGTTGGAAGAACAAACCTTGTGATCATTACAAAGCTTGACAATCTTGGAGACTTCCTCTTCAGATCTGCAAATGAGATTAGCATAAGAGTATCAAGAAAGAAAATCAATATAGACAGATTCCTCAATTTACTGCACGGGAAGAATATACCTGCAAGCCTCTAACAATGTTCCTTACATTTTCAGTTTACTCATGCCCATTCTACATAATATACAATTATATGAAGACTTTTTTAAATATTCTTTTACTCAATTTTGAAAACTACAGCATTACATGAAATATGAATGATAAACAGAAATTACCACCTTAGGTCAGAATTTGTCTCACCTTGGATAAACAATTACATCGGGGATATTAACAGCTTTGTGGAAGCTGTTCTGTGGTTTTCCACGGATACATCTCTCATCATAATCAACTGTCATGTTATCCTGTAGAAATAAGTAACAAAACCGAATAAGTAAATATCCAGCGTTCTACATATAAACTTCCAGAATAGAAGATTAAAAAGGAAAAGTAGCCATTAAGCTTAACAAAAAAATAGTAAAAAATTAAAAGAAATTCTAAAAACCAATTGAAGGTCTAAATACGACCCTGTCCAAGCATTTTTTCAAGCTCACACTACTTTTCTTCGTTTTAAAATTATGATATATAATCAGCCCAACAGAGATTTTGTACCTGACAGATGGCTTTCAGCTCCTCAAGAAGCTCCTTTGGAACTTCATGGTGAGATCCCTTTACCTCAAACTGGGTACTACCTTTGCCTCCAATGCTGACACCCAATTAAGAAACCCGAGTCACAATTGATAAATAGTTGTTTTCTAGAGACAAAACGTTTAGACTTGCATTTTTAGGAAAATATCGAGCTTAACGGCATGATCAGCATGCCTGTTTAGATGCAAAGATTATTAAGGGGTGCCAATAAATTTCTGAAATCATAAAAATATTAACTGCCATAATAACTATCAGAAGACCGAGCATTTGCTTGCCAGTGTTAATTTTGAAGACAATCAATAAGATCTTTGTTTTGCATTCTACATTAGCAGGGAAGCAAATGATGAATTACATGAGTTGAGTACCATGCTTAAATGTTTGAAAGAGAAAAATAAGCAATGGAATTAGACTTGCATTTCAGCTGGATATATTGATAATTTTCAATACTCCACGTCCATTGCTCCTGTCTTCATCGCTACCGATTATTTTTTATAGTTTATTAAAACTGAATTATTTTCTCAGTAGATAAATATCATAGAAGATGCTACCAATTCAATCTGGGGAGGAGAACTACCGAGCATCAGCATTAGGAGCGTCACAGAGTGAAAGATTGAAATGGGGTTGAAAAGCAAGTGATCCAGAATAAACAACAAGGGCCAAAGGAACCACGGAACCTGACCATGTCAGCCATGGCTTCTTCGTTCTCTCGAAGTTGAAAACATTGGTAGAGGGTGTATTTTCGTGGGTTCTGAGGTTACAAAAATTTGAGGTGCGGAAATTGCGATAGAAGAACTTGGACGAAGAACAAAAGCGAGAAAACCAAGAGAAATAGGACATTCTGATCAACAAAAGAGGAAACCAGAACCGGGAATGGAGATAGAAATTTTGAGCTTCTGGGTTCCCTCTGGAAGAAGCTGGCAAGTGGACAAAAGCTTCGGACTCGAGGCGATTTTAGGGACGCCGTCCCCCCAATTTTTGTTTGTTGGCCCCCACCATTAAATTATTTTCAAAATTTACATTTTACCCGTCACCTTACGCCCCCATCTTTCCCATTTCTCCAACTGCGCCCCCCAATTTTCTTCATTAGCCGTTGGAAACCTTAGCTATTTTCCCACTTTCTTCCAACCATCATCCTCACTCAATCATTTAGATTGTATATTATTTAACTCACCTCCCGTCTTTGTCATACCTCCTATCGTTAAAATTTTATTAAATTTTTTACTTTATCATACTCCTCGTGGGTTCTGAGGTTACAAAAATTTGAGGTGCGGAAATTGCGATAGAAGAACTTGGACGAAGAACAAAAACAAGAAAACCAAGTGGAGAAATAGGACATTCTGATCAACAAAAGAGGAAACCAGAACCGGAATGAAGATAGAAATTTTGAGCTTCTGGGTTCCCTCTGGATGTAGGTGGTAAGTGGACAAAAGCTTTGGACTCGAGGCAATTTTAGGGACGCCGCCCCCTTACTTTTGTTTGTGGGCCCCCACCATTAAATTTTTTTCAAAATCTACATTTTACCCGTCACCTCACGCCCCCTCTCTCCCATTTCTCCAACTGCGCCCACCCATCTTCTTCCCAAGCCGTTGGAAACCTAGCCATTTTCCCACTTTCTTCCTCCTTCTTCAAACCATCATCCTCACTCAATCATTTAGATTGCATATTATTGAAATCGCCTCCCGTTTTTATCATACCTCTTACTATTAAAATTTTATTAAATTTTTTATTTTATCCTTAATTAATAAATGAGAAGACGGCTTTACATTCTAAAACAGTTATGTAAAATTATTTTATAATAATTTTTTTTAAAAAAAATAACATAAAAGTTAAAATAAACGGTTGTAAAAAACTATTAAGAGAAAAAATAACTCTAAACAACCATTAAACGACCGTAAACAACCATTGGGGAAACGGCTCCGTTGGGGGGAATATATATATATAAAGATATAAAGATAAATTTAAATATGTTAAAAAAATAAAGTATTAAAAAATTTAAAAATATAATAATAATTTATAATATTATTAATAAAATAAAAAAAGTTAATGATAAAATTAAATTTATAATTTATATTAATATTATAAATTATAATATATTTTGTTAATTTTTTTATTTTATTAAAAATATTATTATATTTTTAAATTTTAAAAATATTATAAATTATAACATATTTAATTTTAAATATATATATATTAGATAAAATTAAATATATTTTATAATTTATATTAATATTACAAATTAATATATAATTTAGTTATAAGAGTAAAGATAATTTTTTTACTTAATTTTATTTTTTATTTACTCTCATATATAAATTTTATTTACTCTCGTATTATAAATATTAATATAAATTATAAATTATAAATTTTTATCATGATACATTTTGTTAAAAAAATTTATTTTATTAAAAATATTATAAATTATTATTATTTTTAAAAATTATAATATTTTATTACATTTTTAAATTTTTTATCACACAACCCAGCGGCTCTAAAAAGTCATTCTTTCCTCTAACGGTTATTTATAGCTATTCTCCTCCCCAACAGTTTGTCTTGTTTTTTCTCAAAAATAATATTTCAAATTTTTTATTACACAGCCGTTTCAAACTTATAATAGTTGTGTAAAACTGTTTTCTCATTAAAATTGATTAGCAATGCTTTGTTAATAAAAGGATAAAATAAAAAATTTAATAAAATTTTAATGATGAGGGGTGTGCATGGTAAAGGTGAGGGCAGGATAAGTAAGACCCCCGATTTTATGGTTTTAGCTTTTATCCGTTAACTAAATGCATACTGGATAATATAAATTCAGCAGAAAAAAAAAAAAAAAAACTTTGTTTGGTTATAAGGAAAATAACATTCGGTTTAAACATTAACGATTTTAATATGATTTTTCTAAATTTTCTATGTTCTGAAATATCGGAAATATATATATATATATATAAATTGTTTTTAGATAAAAATATTGTGATTATTTTATGTATATACAATTGTTATGTTAACAGTAATTTTTAATTCTTTACAAAATTTAGACACTAACATTATAATTATCATATATATATATATATATATATATGTAATAGTTAATATTAAGTGATTATTTCAGATAAAAATATTGTGATTATTTTATGTATATACAATTGTTATGTTAACAGTATTTTTTAATTCTTTAAAAAATTTAGACACTAACATTATAATTATAATTTTACAAAATATGAAGAATAATGATAAATTAATCTGAACTATAAATTTTATTTTTTCTTAATCAAAATATCTTTTCTTTTTTGTTTTCTTCTAGATAGTATACTAAGAAAATGGGGTATTCTGACTTTGAATTTGAAAATACAAGCTAACAAAGCCTCATACAGCCATGCCTTTAACAAAGTCTCTTCCTCAAAAACCAAGTTGAAAGTTCTTTTTTATAACAGAACATATTAAATGTTAATGATTTTCTAGAAAGAGATACCAAAATGAAGTGATGCGCATGCGGCATTACTTAAAACGATTTCCATTTTGATATCTACCTTCCTCCATTTTTTCGTTTTATACGTAAGTTGTCAATTTCTTTTTCTTTTTCTTTTTTTATCTTGACTTATCATATAATATATAGTGTCACGTTATTTAAAAATAAAATTTTAATATTTTTATACATAATTAAATACTTAAAAATAAAATTGTAACATTAAATGCGACCTCCTCTTTATATATTTAAATTAATTTTAAAAAACTCACCATATTTTAAATAAATAACTATTTTGCACGTTTATTTGTCTCACTAATTCAATTCTTGGTTACTTAGGCAATAACTTGACGATAGATTTTTTTTTTAAAAAAAAAAAATACATATCAAGATAAAAAGTTGCAAAGTTATTTGTGAATAAATTGCCTTTCGATAAAATGAAAAATTAATTTGTACTACCAAATTCTTAGTATTGAACCATTGTATTTTAAAAAAAGTGATTTACTGCAATCCCTATATTTTTTAAATTGTCACCCTCTCCTACTCTTTACCCAGACCATGATATTAAATTTATGTTATTATATGTATTTTTATTTTTATAACTAAACCGAACATAAATTTATATTTATAATTATAATATTTTCTGGTAGAGTATAATTATTTTTTAAAAAAATGTCAATTCGTATATCTGTCAAAAAGGCAAAAAATAATATCCATTTCCGTGCCACATGGCTCCAACACATTTTTTTTTTTTAAAAAAAAAAACCGCTTTCGCGGTCTACCGTTTATTATGGTCAGGCGAAAAATAAAACGGCAGATCGAGGAGCCAGAAGCTCGCGTACTTGTGCCGATACAGTACTTGAGTCTTGAGCGTCGACACCTGAACTTGTCTCTAATTTCTGTCGCTTCGATTTTTGTACGCTTCAGGTTTCATTCCTATTTCCTTTTTCCATTACAGTTAGTCTTTTCTAAGTTTTGTTATAACTAGGTTTTTGTAAATTCTCACTGCATGATGACGGGTTTTAGCCGCGAAAGATTCAGAAAGAAAATTGAGGGTTGAGAAATATTAATTTAGTTTGGGATATGGAAAAAAGAAGGTTCAGTATACTGATTCAGCTGCACCCTTTTCGGATTATGATGATATATGGATTACAATGTATACTTGAGACTTTTCTTTTTTTTTTAATCTCTGAAATAGCTAAAATAATGTTCTAATTGTGTCTGATTTGGTCTTTCAAGTGGCCTTTCTAGTAGTGTAAACAGCGTGACATGCAACATTTTGACTGCTTTACCAGATTTATGAGAGTCGTGACATTCACTAGATGAATTATGAATTGTTCATGATTGGTTGATGAATCATATTGAAAAGCTATTAGAAATACATGGGGATTTTGCTATGTGTATCAAGTTTTGAATGCTTTTAATAGTGATGATTCCTGAAGTTTCTTTTTCATAATTGTTGGAATTGCAAATCACTGTAGTCAGTTGCTATGTGACTCAAAAAGTAGTTCAGCCCTTTGGGATATCAATTCTAGAACTAGAGGATTTTAGTCCAGGATCCAAAGAAGTTTGAGATTTTGATTGGGGACAATAGGGGCATGAGATGGGGTGACGACAGTGAAAGCATCCCTTAAAGGTCCTTCTAAATGCTAATCTGCTTATCTTAACTCATTTCCTGATGTCTAAACTTCTCCCTTGTTTATAGTGATCCGTGTTTGGAATTATGAGAAATTAAGTTGTTGGCTTTTTTGGTCTCAGAAGTTGTGATTAAGACTTTTGATGGCATCCTTGCAAACCTTACTGCTAGTAATGCTTATCAAGTTAAGTTGGGAAAGGTTGAAGAAGCTAGTGCTGACTTCAACCTCTGTTTTCTGATCAGTTGCTAAATTAGGTCTTCCTTTTGGATGATATTTTTAATTGGACTGGTGGTTTATGAATATAGGTCTCATGTGGAGGGACATATCTTTAACATTAGAAGTGAAGAGAACTTCTCTTATAGCATTTGAATAATTTCACTTTTTTTCTTCCATCCATTTTCAATTTTTTATTTCTTCATAGACTTAATGCTGCTACCAGGAAGGCTTTCTATAGTTCTTTCTTCTTGATGATTGATAAAATTTTGCTGGGAAACCACCAGAAAATCCTGTAAGAGTGGTGAGAATAGAGAAGGTAAAAACAGATGAGATGAGCAAAGTAAAAAACTAGATCAGGAAGCTACAATCAAGAGTTATAGAAAGATTCTAATAACAAGTCTACAGAAAGACTAATATTTCTCTGTATTTCTTTGTCTTTTGTTTCATCTGTATCTTATGTGCGAGAATATTATCTCTTCATCTTAATTCCAACAATTTTGCTCTCATCTTAACTCCAAGTGCCTTCATCTCAAGCAAATTTCTTACACACAGAGAGTCGTACATAGAGTTGTTTTTGTGATGTATTTTCTATATTCTTGAATCATTCGTTTTTATTAATTTTATATATTTTTAATCAAATAATACTTTGAATGATGTTAATGAGCTTTCTACATGACAAGTAGGCCTTCGGCTCATGGTGAAAACAAAGCAAAGACGTACAAGAAAAGTTCCTGGTAACAAAAATGGTACTCCACTTTGCCCTATTGACTCTTCAGACTCTGATCACCAGCATGACACAGGTGATTGGGTTATAGTAAAAAGGCAGCGAGTCACCATTCTGGTGCCTGCTGCCTCCGTTCCCAAAAGAGCCATCACAGAAAATATTGGGCCAAGTCGTACGCAACTTACGCCTCTTAAAATAGCAAGCAACCACTCTCAACCACCACTAGAAATATCTACTCCACTGCCTTTAGTTAATGAACCGGAGAAGACCATTTCATTGCCTGCCCAAAAGGGGATTCAAGTTTCTAGAAAAGCTCTTCCTTCTTTACGTAACTCAACTTTGGTGAACCCCTCGACAGTGGATCAAAGAATAGAAGTAGAAAATCCACGTGAAGTGTGTATTTTGAAGTCATGTAATTTACTTGGAGTATCTAAGACATCTAGAGCTATGAAGAAGCCAAGAATAGCACTTGCACCAAGTATGCCCCCCAAGTTGAGCATGTCTCTAAATCAAGGGCTACGAGCGTCAAACCTCGAGAGAAAGCTTGAAAGAGCTGGTGGGTTAAGCAGGTGGCTGACATCACTTGGATTGGGGCAGTTTGTGAGGATTTTCCGGGGAAGGAGTATCAATAAGTATCAATTGGTAAATCTAACAATGAAGAAGCTCAAGGATATGGGTGCCAGTGCAGTGGGGCCTCGCAGGAAACTGATTCATGCCATTGAGTGTGTTTGCCAACCGTGTTGTTTCGAGACATTATAGAAGTTTATACTTCTATATTTTGTAACTGTACGCAACGACAATGAGACATTGTACAAATGTAAAGAAAACTATGCTTGCTGTCTTAGCTGTTATACTAGTTAATAGCAGCCGGGCCTCCACATGGTAGATTTGTTGGCCAATAATTGACCTGGCCAATATTATTTTATTCAAAATCTAGTATCTTTCTGAGCCTTCCTTGTATTAGAAACTAACATTGAGTCTGCACTTTGGTATTTGATATGAGAATATATGAAAGAGAGCTACAAGAGATGTTTAGCACATTTGGATTTTAATGTTAAACCTGGTATCCCATATTACAAATGCAGTTTACTATTCTGTTATGCGGTTAATAGTTAATTATTGCAGCTTCTCAAGTCTAATAAAAAAATTATTCTCGAAATGTCTATCGTACTTCATTATGAAACGGCTCTAGAGAGTTATTTGTACTGAAAAATAACTCTTTATAACTATTTGATAGTTCAAATAGTTCTATAAAACTGTTTCGTAACGAAGTATGAAGAATATTTAAAAAATTTAAAAAAAAATTTAACAGGAGAGCGCTTTAAGTAACCCCTGATTGGCAGCATCTAATTCTGAATCGAATCCTATTCTGAATAAAATAAAATTATGATTAAAATATAAAAGATATTTCTCATCATGCAAATTTAATCATTCCCTCTGCGCAGCCAGACTGTCTCGGCTGACTCTCGTTTTCACCATGTTACCCGAGACGTACTCTTATCGCCTGATTATTATTGATTATTGACTCTAAATCAATATCCTGCACGTTTTAGATCTTTCGGCTCTTGGGTGCCAACAGATAAGGATGACTCCTCGTTTTATATCACGGTTTCTATGATTTGTAAAATGCATTGAACAGGTTGTGACCCCAATTCGACTTGAATTGAGAACAGAAAATTCGGGGCCCAATTCTGATCAGCGGGAGCTTGATCGTTGGTTTCAAATAAACAATGGAGCAAGACACAGAAGTCATAGCAACCCCTTTGCTGGGATCATTGCCTTCTCGAAGAGCTTCAAAGCTTCAAACTTTGGGAAATATCATAGTCTCCGTTGTTGGGACCGGGTTAGTGGGATTGCCCTTTGCTTTCAGGATTGCGGGCTGGGTAGCTGGGATGCTCGGAGTTGCAATTGCTGGCATCTCCACATACTATTGCATGCTCCTCCTTGTCTATGATCTTCACCTCTCTGTCTCTGTTTCTTTCTCTGTTTTTGACTTTTTCTTCTGGAAATGGTCGAGTATATAAATTTCTATAGATTTGAACTCATTGTGGTGCAGATTGGGGGCATTGCAAGGGAAAACTTTGAGGGTTGCGTTTCCAGCTATTTAATTTACGGGAAAACAGTTGTGCCCCGCTAACTATATCACCTAGTATTGACTAACTTGGATAATGTTTTTAAATCTTTACACCACAAAAAAATTGTTTTTCGAGTTTCAGAATTCAGAATAAAAGATAATTGTGAATGATCGCTATCGGCTACTGCTTTCTTCCTCTAGTTTCACAAATTGCTACTCACCTTTTTTTCTTTCCTTTTTGGTTATGGGGTACACTAAGCTATGGGGTTGTCCAATTTAAATAATTCCATTACCAACAGGAAAAAGAGTGATGTTACTTAAAGAACTTGAATTAAAGTTGCATGATCTTTTGTTTAGTATTTTATGCTAGTGCAATACTGAAGCCTGTCTTGTCATTAAAAAAATAAAAGGTTTCCACTTTCCACGATACAGGTTATGTGCAGAGAGAAGTTGGCATCAGAAGGACCATCAGCGGAAGCAAGCACATATGGAGACCTGGGTTATAGGACCATGGGAAACACTGGTCGATATCTAACTGAATTTCTCATTTTGATAGGACAATGTGGAGCTTCTGTTGCTTATTTGGTATTCATTGGACAAAATCTCGAGGCTGTGTTCAAAGAGCATGGACTCACATTTGCCTCCTATATATTTTTGTTAGCACCAATTGAAATTGGATTGTCATGGATAGGGAACTTATCAGCTTTAGCACCTTTTAGCATTTTTGCTGATATTTGCAATATCTTAGCCATGGGAATTGTGGTGAAGGAAGCTATACAACACATACTTGGAGGTGGATTTTACTTTGGACAAAGGACGGCAATTACATCCAATATCCGGGGGGTACCATTTGCATTAGGCATGTCACTTTTTTGTTTTGAGGGGTTCGGGATGACACTGGCCTTGGAGAGTTCTATGAAGGATGGAACTAACTTCCCAAAATTGTTGGCTCAGACCTTTAGTGGGATAACACTTGTGTACATTCTCTTAGGGTTCAGTGGTTACATGGCTTTTGGTGATGAAACTAGAGATATTATAACCCTCAATCTCCCAAGAAACTGGTCATCTCTAGCAGTACAGGTATTATGGTTAACTTGTAATCCAAATGAGTTTGTGTTCATTGGGTTCATTTCTTGATATCAGAATACAACATTCATAATTTATGGATGTTCAATCTAGCATAAACCACAAGACATGTTTATGTGTGCGTATAGCATATTGTTTATATTCAATTTATGTTGCATTTTTCATGTCTGGTGCAAGAGCTGACAATTGCTTTAATGACAGGTTGGATTATGCTTGGGGCTTGCGTTCACATTTCCAATCATGATGCACCCAGTTAATGAGATTGTGGAAGGAAAGCTAACAACTTTAAAATGGTTTAACAAGCCTCTCCCTTATCACAATGACAATGGCGATTCAACAACAAAGCTTGGAAAGATTGGGATCTATATTAGCCGTACCATAGTGGTGTGTGTGTTGGTAATCTTGGCTTCATACGTTCCTGCTTTTGGTGTATTTACCTCACTGGTGGGAAGTACCATGTGTGCAATGATCTCATTCGTTTTGCCAGCCACGTTTCATCTAAAACTATTTGGCTCTTCTCTACATCCCTGGCAAAAAGCACTCGATTCTATTGTAGTGATCTCTGGATTACTCTTTGCTTTTTATGGCACTTACAACGCAGTATTTGGAGTTTGAATGCTTCTGGAACTGTACACCACTCTGTTGAAGCGTTCTTGTGACACATTCATTGACTGTTCATGTAATATACAGAAGCACTCAAGTTAAAATTGATAGAAAGATTCATAGAGTAATATAATTTTTTGCTTCACAGTGCTTAGGATCCAGTTCTGCTCTCAATCTGTTTCCTCTTCTCATCGACGAGCCACAAACTTATCCTTACTACTTCTGCAGAATCAGAATTCTTCATTTATCTTCTGCGTTAGAGCTTCATGGGGAAAGTTTATTCTTGTCATACAGTTAAAAGAAAGTGGGTTGTGGAAATCTGAGCCATCAGTGGTAGTTATATACAAGGTGGAGGACCACTAGAAAGTTGTGAATGGCCTTGGCCTGGATTGCATATCTAGCTGTGCCACTGATTCATGCTCTCTCGCTGCAGCCATGTTTTGTCTCTTGTGTTGTCTTGTGGAGGCCAGGCCAGGCCATGACCATCTCTCTGCTGGGACACACTGATCACCATGTCACTTCAAATTATCCCAACTTGAACTTATCTACCCAGGTTGGCTTGATTGGTCTCGGATAACGTCATCGAGTCCTTTTCTCAAACTGTTTCCTTACAAGTTAATAATAAGGACTTTGGTAAAGGTTAAATAATAATGCAGCACACCAACCTGAGATGATTCTGCTGCTGCTGAAAAGTGAAAATTACTAGAGTACACCAGACCCCATGACAGGAAAAAACAACAGCCAAGGAAAATTTGCCATGTCCCAAATGATGGTTCTTGAAAAATTTTGGATGCCCAGGTGGACGGTTATGTTTTGGGGGTTAAAGAAGGTAATGGGAACAGGTGGGGTCAGATCCAAGGTTCATCTGCTCCATGAAAAGCATATTATAATGATTGCAGATTGATGCTGGCATATATATCTTTTTCAAGGGACAGACATATTGGATGCTTGAGAGCTTAATGCTCTCCCCACTCACTCTGGCATGGACATCCACTCTACTTTTGGCATGGATCAAAGAGTGACAGGGAAAGGGAGAAACAAGACATTGATTCTCATTCTTTTTCATACCAGAGAGACACGGCTGTATTTAATTTAAAAATTCAAGAAAAAAAAAAGAAGCAAAAGCTTTTCACATCTGCTTCTTGGATATATAAAGCCAGAAAGAGGTTAACTTTAGTGTTGATTTACAGCCACATATTGGGTTATTCCTAGTATCTAATTAAAGATATATCCCAGAAAACCAAGATATTCATGTTGGTTAGTGGCATGAGTTTAGCCTTTTTTTATTTTTATTTTTATTTTTTGGAGGATAATGGATTTTCTCCGATGGCATATTTGTAATTTGACTCAAACCTCCACCGTGCATGGACAGAGGACACTCCTGCTGTCATCCACATCATATATAATAATGAATGCGTCGCCTTTATTCAACTTCGAGGATTATCATTAGTTCGACTTTTATTCTCTACAATTCTAACTCAGTATTTCATTTATCATTATATATATCAGGGTTAATTTTTTTTTACATCCAAGGACGAGATTAAAAATTCGTTTAAATAGTGTAGAACCGAAAATATAAATTGAAAATAGTTATATTGATTTCTAAATATAACAACTTTCATAGTAAATAACTTATGCACTTATTTTTAAAAAACATCTATTGCTTGTTTTTGTTCAAAATATTTTTTTTTTCAAAAATTAATGTAAACTGCTAAAAAATTACACAAAATTGTTTATTACTAATATTACTTTTGATAAACAAAAAAAGAAGAAAACATTCTAAACAAACTTTAATCTCTATTTAGAACAGGTTAACAACTAGAATGTATTAAAAAAAAAATTAACTTAACTTTAACTTAATAACAATGTTCACATAAAAAAAAAAAAAAAAATAGCAATGTTAATCATCACCATGGTAGTATAATAGTTTACATAATATAATTACGGTCAGAAATGTTTGCCCTAGTCAACACCTCATGATGAACTCCATTAATCAAGCATTAATAACCCTTCTGTTTATAGCCAAGCAAGTTTGCATGAACACAAGAGAACAAGCGTGAGAAATGACCCAGGAGCAATTTTTGAATTCTATCATTGTTAATCATAACCGACACTTCAAATGACGTGGTAAAATGCTTCGTTATATCCATGTTATGTTAATACTTAGAAAATAGAGTGAAGGTGAACAATCATTATTTTTTTTTTTTTTCTTTTTGAAAACCACGGTAAAGTTTACATTGTTTCGGCCTATTGGTATATATATAATTTTTTTTTTATAGAAGAGAATTCAACCTCAAATTACGAAGAATGTGGATCAATTAATATTGTAGTATTATAATTTAATTAAGTATTTTAAATTTAAATCACATTAAATTTTAACTTAAATTAAACTGTGTTTAATATAATATTAAATATTAATAATTTATATTCAAAAAATTAATTTCAAACATCTTAAATATTACTCAAATTCTTCGTCATTTATATATAATTTTTAAAAAAAATGTATCTAACACGTTAATGTGTTATGACATTAGTTTAGACTGATGAAGTGATGTTATTTGAGTTATAATAAAAAAGTTGAAGTGTGTAAATAATATTTTTTTGTGATTGTAGATGGTATATATATATATATATTAATTTTCTTAATTTTTTTTTGGTAGTATTAATCTCCCAAATTACTTATCGTTGTATATGTTTTAAAGTTTATGGTAAAAAATCTGCAAGTGGAAAAAAGTTCATTATCAAAAGTAAAATATCAACAATTCAAAGAGCTCATAATCAAAAGATAAAATATCAACAATTCAAAGATAATCGACAAAGACCTTTCCCTAAAAGATGAACATGAAAGAGAGTTTGATAATTACTACTCAAATAGACGGAAAGAACATAACATAATATAAGTATTGTTTATTATAAGTTTCTAAGTTATATCTTTCAAGTTTTCATTTTTTAATATAAAGTGTTGACTTAGTAGATCATAAATTAAGTTTAATATTTAGACAAAAAATATTATTTATTATATATTTTGTTTCAATCAAAGATTAATTATTCAGATATAAATTTATTTCATTCATTTCGTTTTTGTGACTGCTGAATATGAATATGCGAGGTGCATAAGAAAAAAACCGAAATTCTCAAATCATTTAAAACTTTTTCTTTTATTGGAAAAAAACACATGAACAAAGAGTCATGGGACAAGAAATGCCAAAATTTCATGGAAATTGAAAAGGCACATTTATAAACTTTTTAATATTTTAATTCCAATCAACTTGAATTTTAGCTGAACTAAGGCTAAACCGATTATATATACATTGAAATTATTTATATATCTATTAATAGTTTAATAATTTATTAAAGTCTCTGCCTTTGGTAAATAATTAAGTTAATTAATTAAATAATGAAATACACTTGTCAAAGGACAGGGTGTAGCAGTTTGTGCTGTTACTTGCTTACGACTTTGTGCAATTTCTGCGCATAAAAAAGGCAGAGCAACCTTCATTTGTTTTTTTTAGCTCAAAAGCTGAGAATTCACAGCGACGCTGACACTCACAATTCACAAAGTGCGAGTGAAGCACACAGGAAAGCGTAATCTGCTTATATAATACGAGCAGGAAAAGAAAGATGCATAATACTTTAAAGCTGCCTGGTAATTCCCACAAAAATTCCAACTCCACAACCATAAACAGAGCCTGCTCTGCTTCTTCAATCTTAATCTCGATCACCTCGCAACTCCCAGCAGCAAAACCTTTCTCCCTGCTCTCTTTCTGCAGAGATAGAGAAAATGGTTCAGTTTCTGTCAAAACCCTCAACCATATTCACCGCAAAGCCCTCTCCTTTGAGCACTTTCGTCGTCATTCTCATCCTATGCATTCTGGGTTTTTATACCCTGCATTACCCACACTCTTCTGTACTTACTTCTAGAGCCCGGAATGCGTCTCACTTTCAGCATATTTTCATTTCCATTTCATCCAACTATACTATCTCAACGTACCTCCGCGCCCTTACCCTGCATCCTCACCTTGCTGGAACAAAACTCGCCGCTGATACCACACGTTATGTCCTCAACCATTTCAGTGACCTGGGTCTTGAGACTCATACTGTGAACTACAAGACCCTCCTCTCGTATCCTGTGCACGCCTCCCTCTCGGTGCATCATGGTGATGGGTCTTTAACGGAGCTTCCATTAATCGAACAGGGTCAGGTTGGCCAGAGTGTGGTGATACCTTATCATGCTTACTCGCCATCTGGGTCAGCATACGCGAAAGCGGTGTTTGTAAATTACGGAAGGGAAGAGGACTACCTTGCGCTTGGGGCGCTGGGGGTGAACGTTAGAGGATGCATAGTGATAGCGAGGAAAGGTGACGTTTTGACAAGAGCAGCAGTGGTTGAGACGGCAGAGGGTTATGGTGCGGTGGCGGTCCTGTTGTACGGCGACGGTGACAGGTATAGAAAGGGCTTTGAGCGAGGACACGTGATGAGAGGCATAGGGGACCCACTGAGCCCTGGGTGGGCTAGGGTTGATGGCGGCGAGAGCTTGGATTTGGACGATAGTGAGGTTTTGAAAAGGTTTCCCAAAATTCCATCCATGCCCCTGTCCACTGAGACCGCTGAGACTATTCTAAACTCGCTTGGAGGCGCTCCGGTGCCACTGGAGTGGAGGAACACGCTGCGGTCCAAGGTCAGGCATGTTGGTCCTGGCTCGACATTGCTCAATTTCACTTACCAGGTAGGTGATGTGATAATTTCGCCCACATTCTATTCTCGTCAAGCTTTTGTGGTTTTAATCTGAGTCTGTCTGAGTCATCTACTTTATATTGGTGTCTTTATTTTGTTTGAGCTTGGAGAATGCCTTTGACTTATTGCATTGCCTTCTGTTAGTTGATTATTATTTAGACCGGTGACTGAGTGAAGTTAGTCAAATTACTACATGGACAAGAGATATATCATATATGTTGCAATCTGGTTGTGCATTTGGCACTTCAACTGAGGGCAAAGCAACAGTTGAAACTCTACAATTTGTACTGAAAAACAAAAGAAAAAAAGGGTAGGTCATGGGAAGTCTGCAAGCTCAAATTCGATTTTTTCCTTCTTTGGTTGAGATGAAAGCTTTTTGAAATTTGAGATATCTGGTAGATAAAGTTATTTTGACGATTGAAAGTTTTAGAGGTGGTATTGATTTTGCCAAATTTGATCCATGTCTGTTTTAGGTAAGGTATTCATGTATTTTGAGTTTTAAATGCACATTGTAGAACTCGTAGATAGTGATATATTACCACGATCTTTAATTGCGCTGTAACTGTTTGATAGGCTCTCTTTTTAATTTTCTGGTTAATCATATTATGTCATTCAGAGTGAAGTTCAAACAATCAAGTATTTTTCTTCAATACGAACAGTGGTTTGAGCAAATAGTAAAGGGAGAAGTATTAAGTGGATCATCATGATAATGTTCGATGTGCAAGTTTCAAGTCTGTTGTGTTCTGTCTTACAGGGGGAAAAGAAGGTGGCTACCATTCAAAATGTTTTTGCCGTCATAAAGGGATTGGAAGAACCTGATCGCTATGTTCTGCTTGGTAACCACAGAGATGCATGGACTTATGGTGCTGTTGATCCCGGCAGTGGGACTGCAGCCCTACTTGACATTGCTCGTCGATTTTCACTTTTGTTGCGTTTGGGGTGGACTCCAAGGAGGACTATCATTCTCTGCAGTTGGGACGCAGAGGAGTTCGGAATGGTAGGTAGTTATTCCATCTTCACTTATGAGCTTATGTGTCAGTTGCTTCTGCAAAAAGACACATCTCATAATTGTCAAAATAAATGACTTCTTTTTTTTTAAAAAAAAAAAAATTGCAATTGTGGTGTCATCTCCCGTGACATGCTTTCTGAATCAAGCCGATCCATTTATGTAGATAGGATCTACTGAATGGGTTGAACAAAACCTTGTCAACCTGGGTTCGAAAGCTGTGGCATACCTTAATGTGGACTGTGCTGTCCAAGGGCCTGAATTCTTTGCTGGCTCAACTCCTCAGCTAGACAATCTCCTTCTTGAGGTCACAAAAATGGTAACTACATTAATTATAAAGGATCTACACATGCAAGGTTTTCCAACACATTTGCTCACATTGTGCTTCCTCCTGGTATTTGAAATTTTGAATAATACTGGATATCAACTATCATTTACATCAATTTCAGGTCAAGGATCCTGACTCCGAGGGTGCAACAATACATGAGACCTGGGGAGCAACTGGTGAAAACTCTAATGTATTGCATTTGTTACCTCTTGCTATATATGAATTTATGACATGACCTTAACTATATTGTTTTCGTTACAATTATATTATGAATGTTTTCCACCCTCTTGTGTTTGTTGTTTCAAAAAGGTTAATAATTGTTATTACGCTGTAAAAGGAAGAAAAAAAGGAATGTCCAAGAATTTGAATATTTGCTTCTCAGCCTCAAAATCTTTTTAGAGTTAGGAAATATATTTAATTTCCATTTGTCTTTGTCTACCTTGGGCTTATTAACCCCGATGTAGATTTTGTGGATGCCCATTGACCAATGAAGCAAGTTAACCCTTTTGGATTTCTTTCTGCTGCTTCCGTAGTGTTAACCTTCTTTAACTCGATCTATTTTCCGTAATTTTAGGGAAAAAGAATCCCTAGTATATTCTGTTAGTGCTGACTGATGAGTTATAAATGGTTCTGTGGATTTACAATACCATCTCTTCTGGGCAGTTAATGCTAGTCTTTTTTATAGTGCGCTCAATAAGCAAAGGCATCATTGCTTGATTTTTTTTAATGGCGTTATTTTCCTTTTCCCCATTTCATGATATGTTGGTTGGGAAGATCTTTGCTTAACTGTGTTTGTTCTGGCTAGTTGCAGATTCAGAGGCTCAGTGGAGTTGATTCTGATTTTGCTCCATTTTTGCAACATGCAGGGGTTCCGTCCATTGATGTGTATTATGGTAGAGGTACATTCTTCTTGTTTTAAATGAAAGATTCTCCATGATGTTTTGAAAGTGAAAGAAAATTATGCAATTATAATCATTATAAAGCTAAGTAGCAGTTCCTCTATTGGTTCTGTTGATGTATCTTTTCACGCATTTAAGAGGCTAGTCTAGGATTTGAAAGGCACTCTTGTTTTATTTGCTGAGGTTATTGGAAGTTTAATTTCTTTGGGATCATCTGTGTCTGAGATCAAGGAAGGATCAATGCTTCTATCTATCTCAATGTTTTATTTTTTTGTCAGAAAGGCTAATCCATCCGGTGTGTACTTTAAATGACTTGAGGTGTAATTTCTGTTTTCTCTCTCCTTTTTCAGATTTTCCTGTCTACCACACTGCTTTCGACTCTTATAATTGGATGACAGAGAATGGAGACCCATTCTTTCAGCGCCACGTAGCTGGTAAGATTTCTTGTTTTCTTAAAAACTTCTTAATGCCAGTCAAAGAATGTGTTCATTTACTGTTGCTTCTTGTTATAGTTGCTGGAGTTTGGGGACTTCTAGCGCTTCGTCTGGCCGATGATTCCATTCTTCCTTTTAATTACCGTCCTTACGTAGATCAGTTACAGGTGTGAATTAGCTTCACTAAAGTTTTCTCAGTTAACTTTTTGCTAAATTCTATCTGTCCAAATAAGAAAAAAGGAACACTTGTAGGGAAGTGAAAAATAATGAAGGGTACTAAAGAAAATTTTCTAGCATTGTATGATTTTCCTCTGCTCTGGACAGGCGTACAAGAACGCTTTGAGCAACTTGTTAGATCAACGGATAGCTCTTGATCCGTTGACTAGATCGATACAAGAATTTGCTTCTGTTGCCAAAGAAGTTGACGATGAATCAAAGGTAAAGTTGAAATAAAACCACATATTTGATAATTTTGCTATTTAGAACCGCTATAATTACACCTATTTGTTTTGAACTGCAGAAACTGAGATTGCAAGAAACTGCAGGCTGTTCTATAGACATGAAAAAAAGAGCATTGAATGATAGACTGATGCTTGCCGAAAGAGGCTTTCTGGATGAAGGTGGACTCCGAGGAAAGCAATGGTTCAAGCATCTTGTAAGTTTATTTCCTTTAACTTGGTTGAACTTAAAATGAACAGTACAACCTATAATGTATGATCATTCTGGAAGTGAGGTGTTATGAGATTTGGTGCACTTAACCATGCTAGTTTTCTTTCTGAGACGTGTGATTGTAAATGGGGCCCTTGCTGGCTCAAAACCGTCTTCCACGTGATTTTTGACATTAGTGTTTTAGTTACAGAACTACTTTATGTCATTTCCAAGGCTTAGGGAAACCTGAGTTTATGTTGTGCTGTTTAGGTGTTTGGCCCTTCTAGTGATCATGAAAGCAAGCTTCATTTCTTCCCTGGAATTGTTGATTCCATCACTTGGTCAACCAGAATGAGAGAGAACGAAGGACGGGCTGCAATTCAGCACGAGATATGGAGGGTTGCCCGAGCCATTCAAAGAGCTACTTCTGCACTAAGAGGAGAATTTACCTTTAACCAATAGGATAATTCAACACGGGATAGATATAAAAAAGCTATGCTTTACTTGTAAATATGACTTGTTAGCTTCATTCATGTGTACTGTATATTAAGCTTTTGCAAGTGGGTTTTGTATATCAGCAGTGAAAATAGTTGGAGGCATGCCAAACAGTGGCTACAAGAGGAAATTGCATGCTTATGGCTTCTCGGCCGACAATTTTGTTTTAATGCAGTTGATGGAAAAAGAAACAAATATTATTTTTGGAGACTCCCAAATGAAATCCCAGTCCTGCTTCTTTTTCAGACCAAAGAAGGAAATAACCAACTCCCTCGGTAGTTGTAACAGCAGGGGCAGTTGGCTAACATGTAATGTCGGAAGTTAAGGATAGAGGCTGACACATGCAGCAAACTGAATTGCCTGTACAAAAGGACAAACAAAAAAGGGATTAATAATTAATAATGCTTTTACTAATAACAATGAGCAAAGGTTTTTTTTTTTATAAGAGTATGGAGCTGATGTATTTACTGAACATTGAGACTTTTTTGCTTTATTTTTTATCTGATTTTTTTTTTTTTGGTTTATATAAAAATTAATATGAATTTGTAATAGAACGGGAGAGGTGGAGAGTATGGTTTTATCTCTGCGAGGAATCTGCAGGTAATTGCGGAATTTTTTTTATTAGAAAATAACATTATATAAATATTATATTAGTAATATTAAATATAAATAAGTTATTAAAAATTGTAATTGAAATTAATAAATATTTATAAATTTAACAAAATTATTTTATCAATTGAATTACTTAAATTACTTTTACTTAGTATTTATATTCTACATATTTTACTTTATATATACAAGGATATTTTAATAATTCAAGTATTGCAGAATTTATCATCGTTAAAAATTTTATTGGATCCTCACCTAATCGGGGCCTATTTTCTACTTAGCAAACATAGGCTACTAAACTAAGAGGGTTGAGTCTAATAAAATAAGCTAATCTTTCATAACTCGAGTTCAAATCCTCACTGGAACAGAAAATACCTATGAAAAAAAAAAGAGGGGTTACTGACTCTTTAAAATGACTGCTGTGCGCTCCCGCCTAAAGCCTATTCCGAAATTCAAAACTTGAGGTGCAAAGGAAGGTTAATCTAGCTTGGTAGCTTGTTGCCGATCTCTGATATCTGAAATCACAGGAAGAGAAGACAATGTCGGAGGATCCAATTTCGAGCTTCTGCAACAATTTAGCATCTTTCTGCAACCACCTTCAATCCAGTTCCGATGCCCTCAAACAATCCCTCGATCGCCGACCTATTCCTCTCGGTACCTTCTATTTCTCTTTCTCGATGTTTTATTTCGCCATTGACAAAATTGAAAGTAAAATTACAAAAATCTGTGACAGATTCTGCGTCATCGACCTTCGTACAATGCCTTAATCGCCGCATATCGAGCGCCAGCACCGATCTTGAACTGCTTGATTCTATGTCCTTTGGTACTGTATCTTTCGAAGAGCTATTAGGTCACTGCAAAGAACTATATAACCAGAACCAAACTCATCTACTTGAACTCGAAGATCGTCTGAAGAGCCACGGATACGTTCCCGGTACTTTATTTCATCTTTTATAATTATTATGTCATATTTAGCTGTCTTTAGTTTTTTTCTTTTCCGAGTACAAGTTCAATCTTCCATTCCATGATAGAATTTTGAGTTTGAGCTATGTGAATTGAGAATTTCTTTGTTGACTATAAAGTTTTTATAATTTTGAACAGGCAAATGATGATTTTGATTCTTCTTCTCGTGTGTGTGTTTTTTTTTTCCTTCTTGGGATTGTTCAGTTCCTGATGTTGATGATGAAGATGAAATACATGATATATCAAGTCCGTTGGATTTGAACTCAAATCTTCGTGTTTCAGAAGATAGCTCAGACAATTCGTATTCTTTCTATGGAACGCTCTCTGCGGTGGATTCTAGCTTCAAGGGTTTGGAAGAAGATGCTTTGTATCCTTCATGCATCATTTCATTCTTCTACAAATTTGAATGTCTTAACTTCTGGCAAACAAATATCTTCAAGTTCTATGCATATTTTGAATGAATTGAACTAATACCGCTTTCTGCTGGTGGACAATGTTAATATGAAAAGGGAAGAAAAAAGGTTTAACGTGGTTAACATTGACCAAGCATATTGATGTCGTAAAATAAATGAAAAGACTCTTTTGTGTCCCTAATCCACAATTCTCTTTAGACTTGATGACTCTTTGAGCTTAAAAAGGCTCGGGCTATCAGATGCATGTCTGGCCACCTTGGCATCTGAAGGTTAGTGGATACCAATTTGTCGCACTTGTATATTGTTGTGGCTTTTCTTCCTTGTAAAAATTCTTCTTTCGTCCGTGTAGTTGGACTATTTTGGTCGTATGCTCTGGTTTCTCTGAAGAAAATTATCCTTGGCTCATTAATTTCATGCTACTAAATACATTTTCACCACTGACTCTCTCTTACACAGGTAATGTGTCTCCAGAAAAACCGGAGAAGTAAGTAATAATTCGAACATCTTGAGATTAATTTCGTGGTGTAGGATTTTCTTTATTTGTATTGACAATCGCTGCATTATTTTCCTTTCCCAGGCTCTGGGGGAACAAAGGACAAGAGTTTAAGGAATCATATCAACCTATTCTAGACAACACAGTGGCTTCTGAAGGAAGGAAGGGCTTATCTTACGGTAATTGAATCTTCATTTCTCCACCTCAGTTTGTGGCCTATAGGCTATAGCATATAACGGATTTCGTTTTTGTTTTTTTTTTAAACAAAATTTAGAGGCAGATAAAGAGAACTTGAAGTCAGCTCCAGTGCTAAAGATATTGAAGGATGATTTTGAAAGTCTTCCCACCTACATGAAGGGTCTAGCATCGTGGGAGGTATATGGTTCTTTATGCTTTTCAATATTAAACTCACCAGTCATGTTTACAAGGATGATTGCATGCATAAAATCGTAGCTATCTTTCTGGATATCGGTATTATACGTATAAAAGTATAGATAGCCTGAACTTATTATTTCACACCACTCATGTTAAATAGAACTTATTTCCTAGGTAATTTGCTAGTAAGGTATATATTTTTTTGTGATTTACTGAGAAGTGGCGGCTTCTTTATTTGGACTTGCGTGCTACTGAAGCTGCAGGGAGGTTGTAGGATAGTTCAATCTCGAAAGCTAATATTTCTCTTTTGCGTATATGGTATTATATTCAAGTTTATGTGTCTGATTCTGATGTTTTGTAATAAGATGCTTTGATCTGATATTCTGGCATTTACGTAATATTTAACATTATATCCTTTGATGGTTTTTTTATTTAAAAAAAAAAAAAAAATTTGATAAACTCCTGTGATTGCTACTTCTGAATTTTGATGAGAATGGTCAAGATTGTATATACATCATATAAATTAAAGGCAATTTCAGTTTACAATTCAATGCCTAAGTAATTCATTCGACTACTTAATGATTTTGTCGTTGTTCATTTGAAACTTAACCTCCTAGGATCTTCTTGTGGCTGTTGAGAAGATCAATTCAAGCCTAAGCAAGAAGAGCAAGGGATGCAACTTCTTCCGTCAAGATGAAATTCCTTCAATTGATTTAGGTATCCTTATCGTCCCAACTGAGAAAATGATCATAAAAAGCGTTAGCTTCCTTGATCAAAGATTCTGAAATAAGTTGTACTACTGTAGTAGGAATTAGCAGATGTTATGATATAATTGACAATATCTTTAAGAAAATACTGACGCATTTTGGTTTTTCAGGGCCTAAAGCAAGATCATATTTGCTGATTTTAGTTCGCATGAATCAGTTGGTAGTTGAGACAATTGATGGTATCCTTTCTTACAGAGTATTGTAGATGATATCCAACGGATAACTGTATTTCCGTCTCCTGATTTACGTGCAGTCACCTGTCACCTATTATAACCATTATACCGTACGAAATGTAACATAACGTACTGTTACGGTATTCATCCTCCCATTCTTTATTTGAGTTCAAATTTCATTCTAGGATTTTCATTTTAGAGACGTGTAAAATAATTTTTTCCTTTGGTTTGCTTCTGGATTCAACAGTGCATTTTCATTTCTTTCCAACTGGGGAGTTAAATTCTTCGTCCAAACGTGTCAAGGCTGATTGATTGTTATAACATCTTCCCGTTGGCATTTAAATTCCGCGATAAGTAGAATTGATTAGCCAAAAAAAAAAAGGAAACGTTGATTTAGATTGTTGGCAAACATTTTCAAGCCAATAGGAGAAAAAGAAAATGACCCTAGGCAGTAAAAGATATTTAGGACCGGCAAAATGCTGGAAATTCTAAGTGGGCAAAGACATACCGGAATCTTTCATACACATCTTATGAAACATCATCTTAGTTATCCGAAGCATCGAAATCCACATGTTTATTTACACGACTGCAGAGAGCCAGCCTGGTGCATGTGGACACACGACGAAGAGAAAGTTTAACTAGTCTACGGGTGTCCATATCCTAGTTCAACATCCATATCCCTCTCCTGGAGGTCTTCTTCCGCTTTTGCCAAGTGTCTTTTTGCTACTTCAAGATCCACTTCTGCAGAAGCCAGCTCTGCCTTCAGCCTCTTTCTTTCCATCTCCAAAGCAGACACGTTCTCCTTCAGCTTCTTCACTTGCATTGCCCTCTCCAAATAACTCTTCATCCCCAAGGCAGATTGAACATGGGGCTCAAGCCAAGTCAAGTCAAATCTAAATGTCTCAAGTTCCTCCCACAGAATTTGTAGATGGTTACAGGCATCGTCATTCATATCCTTCCCCTTTTTAGTTTTAAGGAAATGTAGAACTCTGCCCAAAGCTATGAATGCCCATTCAGTAAACCTGCGACTTCTCTTCCGCTGACAGTCGATGAGTGAAGGATACTGTGAACAGACTTGTTCTAGAAGTGGAACAAAGGCTGCTTCTATTTTCCCCAAACCCCTGAAATCAATGAGTTCATCCGTTGGAGTTGAGGACATTCCCTTGAGTAATGAAAGATTATTAGCGGGCTCAATTGACTCAGTGGAGACATGCGAAGAAAGTGGTACACTAGCTGTCACGTTTTGCTTTAGATTTTCCTGCTGTGGGGGCTCCATTTCCATTTGTCTAGCTTGGTCTCCAGAATCTAGGGGAACAGTTGTGCTAGTTGCTTGGTCTACCTGATTCTCATTAGCAGAATCAAGCACAGAAATCTCGACTTGAATAATACATGTATCATTCAAAAGATACCCCCTGCTAGGGTCCGAGAAGTCACGCAGTGAAATGAATGAAGTGAAGCCCCAGTCACTCTCTCTTGCATTGAATTGGTGTCGAGTTTCTGGCAAATCCATATACCAAGAGTCAATTACATCAGATGAGATGAAATTATAATTACAAATGAATACGGGTGTATTAGTACCCATAATTGTCCAAACTTTTTCTTGAGATTATTTGTTGCAAATAAACGTAGGAATCAGCATGTCGGGAAGCCTTAGCTGCCTCAAATATATAATTGATCAGTTAACCTACTAATTTAAGACCACAGCAATAGTTTTTCCCATCTCTACTCCTAATAGGCAGGAAAAGGTTTGATCAATCAATTAAATCAGAAATTTTTTTAATCATGCCTTTGAACTTCTGAACGCGACTAATCTATCTGCATTTAGGTCTAGAAGAGGCTAATGTATTCAAATTGAAAGTTTCAACCTGAATGACCTTACCTGAAATATATCTAAGTAACAAGGGAAAAGAGAAAGAGAAGGAGCAAATCTGATAGGTCATGTTTCGTTAATTCAAGAGAACAACATAGAGGTTTGGAATTTCATCTATGAACCCAATAAAATACCACCATAGATGACATGGGAGGAGAAATTTCCAAGGTTTGAAACCCATATGAAAGAGAGAAAAGAAAGTCAGAAAGGATGAATCATACCTTTACCAACTACATAATCGCTCTTGACCTGATTAATTAAAGCCACCTTAAAACGTGCACCTCTTTCCCATCCAGAAGGCAATTTTGAAGAATCCGCAACGTCCAAATATATAGACAAGTAATCCACATTGTTCCCTTTTGGAAATAGAAGAAGCCGCCTGAAGCAAGTCCAGAGCAGATCAAATTACACAAATGTAAATCATGTCAAAGGGAACACAAACACACACACATTACTAAGTTGTAACAAATGGGAATTCGTCCAAATACCAGGGATAACCACCAATGAGGAAAGTCTCAGAATACAGCTTCTTGGTGTTCAATCTAGAGAAGTTCTTGATTGTCCATGTGAATTTATCATGTTTATTATCTCCTTTTTGCTGTTGCTGATTATTCATTTGTACTTTCAACTCCTGCACTAATACTGAAAATTTAAATCAATATATTATCAAATTTGAAATGAAACTAATGATTTACCACAACTGAAATAATTTTTTTAAGGGAAGCAAAATTATACAGAAAGGATAAATTTCAATTTTCCCTATGTGGTTTGCCTCATCATCGCTTTGCCCATCTGTGTCGCAGAGGAAGAGGTTTCATTGGTTTGCATGTGTTAGAAACAAGCATTATCCATTAGAAAATGGATGCCATAAAAGCTCAGGGATGTGGTGTGACAACAGAATTAACCTTCAGGGGGAAAAGTGACACTGACACACACACACTGTACCACAGGGAAGCAAAGTAAAATTGACCAAACCGATGGGATAAATTGAAACTATCCCTAAAATGAAACTATCTCAAAATAAAACCTCCAATTACAAGGTTGCAGGAAAGTGAAAGTTCCTTTAACACTGGATGCATGAACCTCATGAAACCCTAGTGTATGTAAAATCACAGTCACAGTACATACACTCAAATTGAACTCGCGTATCTTGAAAATCCAGAAACAAATAGACACAAGAAAACACAAATTATCAAATTCAACACAATTTTGGGTCAGATAATTCACGA
The DNA here is from genome assembly GCA_022379115.2 of Bauhinia variegata. NCBI lineage: Eukaryota > Viridiplantae > Streptophyta > Magnoliopsida > Fabales > Fabaceae > Bauhinia > Bauhinia variegata. The sequence goes on from CM039438.1 coordinate 17,431,695, forward strand.
AGCTCGTCAATACCGATACTCGTATGATACATAGATCAGTCGAAATGAAAGTTCATACAGCAAAATAAGTTAAAGTCCCAAAAACACATAATGACAGCTTCAAGTTCAAGAGTTACGAATCAAAATTAAAATAACAAGTGATCGAGTTCAGAACCGGGCACAGAGATAACGAACGAAAATAAACTTGTCGGTGGAAGAGGCAGCGAAGCTACGTATTGAGAGAAGCATACCTTCCTCCGAAGGGTTTAGACTTTGACGGAGAGAAAAAAGAAAGCGAAGAGTGTTCTAAGGGAACGAGCCGAAGAAGTGGGTTTAGACTCTATAGAGAGGATAAAGCTCCAAGTAGTCCAAAGAACCTACGATAAAAGTCGACAAAAAGCTATTTTGGGTATAAAGTTACTTTAGGTCCAAAGTTACTTTAGGTCCTATTGGTTCTTTTTTAAGATATGTGTTCTTGGGGTACTTTTCACTAAGGCTGATTATATAGTTTTACTTAGGATTTATTTTTATTTGGTGTATATATTATATTAAACAATTTTGTACAACCAATTTTAATTAATATTATTTGATACAGTTTAGTGTTATATTAATAATTAAATCTCATTATACCTGATTATATTATTAAAACATAAGTTTTTTAATCTTAAAAAAATTAAATAAGAGTTATAGTTAACTATTGTTATTAGAAATTTTTAGTTGAGAGTAATATCACTTTCAATATTTTACTCCTTTGATTAATTATAAAAATTAAAAAGCTATAGATACATTCAATGATTTTAAAAAATAAAAATATATTAAAATTCATAATAACAAAAAAAATTATAATTGATTCAAAGATTATTTTTATAAAAAATATATAATTTTTATAAATCTCACATTAAAATAATATTAAATTTTTTTCAACTATTGGACGTGTATATGGTTGCATGACTGGACGGGCTAACGACAAACCTCGTTTTTAATCTCTTAAATCAAAGTTTATACTCTGATAAAATAAATCAAATTCACATTCATAAATGTTTAACGAAAAAAAAATATTGATAAATTTTGTTCTCAAATAGCATTTATTTTAAATTTATAATACGATAAAGTAAAATTATCTTTCTCTTTTGTTATTTTTAATTTAAAATTTAAGCTTTCTAGCGGATATTTAAAATTTAAAACTTATGTTTATATTTCTTAAATAAAAACAAGAATCTAAACCAACAGAATATAAATAATTCAAAAATGAACAGCGTGTCACACACAAAGTCACCCCTGCGACTAGGTTTTTACAAGGAAAACTACTATGAATTTTCTAACTGATCGACGTAAATGTTCCAGGAAAATAAGACCCAGCCAACGAAATTTGGAAATTTAAGATGCTTGGTTTCGAGTCTTTATGGTCTATGTATACTTTTCTCAATAGTCGTTATCAAAATTTGTATAATTCTTAGTATTTTTTTTAATTTTATTATTCCATCGTTGTCATCACCCAATTTGATTATAAATATAAGGAAAATTTTATTTTATCCTTTTATAAATTCATTAAAATTTAAAAAGATAATCACATTTTAAATTTTCAAATAAGATACTCACATACAAAAGGTTAATCTTAATAGGTTTTGTAGTATAAGAATTTTATTTAAAAAACTTAAAACAAATGACTCTTTTTGCACAAATATTTTTTTTGTCAAATTATTAGTCTTTTATATTTTTAAAAAATTATTTTTTTTCCTTGATATCAATTTCTGTTGAAAATTTTATTTTTTTAAATTTAACCAAAAAGTTAAATTAAGTCTTTATAATTTTTGAAAGTTAAGTTTTAGTTTTTATATTTTACAAAATTATAAAACGATTATTATAGTTTTTTTAAAAAATTAACATTTCATCTTGTCATCATTGTCGATACAGGTCTCCTATTGTACAGATTTAGTTTTTTATGTACAAGTAAATACTTTAACTATAATATCGAATACTAAAAATTAAGGATTTGTTAGCCTAAATAGTCTTTATTTAGTTTTTTGACTATTGTTTTGTGGAATATAGTTGTTAGGATTTCATGCTTTGTCCAAGATAATAAAGAAGCTTTTTTTTTTTTTTAACATTTAATATTATAGCTTAAGTCTGTAAAAAAAAAAAAAAAAAACTTGTATGGACAATAATGGCAAGAATTAAACATTAATTTTTTGAAAACTATGAGCATTGTTTTATAGATTTTTGAAAGTATATAAATTAAAACTTAACTTTAAAAAACTATAAAGAGTAAAAAGAACAATTTAATCTTTTGTTAAATTTAAAAAAAAAAAAAACATTTTATGGTAATGATAAAAGTTTAATTTTTTAAAAAACTATAAAGACTGTTTTTTAAGTTTTAAAAGTATAAAGATTAAAATTTAACTTCTTAAAAATTATAACCAACCAAATTTTATTTTATTTTTGCCTTTATTAGCTTCCTAACTCACCTACCATACCATTGACTCATACCATTAAATGTCATGGAGATTCCATAGACATTACTATATACTTAGAATCTCAAATACTAAGTCTTGTTGGCACACATAACATCAATGATTCTCTATTTATTTACTGAATTTACGTAATATCGTAAAAAGGAAACATTTTCATTTGTTTGAATATTAATACCGAAGTAAAAGTATCTCGTAAAAAAAAAATGAAGTAAAAGTAAAATTGAGATTTTGATCATAAAATTAATTTGAAAGTTGAGTTGCTAAACCACAATAATTTGGTATTTTCTTTGATATATTTATAATTGCACCACACAAGCTTTGGCAATAAAACTACGTGAAAGTTTTTCTTTTTCAAGAATCTAGGAGTATTCAAACATAAATTAAATTTGTAACAAGAACCATCAGACAAAGAAAAACATTTTATTTTATAATTTGTCTACTAAATCCCATAACCAAGTTCAGCTTCTATGTCTTTCTCTTCAAAACCTTCTTCTACTTTAGCCAATTCTCTACTTGCAAGCTCAATATCAATTTCTGCAATAGCCAATTTGGCCTTGAGCTTCGTCGCTTCATTCTCGAAAGCAACCACGTTATGCCTTAGATTTTTCAACTGCTCCACTCTTTCAAAATAAGTTCTTGAATCCAATGCCGATTGAACACGTGGCTCCAACCAAGCCAAGTTAAATCCAAAGGTTCCAAGCTCCTCCCATAGAAGCTGAAGCTGATTGCAGGAATCTTCAGTCATATCCTTCAACTTGGTTGTCTTGAGGAAATATAGAACTTGACCCAAAGCTGTGAATGCCCAAAGAATGAACTGTGGACTTCTTTTCCTCTGGCTTTCAATGAGTGAAGGATCCCTTGAGCATACCTCCTCCAACAGTGGAACAAAAGCTGCTTCTTCTGGCCCAAAAGCACTTAAATCTATAAGCTCGCTGAGAGGAGTAAAGGGAATTTCCTCATCAGATATAGAAGGGTACAAAATGGGAGCTGTAGGTGCTGCTATCTGTTGATGTTCTTGTTGTATGAGCTCAACTTCTGCTGCACTAGATTCATGGGCCGTGCGACTTAACCTCTCAAAAGAAGATTCTATTGCTTGATCTTCAACTAGAACAATTTCCATTTCTGTTTGATCACATTCTTGAACACTAACAGAGTCATGGGTTGAAGACATGTTACTGATACTTGCGCTTCTGGAGTGGCTAGGTTGAAAATTGTCAAATGCAACTGCAGAAGCAAAAACATGGGCTTCAATGATGCATGAATTGTTTAGAATATAGCCTTGATTAGGGTCACTGAAATCACTGAAAGGTAAGAATAATGAACCCCAGATACGATATCCTGAATTGAACTTCTGTTGAGTCTCTGAAAAGGAAAAAAGAGAAGTAAAGGAGATCAGAAAATTGAATTTCTTACCAAAATGCAAAAGAGAAGAAGAGGGATTTGAATACCTTTGACGATTGACTTATTGGCATCCAGCTGATTAATTAGAGCCAACCTAAAATATGCAAATCTGGTCCAACAATAATCTGGTATAGAACCTGAAACCTTCAGAGACAACGATAGTTGGTCTAGTTCTTTTCCTACGAGGATTCTCCTGAGAATAGGATTGCACATTGTAAATCAAATCAAAATCATGTACCAGAAATAAATTGGCCAAACAAGAAAAAGAAGAACATTTTAATTATTGAAAATTCGCCTCGTACCATTTACAATCTCCTCCTTTAAAAGCATCGGAGCGCAGTTTCTTAATGATCTGCTTTGAGAAGTTTTCAATTTTCCATGTGAAATTCTCAAAAGGGATACCCGTAATTTCCTGCTGATTCTCCATTCCAATTTCTAATAACTAAAAAACTACATCTGCTGCCGCTGGAGAAGAAAAAGAAGAATTTGAAATTTTGAATGCTTCATAGCTCTAAAATTTCATGTGCAAACAAACGCAAGTGGACAATTTAGAACTTTAAGACCTTAAATTCAAACATGAAAACGAAGCTGAGAGGACTTTGTAAAAGATGGGTAAGAACTGATTTGAATAATGATATTAAACCAGAAAACAGAGCCAAAATCAGTTGTAGATTAATGCGTACTTGTTCAGAGAAAGAGAAAAGGCCTGAAATGGAAGAAAGATGAAGACAGAAAATAGCAGCACGCCGGAGATGGAAGTCAACTCTTCAACTGGGGTTTGTGTGCAATGAAACAAAACAACCATGACATTTCAAACCGATAAACGTGTATGTACGTACGAAAAGTGAGTGGCTAACAAATGGAATCTTTGGAAATTTAGAAAAAGCTTGGTTTTGTAAAATAATAATTTTTTTTGTATTTTTATTATTTGATCCTAAAACAGAATATGGATATTTTTAGTGTATATCTGCGGGATTCGTTTTCTCTGTAAAATAAAATAATCAGCAGTAATGCTATCCTATCCTATCCTCCCATAAATGAATCTTTCTTGTTCTACAAGTGCATCCTTCTTTTCAAACAATTAATATAATATTGTGAACCACATTTTCCTGGCAAAGCAATGCAAAATAATTAATCGGGTCAACTTCTTTGCAAGAATTATTCTAAGCCTCCTCCCATTCTTCTTCTTCTCTCTATAGTTTTCTCACAAATACTTTGTGTCAATAAATGGTAAAGAAGATACATCCCTTTTAAATACGTTGATATAGTGACGGCAATTATGCTTATTATTTTAAATTAAATATTGGAAAATATTATTATATGAAATTTTCTAATGCTACAAGGGTAGGAACCTCGAAGTTGACCACGAAGAGAAATAATAAAAATGTTAACGTTTACTCACAAACAAAAAGAGAAATAATAAAAATGTTAACATTTTCATTTCTCTCTTATTTTGCATACTGTTATCAGGTGTTATTCTTGATGAAGTTTGTTTGTAAAAACAATTTAAGGGTCTCTTAGTAAATTGGACAGGAGTCCTTTGACTAAAGAAACAAAATTAAATTTCAAATTTAATACCTAATAGGGATGTCCCATAACAAATTGGGACGGCCCAAAAATAATTTTGCTTACCTTTGACGCACCACCCAAAAATAACGAAGGATTTCTTTTGATACCCTACTTTTCTTTTTACACCCTCAAACACTTTTGTTTTCACATCTGATCGCCCATTTGGCTGGGGACGTGTAAAGAAAAAATAAGGGTATTAGAGGAATTGACCAACATAAGAATACGGGCTAAAGATTCAATATATAACACGCACATGGGTGGCCCATAAAAGACAGCGTATATTTTACGCGGGCCCAGAAAAAATAGCTTTTATTAGATGCAAATTTGATTATGCTGAGGCCCATAAACGACTTAGCGTATATTTGAGGAGGGCCCAAAATAACATAGCTCATATTTAACGCACCGCCCAAAAAATAGTAGCGTTTATTTTACGTACGACCCAACAGTATATAATAGCATATGGGCTAAAGATTGGTCTTGCAAAAAAAGAATAATTATATCTCAAGACTCTCAATGCCGGATCAATCTGGAGGTCTGCGGCGACCCATATTTGGCAATGGTCCTTTTTCTTCCTCCCAGTTAAAACCCCTCTATACCCTGTGTTATGGTTAAATTTCAGAAGAGTATTAAAACCCTTGTACAAGAGAAATTCTCAAAAAATGAGGCTTGACTTAGTGAATATATGATGATTAAAAAGTTGTCAGGGTGGATAGAGGGTTGGGACTGTTGCTTGAAGTTCCTTCAATCCAGAGTCAACTCCGGCATATGTTAGTGTATGTTCTTGTTGCCATTTTAGTTGCTGGACTAGTTTTTAACAATGCATACCTTTCAATGTGTGGATTGTAATTAAAATTAATACAAGGAAGGAAATTGTGTTCGAGTTCGGATTCTTGGGTTAAAATCAACTTTTCTTGTGTATTTTTACTTAAACAAAGGCAATACATAGACTTCACTTTTTTTATCATACTTAAGAGTGTCATGTTGTAGGGAAGGGGGTGAGAGAAACCTCATTCTATGAATATTCCTTTTGTTATGTACTGCTTTTATTGTGTTTATTTGTCTCCAGATGATCTGGTCACGTGTTATTCTCTCAGCAATGGGAACTCCATCTTCATGTTTTTCCCCCTTCCTATGAATGGCTAATCACTTTGAATATCACATGATTTGATTGAGCTGCATCTTACACTAGTTTGATTGATTAATTCCTCTGTCAACTGGGTATCTAAGTTTATTATGAGTATGACAATAATATTACCTAGTGTTATGGTCTCTGGTACTCATTCTCTTGGTTGTTTGTATTGTATGAGGCAAAGTACTTATTAATTTCTAGGGAGGCCAATATAGGTGTTCTGCTTGTTTAATATTTATTTCTTCTAGCACCACTCCTGTTAGAATAAATAAATAGATTTCCGCTGATATATCAGCAAAACCCAGCAGCCTCTGCTGAAGGTAGCAGAGCTACAATACCCCAGAAAACACAAAATGGAAAACACCAGGCCAGAGCCCTCACACACAATCCCAGGCTGAAGCCCTTGCAAAGAGACTGAACTCTCATCTACAACTCCATAGTTCAGCTGATCCATGATTTTCATTTCCTTTTATCCCTTAATAGGAATTAGAAGAACAAATAACTACCGATTGTATTAGAAATTCAGGAAAGCAGCAAGTAGGCTGCATATTACAGCAGAAGGACTGCAGTCCTTTTACAGGGCCTAATCCCTGCCAATGGAAGCAAAGCTTCTAATCTAACAACTCTCAATAATACATTATACCCCTCTCCATCTACTCACCCTTAATTATAGTTACTGACACCACCCAGCCTAGCCTAGTTGGCAATTCTAACTAACTACCTATTCATTTGGAGATAATCGCCTTTTTTCTTCTTTGTACATCCTTCTGCTCATTAGGCCATAAGTGGCAGGCTCATAGCCCATGTCTCTCAGAATTTTCCTGGCAGAAAGTTCTTGGTAGACTGAATTTGATTGCAGAAAACTTAAACCACATGAAATGTTTCTTTGTTTGATGTGCGTCTCTCCTCTATATTTTGTATGGGTATTGCAGAAACTTATAGTTGATCATCCAAGGTAGTTCATTCCAGCAGTGATTTAAGCAAACTTTTTCCTTGTGTCATTTTCTAGAATTACCTTATGCATTGTTATTTTCAATTTTTATTTTTGAACCAGATCTGAACTCGGATTAGAACCAGGAGGTGATCCAAGTGCAACATATTGTGGTGATGGATGGTGGTTATGAAATCCGTTCTGCATCAGATGATGAGCCCTTGCGAAAACTTTCTCTTTATTGGCGTGGCTATTCGATTGAGTCGAAAGCCTACCAACGCATAAAGGTTCCAATTCGAGCGAGAGCCCAAACCAAACGGGGGAGGCGAGAACATCTTGATCGAAAGCTCCACTGTTCTGAATAATGAGAAAGACTTTTCACAATTCGATCAAATCGATCTAGATGGACAAGTAACATGTTCTATTCCTTCTTCACGGAGAATCAACCTTAGTTTCATGATAAAGCCTACAAGGTTTGCTTCCCTTTCCGACATGCTTGGACAATTCATCTTAACATTGATTTGAAGTGAATTTAATTGATTAAGACATTGTGGTTTGAGTGCCATCAAGTTCCGTGAGGACCTGTCTGCTGACTTGTGTCCGGGAATAAAATGTGCAAGCAGGAGATTATGGTGAGGTACATTTGTTATGCATTATGCTGATTCAATGTGATTATTCTAATGACAGGGTTTCTCAAAATGATATGGTTAAAATGGGTATTGCCTGGTTGGGGAAGTTGTTGACAGAATAACATCCAATGCTGTTGTAGTTTGTGTCTATGCAAGAGGTTTCTCAAGGGGCACAATATTTTTAGAGCACTTGGCAGATCATCTTGGTATAAATTTCCTTCTGCTTGATAAAGGGCTTCCACTGGCTGCTGTTTCTTTTCATAAATTTTCTTATAGTTGCTGCTGATTATGCAGGCCAACCTTCTTTGGTGAAGCCAGTCTTGAAACCTGGATATACTTTTGATCAACTTTGGTTCTAGGTACAATAAAAAAATTCAGCCTGTTATCTCACTCTCCTCTTCCTGCAGATTTCTTTCAAAAATTAAAGAGTGCCTCCTTTCTTACTTTCTCTCCCTTATAATTATAAATACAGCACCTAAGAACTTTCTTATTAACCTCCTATCTCCACCCTAACAGCAATATCAGCATATTGTGTGCTTTAGTGTAAAGTCTTAAAAGATCGTCTGATTTGATTTGAAGTTTCCTCTTGATCAATGTAGATATTGAGGGTAATAATTTGATTCTATCTGCGAAAAGTTCTATAATCAAATCTTCCCAGCAGATTCCTGTAGATATTTGTGAGATTCGTCCTAACTCAGTTGTCCATGTAAGTGATGGCTTTAAACATCTTCCCTTGATATACACATCTTAAGGTCTATGTAGTTTTTTTTTTCTTTGTGAAACTTCATTGCGTGCTAGATATGGTGTTGTATTGCTGAATTTTTCTGCTTCTCCTAAATGAATTCTTGCTGGGAAGCAGGGGCTATATTTGTAACATAATTGAGGTGGTTGCTTTATCCGTTTCCTTGGGCGTTTGACTGGTGTCTCTCCAAGAAATAAGGTGTTTAATTTTTCCACATTTCTTTCTTTTCTATTCCTCATTCCCCTGCCCTCCCTGCATCTAGACTTTGTTAGTTATTTATGTGAATAATCCAGTTATCTCTTTCTTTTTATATAGGCATCAGACGACCGGAAAACCAACCTTTTGGAAGCCTATTACATTGGACAATCTGTTCGCAGTCATGTATCCAATCTCAGTATACTATTTGAGGCTTGAGATTTCAGTTTTGTGAAGATGTGGTGCAGTTTTAACATAGTGCTTTATATATTTCCTCTTCAGGTCAATAACGAAAGTGGTAGAATAGCACTCTCTAAAGCAGACATTATGCTCTTCTAAAGATGCATCATTTATTCAGGATTACTTTCTTGTTGAGGAAAAGGTACAAATGGTTGCAGATTGCTTTTTTTAGTAGTGCTGTATGACCTTACATTCCTATCATCCTATGCAATTAATACCTATACCTGTGCGTCTCTTTTTCTCTTATTCACACATGCACACTTAACACGTACATGGTTGTCCGTGTTCTATTCACAAAGGCTTAAACAAGTTATATCAAGAGAATGGTCATTCTATGCCTGGCAAGCATGTTAGGACCTTGTTGGCTTGCTGGATTTCTATATAAGGTATTCTTGAAGTTTGAGAATTGGTTGAGATAATTTTGTTCATATGAGTGTCCATTTCAATTGTTTGCTCTTCATGGAAAATGATATTGACATCTACATTATGTTCTGTACTTGTATAAGTGGATAAAATTTGTTTTAAATTTATTGTTTGTATTATGTGGGCAGACTCTGTAATTTCATAATATCATAATGTTTGTATTATTTCTATGCACATTTTATGTGATTATTTTAATTGCCTACCATAACTTCTTTTTTTTTTTTTTAAAATATTTATCTTGAAAATTCTTGCCACATCCTGCCCTATCCCCCCCCCCCCCAAAAAAAAAAAAAAAGACGAATTGTGTATAATACATCTAATTCCTATAAACTTCTTTGCAACGTTTGGGCTCCAATGAATGTGATTTGAAGTGGGATGAAGGATTTAACATCAGCACTGTTGTTAAAGGATTAGTTGAATATGTTAAGGATGTCAGAATTGTAGTAAGCTTTGAGAAATATTAAGTTGGTCCTATCCTGTATCTGTGATTATAATGTTTGGTTATGAGTGGATGCAGTAAAAAAATTAATTCATTAGTTGGATTGCTTATTCAGCCTAAATTTTCTAAAATATTAAAAATTATCCTAAAATAGAATTGGAAAATATTAATAGAATTGAGATAGTGTTGGATTACTCAAGTTGGTCCAAAGAAAACCTCTTTTTAACGGAGGTTATGAACACTGTTCTGCAATCACATTTTGATTGTAGTTTTTCTATAATTACTCTACAAACAGTGAACCCTTCAGAACCTTCACTAGCAAATGGTAAGCTGCAAGCTGAGGAAAATGACCTTGTGTCTTCAGAATCTTGACCGTGGAGTGAAAACCCAAATGTCTCTTGATGTAAAATGCAACAGATTTTGGCACAATGTAATCTTTCCTTGACTGGATTATCGTGCAAGGCACCGTAATTCGTGGCAATACCCATCTCATGTCACTCAAGAACACTGTTCTTGCTACACTGAGTGCAATCTTTGGTTTCCTTCTTCTGAGACTGTATTCAAACCCTGCAATGGCAGCAGAGTTATGTACACCCACAGCAATTCGAGAAAAGCTGTGGGCCCAACTTGAGAAATTTTGGCTCATTGCTTTGAAGATAGTGTTGAGTTCTGATCTTGTGAAGCCTCCTTCGTATCCTTTTGCATTGAGATACCTGCAGAGAAGTGGGTAGTATACTTGAGAAAGTGTTAGGGTACAGAAGATGTGTCACGCCTTGTGACTAAATGTTAATATCAGTGAGGTAAAAGATATCAGTGCTTACACCTTATCACAATACAGTTAAAACAACAATAAAGAAAAACTTAATAGATATGACTAAATCCATTGACTCATTTTTGATCTTATCACTAACTTTTTTTTAAAAAAAATGCAGAATTTTATCACCTTGGAGAACCACTTAATAAGATTAGATGTTCAAAGAGTTCTGGCCTCTTTGTTGCAGCTAGACACCCAATCATGGCCGACATAGAGTGACCTACGTATACCGTTTTCTTCAGATTGAGCTGATCAAGAAGGCACACAAAGTCCTGTGCATATGCATCAAAAGTTGCATACTTGCTTGGATCATAAACTTGAGAACTGACATTTGGTGAGAAAGCCAAGTCAAAAACCAACACCTTGAAGTAACATGCTAGGTAAGGAATAAGATAGTGCCGTACTGTCTGGTCCGTGCCAAATCCGTGAGCCAGAACTAAGGTTTGAGTGCCATTTCCGTAGAAATTAGCTTTTAGTGCTTCAACTATTCCTCCTCTACATTCGCACATCGTTCCCATCTTTGTCACTTACACACTGTTTTCCTCAGGTTGTATAACTTGCTATGACAACTAGAAAACAGTATTGAATATATAGTAGAATCTCCACACATTTATGAATTAAGTACAAAAAAAAAAAAAAAATCGTCAGAATTACGAATACATAACGAACACGCTACTGTGCATGGATAGAGGTTGTTGCGAAAATAAAGAAAAAAGAAAAACTAAACGGAAAGAAGACAAAGAAAAGTAAATAGACAGGATTGGTTTGATCACAAGCCTCAACTGCCTGAAATGGTTTTATTGTTTTTTTTTTTTTTTTAATAGTGACATAATTAATTAATTAATTAAAAATGCAAATATAGAAATGCTTATCAGATTGGACACATTGATAACTGGTTACTTGTTCGCAGTGCACCGCCAATAAAAGTAGCATAAATGCGATCAACAGACTTGCCGTCTTGTTTGTTGTTGGGACCTTTCTAAATTTATAGCTATCAGTTAGTAAGTGGTTGTTACGTCTCTATCCCTGCAAAATCCATCTTACTAATTAATACCTTTACTAAATGATAGATTTTGCACTTGTCCTTTCCAGGACACTATTGGAATTCACACGCCTCTCTCCACTCTAAATATCCCAAAAAAAGCACAATCGCAGATAGAGTACGAGTACGACAAATCTGCGTGCATGGAATTCAACAGAGCTGAAGTGTAATAATCAAATTTGATGCCAAGAAAGCTATATATTACTTGCGGCTTCAACATTATTTTGATGATGTACTCTTTTTCTTAATTATCATAAGAGAAAAACTTTCTTACTAAATTTTATCGTAATCTTTGATTAAATTACATCAACTCCTTATTTGTTTGGTAATTCATAAAAAATTCTTCTTACCAAACAAAATCCCCTAATTATCAAAATAAATAAACTGAAAAAAAATCATTTATACCCACAAAATACCCAAGTGAGAAAGATACTTTTATTGAACAATATACAATATTGTTACTATTGCCAAAACACAAAAAGATAAGTAAACAAATCAATCAACCAAAAAAAAAAAGAATACCCCTTCACTGATTTTGCTATTGTATAACTTATTCCACCCCAAGTCTTAGGCCTACAGTATGTAACTTGTAAATTCTACAATACACGCAATTACAAGAGGCTAACTGTAGTGTGTACCGATGAAGGACAGAAAACTTCGGCCAGATACTATATTCCCCAAGCAGCTGTCATCCGACTCCTAACAACAGCATGCATTGGATTGGGGAATTCTGTTAGCTTTTGGCTATTATTAACTGGACCAAGCGAGTATAGTTGTCATCACATGCTGTGACCAGTTCGCATCTCAATACCAGACAGGCAAGAAATGGCCAACAGCGTTCTCTTGAAGCTAGGAAACTAACTAACTGCCTTCCAAGCCCCGATATAAAAAGCTGGACTTGGGACAGCAGAGGTATATTTAATTCAGTGCATAGTGAACTCGTTCAAGAAGTTGAACTACCTGGTTTACAGAAATATGTGAAGGTGGAAGAGGCTTCAAACTTGGTTTTACCGCATCCAATGTTTCAGATAAAATGGCCTCTTGCTGCATGCTCGTCAGCTCCAAAAACTGAGTCAGCATGTCACCGTCCAGTATTTTGGGTGCTCCAACCTTTCAGGAAAATAATGACTTAATGAAAGTGTAGAATCTAGGACACGACAATTATGCAAAAATTTGCGCCAGGTGATGATAGTGTCAAGACCAACTCTGTCAACTGATAAGTTCTTCTATTGTAATCTCAGAATTCAGAATTTTTCAGAATGAGTTTAATCACATATATATATATATATATATAATGACATTTCCCATTTAAAATGAGGAAGTTGAAAGTGTGATATTGAACTTAAGTAAACATGTGATATGAAAGAGGGAAGCAGAAAGATTGTAAAGATTATCAGAAGTTTCTAGGTGATAGGAAGTTTGGAACAATGAAAATTGCCATCTGCCATGGACTAATTACTCCCAAATGTAAACACAAGTAGATTTCAGTAATAACTAAGAAAATAACCATGAAAAAAAAAAAAGCAGTGAAAGAGTAATTATACTATTGCGTAACTCTTGTCAAACCAAAAAGAAAAAAATCTCCCAACGATTAAAAGCCTTAAATGCCAGATATAATTTAAGTCAAATTGTAAGACTTACTGGACTTTCACGGCCACGAAATTCATTATGATCGTTTCCTAGAATAGGCGCAGTCAACGGATGAATTGCCAGTCTAGCTTGCACAGCTTCCAAGAGCTCATATTCTTCCCTACACAGAAAACAGATGATGTTACTCAAAACACAACAAAACTATAAAACAATTAACTAATTCAATAGTCTCTACTAAAGCACACCCAAAAATTCATCAATCATGTTGAAGTTGAAGATGATTATATGATACGGATTGCCAATAAAAAAAAAAAAACATGCGCGCACACACAGTGTTAACATTTAGCTGTCCTTAAAAACTAAAAAGTGATCTTTTTTACTTAAGAAAATAAACGACCAGAGTTTCTATAATAAGTAATAACCCATCATTGAAGAATACAATAGCAACTGTCACTATATTATCTGTACCACCCAAGTATCCAGTTGAACTCTGTCCTGTGACCAATTCTATCACAGGAAATTGCAAGATGATAAGATGAATTAGATGAAACAGCTTTTGTAATGTTTCTACTCACTGTTTCAAATGGCTATCAAGACTGAGAAGCAAGAAATGTAGAACAAAATACCTAATTAATGAATGATAAATTCATCCATCAAAATTAGATGGACTGGACTTCAGACAGGATGAAGCTGCTTTTGCCAAAAAAGAGTCATGGAAATTTACAAGGAATGACTCAATCCAAGAAGCAGTATAGCTCTGTGTATGTAATTAGCATGCATCCAGAAATATAGCTTCATGATTAGGCATACTCCTCAACTTTATTAGCTCACTTATTCAGGAAAACTTACTGCCTCAATCAACTGCCATACATGAGGAAAATTATCCAAGTAATGGCCTGACCACTGACTTCGATATCCCACATAAATTTGAGATGCTGACAATACTAATTGGTACCTTGATAAACGGATGAAGATCATTATGCTTCCTAACAGAGTACTGGCGATAATAGTATTGTGTAATGAGTCAACATTTGTCTTGGGGCCATCATAGCCCTGCAAAACATCATCAGCTGGAAGTCTGTATGAGTATGAACCCTGCAATAGATCATTAACTATATCAGCTGAATCACGGGCAGAAGATGAAGAGGAGAAACAGAATGCAGATATGAAAGAGAAGAAAAGTCTATTTAGTAACTACTACCAATCTATTAAACACATCAGTAAATCCAAACAGAAATTAATAAGCATATGTTGATTGTAAGGCATGAGGTGCTGCAGCAGACCTTGGTGACCTACCTTTGCAAGAATTCAAGAATTATTTAGTTTCTGTACTTAATGGGTTTCATGTTGCTCCTTTCTAATTCCTAATTAGATTTAATGTTGTCACTTCTTATTAATTATCCAATACTTCTACAAGTAAACCAAAGCTGGAGAAGATTATTGCTTCTACTGTACATGAAAAAACAAAGAAGGATACAAAGCCAAAAGAATCAAAATGATGTTGCAAAACCATTTCATGTTTATGCAATACTTTAAGATAAGTCATATATAATGGCCAAGTTCATCCCTGTCACACTTACAACGTTTGCATGAATAATGGAAGCAGTATCTTTGCAGAGGAATGGAAATAGGTCACTCAGACGATTGTTTCAAGCATATCAACAGTATACATGAGACAAAAATCTGTATCCTCTCCTTTCAAATGTCTATAAAAAAAATAACGCAAATAATAATAGTTCTTCCTTGACATTAAAGTGTACCTTTCGAATGCTCATAGCTACCTCAGCCATATAATAAGCACAGCTCAATGTCAAATTGCATTCTGGACTTGAATTGTCTGAGACGTGTGAGCAATAACAAATTAAAGTAAGAATCTTACTTTCAGGGGACATAAATAAAATAATAAAATGAATAAGCTTCTTTGAGTGAACAAAAATTTAATAAAAAGAATACATGAACAAATAAGACAACAGAACAAAGAAAGTAAAAGGAAACACCAGCTCAAACTTAGCTAATATTGTTTTGAATAATTAAAGAACTCCAATAGCATGAAAATGAAATTTTACAAGAAAAACAAAACAGCACATTCACATAAGCCCCTTCAACTATGGTGCAAACAACACAATCAAAGCACACTGGAGATACTGATAGGAAGTTATGCAGTTCTAGGTAGTTATGTGGTTGTGTGTTTGTAAGACAATTACTAGTGCTGGTTCAGGCAGTTACTATGTGTTTTCTTTTATAGGAGGCGTCGTAGTTTCTGTTCTCGTTGTGTGGTTTTCTTGGTTGTAGTGTGTTTGAAGGAGGAGAATCCTTGTTAGGACGAAACCATGTGTTAGGGCTTAGACCTGTGTTAGCTACTATTGTACTCTAAACCTGGTTTAATCCAGATTTATTATCAATAGTATTATAGAGTTTGTGTGTGCAAATCTTGAGTCTAAAGAAATGAGAGGTTAAGCAGCATTTCAATCTGCAAGAATTTAGCAACTGTATCTGAACTACAGAAAGAAAGTGCATTTTCTCCAACAGCAAAAGGCAAGAGAACCCTGTATAGATGAACTTCCTCACAAGCATGTATGTCATGCATAAATTTTTAGCTCAAAGAAACTTAATTTAGTGCACTTCTACAAGCATAACTCTAACAAAATTTAAGCACATTCATGAACCTAATTTGTTGCAAAACCAACCAATTCATATTTTAATACCCTGACAACATAATACTCCAAAGAGAGAGGTAACCATAATAAAGACCCTATAATTGGTAGCTTAGAATAAGAAAGGCCTAGTTTAACCCTACCCTCCAAATGATCTGAACATAAAACAGCAATGCTTCCTTTACGATCCGAAACAACAGCCGTGTCAGCATCCATAAGAATGCAATCAGCAACTAACCTCTGCGATGGGTCACAGTAAAGTTGCTCCAACTTTCTTGCTTCCTAGCATAGAATAATTAAACAAGCTCAATATAATATCTTCTCAATCAATGAACATCATAGGCAAAGATATGACTAGAGAACCACAGACCTGCCATGTCAAATTATAAATATCATAAGACAAACTTATACAAAGGAAATGAAAAGAGAGGAGGCAAGGGGAGACCAAAACACAAAAACATCTTCAAAATGAATAATTACAACAGGTCCACTATCAATACTCACCTCATGGTAAGCATAGAAAAGGATACCATCACGACAATCCCCGACAGCAATTCTAGTAAAATGTGCAGTTAAAGATGTTATCATGAAACGCGTCCGTGCCCAAGCAAATCTTCTCACTCTTTGGGGATTGTCATTTGGAAAACCACAAACATAGAACTGATAAAAAAGTCAATATCTCAATCAGAAGGCCATACACGTCTTGGACAATATACAGAATAAAAGGAGGGAAGACTTCTGAAACTTACAATATTTCCAGCAGATGCCAAGAAGAAACGATCAAGATAGGGACAGATTGCAAGTACCATTCCCTGCCATGTGGTTGAATAAGCCAATCGCAACTGCCAAATTTCATTTTCTTCAAGTTTGATGCCATCAGAGCTATTATCATCAGGGCTGCTGCCAAGGCTGCTGCTTGATAGCTGTTCCGGGGGGTATCCGACCATGTCATGGAAAGGTGATGTTCTTTGAGATGAAGACCCTGCCTTCGAACAGAATGTCATTGAACCACTATCCGAATTTTGCACATGCTCAAGACACAGAACAATAAGACGGCCCTTGATACTGCCAAAGAAGCACCAAATTAATATACGTCAATCAATGTGAAGTGTAGTAATTACCAACCAACAAAAATTAGAAAAGCATGTATGCCACCTGTTCTTTTAGTTACTATCAATTTTTTTTTTCAAATTTTAAATGAGTAATCATAAAACACCAACTCTTACCATAGACATAATCTGAGGCATTCAAATTTATAACTGGACCTACTTAAGATTTTTCTAAGTGGTTCAGATTTCACATCACTCTTCTATCATACTTTTTGAGTGGTGAACCAAACATTTCGTATCTCAAATTACTAGATCAATCAGCTTCTCTAGTTCAGGACTTAGGGACCATCACTATGGTACAAACACATGACCTGATTAGCTAGCCAACATGAAACATATAGATTATCACAGTCAGTTTGGTAATATATACAGATGAAAAAGGAATATATTACTCCCCCCACCCCCCTCCAAGACACGGGGCAGGCGTCTTGCACCTGCACTACTATTATCAGAAAACAGTTATATTTGGAATAAGCAAATTGAGTTTTTTTGGCAGTGTCTTAACACCACCATCATTCTTCACATAAGGTACAGAAGAATCATGTTTTCTAAATACCAAGCATTTAAGCATAAGAAATTTTTGCACAATTGTGAAACTCTGCAATCTGCACAAAAAAAATTGAAGCATAACCAGAATCTTAGTTCATTTAACTCTTACAAGCCATAGTTTAGACCAGGAAAGGCGTGTGACAGCAATTCAATAGTAGAAGACCAAAGCATAAATTAGCTTCTACAAAAAATAAGAGAAAAGACAGATGTAAAACCTCTCTGCTTCACCACTGGGCATTATGGCTGGACCAGAAGACAGGCTAGTACCAACCACAAGCACTTGTTCACTTCCAACCCTTACTAATTCCATGGATTTTCCAGTTTCTCCGAGTTCAAATCTAAAGGATGACAGTACTGAACCACTTAATGGGTCTACACAACATACATCGGATAAACATGCCCCATAATTCAATTCTGTCCGCATCACAAGCAACATCCTACTTTCATTGTGATACAGGACCTTCCTTGGGGTGCCTTCCAAATGAAATTTCTGCACATTAAGTCTCTTGCTGTGCACCATCTCCACCTAATGCATCACATGATCAAGACTGTATAAGTCAAGACAGGAAGAACCGCATACAATATCAAAAGTCATGTAGGTTAACAGTATAATTATTTCTAAGAAACGGAAGATTAAAGAATCAAACCAGGAAATGATACTGAAGCGTCATGTTCTTACCAGATGTAGACTGTTCTCTGCAACAAAGAATATCCCACTAGGACACTCAGCAGAGAAAACAGGAGTGACATGTGTTGAAGGCTGAAATGAGATAGAAGTATAAGAAAGGCTGTGTCTTGCACTATGCAACAACCATGGCCTATCACTGAGAGCAATTATATCAGCATCAAGGGTGTCACCCAGAGGAACCAAGAAAACAGGAGTAATGCCAATTCGACGAACAGCAACCAATTGAAGATTAATAGGAAGATCCTTTATCTTGTTTAATGCATTATTCTCAGACATCTGCATAGCAAAAGAATTTACCAAATTTATATTAGATAAAGCAGTATCCACATTTACAGATGAAGATGTGGAAGGACATTGACTGGGTAGATCTGACGAAGGAATCATTGAGCCACTAGGCCACTCAAAGCGAAGCAGCATTCCATTCCTCAATCCAGCAAGCACATATACCCTGTCAACAAATACAAGCCGTACATCTTGAGGTATACAACCACTTATAGCAGTTCCCATCGTATTCATTATTGATATTGTCCCACAAGCAACAATTCTAACTCCTCTATCAGGTGCAAAGGACAAAATCTCCACTGAAGGCCTGTGTGTACCGATAACAAAAGTTTTATTGATGTCAACTCCACTTGGAAAGACAGAGATGTGACTACTATTTTCTAAAATGGGTGAATTTGATTGTTTCTTCTCAAAATTTTGTCTGGGTATGGAAATGCATGATAATTCATTCTGCAATTCCAAGTGTTGCATATCATAGATTTCACAATGATAAGCTGACAGATATCTAACACCAAGGATGAATAGACAGCAAGGATTCGAGGTTGATACAACTATAAAATTATGCCCAACTGCTCCCAAACTAATATTCACATTGTTTGGGGACCAAGATGTACAAATAGGAGAGGACAAAGGGACACCTTCTGGATGAGCGGCCTTAGTAGGCAAACAAAGCCTAACTGCACATTGGTGGATCTGAACAAGCAAGCCGTCACTCACAATGCCACATGCCAATGTAGAGACATTAGGCTGGAAACCAACAGAATCAGTCACATCAGTAAAACTTACGCCAACTGACAATACTCTGGTCTCTTCAACAAATGATAGCACAAGAAAAGAATGATATAAATCACTGACTTTCATTTGAATTGTCCAAATACCAGTTACCCCTTGATATATAGGAGCAGTCCTGAGCAACTTTTCTACACTAATACCACTTCGAATAATCCTTATTGACCCCTCAGGTGCCACACCACAGCAGGCAAACATTTGATCATGCTTCTCATCATGATAATCCACAACTGCCATATCCAAAATTGGTGAAATGTTTTGAATAGGACTTCTATAGCATAGCCTTCCATCTTCCAATTTCAGGACCATCCCATCTCCCATATCTACAAGGACAGCCAAATATCCACCTTCAACCCACAAAAGTGCCTTACAAGGTAGACCTTTATAGAGACATTCAGAGAGATTAACTTTAAGGCCATCAGAATCAAAAATAATTTCAATCATGAAAAATTCCCCTGTATCTACACAGAAGATCATCTTAGGATCTCTATTATTTTCAGGTCCCCAACTCCACGAGCATACATACTTGTAACTTGAATTTGGATTTCCATTTTCACTATCTATGCACATAGGCTCATAATCACTACTAAGCTCCAATAAAGCAGAGGCAGCAACATTAAAGCGTTCATCATCAACATCTTGCAATTTACATGAGTCTTCAACAAAAGTCTGCTCTTCCACAGCATTGGGTAAATAATTTAAGCTAGTCCGGTAGACACAGCATGGATTGCGAGGATCTCTAAGATCCAGTAAGAGAGCATCACCAGCTCGGAATAGAAAGGCAAGTCCGCAAGAGTTCGGAACTTCAACAATGTGATGTGCCAGAGGTCCAGCTTCAACATACTGGGAAATCACATAGATAGCATGACCTTCAATATTCCATTCCAATAATAGCAATTCATTTAGAATCGCATCCTTCCTGTAATGCAAAAAATAAATGGAATTCAATCAAAACAAATCATCAGAACAAAGGCTATAGAAATATAGGCCAACTCATAGCACCATGTAAACTTAGATAAATTTGAATGACCACTGCCAATGTACATAATTACCATACCTATTTAGAAGAATGGCTAGTACAGGATTGTGCTCCTTAGTTAGTTTCCTCGAATGTTGCGAAATAAAGCACATACTCCATATGGTACCACGTATACTATTTCTCTGGATGCTTCTGGAAGTATTTGTAGTCCCTTCACTTTCAGGTGGGTATATTATTTTCTAGAGTTGTTCCAAAAGGATCATATAAGTATTTTTTGAACCAGATAAGTAAACAAAGAAGAATAATGTATACTAGTATAGGTTTATGACATCATGGAATTGGCAGGGGAAAAAATATTAAGATAACAAATTCCTCCACTTTCTTTAAAGACCATGATGAAGAATGTACAAACAGAATGACAATCCTGTCCTCAATGCCAACATACAAACACACATGAACATGCAGCTTATCTGAAAGGCAAGATAGGATAGTGGTTCTAGACCTCATCGATGATATCACTGCCCTTAGACATTGACAAAGAAAAGAGAGCCAACCGATCTTCATATGCACTGGCAGCAATAAAACAACCACTGCAGAAAAGGAACCACAAGAGTTAGTAATACTCACACAAGTTTCCCATTCTTTTTCCTTCATACAATTTGATATAATTTAGAAATGCACCCTATTACGCAAGAGTACAGTTTAACCAAAAAAATCAAGTCTGTAAATATAACACTTGAAGATGGTAAGAAAATATAGATGCTTTCCATAATATGTTTGACCAACCAAAAATACCTGGAATCAACCGCTAGCATTCTTCCAGGAAGATTCCTTGTATTTCCAGGATTAGATAACTGAACATGAGTTACAGGAAAAAACCTACATCGATGCATGAAGGAAAGGCAAAGAAACTTAGGAGGGAATAATCTGTTGTTCAAGATAAGTATGTAAAAATTCAGAAATGCCCTTTCTTCCGTTGGGCAAGAATGAGCAAGAAAACAACCTGTGCATTTCATTGCAAAATGTAAGCAGTGACAGCTTCCCGGAATCAGATATAACAACCAAAAGGTCTTTACCCCACATCTATACAACCAATAAATAAATAAATCACAGTAAGATCAGCCTCAGCAAAAGAATTCCAATCACAACAACTGATTTCATTCAATAGAAGGGAACTATTGCTCAAGAAAGTAAGCAGTTTTATTAACAGCCAATGATTAGTTGTCTATGAAAAACTCACTACAGGTGAAATGACTAATAGACCTGTAGATCTCGTGCATGAAATTTCGCATTCCAGGGTAATATGGCAATATCTTTAATTGTGCCAAAAACAGCCTGATCACAGACAGATTGCGCAATCCCGTCATCACCTATTATTACCAACTCTATAGATGTCTCCTGAAAGCGTTAACCCATAACAGCAGCAACTACATTAGTCACAATATAAGAATAGTATCAACAGAAGAATGTAATAGTTGCATTATGCTAGTTATAACAGGAAAGAGTTCGCTGCCAGCACCCCTGACCATGTTATAGACACAATTAGAGGAAAAGCATTCGTTAGAGGAAACTATTTTATTTTCCACACAAGATGAAATCCTACTAGCAGAATATGTTCCACTGTCAAAAAGGACTGCACTCCCGACTCAACTATTTCATTTCAATCCTTGCCCAAGGTTGAATTACGAAATTTTGGTCAGTCATCAACAGAATGGAAGCAGAAGAAGAATGATGAGGAAGAAAGAAATAGAACAAGTACCTTTCCAAAAACGACGTCACGGGAGGAGGGTGAGCGGATGTGACCGTATAGGACCTGAAGGACGGCACTTCCTCTGAGAACGCACTTGGCAAGGTAGTGGGCGGAGCTGGAATTAGATGAAGAGGGACCGCCCTTTGCAGAAGAGCACTCTTCCTCTGAAACCGCCATTAACGATCAATTCGAACTTCAAAAGCGGAAAGTTTAGGGCTTTATGTGAATAACTCTTTCTCAATAAAACTAAACTGCGAGCTTTGAATACTACTTGATGGTTCTTTGTGCTGCCATTGAAACACTATAGGCACTGGCACATGCCACATACTACAAAGACGAAGAATACTTTCCCATTTTCCTTTCTCAGAGAGATGGGAAGTATTATTATTGATGCGGTTTTGTTAATCTCACTAACAAGATTACTTGTCAAAACACCCTAAAGATAAAGGTAAAATAAGTAAATCAATCTTTTTTTAAAAAAAAAAAAAGGTAAAATAAGGACTTAGTACATAATTAATCAATTAATAATGATAGGTCTAGTTACAAACAATATTTATATAATCCAAGTGAAGAGAAAACTAAACTAAATGACATAAATATTTATCTAAAATATCATATCGATAAAAATTAGCTTTTTTAATGTGAGATATAAATTGGTTGTGAGAAGATAATTGAATAAACATATAATTTCAGAACATGAATTCACACGTCTCTCAACATTAATTTTCAGTTTGCACTAAACGGATATAGTGATTTAACTTGTAAATACTGTGACCATTAAAAATTAAAAAATGAAGCACTGAGTTTTATTGATCTTTTGTCATGACGATAAATTTTGTGGTGAAGATTTCAGAAAATATATCGAGGTCCCTGCATAATACCTTAAGGGGGAAAAAGTGCTATTGATCTATGTACTGTATAGGTTGCTGCGTGCGCCTTATAATTATCCCTATCACAGGACACATATCAAAGAGCAAAATGATTATGCTTCAGTCATTATCCTCTTCCCTCTTGATGAGCATCGGGAGGTGAAATTTGGACTTAAAAGGGTTACAACATTTGGTAATCACGAATTCAAACCATTACTCATTTCTTTGTGTACAGACAAATATAAATCTTTTATGAATACTTTTTGAATTTAAAAACTTTTTTCCTTTTTGCCTTAGACTAGGCTCACATTAAAATTTCACGTACCAAAATATCAGCAAAACCGACCTTATCCCTACCGCATAAGCGAGATGAGGTCATAGAAACGAAAGATCAGCAATTATGGAGTCTAAAAAAATTAAAAGGCAAAGTCGGTCTTATCTATAAGCACAGAAGCAAGAAGAGAATAGTACTGATGAGGTGTATCTGAACAATTACATCATGAAGCCCCTCGCTAGGCAAGTTATGTTACGACAATCACTTGGGCGCACAAGATGACAAAGACAAGGAACTGTATGCCCTTAGTCACGGCATTAAAGGAATTCCCTAATGACCATCCAGTGACGCCAGGGACTCTCTGAGAAGTCTTTGTGCTTCTTCTCTTCTCCTGAGAAAGAAAATGTGCATTAGAATAGGCTAATAATGAGTAACATAGAAGAACCTTCACACTGAAATTAGATCGTAACAAGAGAACCACTGTAAAAATTATAAAATAACACGGGATTTCACTCATTTAGACTAATCACGGAGAACGTGATAGAAGATTGGACACCGTTCCCAAATGTAATATTCATTTGTGATATGTGACTCAATTAAGAGGGAGAGGGGGGTGGGTGGGGGCGCGGCGCACTTGGGAAGAAGACGAGTGGAAGCTGTTAGGAAGCACCTAGTAAGCAGGAATAGATGTAGGCAGATAGGTGGGAGAGAACATACAAATTCCAGGGTATAGCAACTTATGTATACCATTGAAATTGGCCTACATTATATTCAAAAGAAAATGGAAAAAAAAAAAAAAAGAGGGGAAATTTGCCAACTTTCCAAGGAGATTCCTCCCATAATAAATGAGGAAAACGCCTAATCACCAGCATAATTCAATTAACTGTAGTAGTGAACAAAAAATCTCAAACTTCCCTTCAAAAATTACCCAAAAGATGGACAAGGATATTTCCATCAATCGGGTACCATAGCAAACCATTCCTCAGATTTCTATTCAATTCAGAAAGGTCTGGAAAATAAATACCTCTTTATGTCCTCTACTGCTTGTTTGCGACGCTGTATCTGAAGTTCCAGAATGTGAATTAATGTTGCTCTCGCCTAAATAACGAAAATGGAACAACACATAACCATGGAAAGCTTTTAACTAAAGCCAAAAAAAAAAAAAAAGGATGAAAATAAAGCATATGTGTCTATCTGTGTACGGTAAAGAGTATGTGTGTGTATAGATAGAAAGTGAATATTTATACACCTGATGAGGCCGCAGTGAGTTTAGAAGGTGATGTAAGTTCTTGAATACAAGAGAAATTTCTTCCACTCTCCTCGCATATTGTGACGGTCTCTCAATGAGGATATCGGCAAGTTCCAAAATGTGTAGCTGCAAGTCTCCATTAAGTGCTCTCAGCTCCTTCTTAAAATCTACAGAAGATCAGAATCTTATATAAGATAGAAGCCTATAATAACAGGACATCCCGGGCAACTGATGAATCATTTATCTCCTTAAAACCATCAACTTCATCATTTTTTGTGTAAGTAGAACAAAGTTGTGATAACTTTTGCGGAGTGTTTTTTTTTCTTGGCGGGGATAACCTTTTCTTCTGCAGTAAATCAATCAACCTAACAAGTTGACCCATCCCAGAACCCACCCTAAGAAAATATACTAGCAAAGTAAGGATAGTGTCAAAATCCAAAATAGATAAATGAACAAAAATATATCCCACCAACATTAAGCCCCTTAGGATATAGCTGGCGCACTCCCTGCTCTTCCAAGTTTGGCAGCACATCATCAGTCTGTACATCAAAATAAGCAGAGACACAGAATATTAATAAAATAAGATGTTGCAACGCCAAAAGGAAGAGGGATACATTTATAGGAACACAACCGAAAAGATAAAGAACTCTGAAAACTTTCATTCTGAATATAAGAAAATCCAATGTACAACTAACATGCTTTGAAGACCTAAAAGAAAATACCCGGTTTTAAAAGCCTATTTTCATCTACGCACGGGTTCAAACTTCCAAAACCTCCAATCAAGACATGTTAAGTGAAAATCCTTATTACTTTAAGAAAACTCAACATATAATCACAACCTAAACTAAAGTATTAAAGCACCAAATGACTCAGATATACGGAGACAAAGAACATAAGTTTCTAGAAATCAAAGTAAAAGACAGGTAAGACTCACAGTGTAGTTGCCTCCAAAACATACATATGTCCCTTCTATAGGAGGGGGCGGCTCTGGAGCTGATTTAGGGTCTTGCAAGTAATCTTTGTAGAGTCTGTAATAGGGTGGTGGGGGCGGGTATGTTGCCGTTGCCATTATAAGGTCCTCCTAATCAAGTATATGCCCCAAATCACATAAGTGATAATTTCTTAGTGAAAGTTAATTTTCTTTCAAAAAAATGGAAATATAAACATGCCTTAAATAAAGGGGGCAGTTAATACATATCCACCATAACAATATCCCAAGCAAGTAGGTTAATTCCTAAAAATCGATCTTTTGCATTGAAATAACGCTTAAACCGGGTAAAGGAACAACTGAATAAACCTCTATGCAAAAAGAAAATGAAGCAGCATCCTTGAACTTTGGGGGAAGAGGGAAAAGATTACTCTTTATTCTGTTCTATCGTTAAGGGCATAAAGAACCAAAAGCTTAGATCACATTAGCACAAAATATAAAGTAGACCAGAACCTTATCCGCAGACAAAACGACCTTTCAAAATTATCACACTATCAAGCCTTCAAGACATTATTAACAACTACACAAATACTTGTCAATAACAGAGTTAAATTAATCACAACAGGTTAATATAACAGTATAACAATTCCAATGAAGCAAGTTCAAATTTGGCCAGCCTCAGTGCAACGGCATGGGCGCTTGCCTTGATTCGTTGTAATATTTTGGAACCTGTACAACCAGAGACATTTTGAATAGGGTATGGTTTCGAAAGTTTATTCGTATTTGAAATATCTCGCCGGCACGTCGTCAGCGTCGAATGTCGTCTCTGACCCCACGAATTGAAGAGTGGGGGCAACAAAATTATAGAGAACGGGAGAGAGCAGCACGCAAACGTTGAAGAGAGAGATGGAGAAAGTGGATCAAAATTACCTAGCTGCTTGCGGATATAACCGAATCTGCTGGTTTCCCCTAGGGAGGGAGGTGATTCTTCACACAGTGAAGTGAATGGAACACTGGTCCGCAGAAGCTTGTAGAACTGTAATTATTATTTTATTATTATTTAGCTTGCACCTGTAATTTAGAGGGAGACCAACTTGTTTGACGTCACAGGAGGAAAAATAACTGATAAATCTGTCATCAATATTATTTAAGCTGCATTTGGAATATGTATCAAAATTCTAAGAAAAATGTTTTAAAAAGTCTCATTTTTATTTCACAACTACTATTCTCCACTCTTAACATTAATTACCATTTAACCAAAAATCTATAGCCTAAAAATAAAATAATTAATTAATTAGAATAAAAAGTGATAGTTGATAGCGAAAAAGAAATGATAAAGTCAATTAATAAAATAAATTATTAGATAACTGAAAAAAAAGTGATTAATTAATTGAAAAAAAAAGTTAAAGTACGAGGGGTTTCAATGATTAGTTATTGAAAATATATTAATTAATATTAATATATTTATAGATAACCGAAAAGTTAATATATTAATTAATTGAAAATAAATGATTAACAACATATTCTCCTATTTTTAGGCGGTTTTTTATTTATTTTGAATATTATTTTAGATTAATTCTGTACGGGATTTTATTGTGTGTTATTATTTTTAAAGTATGAGTTACAATTTGTGTTTTTAAACTATCGATTCTTAATGTGTGGCTGTGTATTATTGATTTCACATTAATTACGCATTCCACCTTAACGCTTTTATTTAATTATTTACGTTAACGGGCAACAACTACGATTACTATTATTTCACTTGATTTTTTTTTTCTTTTAATTAGATAATTATTTCCTTATAATTAGATAATGGCTAATTTTAAATTAGATGATTATTGCAAATTAAATATTAATTTGATGGTGTGGCATAACTAATTAATCTTATTTAAGGACTTCTTTTATATCATGTATGTATAGATATAGATTTGTTTTAAATATTATCCTATTTATTTTTCAGTTCTGATCTCTAGTTATAGATGAAAATTATTAAATGTGATATTAAATTCTTATAAGTTAATTACTAATTTTCTCAATCAATTACACAAAATCTATTTAAAAATTACAATTCAGTGGAGGAGAACCATTGAGCGAAAGAACAACAGGCAGGGTGAAAGTCAATAAAATATAGATGTTGGCAAAGCTAGCCTAGAGCGAGAGAAACAGAAAAGGAGGACCTAAGTAGGAGAATGGGAGCAGATCAAGGAGGAATTGAAATTTGACATCAAGCAAATACGAGGAAACGAGAACTCCAATAGCAATTGCCGAAGCATATGATAAGTAACAGCAAAATTTATCATTGAGTTTTGATCAAAATACATAAGCAAATAGATAGGTGGATAAATTAAAACTCAACAGTCGAAGCCGCTATATTCTCAGTGAATCAACCTCAATATCAAAACAGATATAAATATCTTTTCTTCAAGCACGAACTCCCTTGAGACTAACCATACGAGTAGATCCATCCACCTGGGAACCCCTCAATCCTGAACCACCCTGAGTATTCCTCCCAGACCCTCCATACGTAGCTGCTCCTCGAAATGTTCGATCCTTTGCACCCCCAGCTGACTGGCCTAACGCAAAGGGCCTTCCACCGCCAATATATCCTGTGCGTCCCGCACCACCACCTTGTCTTGTCTGAGTATGGGGCAGTTCTTGCCATCTACCGCCAGCAGCGGCAGCAGCGTAGTCTTGGCTATCTCTACGTCTTAGAGGCAGATCCAATCCGCCGCCGCCAATTCTTGCCTCCATTGCCCTTTCATTACTCTCAGCAAGGATGGATAATTTCTCAGTCAACTGGAACGCTAACGCCTGTAACCTTGAGTGCTCAACATCCTGGAAAACAATGCAACCACTTGGTTGGTCCCAGCTTGCATGGAGCTCCTCGTTGATCATCATCCTGCTAACAATGCTATGAGTGTGAGCAACAGAAAGTTCAAACATTTTGGTTAGCTGTTCCAGGCTCAGAGAATCATAGGATGAAGAAAAGGTAAAGAGGTATGTCCTCAAAGCTTCCTCCTTTATTTTGTCTCTTAGCATCTCTAGTACAGTATCGCGATTTCTAACAAACTTCCATACATCAAGGGACTTGATTACATCCAACGCCTTATGGAAGTCTCCCTTCCTAAGAGCCCTTGTCGCAGCCATGATGTGATCTCTGACATTTTCAGGAGGGCCTGTGAATGTTTGCTTCTCGCTAACCTCAAGCAAGCGCCTGAAGGTCTTACTAATGACCTTGCGCTTCGCATCATGCACATTGGCTGCCATGTTAGGGACTTCAAGAAGCATAGCACATATTAGATGTACGGACTCCAAGAGCTCAAGATTTATGTGCATATGATATGGCATCTGGCGTCTCCTTTCCAACCTTTCCTGCAATAGGGGGAAAAGGAGTTATTATTTACTAATATGTTTTTTGGCCAAAACAAATTATAATATGTTTTCATCAGGTAAAATCCTCACAATATTAAAATGTAAAACTTAATCTTGGTGAACATATACGGACAACTTGATAGACCTTGATGAACAAGAAAAACATAACACAGTTTTAGCATTATTCATTTCTTTATTCCAGATTCTTAACAAGACATTCATTTGTTATTTTTTGGAACAAATTTCATTCATTTTATGTATATTACTGTACATCAACACAATAATCATAGACAGACTACTGTTGATTAACTGTGTATATGAAACTTTCAGTTCTAAAGAAGAAAGCTTAATGTCACTATACATTGATAATTTTTTTACCAAAATTAATGACTAAAACATCACTTGACTGGAATGCCAGGACATCTTATCGTCTTGAGGTGCATTATACCGTCTAGGAATAATTGATGTAGGAACATATATAGAACAAATAACAATCTTTCAGTCTACAAGTCTCAATTTGTTAAGGAATCAAGAGTTGATCATCCAAAGGAAAACCCCAGAAGAATGCAGTTTTCTAACAAAAAAAGTACAAAACTAGATAAAACGAAGAAAATTTGATAATGATACAAAACTATGAAAGAAAGAGACAATGCCAAAAACAGGAAAATAGTACCTGTTCTGGAGTCTTCTCATGATAGCGACTTTGTGAAACACCCTGAGCAAGGAGCTCCTTCACCCTTCCACCAGAATAAAGTTCAGAGAGACAACTATGTGCTTCAGCAATCAATCCAACCCGAAAAGCACACAAACCCAGCTGCGATACAGCCCTGTTAAAAAGTATCTGTGATGAAATGTCCATAAGTTGAATGCCATCTTGCAAATGGCTCATAAGCAGCAGATCGCGAGCTGTTGAGAACTCATCAAGAAGACCATGGTGATATATATCACAAAGCATTGCACGTGCTTTAGTACGCTCATCCCCATATTTATATATCAGGGATACCAACATATCCATTAGGGTCCTGCTTTTCTCTGGAAAAGTAGGTTTGCGGGGCACAATCTCAGGAATAACAACAAATGGAGCAGGATTCCTTGTGTCCTCAAAACCTTTTGGCTCCTCAGCTTCTCCACTATCTCCATTTTCGGTCAGCTCAGCCAATTTTCTCATGGCATCATAAACTTCCTGTGGTTTGTAATAAATGAGTTCAACCCGCTTCAGGGCCACTTTAGAAGAAGCTTTGAAATCTCCAACACTTGCAAGGTACTCCTGCACATTCTGAGCAAGAACCAAAAAGATGGGCTCATCCCTGAGTCTCTCAACATAATCACGAGTATGAGGATCTATGCATTGCAAGCTCTTAAAAAACTCAGCATCCATCCTTTCTAGAAAAGCAACTAAATTCCCCCAAACACGAATTGATCCATTATAGTCTGGCCCCTTCTGAGTTTCATTCTCATCTGGCTCTACTGAATCATCAACCACAATGTTCCTATGTCCCTCCAGAATATCAAGAATGACCAGCATATTCCGTACACATTTCTTCCAGACATTTATAGGCATATGCCCATTGAGACCTGGATTAACATCAAATTGAGCAGAAACAACACTAAAAAGGATTTGCAGCTTCTGTGCAGGTGTCTTAGCTACTTTGGTTAAGAAGGTCAGCTGCTCAACCTGTTCAAACCTTCCAGTCCCCCTCCTACCCCTAGCTGCCACAATTTCTTTGAACTTCTTGTTTACCATTTCCCAAGTGATCTCGCTAGGGTCTTTCATAAACTGCCTGTCCATAAGCCTGTCCCTCTTGCTAAGCTTCTGATCCCAAGGCCCATCATGTGCATCTTCTCTATCATCTTCAGGCTCATCGGCATCAGAGTCTGATTTGATATCGTCAGGCTCAATTATCTCTTCAGCTTCACTTTCTTCATCCTCCTCTATCTCATCATCCTTTTCCTTCTCGCTCTCAGGATTCTCCCTATATTTAGTAATCATATCCTCATACTGTTTATTGTTCTTCTTAAGTTTCTGCTTCATTGAGTTCAAGGCTTTTGCATTGCTACTACTCATCTTCTTTTTGGCCTCCTTATTTGCCAAAGCCTCAGATAAGAAGTTTTCCAACATCACAAGTGCTTTAATGTAAAGTGTGGGGACCTTCTCAGACTCAGTTACACGCATGACTTTCTCAAGTTGTTTGTTGATCTTATCAAAGCTCTCTTGCAAGCTCACCCAGTCATTAATTTTCATCGCATTCTTCATCTGGTCTACTGTAGAAGACATCTCCTCAAAACGCTTGTCTTTTGCTGACCTAACAACACGCCTTTGGCCATCAGAATCATCACTATCACTATCATTTGTCTGTAAGTATCTGTTTTTAGTAGAATCTTGATTAATAGGATCATCAACGTTATCAATTTCCTCATCATAATCACTCTCCTCCTCCTCAGAGTCACTGCCACCACCCTGTCATTCAAAAAATAATATGGTTCAATAAGAGAAACAACATACAATTCAATTTCGCAGAAAAATATATATGTCAGAGACCTGGTTCCAGAATCTCGATGCCATCCTGAGTCAAAGGCTCCAAGCAGCAGATCAATCTGCAACGAAGAAGATGATAGCAAAGACAAGTTGAGAAGTATTGAGATCAATCCAAATATCACGTTTAGCATCACCATAAAAAATAAGCTATCCGAAAAAAAAAAAAAAGTACAATAACCTAAATCCATGTTTAATAGATGAAGAAGGCCAGAAATCGCATAACGGAAAAATTCAACAAAAGACCAGCAAAGACACCCAACTACTGCTACCCAAAATTTGTGTTTAGCTGACAATTATCTCGCTTGCAGTGTAATTTGTTTTCTGGTGTTATTCTATGTTCAAAAATTTCAAATATCTTTAAACTGTCTCCAGAAATCTGAATACACACAGAAATTGCGGACTTTTCTTTTCCCATCAATCATCATATCATAAATAAAACACACATATGGACTTTAAACCGCCTTAAGTATGAAATGAACTGACAATCAAATAAAAAGAAGTCGAATTATCATGAGAACAAAATTTCACAAATATGAATTTGCATCAACTGAAACCAAAGGTACCGAGACCGCATAGATATCACAGCGCTTGTTTTGAATTTAAATATACAAAATAAACTCTACACTCGTGTCTGTTTGATGGGAAAAATCATGATGCTAAGAAACGAAAATCCTGATACCTATCAGTCGCAAGATGAGAGAAGCAGTTCAGCTAACCTGTGGATTCGATCTCCTGGGAAAATGAGTCACCAAGAGCACAACGATGAAGACAGAGAGAGTAACCGCACTTGCTGCTTGCTATATTGGGTGCGGCGCACGAACGGAAAGCTGGAGTGATACGGAACAAGAACGAAGTGGAAATCCTTATGAGGTCGCTGGGTAGGGCATGCATGGAAGAGACTTCAACCTGGTCGGACCCTGATACCAATTGGGCTCCATTGTCGGTAGACTGACTGAATCAAGCCCATCCAGTATCAGCCCGTATTGGCCCAATAACTTAGTAGACAGTTTTGTGCCCGCTGTCGGACATTTCTTTTAGCACCTCCATTTTTTCCAGCCAACACAAACACCCCGTCCATCCCACGGCTGTTGCCTCTTTTGATTCTCTCTCTCTATGCTTCATCAGTGTGTCAGACTGTCAGTGGTTGAAAGCTGAAAAATAAGAGTAACTATGAAAATATAAGTTTATGTTTTCTTTTTCTAGGTTTGGCGTTTATAGATTTTTAATGCTTACAAATTTATAAAATGTGTAAGCTAAAACTTATTATCAAATTCATAAGTGACAAAATTTATAAAATTAATTTAAGTTACTGATTTATGAATACAAATTTATAAAGCTATAGGAAACAAATTTATTCTTTACGAATTTAAAAATTAAAAGTCCAAAGCTAGTTTGAAAGCCTCACAAATAACGTACAGAATAATTGTTCTGTAGCCAACACAAGCAGGTTACACAGGGAGCGTATTGTGTTCTAAGCGTAATTTTGGAAGAAAAAATTGAAAGAGTGGTATAAGATATGTTTGAAACTGTCCCAATCAAAAAAGAAAAAGACAAACTTCAAACTAGGAGAGGTACAGAGATTCCAGAAAGAGGTATCTATTTACCTTTGTATAATTTGCTTGTTCTAATGCCCGTGCCTGAAATATAGGAATAAAATGTCTTGATCAAGGATGTTCAGAAAGACAAAACCAGGAAAGATATTTCCACATGGGATCTAGATTTCATAAAACATACACTAGGAGAGCAACAGAGCAAATGCCCTTGTATTCTAGTCAGCGTACTTTGCTCTATAATCTCAACAATACCAGATGTGTAAAGCACTTCTCATTTTGTGGTGATAGAAGTCTTGAAAAGACACAGATATCTCATGCTAGCAGCATTATGAGAATGGGGGTGGAAGAATTCTGAGGCTCTCTATCATTCTCATTATCTGCGTATCAGTACGTGACAGTGCCTTTAGTTGTAGTGAGGAAGACAGTCAACTAATATCTCTGCAGGAACAATCCCCAGACTGACAGAAAATTTGATAGCAGAGGCCGAAAACTTAAACCAAATGGGTATTGTTATATGGCTCAAAACAGCCATGCGAAGGTGAAAGGCAGGTCCAGAGCAAAACTAGTTCCTACAAAAGGAGTAATCTCATGCCAAGTTTCATATTCTCTGAGAACATTGTATCGTAATATTTATCAGAAATTCACTTTTCCGTGAACAAATATGTAAGACGATCACAATATGACAGCCAGTATTCTTACCAATCCAAGATAAACGAACCTGGAAAATCAAGCCTAATGTAAAAATCGCATGAGCTGGTATCATTAACCAACGCTTGAAAGCCTGTAGAGTTTTAGAACTTACATAAGGTTTTGTCCCCTGTGATAGACAATTCATGTTAGTGATTTGTAAATGAAGCAAGTTTATATTCACCTGTGGCATGTACATTGCTGCCAAGATGGAAACGATATAGTTTACGAGCAGAATTCCAGAACCAAGGGCATATATAGAGAAATAAGTTTGATGAGCCTGCAGCGCATATGCAACTTGATCCCAAAACTTCATTCTGGGCAAATCTACCTTATATGGTTTCTTGGTCCAATTTTAACATCTTCTTGGTCTCATAGTTGTCTTCAGAGAGCCCTCTATCTGAACACCATATAAGGTAAACTCTAACCTACCTACACTCAAATGAAAGTCCAAGATTTTTATTTTTTTTTTCACAATTTTTTTTTATTAATTTTTGTCAATTAATTTATATACTCAATAATTTTAACAAGATTTTTTAGATTGATATATATAACAATTTTTAGATAAATAATATGAAATACAAGTAATTTAATTTTAGTTGAGTTTTAAAGTTATATTTTTTTTTTATCTAGTAATTTAAATTTTGTTACGGCTAATACTCATACTAAATTTAATAGCCATATATTGATTATGTACTATAAAGATCTTCAAATCTACACATAATATAAAATGAGCCCTGGACAATGAGCTATGCCAAGTTAGTAATTGTTTCAATTTCTAATTTTTTATACACAATACAAAATCAAAATAATCATTTCACTGATAAATTTATTATCCATTAATTTTAATTAAATAGTTAATTAATAAATAGCCTCTAACCAACGTACTATTATTACTAGCTGTAATTATCAAATAGGATGAAAGTAATTGAGGCGTTATTAAATAATATGAAAGTAATTCATACTACTTTTATTGGTAAATAGTATATTTTATTGTTATTAATTAGTGAGTATCTATAGAATCCTCTGTTTACTTTATGATTTTTATTCAATATTTAATTTATATTTAATAGATAGTATTCCTTTAATTATAGAAATAAATTTTTGGAGTTATGCTTTTTTATTATTTAAATAAATAATTTATCGTGTAATACATTTCTTAGATAATAATTAAATGTATAAAGATTTGAATTTATATCTAATAAAAATATTTGAATTTACAAATAATATTTGATATATCACTATAAACACATCATATTATTTCATTATCTTGAGTTTACTTTATATAAATAAGTAATTACGAAATAGTATTTATGGAGATGAAAACTTCGACACAATATGAATACATTCATAGAATAATAATTTTTTATATATTTTTATTTGATCAATTAAAAGAGGCAAGTCAATAAATTATTTTAAATTATATATATATATATATATATATATATATATATATATATATATATATATATATATATATATATATATATATATTTATAAATAAATATTTATTTATTTATTCGAAAGTATATCTATTATTCATTTTACGGTTTATATTATTTTTAATCATCAAAATATATCGTACAGAAAATAACCTGCAACATATCACGAGTATTGAAATCAAGTGATTAGTTAAAACTAAAGTCAAATATAATGTAAGTTTGTCATTATGATATCGTTCAGCTTAAGTTATATCAATTAGTACTAACATAGTATATGATATAAAATAGTTTACCTAAAAAAAAGAAAAACAATGAACTCTAAAATTCACTGAAATTTTATTTAGTCAAGTTCTTTATTATGGACAATTCGAGTTATTTTTATATTTAAGCTCTTCATATGTCTTTCAATTTTATTATGTTATATGTTATTTTGAGCATATTTTTATGCTGGTGTATAATTACTAATAATTTCGATTGGTTCATTTTTCTTAAGATGTATACAAATAATTGTAATAGTTTTTTTATCGAAATAATATTTATGCGTATTTCTACCAAAAAATAGTTAAACACTTAACTTATACGTGATTTTGAATAAATATTTGTAAATTTACAACAACAGAGTTTTTTTAAAAAATAAATAACTTTTTTTTTTTGGTTCGAAATAAAATTAAAACTCCGAAGACTGGCTCAATTTCCATGGTGAGCCGAGCCGTTTACTTATAAATACCTAACGAAGAATTAGGGTTTATTGTTTTTGTTATCGCTCGAGGGGAAAACAGAAACAAAGCAGCCGCCACGGCCCTTCGCATCATCTGTTAGTCTTGTTGTCTTCCGTCAGGTGAGCTTCGCTTCGTTTCCTATGAATTGTTCTTTATGCCTATTTAATTTTCCGCCGGGGTTCTTGTTGAGGTGATGAGTATTATATTTGTTGTTTGGGTGCGGAAGGAGGTCGGCGAGATCGTTAAGTCTCGGTATTGGTTTCTGTTTGATTATCTTATTATATAAGACTATCTGAAGGTTCTGATGAAAAACTGAATTTAAGGTGTAGATTGTGGCTCCTTCTATGTGGAAAACGAGTATTCTTATGTTTATTGCCTTAGTATTATGTTAATGGTTTACGAGATATAAGTTAGCAGAGGGTTCCAACATTTTTGTTTTATTGAAAACACTATCGTGGTTTCGACATTATAGATGACATAAATTTTGTTGATATAATCTATTCTTACTCATTGTAATTTGCAATTTCATTATAAGGTTTATGTTGTTTTTTCCCTGTTAGGAATCTTGCATTGGGATGTATTCTCCCGAAATTGCAATTTTGAGAGCGATGTTTGTGTTTTCCATGTTCCGTGCACAATATGCAAAATTTTTCCCGGGTCGCTTGATCTACTTACTATTACAAAGTTAACACACAGTCTACTTTGTAATAATAGGTAGATCAGACAGCCCACAATTGACTGTGTGGTGTTGGTAATTCATTTTTAAAATTTTCTTTCAATACTTACCTGTTCCTTCGTGTAACTTTTGCTTCAGGATGGAATCTCAGGTGAAGCATGCTGTGGTTATCAAGGTTATGGGCCGTACTGGATCCAGAGGGCAGGTCACTCAGGTCAGGGTCAAGTTCCTGGATGATCAAAACCGTTATATCATGAGGAATGTGAAAGGACCAGTGAGAGAAGGCGACATCCTCACCCTTCTTGAGTCTGAAAGAGAAGCAAGGAGATTGCGTTAGAGTTTTAATTTGTTGGTTTTTCAGTTTTGGATATTCATCTCATGCTAGTTAGTGGATGCCAAAACATCATTGTATCTGGTATTAAGACTTCTATATTTAACATCTTGTGTTTGAGCTTCAATGTTGCATTATTTCAGATTGGTTTAGTATATGGTTTGGCCACTTTGATATAGTCGTCTCCTTATTTTCTTTCTTTAATGGTGTTGATTATTGTTGCTGATTGATGTCATAAACTATTGAACCCGATGGCTAAATTGTCAATCAGTGTGGTTAATGCACAACGCAAGCAATGACTAATCAAAGGCTTGGCGCTCCCATTTGTTAGGATAGGGGTGCATTTGATGTTTACTTTTGATCCAGTTAAATGAAATTTCATTGGCAAGTAAAAAAATATTCAGATTTCTTTTGGGAAGGTGACTAAGTTAGTCCTCCTCTTGTTTTCTTATAAATAAATAAGCTCAGAGTGTAACCCCAAGTTTGCAGAAACATTGGTTAGGAGTTTGTCGTGGTTTCCTTTCTCTGTAATCTCTTGCCGATTGAATGAATATTGTGAGCAGATGGGAAGCAAAATCATGTGCTGCAATTATACATCATGAAATGAGAATTTGATCTTTCAAATGAGGGTTGAAAGAAAAAAGTAAGCTTAAAGATCATTCAGTAAATATCTTATATTATCTTTATGATTAATTTAAAAATATGAAAAATTACAATTTTAGTGAAACGTACTAGTGATTTTGATGTTATGACAAAATACACAATTACTGTACTAGAATAACAACGCATGAGGAAAGCAAATAGTTTTTTTTTCTTATCAATTTTTAAAAATACGCGTGGGCCTTTTTTTGTTCACATAATTTTCATATTATATTATTATTGTATTTTGTAAAAAAATAAATTTGTATATTCTATATAATACTAAATTTAGCCTATTGGTCTTACCAAACTCCTCTAATAAGGGGTTGGATTGGATAGCATTACATTTGTCTAACAATGATTTATAGAAGAGAGAGATACTCAAAGGAAGAAAACGGATTCTCCATTTGCAAAATGGGATTTTTCACACATTTAAAAAATATGCGAAAGTGATATGAATATTTTAAAATTATTAGGTTAAATCGGTAAATTAATTTTTTTCTTCGGATAAAGGATAAGAAAAAAAAAACTCGACCCCACTTAAAAAAAAAGTTGACGCGATGTTTTTACTTCAGCACAACCCAGGTTAACAATTTGATGGGTAGTATTGGTGGCCCGAGGTTGTTTTCTAGCCCAAAAAGCATACATATCATGACCCACAATGTTTTTTTTTTTTTAAACATATCATTAGGGTTTAATGGTTTTATTTATAAGTACCGAGTCCCACTAGCTGAGGGTTTTTCTTAGAGCTTCAGAGCCTTGCGGCCTTCTGTTTCCGAATTATCTATTTCTCTCTCGTTTTCTCTTTCCGTCTGGTTAAATCTCTCATACAACCATGGCTTCGGCAGAAGTGGCGGTTCCATTGAATGCAGATCCAACCCAACTTGCCGTAGACGTCAAACTCTTCAACAGGTGGAGCTTCGATGACATCCAGGTGTTTGATCTCATTTTTTCTCCTCAATAAATTTCATTTTGGCACCGTGCAATCATCTACGTCGTTATTCTCAATGTCACGTTTCACAAATCTCGTATCTCACTTTTAATGTTCCCTTGTCATCTGTTTGAAATCATAGATTAGAGATTCTCGTATATATGTGTTTTACTCACTATTGCTGCTTTCAACTGTATTCTGTACTTAATCTACGCTTGCTGTGGTCGTCAGACTCCAGAGTGCAAGTCCCTTTCGTTATAAACCAATTATAATTTATCTATCTTTCTACCTTAGGATTTAATGCTATGTTTTTGAATATGCAAATTATAATGCTATTTCATTAATATTGTGTTTAATGGATCTAGTGATACTCATTTCGTTATTTATTTAACTCGAACTTGTGAATCAGGTTAATGACATTTCTCTGGCTGACTATATTGGAGTGGTAGCATCCAAGCATGCAACCTATGTTCCCCACACTGCTGGTAGGTACTCAGTCAAGCGATTCAGGAAGGCGCAATGTCCAATAATTGAGAGGCTCACCAACTCTCTGATGATGCACGGTAGAAACAATGGGAAGAAACTGATGGCTGTGAGAATCGTCAAGCATGCTATGGAAATTATCCATTTGTTGACTGAGCAGAATCCCATTCAAGTTATTGTTGATGCTGTGGTTAACAGGTATTATTTTCGTATGGTTTATACAGAGATGGCTATGCGTCACTTCTATTTGAAAGCAATTGAAGTGATTATTGAGAATGAACGGATGAATTTTTATGTGCGATTTTATCTTTAAAAATCACTAGTGTGAATGATTAAAACTGCCTTAAATTCTTAACATTTGAATGCTATTTCAAAATTCGTGCTTGTCTGTCAAAGTTGGGAGAATGAAATGATGATTAATTGTTTCCCTATTGGTTTGACTGCCTAGATGATGGCATTATGTATTAGCTCTGTCTGATCATTCTCCTTAGGGATTAAATTTGAACACGTGTGTTGCTGTGTGTGTATATATTTTCTGGGTAATTAAGTGGACGTGGTTTTGGTGCAATGATTATTGAACTATTGTTAAATATTAGTATGCAGAATTGGATTTGGAGAATGAAATGATGATTATTTGTTTCCCTATTGGTTTGATTGCCTAGATGATGGCATTTTGTATTAGCTCTATCTGATTATTCTCCTTAGTGATTAAATTCACATCTATATGTGTGGGTTTGTGTATATATATTTTCTGGGTAATTATGTGTACGCAGTTTTGGTGCAATAGATATACTTGGTATTATCATTAATTATTAGTGTGCAGAATTGGGTTTGGAGAATGAAATGATGATTAATTGTTTCCCTATTGGTTTGACTGCCTAGATGATGGCGTTATTGTATTAGCTCTATCTGATCATTCTCCTAAATCACTAATAATGCATTCAGTATTTTTCTTTTTCGTTGCTTTGTGAATGAAACCAACACACTATCTGATTGAAGATGTGAATTTTTGTCGGTCATAGCTCATCAATGTTCAAAGTTTCTTACTATTATGATGTCTCGGTTCTTGTGGAACTATTCTTTGACAGATATTTTACTTCAAAATTGCATATAAAATATTTATTGAAAAAATGTAGAGGGAGAATGAAATGATGATTGATTGTTTCCCTATTGGTCCGATTTCTTAGATGATGGCATTATTGTATTAGCTCTATCTGATCATTCTCCTTAATCACATCTAACATTTTGTGCGTTTTCTTGTTACTTGGTTAATGAAACGTTATGTACTTTTTTTGTACCATTTGATTAGAGATGTGGAAACTTAACTATCTTAGTTCCTCAATGTGTGGAACTAATACGAAGCCTCCCAGTTTTTGTAGGAACATATATGCCAGATGTTCTACTTGTAACATGATGTTATAAAACTGTAGTACATTGAATATAGTATGTTAGGACGTGTGTCCTTGACGGGTTATAACAAGAATCGGATTTGGATTTTTGATTTAACGCATGATCTTTTTCTGCTGGTTTGTTGAATTTTATATGTTGTTTATATTGACAGTGGTCCTCGTGAAGATGCAACTCGAATTGGCTCGGCTGGAGTTGTTAGGAGACAGGCAGTTGATATCTCACCCCTTCGTCGTGTGAATCAGGCCATCTATCTTCTAACAACCGGTGCTCGTGAAGCGGCTTTTAGAAATATTAAGACAATTGCTGAATGCTTGGCTGATGAACTTATTAATGCGGCAAAAGGGTCATCCAACAGGTATGCTCATATTCTACTTATGTCGCAAGACATTGTTATCATATTGAATGAATGTTATAAATCTTTCTCATTGCTATAAACTCTTCTTCGGTTTCAGCTATGCTATCAAGAAAAAGGATGAGATTGAGAGAGTTGCCAAGGCCAATCGTTAGGCGGCCACCGGAAGTAGCATTAGTGATCAGAAAGATTTTGTTTTGCTGCACTATTTTTTTAGCTGTTGCTAGTTCGTCTTTTTGGTCTTCTTAAATTTAATCTCTTATGATCGCGAGTTGTGTCACTCGCCTTCAGTCTCTTAATATTCTAATGGGTAAGCATTCGAGAAGATAGATCTTGTACATCTCGAGTGCTCTGTTGCCGTTTACATATTATTACTAGTGAATCTTGATTCAATCGAAATAGGTTGCCATCGTTTTGCGTATCTATTTCCACTCTCATTGTACGTGTCTGCTGTGTGGCCAATGCTTGCCGCCATATTTAGCTATAATAGTCATTCAAGCCGCTGTATTTAGCTACGGTGATGAAAGTGCAGTGGCTGGATCGATGACCTAAGCCAAATGTTCTATTTGAGACCGTCCTAACGCTTGAGAAAATATTTTATCCGGTTTAATTTTTTTGCTTGGCACTCCTTGGGCATTTTTCTACAGCAAGCGCTGTATGTGTTGAATCCTTTTGTTTTCAAGCCTACATCGTTATATCATCTATGGTGGGTTTTTGATGGGTTCATGGATTTTTTCTTTTGGAGAAATTTTTTTCTGTTTAACAGAACGTGAATTAGCTATATCTTCTTGGTGCAAAATGCATATTCTGTATTTTTTCAACTTACAGATTTTGTTGTGGTAAAAATATGCGTAAATTGCAATTGCTTCACAATTTTCTTGTCTTTTTGTCTTTACATAAGAATACAGTATGTAATATAAAATAATAAAATGCACTTGGATTCAAATGGTATATAAGGTAAATGATTAAATATCACTTGAAATTGTTTAGGTCAATTTTTGTTTGAGATGAGATAGTAATCATTTAGTTTACTAAGTGATTGTAATATAATATTTAAATATAAAATTGATCACATAATAAAATAATTTTAATACTTAAACAAATATATAAAAGTTTGAATGTGATCTATATTTTAATGTAACAGATGATAAAAAAGGAATTTCAGAAAGGATGAATCATACCTTTAATAACTATATAATTGCTTTAGATCTAATTAATTGAAGCCATCTTAAAATGTTCTCCATTCACAACGACCAAGGCAACATTTAAGAAGCCTCAATGTCTACTCCACATTGTTCCCCTTTGGAAATGGAAGAATCAGCCTGAAGGAAGTCCAAACTGATTACAAATGTATATAAAATGTATATCATGTCAAAGGCAGAATATATATAGCCACAGTTCTAACAAATGGGAATTCGTTCAAACACCAGGTATAACTACAAACGAGGAATGTCTCTGAATACAGCTTCTTGATGTTCAATCTAAAGAAGTTCTTGATTGTCCATGTGAATTTCTCATATTTATTATCCCCCGTTTGACATCTGTACTTCCAACTCCTGCACAAACACTGAAAATTGAAATCAACAGATTTTCAAATTTGAAATGAAAATGATGATTTAGCACAACTCAAATACTTTGTTCAAGGAAGCAGAATTATACAGAAAGGATAAATTTCAATTTTCTCTATGTGGTTTGCCGTATTCTCACTTCGTCATCCCGTGTTTAAAATGTGTCACTTTCCTCTTTGATTTTCTCTAAATGGTTGCAATTATTAAGTTCCAAGACCACCCAATACTGGTGAGGCTACGGCCCTTGCATAGTTGATGCGAACTTTATAAGTTCAACAAGGCTCCGTTACCATGGGGTGAATAGAGAACCTAAGAATTGCAATAATTTGAGAAAAAAATAGGGAAAGAGTTTCATTGGTTTGCATGCGTATAAAACATGTATTTTCCATTTAAGTCCCCAAAACACATAATGACATCTTCAACTTCAAAAGCTATGAATCAAATTAAAATACCAAATACTCGACGTCAGAAGCAGCACAGAGATCGCCAAGGAAAATAGACTTAACAGGTGGAAAAGGTAGCAAAGCTACGTGTTGAGGGAAACAGACCTTGCGAAGGGTTTAGACTTTGATGCGAGAGGCAAAGAAAGCGAAGAGAGTGCTTGAGGTGAACGAGTCAAAGCGGTGGGTTTACACTGTAGAGAGGAATAAAGCTCCAAGTAAGTCCAATGAGGCTACAACTTAAACCAGTGAAGAAATGGCCTTCAGAAAGACTAACAGCAAATCAT
Organism: Bauhinia variegata; assembly: GCA_022379115.2. Classification (NCBI taxonomy): domain Eukaryota; kingdom Viridiplantae; phylum Streptophyta; class Magnoliopsida; order Fabales; family Fabaceae; genus Bauhinia; species Bauhinia variegata. The sequence goes on from CM039438.1 coordinate 17,474,835, forward strand.
ACATTATGTTGGTCCTTTTGGAAGGCCATTTCTGGTGTTTGGTTTCTACCGAGGTTATGTAGAAATGATACCTTTTTTCTGTGGAAATCCTCAAGCTCACTGGTTCACTAGTACTATCAACAATATGAAAACATTTCGAGATATTGCCGACCGCACCCATTTGCTTTCCACTTTATATACGTAACCGGCCATATATTGTCCACTTGAAAATTCAAGATTTTCGGTATAACACTGTCTCCTATATCAGAATCAGGATTGAAATTAAAACATGTCAAAAGGCAGCGAGAGTTGAAAATAATAACTCCATGAGTGACAAATATCGAGATAGCATAGAAAGATTATGACAAATTTTAACATAAGAACAACAAAAGTTCAAGGGCCTCTTTTTTCACTCATTTCAGAAAGGACAGTCATGTCCTTAGAAAACGTGTTATGATAAATTAGCAGAATTATGTGACCCATTATCAGGCTCTTAGTTAACAACATAAGGGTTAGGAATGACTACTTGACAGGTTGTATATTAACAACATAATGCTTTGAAGCAATTAAGATCTGTTTAATTAACCTAACTAAGAAGTTAAAGCAGCCTTCCTGATATCTTAGGGTTTACAAGAGCCATAACCGTGGCCGCGACACTGACTAAGTAAAGCATTTTAGATAAAGTTCAATTGCAAAGCCTTAACAACATAATAAAGCAATAAAATCCCTACAAACTCAGGAAAACAACTCTTCTTTTTCTTAGAAAAAAAAGAATGAATGAAATAAATTACAATCAAGAAGAAAGTTTCAGAAAAAGTTTTTTATATTAATTTTTTTTCCTGCCAAGTTTTAAAAGGTTCAAAAAGAAGGATGTAAAACAAGCTAGTAAACCTCAGAAAGAAACATAAATAACAACAACGATGATAATAAAGGCTATTCAAACAATGACATCTTAATGTGTGAAGGTGAAAGAATAAGTAGACGAAAACACATTCACAAAGCTCAAGAAAAGTACCCAATATTTCATTCAATACGGAAAGGCTCTCAATCATATAGCTATTAAAATTAAACGTCTCACAATGGATTTCTTCCTCCAGTCAAGCGTCCTAACTGTACAAGAGATCAGTTTGGCTTAGCATTTTAAGATGTTTCATTTTCTCCAAAGGCATCAACTAAATTGAAGTTCAAATTGCCTTTCATGGTTCTGGTCCTGCCAAAACCTCCATCACCCTCCTTCATCATTGCAACAAATTCTCCATAATCAATTCTCCCATCTTGCAAAAAAATAATAAGGTTGTGAATGTCATGACCAGAAAAGAATTTTACCAGACTATTGATTCCATAAGCCACTTTTAGAAGGAAACTCAAGAGAGAGCTGAATATAAAGCACTCTTTATACAGCTTTATGTTCCCATTTGCAACAGACACCAATTGCTCAAAGCAATACAAATATGATCTAGTTCTTTAAGTAAACTCTCCTTTTAAAGTAAACAAACTCCAAGTTGTTTTTAACATTTGAAGCACATAATACTTACATCAGGTCCGTAACTATAACTATTCAGAAAATGACATTAAAACATTGTTCTAGACAGAAAAAAAGAAAGCTTATCACAAACACTTCCATATATCGCAAAACAATTGACATACCATGCGTTGATGAACAACATCCAATCTAAAGCTCTTGTGCAGCAAAGAAAGACGCACTGACAGCTAAATTTTTCGTTTGCCATTTTCTTTCTTGTCATCTCCAATCGCAATGAAATACAGCAAAGTAGCTGCCCGATACAAAATACTGTAGTTAGGAAGCTTTCCCCAACCTAATGTGCGCGATAGAGGGAGACGAGCTAAAAAATCGATGAAAGAAAGAAAAGCTATAACAGATAACTAATAAGAACTGAAATGAAATTTGGGAGGCAAGTTCAATACGTACCTCAATTTCATTGTTGAAAATAGGATCAAACGCATCTGAAGCATGAACTAGTACACGTAAAACCCCACTGGTAAACTAACCAGAAGGTTTTCAATAGCTCCCCAATGCTTCATTCCAAAAGGATATTCTGTTTTGGAATTGCATGGAGAATATCCATCCCCTAAACTGGAAGTGGAGGATGGTATAGAAGCACGATTCAGAGGGGTTCTACCTTTATGGGCCTTGAGAGTCTTGAGAACAATATCACAGCAACTTTAGCCCATCTGCCATTATATGATGGATAATGGATGGTGCGGTAAATATGAAAAGGGTATTTTTGACATTTTGAACTTATTTATTTTTTAGCCGTGCGTGAAACTTACGCTATTGGCCGAGCGTTGTTATTACGCTACTAGCTGGTCTTGGACGAGCGTTATTATCACGCTGTGTTTTTTATATAAAGGGCCTGCTTAATTGGAGTTTTTTTTATGACAACGCAGACATCGCATGAATCAGTGACGATGGAAGATTCACACAGTAACTAAATTAGAATGTCGTTTTTCTTGGAGACGCAATCGTCTACGGAATTAGGCACTCTGCCGTTTGAAGAAGACGCGCATTTGATTTCATTGCGTCTGATGATTGGGAATAAATATCGGCTCAAGGTTGAATGAGGCAGGCATTGATGACAGGATTATCGTGTTAAGCAGCTAACAGTCTGTTTTGAACCAGTTACTGGTTGGTGGTCTTGTTTAAAATCAATGGTTGGTCTTCTACAAGATTGTGTTTCTTTGAGAATGATTCGGCAAATTCATATTTTTATTTCAATGAAATCCATGATGCTTTAATGTTAAAAGAAAGAACTACGTGAAGCAATATCTTCCATGGCCAATGTTTGGTACCTAAATGTGGTTGGTGGAAGGGAAGAGTTTGATGATGTTGAACGAAGCCACAGAAATATGGTTGAAGTAGCCATTGTGGTCAAAATTTTGAAGAATTTGTATGAAGGTTTGTCTCTCTAAATTTTTATGTTCATAGCTGTAATCTGTCATTCTTTTTTAATTATCAATTCCCCTACGGGATAGTTGCGTGATTGTGAAATAATCTTCCTATCATTGTGATGACATAAAATCCCAACATATAAGATTCAATGGGTTTAGCAGATAAGTGATTTCCAATTACCATTGAATGAAGTTGCTAAATTTGAAGTTAAATTGTCTGGTTAGTAGTAAACTTTTTCTTAAGTACAAGGATCTTAAATTTTATAAAGTTATACATATCAGATTTGCAACATCTCTTTTTTATTAAATACAAATATCCCAAGGAAAACACTGAAAAGTGCAGGTTGAGATGACCAATACCCCTGAAAGGAGACTATTGCTTAAGGCATATACTTGGTTCTATTTTGAATTTCTTGATACTATTTACAGCTGCTTTGGCTTGGCTCTGCAGTGTGGCTTGACTCAGATGAGAAGCTCAGAGTTGGTATAGTGTCTCCATATGCTGCCCAAGTTATTGCATTTCAAGAGAAACTTGGACACAAGTATGACGCATTCAATGTTTTGATGTGAATGTGAAGTCAATCGATAGTTGTCAAGGTGAACAGGATATTATTATACTATCAACTGTGAGAACTGATAGCTGCTGACCATTAAATTTCATTTCCAATCCTCAGAGAGCTAATGTTGCTGGAATGCTGGTATTTTCTTTATTTGTAAACTGAGTTTGCGTGAAATTTATAATTTGTGTCCCGAAAGAGATTCCCAAAACAAGAATAGTTTGAGCGATTGGGTGTTAATATTAATTTTGCTGTTCTTCTTCAAATGTGCTTTTGTCTGAATAGATTTTCATTGACTTTGCTAAGGGTTTTTAGCATCTCTTGCACATGAGGGAACTTCTATGGTCCTTTAGGGTTTATAGCAGGAAACGGCACAGCCCGAGTCAAGTCTTTTGGTTTGGAACCTATGCTGAGATTGCAGGTACTATGTCTTGTTCTTTCTATGGATCATGGAATCTTAGCTTTCTCACCTTATTCTCCTCATGTAGTGCTTGCCTGCATTGGACTGGTTATCTTATGATTGATCCAATTTCAATATTGTTTATCCAAACCATATAGGTTATTAATCTTGGAATTTTTCCATACCATATTAAAATTTAACAAGTCTAATTGTTAATGGCACCTTATCCCATTATTTTTACGTGGATCATGGAACTTTTGACTAAGAAAAATAGGATCTTATGTTTCTAACTTACGTATTGTATTAGTTGTTCGACTGAATAAAACATTCATTAAGTGAATGTTTGTGTGGATGCCATTGGATACTTATTTGTGAAGGTGAATTGTGAGTACTTTTTAAGTCCCTAGTATATGAGTTTTGATTATTTTATGGCATTCTTACTGTACAAGTGGTACAATATGCCAAATGAATATTTAAGTCAAATGTAATGGCATTCCTATTGTACATGAAAGGTACAATGATGCCAATTAACTAAATGATTCACTATATGTAGGCATTCTTATTGTACATAAAAGGTACAATGATGCCAATTAACTAAATGAATCATTATGTGTAGGCATTTCTATTGTGCAATAAAGGTACAATGATGTATATTAAATATTTGAATATTATGTGTGTGAATTCCTATAGTATAAAAAAGATACAATGATGTTATCTGTAAGCCATTAGAACACATTCCTTAAGTGCAAAATAGGTGCATGAGTCCTAGAATTTTGTGTTAGTTGTTTAACTGAATAAAACATTCATTAAGTGAATGTTTATGTGGATGTCATTGGCTACTTTTCTATATAGTTGAATTGAGTACTTTTTATGACATTTGTTGTTGAGTTTTGATTACTTATTGGCATTCCTATTGTACAAGTTGTTCAATGATGCCAATTTAATATTTAAGTCAAATGTGTAGACATTCCTATTGTACATGAAAGGTACAATAGTGTCTATTAAATATGTGATTCTCATGTGGGCGTTCCTATTATGTAAAAGGCATAGTGATGCCATTGAATATTTAGGTCAAAAGGTTATGCATTCCTATTGTGCATGACAGGTACAATGATGTCAATTAACTATTTTAGTCATTATGTGTAGGCATTCTTATTGTACAATATAAGTATAATGATGCCTTTTAAATATTTTAGAGTCTCGTGTGGGCATTCTTACTGCACAAAAAGAGGCTTAATGATGTCAGCTATGAACCATTGGAACACATTCTTTTAGTAAAAAAAAAATGTGTGCATTGGTCTTAGAAATTTGTAATAGCTTTTTCACTAAATAACATGTCCATTGAGTGAATGATTGTGTGGATATCATTAGCTACATATCCTTCAAGGTAAACCGTTAGTACTTTTTAAGTCCCTAGTTTTTGAGTTTTGATTGTGTGGTACAATGATGCCAATTAAATATTTAAGTAGAATGTGCTATCATTCCCATTGAATATAAGAGGTACAATAATGCCAATTGACTATTTTAGTCATTATGCGTATGTATTCCTATTGTACAATAAAGGTACAATGATGCATATTCCATATATGAATCTTATGTGGGCATTCTTATTGTGCAAAAGATAAAGTGATGCCAATTGAATATTTAAGTGAAAAGGGTAGGGCATTCCTATTGTACACGAGAGGTACAACGATGCCTTTTAAACATATTTGAGTTTCATGTGAGCATTCTTACTGTGCAAAGAGGTTTAATGATATCAGCTATGAGCCGTTGGAACACATTCTCCTAGTAAAAAAAATATGTGCATTGGTCTTAGAAATTTGTAATAGCTTTTTCACTAAATAACATGTCCATTGAGTGAATGATTGTGTGAATATCATTGGCTACATATCCTTCAAGGTAAACTGTCTGTACTTTTTAAGTCCCTAGTTTTTGAGTTTTGATTATTTTATGGCATTCCTATTGTACTAGTGGTACAATGATGCCAATTAAATATTTAAGCAGAATGTGCTAGCATTCCCATTGAATATAAAAGGTACAATAATGCCAATTGACTACTTTAGTCATTATGTGTGTGCATTCCTATTGTACAATAAAGGTGCAATGATGCTTATTTTATATATGAATCTTATGCGGGCATTCTTATTGTGCAAAAGGTAAAGTGATGCTAACTGAATATTTAAGTGGAAAGGGTAGGCATTCCTATTGTACACGAGAGGTACAATGATGTCAATTAACTATTTTAGTCATTATCTATAAGCATTCCTATTGTACAATATAGGTACAATGATGCCTTTTAAACATATTTGAGTCTCGTATGAGCATTCTTACTGTACAAAGTGGTTTAATGATGTCAGCTATGAGCCATTGGAACACATTCTTCTAGTAAAAGAATATGTACGTTGGTCTTAGAAATTTGTTATAGCTTTTTTCACTAAATTACATGTCCATTAAGTGAATGATTGTGTGGATATCATTGGCTACATATTCTTCAAGATAAACTGTTAGTACTTTTTAAGTCCCTAGTTTTTGAGTTTTGATTATTTTATGGCATTCCTATTGTACTAATGGTACAATGATGCCAATTAAATGTTTTATGGGAATGTGTTGGCATTCCTATTGTACATAAAAGGTACAAGAATGCCAATTGACTATTTTAGTCATTATGTGTAGGCATTCCTATTGTACGATAAAGGTACAATGATGCCTATTTTATATATGAATCATATGTGGGCATTCTTATTGTGCAAAAGGTAAAGTGATGGTAACTGAATATTTAAGTGAAAAGGGTATGGCATTCCTATTGTATACGAGAGACACAATGATGTCAATTAACTATTTTAGTCATTATCTGTAAGCATTCCTATTGTACAATATAAGTACAATGATGCCTTTTAAACATATTAGAGTCTCATGTGAGCATTCTTACTGTACAAAGAGGTTTAATGATGTCAGCTATGAGCCATTGGAACACATTCTCCTAGTAAAAAAATATATGCATTGGTCTTAGAAATTTGTAATAGCTTTTTCACTAAATAACATGTCCATTAAGTGAATGATTGTGTGGATATCATTGGCTACATATCCTTCAAGGTAAACTGTTAGTACTTTTTAAGTCCCTAGTTTTTGAGTTTTGATTATTTTATGGCATTCCTATTGTACTAATGGTACAATGATGCCAATTAAATGTTTTAGTGGAATGTGCTGGCAATTCCTATTGTACATAAAAGGTACAAGAATGCCAATTGACTATTTTAGTCATTATGTGTAGGCATTCCTGTTGTACAATAAAGGTACAATGATGCCTATTTTATATATGAATCTTATGTGGGCATTCTTATTGTGCAAAAGGTAAAGTGATGGTAACTGAATATTTAAGTGGAAAGGGTAGGGCATTCCTATTGTACATGAGAGGTACAATGATGTCAATTAACTATTTTAGTCATTATTTGTAGGCATTCCTATTGTACAATATAGGTACAATAACTGATTCAACTGGTTTAGGGCTCTATCAAAATCTATCTTTGGATTGCATGCTAGTTTCTTTCATCTGATGTCAATGTTTTTATTCTTGCTGTTTTATGCATGCAGATGGGGGCATCTCTAATAAATCATGTGCCCTTTTTGGTTTCTTTTGTAATTTAAATGATGTGAAGTTCAATTATAATATTATACCAGAATTTCATTCTTTTGCCCCTCTAATTAAAATTGATTTTGAAATTCTTTCTGATTTTTATCTGAAAGATATTGTAAACTACTATGTAGCATGTTTTGTTCCTTGAGAACGTAAAATATGGAATTCTGTTATGCGTAGTTATTGGTATCTTTTGGATATGCCCATTTAACTGATGTTCTACTTTATTTCATATAAATATTTCTGAAATATTACTTTCTTATGTTATTAAATAACCACTTTTAATTGTTTTAATTAATAATTTTCTTTCTATAGTCAATAGAATGATGGATTGTCTTCAACTTCAGGTGTTAAGGTCTTTTATGTGTGTTTGTTTTATGATAGAGAGAAATAGAGATCATTTTCTCTTCTTTTCCCAGAGAAGTCCCCTCCTAGGTATTTCTAATACATTTTGGTATTTTATTGGAATTGTTGACTTATAAGTCGTCTTTGATACATTTTCTGAAATTTGAACTATTAGACATTCTATGCCATATGTTGGAAATATTAACTATTGTTATAGGAAGACAGTGCAAAAACAGGGAAGGTTACTTCTGCTGGAATGTATTTTCTTGGGGTTTTGGTTTATCGATTAGATCACTTCAAATTTAATTTTATTTATCTTTTCCTTTTATATTTTTTTCTGGATTATTTCTCTACATATATAGCTGCTGCTAAGTGTCCAGATACTTCTTTTTTCAGAAAGCTCAATGGGTTCCAACCATGTGAATTTGTGGAACTGAAGGCTGGCACCCATGTCTTTGCCGTTTATGGTAACTGTCTGTGCTATGCTCAGTTCTGCTTATTATGTTTCTCGATTATAAGCATTCTTCATTCAATTCTGCTTATTGTGTTTCTTGATTGTAAGCATTCTTCATTGAGATAAACTGTTATACACTGATAAAAATTTTCTAGGAAAGAACTTTTTCAAAGTGCAAGCAATATAATAGAAACTACTTGTGCTGCACCATTTAGTGAAGAAAAAGTGAAACTGAAGAATATAGAAGCTCGAATTTTATCAAAAAAAGGGCAAGAAATTTTTTTTTATACTATTCACTTACTTAGGATATCTCTGATTTGAGTAACGTAGACCTTTAACTTAGAAACTAATGAGTATTTAAGAGGATGAGTGGTGATATATGGTATCTTAGATCTTGAACTTTAGGCTCAATGTCATATGTTGCTCAGAAAGCTACCAAAAAAAAAAAATCATCTCAGAAAATTGAACAATGTGAATTTTTTGAGCCATTCAGGTTGTTTGCTGCACTGATATGCAGCAAGGTCACTGTCTATTTTGGTTGCTGACAGCAGTCATGCAAACTGAAATAATTTGGTAGACTTCTTTTTTATGTAGGCTAACTGGTATATTTGTTCACTATCTGGCCGACACTAACCAATTTATAATTGGTGTTTCCTGGTAAACTAGGGCTTGCCAATGCTCATCAATTGAATGAATAACTGTTACTTTAATGGTAAGGTTGGCCTTCCACAGCGGTTGGTTATTACAAAGGGAAGATTGAGGTTATGCTAACTATACACAGCAGTTGGCTATTACAAGAGGCAGTGGAGGATTTTCAGCAGGTATTTTATTTGCCACTATAAATATACGTTTCTTTGTTGACTTAAAAAGATAAACAATAACTATCACTATGTCAACACATTTGGCACGATGTTGTTTTAAGTGTATTTGCAAATTGAGATGTATGGATTATAAATTAAAATAACAGGGTGCTTTTGGCACGATTAAGTAATCTTCTATCATGTCTCCCTATTAGCACCATTTTTACATTTTTAAAATCTTTAACTTCAACTGTGTTGTTACAAATACCATTATTATCAGTTGAATCTGCTCTAACTACTACTTTTATAACTCAAAAACTTAGCCATGGTATCTGAAAATTTTGATTTCGGTGTTCCAATATATTTTTAACAAAACATCATCTGGGTAATGACCTTTCTTTCAGCTATCGTGGTAGTCTCATACTGCTGATAGACTTGATAAATTTGTTTAATCATCAAGAAGTTGTTCCACGCTGTGTAGTGCACTATCTTTATGTTGTTAATGTTGGATGCAGGTGACTTTGTTCTCGCTAAAATGTTGATATCTGATGACCTTGCTTGATTGATATGAATATGTTGATTTCATTTACTATTGTTCTTTTTACTTTATTATTTGCTGTATGTTCTAACTCTAAATTAGGTTGCTGGTAATCAAAGTTGCATGTGCCCTGAGTTGCTTGCTGATATAACCTATGATATTTTGTTTAGGTATGGCAGAGCTTTTCTTCACTTACATTATCTACTAGGCTTAACCACTCTTTTCTTTACCCTCTTTTTTAGCATCACATTAATTGAGTATGACGTTGGTTATAATCTTTTCCAGGATACTGTATGAAAAGGCAGCCCTCAAGCTGGCTTTTCTTTTAAATTTTAAATGATTTTAAGGATGAGAATGGGGTTATGATAATTCATTTGAAACACTCGTAACACTGTTATCATAAGTGAGTTGATGTGTGAGGCTTTTCATCTTGGAAAATTTTTGCTCCGCTTCTTAACATTTTATGCTAACTTGGTTGTTGTTGTTGATTAATTTTTTTTTTTCTGTCTTCTTGAGGGGGGTTGTTGAAGCCTTGCATTTGAAGGAGGAAAAATATTTATTTCACGATTTTGTTATCTATTATTAGGATTTGCATTCATAAATTTTTTTATTGGAAAAAAGTTAGACTAATTTCTTTTATTTATGGGGTGTAAGATTTATTCTTTAAAAATTCATAAGCCTTAAATTATAAATAAATTTTAAATTTAAATTCTTTAATTTTAAATCTTAAATCATAAATTTTTAAGTATAAACTCTAACATTAAAAACATATACTCTAAATTCTAAAATATAAATCTTACACAGTCTAAACATAAAATACAGAACCCCATAATTAGTTTTTAAAATTATCATCAAATATATGGATTACCATTCTGAAATGCTGTAAAAGCAATCTAATTGTGAGAGATTTTCTAAATAATAAGTGTCTATGTCATTGTCTTATTGTCTAATATTATTACATTTTTTAATTTTATTCGAAATAATTTGAGATATTCTTGTTTTAACACTCCACTTTTTATTGTCTCATTGTTCTCACGTACTTTGGTTTAACACACCACTTTTTCTCTTTTCAAATTTAAAAACATCTCTCCTCCTTCCTTATCTTTCTTTAAAATATCATTTTATTATTTTTTTATAATTTTTATTTAAAATAAGTTGAGATATATTTATTCTAAAACATATTTTATTTTTTTACATAAAAAGAAAAAGACATTCATTTTACATTTTGTAAAAATTGTGCTTGTCAAAATCTGTTTGTCTGTATCTGTTTATCATTGTTTTCTTTGATTAAGTACAATAAACTTAATTAGTTTATAGGTTTAAGATATTTGAGTGTTTCATTTCTTATATTTTACTTATAATTTTAACATATAATGAGAGTGTCAGCAACATTGTTTTATTCTTTCATTCTTATATTGTTTTTTTCTTTTTTATTAAAAATTTTAAGAAATTATTCTCTCATCTTTTTTCAACTCTAACTACGTATTTTTTTTAACATTCCTTTTTTAAAAAAATAAAAATAAAAACACCATCTCTTTCTTTAAAATTTCATTTTATTCTTTTTTATATTTTTCTTTAAAATTTGCAAAAATTGTTTGTCAAAATTTTTCAATATGTGTATAAATTATTTATTTTTCCTGTAGTTAAGAACACTAAACTTAATGAATTGATACGTTAAGGAACTTATGAGTTTTTATTTTTATTTTTTAATCTATTACTTCTATTTAATTGTGAGATTTCCTAAATAATGAGTATCTATTCATTGTTTTAATCTCTTCTTCTTTTTTTATATATATTTTTTGTTTTTGTTACTCTCCCTTATCTTTCCCCCTACTTTGACTAAGTTACATTTTTTCCCACTCTTCTCACATACTTTTCTTTAATATTCTTATTCTTCTTCTTCTTTTTTTTCAAATTTTAAAAAATCTCTTCTCCTTCCTGATCTTTCTTTAAAATTTCATTTTGTTACTTTTTTGAAATTTTTGTTTAAAATAAGTTGAGATATTTATTCTAAATCATAACTTTTTTATTTTTTATTTTTTAAAAAGATATTCATTTTACATTTTGCAATAATTTTGTTTATCAAAATCTTTTTATCTATATTATTATTATTATTATTATTATTATTATTATTATTATTATTATTATTATTATTATTTTCTTTGAATAAGTACAATAAACTTAATAGGCTAAGGCTAATAGGTTTAAGATATATATGGTTTTTTTAATCTCTTATATTTTACTTGTGACTTTAACATACAAGGAGAGTACAGCAACATTGTTTCATCCTCTCATTTTTATAGTTTTTTAATTAAAAAGTTTAAAGTAGTTACTCTCTTTAATCTTTCTCCAACTCTAACTAAGTTCACTTCTCTAACTATTTTCATGTGCTTTTCTTTAAAACTCGACTTTTTTTTCAAATTTAAAAACACCATCTCCTCCTTCCTTATATTTCTTTAAAATTTCATTTATTCTTTTTTATAATTTTTATATAAAACAAGTTATGATACTTATTCTAAGCCATGACTTCTTTTTTATCATTATTATTTAAAAAATGCTTTCATATTACATTTTGCAAAAAAAAAAAAAAAATTTGCTTGTCAAAATCTTTTTATATAATTTTTTGTTTTTGAAAATCTTTCTTTATGTATTTATTTATTATTTTTTATTTCATAAAATACAATTGAATTAACGGGTTTATAGGTTTATGATATTTATGATTTATGACTTTTTTATATTTTTCTCTTATAATTTTAACATATGAGTGTCGACGTCATTACTTTATTTTCTCATTTTTTAATTTGTTTTATTAATTCATTTTTCTCTTACTCTTTCCTTACTTTTCTTTAACACTCCACTTTTCTTTACTTTTATTTTTCAAATTTAAAGACACCATCTATCCTCCTTCCTTTCCTTATCTTTCTTTAAACTTTCATTTCTATTACTTCTTTTTGTAATTTATATTTTAAAAAAGTTAAGATATTTATTTTAAAACATAACTGCAAAAAATTTGTTTGTCAAAATCTTTTTATATGTATTCATTTTTTTTTATTTATTTTTCTTTAATTAAGAACAATAAACTCAATGGATTTATAAGTTTAAGACATCTATGGTTTTTTTATTTCGTATAATCTATTACTTATATCTATTAATGAGAGGTTTTTTCACTAATGCGAGTGTCTAAGTCATTGTTTTATTCTCAGAATTTTATATTGGTTTTCTTTGTATTAAAAAAGAAAAGAAATTTAAAGTAAATACTCTCTCTTAACTTTCTTTAACTCTAATTAAGTTTCATTCTTCTCATGTACTTTTCTTTAACACTCCACTTTTATATCTTATAATGCATTACTTATAATCTATTACTTATATCTGTTTTTTAAAAATAAATTTAAAATAGTTATTCTCTCTTATTAATCTCTAACTTTAACTAAGTTCACTCTTTCCACTCTTCTCACTTACTTTTCTTTAACATTCCACTCTGCTGTTTTTTTTTTTTAAATACCATCTTTACTCCTTCATTATCTTTGTTTAAAATTTTATTTTACTACCTCACTTTTTATAATTTATATTTAAAATATTGAGATATTTATTTTGAAGCATAACTTTTTTATTTTAAGAAAATACAGTCGTTCTGCATTTTGCAAAAAATTTGTTATTTATTTGTGTTTTATTAAGAACAATAAAACTTAGTGGATTATAGGCTTAAGATATTATCAGTTTTTTTTTTTTTTTTTGGAAGGAATGATGATTTTTTTCTATTATAATCTATTACTATTGAGAAATTTTTTAAATATTGAAAGAATCCATGCTATTATTTTATTATATTTCTTATATTATTTCGTTTTAAAATAGGTATCTTTTATTTTTCTCTAACTTTAACTAAATTTTACTCTTCTCATCTATTTTTCTTTAACACTCCACTTTTCTTTCCTTTTTTCTTTTTTTTTTTTTTTCAAATTTAGTCCTACCTCTACAAAGATTTCTCTGTGACTATCTAATAGGATTCTTTGTGTCCTGAATCAAGTTAGGCCTCTTTTGGTAAGGACTGAAATCGTATTGTATAGTTTCTTTCGCTTTCGTTAAATATTGAACCATTTCCATTGTCAATCTAATGGGATTCTTTGGGTCTCCTGTAGTTGCATATTCCTACCGGACCAATTTTGTTTTTCTTCATTGTCATATTTCTCTTCCTGGATTTCCATTTTTGCTGAATGGCCCAATTGAGAAGTGGAGGTTTCTTTTCACAATCACACTTGGTGAGTGGGTGTGGAAAGAAGAAAATGGGTCAAGAAAAGAAATCTCCTTGAGAAATTGAAAGTTTGCCCGATCTATACAATCTATCTAATTTATATACGACAGATTTCAGGGTGTCCGTCAAAAAAATTTCTCATTTTTTTTTTATAATTCAGAATCCAGTTTCCATTATTCACACTTTTCATTTCTTATATTTTTTTTGAAAAGAAAAAGAAGTTAGTTATCATTAAAACTTATTTTCACATTTTTTAAATGAAAACCGTTGAAACCTATTTTTTCATGTTTTAAAATTTTCTAAAATAAACCCCCTATCATTTTTTTTTTTAAATATAACCTCATTTTCTCGTATTTTAAATTTTCTCCTTTTTTAAAATTAAGAATTTAGTTACCATTACTCACGTTTTTCATTTGTGATATTTTTTTGAAAAGAAAATAAAGTTGGTTACCATTAAACTTTGTTTGGACATATTTTTTATTTTTGAATAAAAAAGTTAGTTACTCCTAAAACATATTTTGTAAGTTATCATTTTTTTTTTAACTACTTTGTAAGTTATCATTAAAACTTTTTTTTAGATTTATTATTTTTGAATAAACAAAGTTAGTTTACCATTAAAACATATTTTAATTTTTTTTTAAAAATAAGCCCACTCTCATGTTTTTAAAATGAAACCTCGTTTTTATCATATTTTAAATTTTTCAAAATAAAAATATCTTGCACCCCTGTTATTGATTATTATGACTAGTAACTAGTTATCTTCGTATATGAACAAAGACCATCTCGCTTGCCGTCTTCTACAACATGTCTTGAGTCGCGAGAATTAAAAGTTAACTTGCATGAAGGTTAAAATGTGGATTTTCCATTTTTGTTGTTGATGATTGATTTCAAGTGCAAATTTATCAAAATTGTAGTTGTATTTATTTAATATCAAGGTGATAATAACAATGACAACGATGTACATATCTGTTTACCTTCATCCAATAACCATCTAAGACTGTCATTTAATTTTCCCACAAAATATCACTTTTCTTTATCCAGGAAATCACAGTCCAAAAATAATAAGCAAATTGCAAAGCTCGTGGGCCAACAAGCCCATCACACACCAAAATGTCCACCAAAGATGATGAATTACAAACCCAGCCCAATCGGCACTCTCTCCACTCCGAATACAGATTAGTTTCCTTTTGTTCAAAAAATAAAAAAATTCCAAACATATTAAAATGACAAAAATAAGTTATACCCAGGAATCAGGTGGTGCTTGCCTGTGGCCGAAAATGTAGGGGTATCTTGTGAATCAAACTTTTCATGCACTTCCGATTGAATTATTCAAATTATTTTTATTAAAATAAAATTTATACACCTCATAATTCAAAATACATAATTTATAAATTTTGGTAATCACAAAAAAAGCTAACTTATATTACAAATTAGAAAAATTTAATGTCATCTTTGTGATTCTTTTTATCTACTTTATATTCAAATCATATAATTTTTATGTATAAAATTAAATATATTATAAATCTAAATTAAGTTGTTCGTTGATATTATGATAAAAACTTTCTTTAAAAACATGTAAATTATTGAGAAATAATTACAAATTTTAAAAATCCATAATAGAAATCTCAAAAGCTAGTTTCCTTGGCCAAAAATTATAAGTATATCAACTTCTTCAATGCTGATCGGTGAAGTTGGCAATCTTGATTGCTAGCTACTATGCAAGGCATAGATCCAGAAGCAAAAGAAGAAGAGCCCACTCACCAACTCTCAGTTCACTCCGCCGCGTGCAAGCCTGAACCACCGACGAGGTCTGGCCGTCGTCCATCTGCTCAAACTGCTCGCGGCCACTTCCAGTGTGTCTCTGCCACGCTCTTCCCGCGCAACTTATCGAACCACAACCCAAGTCGTGATCCTCCACCATCCACATGAGGCTCAGCACAAACTCTCCGCCACTCCAATTCTCGCCAAAACCCTAATCAACGCCCCCACCATCATCGGCCCCCGTCTCCGCCCTGGCATCTCCCCAATACTCGACCAATCACCCAACGCAATATATCTCTTTCCGCCGACCCATACCTCACCAGCTCTCAACGTTTCCCACCTCCAAGCTTCGGATTTGATTCGAGACAAGGGAAAAGATTTGGTCTTGATAGCTTTTGATGGGACTTGGAAGCACGCCAAGGAGATGGTGAAGGCAAGCGAGGATTTCTTATCCAGGTTTGCCACAAGGGTTTGCTTGGAAATTGATGAGAATGCAAGTGGTGGGAGCATATACGATTCTGATTTGATATTAAGGAAAGAACCCTTTTCTGGGTGTGTAAGTGCTATGGAGGCTGTGGCAAGAACTTTGAGGGTGCTTGAGCCAAATGGGTTCGAAATTGAGAGCAAATTAATCGAAATTTTGAGGGAAATGGTGAGATTACAAGCCGGGTATTTGAAGCCAATGATAATTCTGCACTATCAATTACTTGAAGGTTATGACTTCTTTGGTGGTATTCAATTGGTAAGTTTTATCGAGATCCCTATCCCATAGTCTTATTAGTCACATCTTTCTCCTCAAATCTTACTATTATTCAAGTTGTCACTTTCTCAGCTAACTATATAAATACGTGTAATTATGATTGAGAATTCTTGCAATAATCTTTGAACAATTTCGTGTTCCTTTTTGTTGTGCTTTTTCTGTAGTGGTTGAAGCAATATTAAACAATATAGCCTAGAAGTTCCAGATTAGGAGTTGGACCAAAAACATAAATAAATGGATTTGAGACATGCAGAACACGAAACATAGTTGAAATTCTCACAAGAACATGACAGACTTAGGGAGAACTGCAAGTAAAATAGAAACAGTGATCATTCTAACTCTGGTTAAACTGCAGAGCTTCTGTCTGCACATAATTCTAAAATAGAATGATCTTGGCCCGTAAAGAAACAATAATCCCAAATGCAATTTTACTTCATCGGCTTGGAGGGTAGTGAGTTATAAAATTAAATGACCATGCGAGATACGCTTGAATCCTATAAAATAGCTGTTTCAATACACTTTTAACTACAGTATTATGTGTTACCTGAAATCTACATATTCAGTGATAGTTAGGTAATGCTTAGCCATAGTATGCATAATCCAATTCATATTAACAAATTGATGACAAAATCTTATTTGCTACCCACTATTTGTCAAATATAGGAGTGATTTGCCTCTGCCGTTTCTGCTCCACCACCAAAGCCGCCCCCATCCATCTAATCTTCTCCTCGTTAGCACCATCTTTAGTTGATTTGTAAAACTCAGTTTCCACGAAAGTGCCTACAACGTGCAACAAATTCATGGAGTCTATGAATCCATGAAGGGACCAAAATATACGCATTTGCACTGTAAAACCAGAAAAAAATGTACCTTGCCAAATCCACCCATTCCTAAATCCTTGATGATATTCGTTTAAGATTGAGCTGCTTTCATTTGGATTTGCTCGTGTCTCTCTCTGTGTGGGGCTGAGACTGGGAGAATCATGATGTGGGAGAAAATGCAACGTTGTCATGGGATTTTATAGTGGTTTCTACCCAATTTACCAAGAGAGGTATATTTGAGTTGGCCATCCCAAATCAACGACTAAAGGAAAGGAATCAGGGACAATCGTGAATAAGAGGGTTTACTACTTAGGTCTCACCCTTTTGCAAGGGATCAAGGGAGGATTCGTAGCTTAAAGAATTGGCAAAGCAGATTAAAAGCGATTTTGGTTTTGTCTTAATGCTTTTCTTCTCCCCTGGGCGACAGCAGACAGTTCTAGAGTTGCAGGTGGACATTTGGCCTGGAGTTGAATGAGGTGTTGTGATTATTATTTTTTTATTTTTGAATATGCAATAAAATAATCACATAAGATCAAAGAGAACTTTGAACAACTCATAGAATGAAAGTTCTTAATGCATAAAACAAAATGTTCTTTTTCTAACAAAAGAAAATGATCTTTTTCTTTCATTTTTCAATCAGACCGTAACATTTTATTAAAAAGAAAAGGATAAAAGATGACTAGAGGTTTTCTATGAAGAAAGTATCTGCAATTTTAATATATAAGAATTGTAATTACATGCCCTCCTTTTGTTTTTCCTTATTTAATGGAATATACAAACAAAACAATAAGAGAGTTCTACTTCATATTACAGCAACTTATCAAACAAGTTCAACACCATCTCTAGTCAACTGATGGTGCTCATTGGTGGGAGCTTCTGCATGGCCTATGTGCCGCCAGAGATAATTCTTGATGACCAGTATCCCAAATATGAAACCCACAGCAAAGATGCCAAGGTAAAAGGTGCCCACCAAGCCCAAGTGCAATGTCAGGGTTGCAGTGGCTTCAAGCAGAGAATAGTGATGGCCAGGCTGAAGTAAATTGATTATACAGAAGGCATCAATGGAGAAAAAAACAGCAGCTGTCAATGCTGCAACTTGTTCGAAGTACACTTTACCTCAAAGTATGATCCTGAAGCAGCAGTGCTTGCAATTTCAAGCTCTTGATGCTTGTGTCCAATACCCAAAATCAGTACTGACACAATAAGCATAACCAAGAGTTCACCTAAAGATTTCAACAGGTAATGGTTCCGATACCTGTGATACGCAGAAGAGCAGAAGCTGAAGTAAAAGAGAAATATTAGCCAAAGTGTGTGCCCGATTGCAGCCACACAGAAAAGCAGAGGACGAGCATGATTACTGCTACTCCCACCTATAGTTGATTTGTAAAACTCAGTTTCCATAAGAGAGCCATAAGCTAATAAGAAGCTTATAAGGCTCACAGAGAGAAACCAAATACGCCTTGGGGTCACCAAGGGATAAACATTTTGGTCAAACCTTATCTTGGGAGGGGTCGGAGAAGCAATGTTATGATCACTTTGATATGCATGACCAGAATCGACTGTTTGGGAACCATTTTGTGGATTGGCATGGCTATTTGGTGAGAAGGGGGGGTTGGTCAGTGGGGTGTGGCTATTGTTTCCAGGGTGGAATGTCTATAGTTGTACGGTCGAGCTTAGGCTGCATTTGTGGATTTATTTGAGAGGTTGCTGGGTCTGAAGTTGAACTTGACATGACGCAGGTATGAGAAAGAGGAGGCAACGGTGTTGATCATTTAAAGGCCATGGTTGCGGGAGTTTCCTCTATTCGAATATGTTCCAAGACACAACAGAAGAACAACGGATAAATTTATTCCAACTTTTACTTGAAATGCGGTTGAAGTAATATCCCTTTCTTGATGTTCTTCGAGAAATGCTATGTTCATACCTCAATATCTATTTTATGGATAGGTCTTTTCTATGTATATTCATTCGTCTGTTTAATATGATAAAATTATGGGTCCACCTTTAGTAAATCTTAAAAAAAATTTGTGAAATTTCAAAATTGTCCTCACATCACCCATTTGGCCACCATTCATTCCAAAACGGCTTTGCACATGTGATTATATGTTCAAAACGGCTGTACACAGCCGTTTCAAAAATTGAAATGGCTATACACATCCGTTTTATTAAAATGGATATATACAGCTGTTTTGAATATGAAATCACATTAATGCTAAGCGTGTACTCAAACGGATCTGAAAATCTGTTTTGTTGAGAATAACAGTGTTGCACGTCCGTTTTCAAGGCACAAACGGCTGAATAAAGCCGTTGTGGTTGGGGTTCACCAAATAAGTTGAGAATAGTTGTCGCATTTGAAATTTTTTTTAGCTGGTAGGGGCAATTTGGTCATTTCTCAATCACAAGCGTGACATCTATTAAAGGTGAGGGTTGCAAAATTTAATACCCTAAAATTATGTATATTTATTTACCGATTTATCATTTTTAATTGTAATTCTCACTAAGTATAATTTTATTTATTGTAAATATATGTATCTGAAAAAAAATTAAATTAAAACATTTTTCTAAATAGACGTCTCCAGTAATACTTATGTGAAAGGGGACGGTGGCAGTGGCGGTGGCGCCAACCATGCACATAAGGTCCTCATATCACCGACCAAAGATCTGATCAACCATGCACCCTGAACTAGTTAGACATGAAAAAAAAGAAGAAGTTGACATTATTGAAACCTGATCATCTTCCTTTTATGAAAAAGTTTATAAATTGCAATGTTCCACTGGGGTAGGCCACTGTTGCTACCAAGAAAAAACCACAAGTGGAACTGTGTGATGCCACAATCCACATGATCTTCTCAATTTAGTGTCTGTAAAAGCGGTCGTGACTGTGAGCCTTTTATGCTCTTATGTGAATTAAACCAGCAATGGTTATTCTAATAATATACCGTTTGTGAAATTAGAAACCAAACATTAAAAATAAAAGGGAAAAATTATATATATATAACACCAACAATATTAATGTTGATCAACACAAACCAAATTAGTATATATTTAATATTTGATTTAAATAAAAAAAACATCATTTAAATAAAAAGAGATTCAATTTAAATTTCAATATATAAATAGAATTATTACTTTTGTATGATATAAAAATATTACTAGACAAAAGCTGAGTTTTTTGTGAAATGAAAATAAAAACGAGATTGATAATGTCGTCTTACATGTTCTTAATTTGCAGGGGTCCTATAAATATGTTCATAATCTAGAAATTTTCCAACACTTAAAGCAGGACCACACAATGACGAGTTAAGGTGCAGGCCAGTTTTGATTTGATTGCCCACGAAATCATAAATTGGTATATTCCCATAATTTGGATCACTATAAATTGGCTGCATGTTTAGAAAATTCAATTTCCTCAAGGGGAAAAAAATAAGAATAAGAGATTGAAAAAAAAAAAAAAGAATGAAAAGATTTTTTTTTTTATCTGAGATTGAAAAGTTTTGATGCAAGCAAATAGTCGAGCTTGAATATATAATTGTATATCTTGCATTGTTGTAGAGTATTGGTCCATCTATCTCTTTTCTTTGCCAACAAAACATTCCCAACTTTTTCCTTCTTGTATTGCGATAATACTAGAATTAGAATTATTGAAAGTCAAAAAATGGCTTTTTCTGAATTTGTAATTTTAGAACATTCAAATTTCAAAAATTTCCGAAAGCTAAAGTTGAAGGATTGATTTTTTTTTTTTTTTTCTCTTTCGGAACTTGTTATTCCGGGGAGCGAAAAAGTTTCCATTCTGGAATTTTAGCTTTTCGAAGCCATTTTATATTTCGAAACTTCAATTTTTGGTGTTATATTCGACTAACAGTTGAAAATTCGGGGTGTTCTTCTCTTTTGGTAAGAAGGGTATTTTGGGAATAAAAAATACAAACACCCCGTTTGAGTGTGTAGAAAGAAAAAAGAGGACGTGCAAAAAAATTTCCTCTATCGTGGTTCGTTGATCATACAATATTGGGCCTAAATAAGCTATTTTTTTGGGTTGGCGTCCAATATAAGCTAAGGTGGTATTTGGGCCGTGGGCCGTGCGTTGTTCTTACGCAGAATGTTCGCCCCACCACTTATATATAGATCCACTGTGACAACGCTGCTTCATATGAAGGGTCATCATTGAAGATCCTCACAGCAAGTAATTCGTCTGCTTGTATTGAAGTAAAACCCTATCCAAGAGAGGTTTCTCGAATAACAATAGCCCTTTTAAAAACACTGCGGTGCTATGCCATATTTGATCAAAGAACAGGTTCTGCCAATTGTTGAATCAGAGCCGGTAAGCCCCCTCCGTTCTCTCTCCTTTTTAGATTACGAACATCCTTTTATTTCCCCATTCAATGAGGACGATTTTTCATTGTGCCTGATTTGTGAGCTTCGAAGAAACTGCCAAATTTTCTTATGGTAAATGGTAGACGTATAGCTATCAAAGCCTAATTCTTGATTGGATGCTGTTTCTTTATTGTTGAGCTAAGATTTTGTGTGAAATATATAGTTTGGGTCATGGAAGAGGTTCCTAGAAAAGAAGAGTTTGTGTGATTGGGCATTGATGCTGATTTCGCTTTTGCCACCAAAGTGCTTTTGTTTAACTAGGTTTTCATTAATTTTCTCTAATAGAGGATTGTGGGGTTATTAGCGTCTCTTACTGATTATTATCTTACTTTGCTGGTAACAGGCGAGTACAACATGAGGGGTAGAAGCTACAGCTACAGTCCTTCACCCCCAAGGGGTCATAGCAGAAGATACCGCAGCCCTAGTCCTAGAGGTCGGTATAGAGGCCGTGGTAGGGATCTTCCAACAAGTCTTTTGGTTCGGAACCTCCGCAGAGATTGCAGGTACCTTGTCCTATTGTTTTTTCTATTGATCGAGGAATTTTAGCTTTGCCACCTTATTCTCTAAATATGGTGCTTGCCTGGTGGGAATTGGTCATCTTTATTATTAATCTAATGTTGTTCAATATTGTTTATCTAGACTGTATAATATATATATTATGATTCTTGGAATTTGTTCATGCCATATTGATCTTTAAGGAGTCTAATTCTTTATAACCTTGTTTTGTGATGATTTGTGTTTGAATCGTCGAAGAAGGAGGACGTGTTGACCATTCTGAATGAACAATGATAGAAAAATAGATAACGTAAAAGAGCAAGCTACTAAATTTATCAGAGAATTGGAGTGGTTTTGTCATTTCTTTCAGTCAGATATTTAGATGTTATTCTTGGTTTTGCAGGGCAGAAGATCTCCGTGGACCATTTGGCCAGTTTGGTCCTCTCAAGGACATTTACCTGCCTCGAGATTATTATACTGGGTAAGGATATTTTAATTGACTGAGCTATAGATTCATATATTTTCACTATTTTGTTGGGTCACTGGGCCCCTAAGTAATAGCAAAAAAAGAGAGAATAAAAAAGAAATTGGATCCTGGTGCTTTATTGCTTGCCTAGTTAATCATTTTGCAGGTTTCCAACTTTGGTATTGTTTTTAAGTTGTTTCTTCACAGTTCACAAAAGTGTTTTTCCACTTTTTTCTCAACATTGGTTGTTTCAATCATTTTATGGAAATTTGGTTGTTTTATTGAAAGAGTTGAAGACACAAATGAAGTAGTTAGAGTACTGTGTTGAAGACTACAAAGAAGTAATAAGAGTGTTGTGTTGAAGACACCAACAAAGTAATAAGAGTCCTGTTCAAGGTGATAGTAGTGTACATGAAGATTCGGAGATGGGTGTGAATACATTGTGAAGAAATACAAGTCTTGAAGATTTTCATCTCAATTAATACTTTGGCTTCCACAAGGTTAGCTGCCATGTGATGTTTACACTTTCTATGAAGTTTCGAGAGAATATGATTATATGGTCCTTCCATATTACTTGGAGTTGGGGTTATATTTGTGGATTTCTGTAGTCAGCCCAGCTTTGGTATGCAGGTGTATTCATTTTGCATTTGTTTATAATTTCTGTGACATTTATCTTTTAATGGTACAGGGAACCACGAGGTTTTGGCTTTGTCCAATATGTTGTTCCGGCTGATGCTGCAGATGCTAAAGATAACATGGATGGCCAAATCCTACTTGGTCGTGAGTTGACTGTGGTGTTTGCTGAAGAGAACAGAAAGAAGCCTGCAGAAATGAGGGCAAGAGAGCGTACTAGGTAAGTGTATACACGTTCTGGAAAGAGATACCTGAGTTGCCATTTATAAGTGAGTCAGTTTAGGTCACATCCTTGAAAATATATGTTTGTTAATTTCTTATTGTTTTTGAAGTATTCATGTTCTCAATCTGTCTCCAGGAGTGGGTCTTATGATCATAGGCGGTATGCACAAACTTATTCTCGCAGTCCAGAGTATTCTCCTTCTCCAAGGCGAAGGCACTATTCAAGGTTCGTATTGGCATTAGCTTGTTTGGTGACTTTGTACTTGCTTTTGTGATAAATAGATCTGCTAAGTTTGAATGCTTAGAGGAGCCTCATTATTATGGTTCAGGTCAATCTCACCAAGATTCGGGAGGTATAGAGAGCGTTCATACTCGAGATCACCTTATGGATCAAGAAGCCGCAGTCAAAGCAGGAGCTGGAGCTACTCGAGGTGATTGATTTGACAGAGCTCTGATACAAGTAGAACTGTTCGTGTCTGACTGATTCGGATAACTTTATGAATAGGATGGTTAGAGGACATAATCCATGGTGGAATATGCACTAGTTTATATCGGTGAATAGCCATGTATCATTTGATGCTTCAGGTTGTCACTGTTCTGTTAACTTAGGATGGATCAATGATGTGATTATCTGTTGTTTCTGTTCCGTCTTTTAGTTGTGAATCAATTTTCTTCTCGGACTGCATGTTATATTATTCTATTTTGGCACTTAGATGATACCTCATTTTAGGAAAAAAAATTTCCCGGTGTTGGAAAGAGCAATATTGGAGACATGGGAGAATAGCATCATATTCTAGCTGTATTTGCTCTGCAATACGAATTAGCATCGAGGGAGTTTAATTGGTGTGAGCGTTGTGTTTGTTGATAATTACCTCTGAAGCTCGGCGCCATATCCCAGTGATAATGTTTGGTCCAAGAGTGTTCTGGCGCTTAGTTAAAAACTAAAATTGTACTTGGGGAAATTCGTTCTTGTGAGAGTAAGACTGACTAAACATGTAGAAATAAAAGCAATACGTTTTACACTTTTTTTACACCGAGCATACACGTCTCACGAGGGAAACGAGAAAAGAAAAGAGAAGGGAAGTGAAACCCCGAGAAACTAGGCTGGAAATCAAATCTCGACGGAGCAACCAGTTTGCACAAGCCCCTGGAATCCGTCCCGCACTGCAGTCTTTTCCAACTTTCTATTCTGTCTATTGACAATGTAGAAGCCTTGTGCTTCACCTTGGTAAGGTGATCCAAATAAAATGGTGCTTCCATTCAAGTCCACAGCACACGTTCCTACGCGTACAGCAGCCTCATGCTCTGCCCAGCTGAACAATTTCCCGTCCTTTCCCAGCCCAGTGCATGACCGTGGACATTGCCCTCTTTCCCACACATTCTCCATTCGCCTCCATCGCCCTGTCTCAATGTTGTATGAATCAGCGCTCGTCTCAAAGTTCCCTTGGTTGTCACTTCCATAGCCACTCACCACCAAGAATTCTGAGCCCATCACAAATGCTTGACACTCGTCTCTGTCTTGGCACATTGGAGGTAACTCGCACCACCTGTCACTTCTTGGGTCATAAGCAAATGCAGAGCACAGAGCATTCTTGTTTTCATCGTGGCCCCCAGCGATCAAGATTTTTCCGGCGTACTCACCTGCGGCAAAGAAAGATCGGGTGTCTGGCATTTCTTCTCCTTCTTTCCACTGCTTAGTAGTGAAATCGTACACGAAGACATCGTTTACTGGCTCATAACTGGCCGGGTTCCATCCACCCATAATCACAAGCTTCCCTTCCGAGCTTGTCAACTGACAGAAAAGTGGAATTCCATCTGGGTATTTCGGAATAGAGCCAAGCCAGTCAAATTTTCCACTTACTGGGTCGAACATGGACACCCCAAATGAAGTAGTTTCGACGGGTTTGCAACCATCTGTTCCTGGTCGAACCTGGATCGCCTGAACAAAGCAAACTGCTTTGTCGGTATGCCCGCTTTGCTTCCTATGCAAATAGAAGTCCTTGCTTCGAAGAAGCTCTCGCCAGCGACAGCAAACTCCGGCTGCGGCTTGGTGGGTCGAGTAGTGAAAACGGGTCATGCACTCGAGTGCAATTTCTTCGGGTAAACCGGGAATCAATTCTTGGGTTTCGCTCATAACTATAATGTCTGGAAATCTGAGTTTGAATTTTGAAGTGAGGTGCTTTGTGTATTTAAGGGTTGATTCTGGCTTGATGTTTTTCAGTGAGGGGTTTTACCTTTTTATATTTATTGCTAGTTGATACTGTAGCAGATAATCAAACAGTCTCTGGATTACTTCGAAGAAGAGTGAGCAATAAGCTTGTGCCACACTGTCAAGGCCCACAAATGGACATGGGTCATGGGTGAGTACGAGGCGGAGCCTATGCATAATTACTTGATTGGGCGTTGGTTTTATTAATTAAATCCATTCATCAAACAAAAGGCCTGGGAAGCTGACTGGCCGTTGGTTTGATTAATTGATTGATTACTTGGACGGCGCTCACAATATCAGCAACCGGGTCCCACAGTACACGCACCTTGTTTAGCAGCTAATGAGTGTGGATAAGGTTTGTTACTCTCCCCCTTTCCACTTGCATTACTCTACTCATGCAGCCATGTGAAAGTCAGATGATTTTGTTGGAGAAATTTTAATCCGATGTGGGTTTAGAAAAATATCTTTTCTAATTTAATCTGTTGAAGTGGTCAATTCGTTATACAATATGATTATGTTTATAAATTATATTTATAAAAATTATTTTATTTTGAATGATCTGTGCTTACTTAGAGTATCTTCATTCTGTGTCTCAATGATTGTGCTGGTAGAAACAGCACCCAGCTGGGTGAAATATTTGTATTTGGTCCTAAATTTTGGCCCACTATTTAATTGGATTCATATTCAATGAGAAGCTCTCGGGGATATCGGATTGGGATGAAAAAGACAGTTCGTAGAGGATAAAGATAATACCTGAGTGCAGCAACTGGAGAGGATAAGTTTGCCAACTACAACTGGAGTATAATTCAAAATTACATCGTGTTTTTGTCTAGGTGCGGCCTACTCATTGTATGCCGTCATGATCTACTCGTGGATGTCATTGATTGGAGTTAGAACAAATCGTAATTCATTATTATCCTATCCTATTTGAACGTGTTCGCTTAAGTATGCAGACTAGTGATACTTGTCCAAAGAAGGCACAGGGTTGAATAAGACCCTGTTGTGGTTTTTTCTTGGAAGAGTATGTGTATAATTGTGAGGGAAATTTGCAAAACAGGAATGTGCTTTCGGTTTCACCTGTTGTGGCTTTTTCTTGGAAGAGCATGTGCTTATCTAGTAGCAGGTTTGAACTTTAAAAAGACACTTAGGTTGTCTTTATCTAAATACCACTTGATTTCTAATTGAATTTAAGCATGTGTATTGTCTGAGCTGCGTCAAGTATCGATGTCTTTTTAATTTTTTTAAGGCTTATTTAGTGTCTAATGGCTTTTATTATATTATATACATGAATATCAGATTAGCTATTATTTTTTCTTTTATTTCTACGACATCTTTTAGATTGTTATTAAATTCATACAGAATTGTTAAAAGATACCTCTCATTAGTGCAGACATGTTTTGGTTTCCCTGATTTATATTCACAGTTTAGGCACTTACCTCATAATTAATGTGCATGTTTGCTTTGCTTAAATATAAGCACCTTGCTTGTGATTAAAATGTGCTCTTCTGATTCATGATGCTGGATCACATTGCATATCTGTTAATATTGTTCTTGGATTTACGCGCGAGTATGCAAATTGCCTGCTTACTAAGCAGTTTCACAAGGCTTGGGTTTGTCAAATCCGGAGATCGAATGAATGACAGATATATGTTGGTATCCTCCTTTCTCCAACTTAGTAACCCAATAAAAAGCAATATGAATTTTCTGTGTGGTATTTATACTCCTGTTTTCCCTGACTTACAATGGAGATGTTTCTGTGTTAAGATTTGAAATTTCATGTTCTTCTGCAAATTGAGTTAGAAAAAAGATTACACAAACATCCTTGAGATACCAGAACTATGATTGGTAGTTATCATTTTAGTACCAATTTGTGAACTAGTTTGACCATTACAGCAGAAAAGATCTGAAATTGAGAAGGGGGCAGGCTTGCATTTCAACTGTCTAGTTCTTCCATGTCAACAATATATACATTTAACATTAAACCTTCTATGTTTTTGCTTTACTCCTTCCCTGCTATGTCTTTCATGCTGAATTTTGCTCCCAAAATAAGTAGGTTTACTCTTTCCTACTTGTCTTCCATGCTTAACTTCATCACTCCCCAGTAAGATTGCTACCACTGGCAAGGTAGTGACCTGTTTGCAGTTTTGTCATGTGATTTAGATTTGTCTTGTGGAACTGGAGCTGCATATTAGTGAAACGTATTTGCATTCTGTTTGTTACTGTTGCTGAACAATGGTGTATGGATCAAGCCTCTGGTACCTTGTTTTTTGGGTTGACATCTGCCATGTTTTTCACACAACAAAATGGAGCCAAAAAGCCTTGCCTAAACTTCTACTGTTGTGGAGAAATTTTGGCCCAAAACTTTTATATTCTTTGAATATCTGCTTGGAAGTGATAGAGTCCGAATTGAATATGCAGGTCCACCATTTATCAGTTTTATGACGTGGCCTAGCATGGTTATCTGTCAAGCATAAAAAGTAAGTAAATATCCTCTTAGTTACTTAAAGTGGATTCAAAGTGTTGTGAAGTTAAAATTGATGTCACGTTATGATCTTTTCATTGACATTATTTGGCTGGCTATACCTTTTCCTAAACAGGGAATCTTGTACAATTATCTAGTCGCCTTCACTCCCTAGTCCCTGCGGGTCCTTCACGGTACAGTTCACTTCAGGTCCCCCTTTCAAGAGGTGACTTCCTCTAACTTGTCTTCGTTGTGAATAATTGAAGAATTGAGCTATCTTGTGATTTTCTTTCCTCCTTCACCTCTCTCTACCGTAGACTCTTGATGATCTTATATGAAAAGTACAATTTGAGAATGCATAATTGAGGGATAAAATTTTCTATTTCACAAATTGTGTCAAATTTTATTGTGTTTTATTGGTAAAAAAAAATGTTAAAATAATGGGTGCAGATGTTATTTAAAATATATTTTTGAACCAATAAAACCACAGTAGAGCAGGACTTGGCAATAGAGGATTTTGTCATCACAATTGATTGGAAGATATAACTGTTGCAAGAAAGTTGAACATGGTGGCTTAGCTCAAAACGAGAATTTTCGGCAATTAATTACTGTGCATTTACTAAATGGTGAATGCTAACAAGACAAGATGTTTTACTGAACTCTATTTGCTTCACTGTCTAATGATACTAACGGTGTGCAATGATATGATGTTCCATGTCTTTGGGTAGGTAGCTTGTTGATTTCATGCTTGCCTATAAACAGCCCTAGCAGTCAACAAGCACACACTCTTACGGTTCATTTGATTTGAACTTCATTTTATAGATGCTCCATGAAATTGAACTTGTTAATGATAGGTTTAATTGAGAAAGTGAAAGTTGGAATTTGTCATTTCGTCCACTTTGTCCATATCCTATAAAATGTTTTACTCCGCATTCTCTCTATGCATTGTGTGTTTATCTATCTATATTGCTATATGTCGTTTTGAAGTGTATCTATGTCTTTTGTCTTCATCTCTCGGTGGTACCAAAATTTTACCATCTCCCTATAGAACGGTAGTAAGTAAAGAGAAATAAGTAGAAATGAATAGGTCTTAAGGGAAATAGCTGTTTATGTTTTGAGAATTTCCTCTCGGTAATTAACTTTTTACTGCTGTGAAAATATTTCATAGTTTTGATGGTGAAATAGAAATGAGAAAGGGCTCAAAAGTCTGAAAATGGAAAAAAGAAAGAGCCAGAGGGAAAGGGAAACAATAAATACAGGATGAAGTTTAATTCTTTATGGGCCACAAAGCATGGAATTCAAAATTGCCTCCAACTAACTGCTAACCATAATGAGAAACTGCTATCTATCTCTATCTCATTTGGTTCCAGCTAATGGTTGAAAACTTGTTTGCATTGACTAGACGACAATTACAACTCTTGGTTTGGTTAACAATCTTTTCTCTCGTCACTTCTTTTGTATTGTACAAATTTCAGGAGAAAGCAATGGGAAAAAGGAACCAAAGAAGTGCGGAAATTTGGCCAGATCTGAACTACGAACTTGGTGACCTCATTTTCCTTTTTCTTCTTCTTTTTTCGTTTTATACTATACTCATTGTCTCGGAATCAGTAATCTTTCTAACAAATATAATTATATAGTTTTAAATTTAGAATGTTCGATCCAAAAAATCTTAAAACTTGTTTTTCATCGATCCGATCTAACGCTTAATGGGTAATTTTTTTTTTCTTTTTCAAATACTCACTGATAAATAATATAGCCGTCCATCCATGTTTGAAAATGTTGATTATTCTGCCAGAAATTTCCCAACCAATCCCGGAGCAACAAACCATATGTTCCGAAAATTTGTACCGAACTACCAGAAAATGCATTAATGCAAATAGGGGAAGATGTGGACACGTCACCTGCATTGCATTGCATTGCCTCCCTTAAAAACTCCTCCTCCGTATCCCCAATTCCCCACCATGGATTCTATATACGTCAGTACAGAACCTGTAGTTTCACTTTCACGCGCTCAGCTCCATGTAATGTAAACAATCTAATCTAATTCCATAACTAATTATAAAAAGGGTTTGTTTCGTTCTAAGAATTTATGTCTGATACTTATGAAGCTACCTGCTTTAGCGGAACGAAAATTATATTGAGTAAAATTCCAAGCATAATAATCTTGTTGGTATTTAAAATATTAAATATTTTTCAACTATATAAAATTTTAATGTATAGTTTTTAAATGATAAATTAAAGGTAAATATAGTATGTAAGAAAATATTTCATTTACAGAGATGTGTTAGTATTTCAAAGGGATTAGTGATTAGTTTGGGTTAAATGTGCACACTTCGATGATATTATATTTAATTTTGAAAAACAAAATAAAATATACTCTAGATATGTTAAATATATACTAAGTTAACATGTTTTTCATGGTACAAATTTATTTGATATGATACCTGTTTTGAAAAAAAAAAAAAGGTATAAAATCATATTATGGATTGATAATTGATGAAACATTTAATTTTTTATAAGAAAACTTTGTTCATTCATTTTTTTAAAAGGCATTCGTTAGTGGATTATACACAGTTCTTTTTTTGATGGAATGATTATCTCACAATTCTTATAATTATATTATTAAACAAAATTGCTGCTAAACTTAGATTTCTTCTGCTCAAAATTGGAGGAAGCCAACAAATTGAGAGCGAAAATCCCCAAAAAGATCAAATCACTGTGTGTGATCTCCAGTACTCCTTGGAGCAAGAAACAAAAAGGTTGTGAATATGATATTGATATTCTTGCAATTTTCTGTTCCTCAGTATTTCCACATTTCATGTCCACTTTGAGATAAGATGAAGAGCACGTGAGACGCAAAGTTGTCTCCAAAGAAAAATGCCTAATTCACGTGCCTGGCCATTTTCCAAAATAACGACAGAAAAATTACCAGTTTTTAATAATCTATAATTAAAGACACTATTATTATAACAAAGTTAGACTTAGCTGTTACGGTTCCTTACGCTAAAACACTTGCACCTCCAGTCTAAAGACAAAGAAAAGCATGGGTCAAGGTTGGGAACAACTGTTAAAAATTAAAGGTGTTTAACCAACAAGTCGACCACCACTAATGCTTTTTGTAGAAACATTGTGTGATGAATAGCTAAGATTCCCATGAATACAATGTGATCCAAAAGCCAAAAGTACACATATCTTTTCTCACCTTTCTCTACTTTGTTTATATTTATAGTCAGTTAGTCAATAAGTGACCCTCATTTATATATCCTTCTTCGTTAATCACCAATTATTTTTCAATATATTTTTTTTTTTGGTTAGAGTTGAAGTTCAAATATAAAAACATTTGTTTGATAAAAAAATATACAAAATAATTTAAACTTATAATTAATTTTGAAATTATGACCTTAGTAACACTTTTAGACCATTCAATTTAGCTAACTTAGAGGTCACGCTCAATCTTGCAGTTAATCTAGATTGTTTTGTCACTTTGTGTTACCCCACGTTAATTTGTACACATTGCATTTCTCAGGGGTCGTGAGCTACACGCCCTTTACCAGCGTGGACGGAAATCATAACCAAATAGAGGGTCTTCTTTTAAGAACGAACTTCCACTTTCCACTCAATTTCCTCCACTGACTGAGCCTCCGTTGCATTCTTTTTCTCTGTGACTCAACTTTGACCAATCAGAGCTCAAATGGGTCGGCTCGCGCCTCTAACAGAAGAACCCATCAATGAAGAAGACGAACGCACCAACGGATTCAACAAAGCTCGTCAGCCATGGCTGAACTGGACCTGGATCAAGACCCACTTCTCTCTCGTCTTCAACAAGAAGTCTCACCTCAAGATTCTACTCAGCGTTCTGGGTTGCCCTCTTTTCCCTGTCTCTTTTCACCCCAAACAATCTCTCAACGAGGCAAGCCAGTATCTAATTCATTTTTGTTTTTTTCACTATCTTCATAAGAAACTGGGTGCCGTTCTTGTATCCTTTCTACTTTACAGCCAGAATTTTCCCAGTAGATTCTCGGTGATGATGTCTATGCATATTCTTTTTCTCTGTGGAACCATTTCTGGAGAAGAAAGTGAAGTAATCATTTTTGCAGAATGCTATAGCTCATTTTTCTCTTAATTATTTGATGTTTAAAGTATATTATGTAATGCACATAATTATGTCTCTTGATCAAGTACCCACTTGCTAAAAAGTTATAGCAAAAAGTGTTTTCAGGGGTTTTCATTTTTATAATCTTCTTTTCCTAAACTCAAAAGAAAACAGAGAAAATGGTGAAAAGCTAGGAGGAGGAAAAAAAAAACAAAGCAAAGATAAAATAGAAAATTATGGATGCTTCCGTAATCTTTATTTAACTGCTGTAACTTGTGATAGGTGTCATCGTCAGCCCAGTATATTATACAGCACTTCACGGCGGCGACAGGGTGCCGGAAGCTGGAGGGGAGAGTAAAAAATGTTTTTGCGACGGGAAAAGTCGCAATGGGAATGGTGGATGAGCTCCGATCCGGCGGCGGCGGAGCTAACGGTGTTTCCGAAAGAGGGTGCTTCGTGATGTGGCAAATGGCTCCTGATAAGTGGCAGATAGAGCTCGTTGTGGGTGGTCAGAAGGTTGTGGCCGGTAGCGATGGCGCCGTTGCTTGGCGCCATACTCCATGGCTCAGCGCGCACGCCGCTAAAGGTGGTGTACGGCCTCTTCGTCGTGCTATTCAGGCAAGTAAATCATTTCTAGTTTGACTCTTATCTGACCAATAGGGTGCTGTTTCTTTATTAGTGCCCTTGTTACTGTTAGTAGGTGGTATCTTGACACATTTTTTAGTCTCTTGACGGTTAAATCAGGTAATTGAAATCAATGATGCTTACAATGAAAATATTATGGATCTAAATGAATAAATTATAATAAATGTTAATCATATCTTATGGCAGTAATTGAGGTAAACCACCCCCAGTGAGGAAAAATGTACTAAATAAATTCCTTTAATCCTTAAATATTCATAAATACTGGTTGAGGTTGTTATTTGTTATTTTAAAAAATAATAAAGTTGCATAAATGCATATGCTACTGGCCAATATATTGGATCTTTGTTTCCTCCCTAGATTCCTACGAAGTAACCACATTCCTCTTTTTCCTTTTCTTTAATCAGTGAATGGTTGGATGGGATTATAAATGTGTTACTGTAAAATTTCATCTAACAATTCATAATATAATCAATTATTGCAAGACATTAGACTAGATTGCTTCTCAAACATAATCATAATGTCTAATTATTCTCGTCTTACCTATTGTTTTAAAAAGTACGAGTTTCGTGGCATTAGAATATCACATTGTAATGTTGATGTTTTTTGAGAGAAAATTCTGAATCTAGTCTAGCCTTAAAACTATGAAGAATAGTGCAGTGATTTGATCAGCATCTACAAGTGGTACCTCTGTTCTGCCGTTTGTCAGTGACTCTGTTCTTTGTTATCCTTAGAGGACAGTGTGGTTGTACCTTGTTGCAGGGACTGGACCCTTTGGCAGTGTCTAGAGTTTTCTCCGGAGCGCAGTACGTGGGAGAAAAGCAACTCTCGGGCGTTGATTGTTTTTTGTTAAAATTGTCAGCTGATCAGAAGGACCTGATCGATCGCAGCGACAACACAGCAGAAATGATCAATCATGTTATATTTGGTTACTTCAGCCAAAGAAGTGGGCTGCTAGTTCACCTCGAGGACTCCTACCTCACCAGGATTCAATCGCCTGGGATGCAACCCACTTACTGGGAGACCACAATGTCAACCAAGATCGAGGATTACCGCCAAGTTGACGGCGTGATGATCGCCCACGCCGGCAGATCAACGGTGATCATCACCAGGTTCGGGGACAATGTCAAGGCGGGCCCCGCAATCACACGAATGGAAGAATCTTGGACCATTGATGATGTTGCATTTAACGTTGCTGGCCTGTCCATGGACTGCTTCATACCACCCAAAGAACTTCAGAAAGGTTACCAACAAGAGGATATAGATTGGAGATTACCGTTGTATCCCTGATGCAAGCGTTGCTGCTAACCTTTTTCTTTGTTGAATGATTTGTTGATTTGTTTTGTAACTGTATTACTGATTTTGGGTATTATAACTGTAAGCTACTAATTGTGTACACATGAAAATGGAATCGGATTTTGCGTTCCTTGTCCAAGAATCTATGAGATGTAAACCTCCCATAACATCGTAAAGATCTAGATAGGTACTATTCATAGAGATGGCATTAAAGTCTATCGCTATTCACCTGAGCTACCACGTCAGTGTCAGTACTTACTAGTGTATGGAGTTTACAATGTGGTCTTAAAATGTCGTAGGTCGAACCGTACAAAATTGTTTCAGCCCAAGAAATTTCCTCGGACCATGGTTTCGGCCCAAGATTGCATGGTCTATCAGGTAAAGCCCATCTAGAATTTTCAGGTCCAAGCTTGGCCCAACCTTTGATTGGGTAAAATTGAAATTCCACACTCATTTCTCCAATAATAATTGAGAAATTGTATTATTCTTTTCAATAAGTTACTGTATTAAAAAATTTCAGAAAAAATTCCCTTCATTTTTTTAATTTAAATCAATTGACAATTTCTAATTTAAAAGATTTGGAAGCCACTGGTATAATGAAGAGTTTTCATCGAGAAAGTAGGAAAAATATATTAAAAAAATAATAATTATACACAACACACCGCTCATTAACTAATTCTTAAAAAAATTATTTTTTCCATAAAAAAGAAAAATGAATTTTTTAATCGTGTTCCAGCCAACGAACTCTGGCAAGTTCCTGACCTGAGAAATTGCGCGCGGTGACGGGTGTGCTTATTTCTGTCTTCAACGGTTGACTCGCGATAATCTTTCTTCTTTGAGCAGAAGAAAATGGCATCATCACTCTTGGTACGTTGTAGCCGCTTAGCAAAAGCAAATCGCGGAAAGATATTTCAACTCTGGTCATACTCCTTTTCCACTGCCACCACCACAACATACCATGATAGTCCACGTCGACCCGACCCGCCTCCGATTCGAGTGGCCAAAACCGAGTCAGCTGGGCGTGGTGTCTTCGCCACTCGGAATATTGGGGCTGGCGATCTCATCCACACGGCCAAACCCATTTTGTGTCACCCTTCAGTCTCTGCTATGCACACTGTTTGTTACTTTTGCCTCAGAAAGCTCAGAAATTTGAACAACTCTGAACCTAATGTTGCATCATTTTGCAGTGAAGAATGCAAAGAACGCTCTAAGGTGCATTGTTGCCATTTCTTCCCTTATTTTCTATATCTTAATATAGACTTGAATAGTACTCACCAATTATTTTCCATATTTTGGACCCCATTGTATCCTGAACATTGGAACTTGCACCTACTAGTTTGTTTGAATCATGAAGTACAATATAGAAATTTTGAGTAAACAAGCAAGCTTTTCCCCCTCCTCCGGAACAAACTTATGTTCTGTTTGAATGCTTTTAGGAATTTCATGATGTTGAGATGAAAGTGAATTGGATGGCTTTTGATGACTATTGCCGGTATGAGAGTTTGTTCTCAAGCATTAGCAGATTGATTCCTTCAATGGTGATGTATCTCTATTGTCCTTTTAAGTTCCTTCATGTTTATGAATATTAACAATTTAACATGTTATTTCTATTAAATTGATGGGCCTATCTTGCTATTTGCTCTTGTAAGTAGGTCAGACATATGTTATTATTATTTATTTTAACATAATGCTATAAATGCGAGAATTTAAGTTATCAGTATCACTAGGCACTTTTGGGATATAAAGACTTCCGGATACTCATTTCTGATTCATTTGGATGTTAAGCATAGCCTTCGCATCAATTCACTGCAACATTTTGTTTTTGTTAACACCTTCGCTTATCATTTTTCTTGTCCTTTCATGTACATAAATCATACCTGTGACAGTTATCTAATCACTTTGTGAAGGACCCATGGTTTGAAATATCCATTGCTGGTGAAGCGGTTAGCATGCAATGTCATATCAGGAGTTGCCAATGTTGACAGTATTGACATTCTTCAACCTGCCCGTTTGACTACAGAGATGATACTAAAGGTGCAATGTTTGTAATTCATTGATAATTACAATAGAAACTTGCAAGTTTAGAATATTAATTGGCATTGTTCTTGAAGAGTTAATTTGACTTCATATTTAATGTCATACTGGACTCCAGATAATGGAGCTTCCTGTGTCACATATGCATGTGATAGTCAGTTAGTTTTCTTGTCAAAATTTTGTTTAAGAGGTTTTGTACTCTAGTAATTTCTATTAAAAATATGTGCTGAAACCCCAAGCTCTCTTCTGGAAATGGCTGCTTTCATGTAAAAACATTTATGAGGCTAGGAGTATTGATGCTTTAGTGGAAATTTGATTAGTTTTATTCAGACTGCCATGATCTGTTTTTGCATTGTGTCCTTTTACAGATGGAAGAGGGGTTTGAATTGCTAAGGAGTGCACTCAGGAAGGGACTTAATGCAGATGAAAATTTAGCTTGTATCCTCTATGTATAAAAGAAATTTGTTTTTGTATGTAAGTAGACATGCACACACATACTCGTAGAGATAGAATAATGTAGAAATTAAGAAACTACTTATCTTGATTCTTGACATTCTAAGTTCTTACCAAGGAATGGTACATTAGCGTTTTGGCAAGAATTCGTATTAACGCATTTCGAGTTGACTTGGCTGGAGGGTTGTATGAAGATCTTCTTTCTTCTGCTGTAGCATCTTTAGAAGCTGAAGCTGCTGTTGGGCATGCTCTCTATATGCTTCCATCCTTTTACAATCATGACTGTGGTAAGCGCATTTAACTTTCCATGGTTTCTTTCTTCAATATGAGCCGTAGCAGAATATTGCAAAAACTTTCATTAAATGAAGACAATTAAAACAAGCAAAAAGAAAAGTCCCCAAAAAAAGGTCCCACAGCCTTATCCCCTCCTGAGCATGCCTTTATCTTCCTACAGATCCTAATGCACACATCATATGGATAGATAATGCCGATGCAAAATTGAAGACCCTTCGTGATGTTGAAGAAGGTTAGTATTTTAGTTATTTAATTGTTAGTTTTTCTTTGAGAAGTCTTTAGAATGATTCAACTAGGAAGTAATGCATATCATATGTTTTGAAGCAGATATATAGGTCTGTTGTACGCATTACTAGACAAGTTCTTTTAATTTTCTAACATATTCATTACACATTTTTAGATTGAAAGAGAACAATATTATTAAAGGATTTGTCTAGGAAGCAGAGAGATCCATGAAGAGACCTTCATATCTTGCCTTGAAAATTTCCATAAAATGTGTTAGCTTGTCTGCAAGACTAATGATATCTGTTTCAGTCAATGGCTCTCATTGCAAGGACAATACCGTTCTGGCTGTTGGACAAGCAGTTTGATGTAAAATTCTGCTAAGAATGTGTTCCATTAAACAAAAAGGAACAAAAAAATTTAAAAATCAATGATAATGCCCCTAAATAAAACGCCAAAGTTCTGATGTAGCATGAAGGATGCCAATGCAGTTATCTCAAAATAAAATACAGCAATATGTTATATGATGTGTTTATTCTGTGAAAAGTGAAAATTTCCCAAAATTTATTAAGGGATAAGCAAGTATTTCGATAATGTATTTTTGCATATCAAGCTTTTGATTTTATTTGTTGAGAATGCCACTTCCATTTTCTATCATGAATGCATTAGGATTCTGTTTTGATTCACCGCAGATGAAGAACTCAGAATCTGCTATATTGATGCTAGCATGGACCGCGATGCTCGGCAAGAACTATTGTTGCGAGGTTTTGGTTTTCAATGCAATTGTAATAGGTGCTTGCATGGAGACTGACGAGATTTCTTCTCTGAAAATTTCTAGCCAGATTTTGTAGTTTGTATTAGCTGGAAGAATAAACTATAAACTGAGAGTGTGTTTTTTTGGTAACCTAAACTGAGTGTGTTTTTAGCAGGCAGAAAAATGAGATGTAATAATTATAATAAAATATTTAAAATTAATGATTTATTTCAACATATATTGCCATTTTAGTCATTCATAATTTCATTACATATACATGTATACACATCCACACGTACACAATTTTTTTCACATTATTTATTTTTATCTTGCATCATAATAGATGCACGAGGTTTGATCTATTATATTGTTGATTTTTTGGAAAAATGTTAGTCAACCGAATCTCTTGACCCTCTTATTATTTAGCCATGCTCTTGAGGAAACAGAGATCTCATTTTATTTTCATACCCTTTTACCCATTGACTCGTGTTTTAAAAATGGCTGCAAAACCAAGTTCAGCTCATTGGTAACCAGTTCTCCACTCCCTTTTTCTCCCTAAATTGCCTACTAAACAATTGCACCAAGAATACCCCTCTGTGCCCGATAACATTAATCAAACAAGTGCAATAAAGAGAGCTTCCGCCATCTCAGCTTTTGGTGCCTTTGTGTGAGGTGTGACGAGCGGCAAAAAGAGAGCCTTTATTGGAATACTCTCTCTTTTCATACAACACCATTTCAATGCACCTAACACTCATCTCCTTCATCCTTAAATCCACCCCAATCATCTTTCTCTTTCGTATGCCTCTCCCAATTCCATTCTCTTTAAAATCAAACCAAACTCATCTCTTATCTTATAGAGCTGGGTTAGTTTACTTACTTTGTTTTTTTTTAGAAACAAATTAGCTAAAATTTCAGGTTAACCATTTTAAACTGCATCACCCTTTTGTTGGTACTCTTTCTTTGGAACTAGATTCTTATTTTTCCCACTAGTCATGGGGATTTTGTCCCTAAATTCCTCATCAATTATTCCAAGTAATCTCCTTAGAGTGACTCAAAAGAGTGACTGGTGCCCAGTAAGGAGGCAGGCAACAGTGTTTTGTCAGGGAGGTGGGAATGTGATTAAGTCCAGTGGGGTTTCTTCTGTTTTGACAGAGAGATCATCATTGGGTAGTACTGATCATGCTGCAACTGTAATGGATGCTGGAAGCTTGGTCTTGTCCAAAAATGGTAAGACCCAAACTGAGATTGTAGTGAAGGATTTGGTCCCTTATGGTGGAGCAACTTCCACCACTTTAAAAGGATTGGAAGATGCAATTGGAATTGTCAAATTTCTTAAAGGGAAGAAGTTCTTCATTACTGGTGCAACTGGGTTTCTAGCCAAAGGTATTCTCTTAGTAACGAACATTTCCCAAGATTTTTTTTTTTTTTTCTCTTTTATGCTCTTTTAGCTATGGAACTCACATGTATTTATCATAATTTATCCAGTTCTTATTGAGAAGATTTTAAGGACAGAACCAGATGTTGACAAAATATATCTTTTGATCAAGGCCAAAAATAAGCAAGCTGCAATCAAAAGAATGCAAAATGAAGTATGTTTTCGGTTATATTTTCTTTCTTTGAAATGAACTATGATTATATCACCTTTAGTCTTAGATTTAATTACATATATATATATATATATATATATATAGATCATAAACACAGAGCTTTTCAAATGCCTTCGCAAAACCCACGGAAAATCCTACCAAGCCTTCATGTTGAGCAAGCTAGTTCCTGTTGTGGGTGATATCTGTGAATCAAATCTTGGAATAGAAGAAGAATTATCTAATGTTATAGCAGATGAGGTAGATGTAATTGTAAATTCTGCTGCTAATACAACATTTGATGAAAGGTTAGGCTCTTTCTATCCAAGACTTCTTGCATCTTGTACATTTCCTAGTTGAGTTATGCAGTGTTATAATTTGAGTAGTGTGTGGAATCTCAGATATGATACTGCTATCAACATAAACACAAGAGGACCTTGCCGCCTTATGGCTCTTGCAAAAAAGTGCAAGAATCTTAAGCTCTTTCTGCAAATTTCAACAGGTAAAAGGAAAATTAAAGAACCAAAAAAATAGAAATAAGGTTTTCCTTATTTTGTTTACCAAAATCCTTGTTTTGTATTCTGCAGCTTATGTTAATGGACAAAGGCAAGGCAGAATTATGGAAAGGCCATTCAACATTGGAGAGACCATAGCAAGACAAAACTTTTTATCTAAAATTCCACAGAAATTCCTACCAACGTTGGACATTGAAGGTGAAATAAAGTTGTCTGCAAATTACGAGGCAAATGTTGAAGACAACTTATTACCTCAAAAGATGAGGGAATTGGGTCTAGAGAGGTACATGCTTCATCAGTTTATTTTCAACTTCTAGATGAATCTTAAGTTCATAATCCAATCTGATTAAGTTTTGGTTTGACCAGGGCCAGAAGATATGGGTGGCAAGATACTTATGTGTTCACAAAGGCTATGGGAGAGATGATGATAGACAAACTGAGAGAGGATATCCCAGTTGTTATAATTCGACCTAGTGTTATTGAAAGCACTTTTAGAGAGCCATTTCCAGGGTGGATGGAAGGAAACAGGTAGAAAAATGGAAAGAAGTATTTGACTCGCATATGAACTACAATGGCATTTCTATGACAGAACTAACAATTCTCCTTTTTGATTATCAGAATGATGGATCCAATAGTTCTTTGCTATGGGAAAGGGCAACTCACAGGTTTCCTAGTAGACCCAAATGGAGTACTTGATGTGGTAAGCGACATTTAATGTTTGGCGTCTGAGAAAATTTCAAGAAAAGCAAATAATTCATAAGTTGCACAGTTTGGTGATCAAATCTCACGATTACAATTGCACTTCTAATGTTAATCTGAATGGTTATGTTAATGTTACAGGTCCCAGCAGACATGGTTGTTAACGCAACCTTGGCAGCAATGGCGACACATGGAATGGCCCAAAAACCAGACATCAATGTGTACCAGATTGCTTCATCTGTGGTGAACCCTCTGGTTTTCCAAGACCTGGCAAGACTGCTTTATAAACATTATAGCTCTTCACCATGCATTGACTCAAAAGGTAGGCCAATTCAAGTTCCACTTATGAAGCTGTTTAGCTCCACAGAAGAATTCTCTGATCACCTTTGGAGAGATGCTCTTCAGAGAAGTGGACTCACAGCCATGGCCTCCTCAAACCAGAAAGTGTCTCAGAAGCTTGAAAATATATGCAGAAAATCAGTGGAGCAAGCAAAATACTTGGCCAACATTTATGAGCCATACACATTCTATGGTGGAAGGTTAGATAATAACAGCTTCATTTGTTGACTATTATTAATTTATTATTGACTTGAAACCAACAAATCTGATGCAGGTTTGATAGCAGTAACACTCAGAGATTGATGGAAATCATGTCTGAAGAAGAAAAGAGAGAGTTTGGATTTGATGTAAAGGGCATTGATTGGGAAGATTATATCACCAATGTTCATATACCGGGTCTGAGGAGACATGTCATGAAGGGAAGAGGAATGGGTGGCTAAGTAGATAAATAATCACAAGTCAAGTTCCACCATTAACTGTGATAAAATATTTACTTCCTTTTCCCACTTTTATTTGAATATATAAAGTAGATAACCCTTATTACGCATCATATAATTTATATTATTAATAAAAATCTGTAGTCAATTACTCATCTCCTAATTATTACTAATAAAAATATGGTCAAGTATGTTTTGCGTTGACTGGCGGCTATTGACTGCAAATTCTGTATGCCATCTTGATCATATTGAGCATTGACTATATTATTGACAATTTTTTTTTTCCTATAGATTTGGCATGACAAATTAAGAAATGGATAAATTGCTTTCATATAATTTTAAATAATTTTTTTATATTATTGTTCACTTTCACACGTTATGATGGAAAGAGAAATCTCAAAAGGAATAGAAGAAATCACATTAATATGTTTAATTATTTGATTGATCTAATTCCAAAACACTATCAT
Source organism: Bauhinia variegata (assembly GCA_022379115.2). Classification (NCBI taxonomy): domain Eukaryota; kingdom Viridiplantae; phylum Streptophyta; class Magnoliopsida; order Fabales; family Fabaceae; genus Bauhinia; species Bauhinia variegata. The sequence goes on from CM039438.1 coordinate 17,516,728, forward strand.
AGTTAATCAATGATACAAATGCCACGTCGTCATTTCATAACTCAATGCAAAATTTATTTAAAAATATCCAACTTTGTTCTATTCTTTTAAGAATTATTTGAATTATTATTTAGTTAATAAATCATAGAGTCCGCAAGGTTTAGACGAGATCATCCAGGATATATACGTGGGACCTGATTTCCTTTCATTTAATCTGACGGACAGAGTTGGCTGACCATTAATGAACTAAACATGTGAGCAATAATGTTGTAGACAACTACCGAAATTTCCTTTCATTATTCATCTTTAGTGTTGTGTTTTTTCTTTGTCATGTTTCCTGTCATTTTCTATTTTGATGGGTACGTTTCTTTTCTTGCGCTTTGTAGTTTCTGGAAACCACAAAACACAACTTTCTCTTTCCCGTATTTCCCCTGAGAAGGGAGAATCGCTGCATCTCTACGCGTGGAAAGTTCATGTGATGGTCGTTTTTCTCCGCCAGCCAAAAATTCAACGAATCCAAGAACCAAAGTCCAAAGCGATGAAAAAATATCATTGTTTAAAATAAACCTTACGATTAAACAATTCAAACAAAACCATTCCTTCAAAATCCAACCGTCGCAAGTCCAGCCTGCAGTTTTCAGGCACCAATTGGGTTCTTTGTGACTCTCGTTGCTCCTTCTTTATTTCCTCTTTCCTTTCCCCACAGAGGGAAGAGAAAGACATCAATGGATGCAGCAGCACTGTGGCAGGGGACGGCGCTGGCTGGAATATTGTTCTGGTTGTTATCAGCTTCATACCTCAATGCGACTCGTAAGCTTAGATCTTTCCTTCAACCGTGGGTGTCTCACCATGTCGAAACTGGGATTCCTATCATCCTCCAGATACAGGTAATCAACTAATCACAAAAGGAAAGCCCAGATTTTTATTATTGTGAAAGGTTGAAAATTTTGAATTCTTTTTTGGTAAATGCCGAATTTTCGGTAATTCTTATGGCTGTTGTTGGCCTCTTTTTTCAGAGTTACCGCCTTGGGTTCCTGGATGCTCTTTTCTCCGGGTTGTCTTGTGTTGTTTCTGTGCCCTTTTACACTGCTTTTCTTCCTCTCCTATTCTGGGTATGTATCTCGGTCTTTGATGGTTGGAGTGAAATTTTACTTAATTTTTCGTTAGACAAATAAATCATAATTTTTTTTTCATTTAAAATTTTCATTTCTAAGAATAAAATTGAGTGGCTTTTGGTGTCTTTGTAGAGTGGCCATGGCAAATTGGCGAGGCAGATGACTTTGTTGATGGCTTCCTGTGATTATTTAGGCAACTGTATAAAGGTGAGTGCGTAGTCTTACTCTAATTTATATCAGATTGTGTTTCATCTGTATGTGATGATGGCCTCTATCTATTAAGCTAAATAGCTGCGGTGTTTTCATTCAATAGGATGTAGTATCTGCTCCAAGACCCGCTTCTCCACCTGTTCGGAGAGTAACAACCACAAAAGATGAAGAAGACAATGCTTCAGAATATGGATTGCCTTCTTCTCACACTCTTAACACGGTTTGCTTGTCTGGGTAATCATAATTCTTTTCATGTTCTTACAGATCTTTTGTTCTTAAGTTCTCTTGCTTGGGCATGGGGCTAATTTTGCTAGCATGGTAACAGAAAGAAAGTGTGACATGTGACATGTCTCTAGGGCGAGTTTTATGCAATGGTTATGATATAAAGTGCCCAACGATTTGCAGGATACAGCTAAGTAATTGACATGCCTTATATGTCATGTCAGAAGTGCTAAGCTTCAAATAATTGATTATTTTGTTTATTCTTTTTTTTTTTTTTTTTCCCTTGTGAACCAACCTAGGAGAAAAAGGAATCAGAACAAAACTCATCTATTAACCACTACATATTCTATCTTTCATCTGTCTGAGCAGTCAAATGTCAGTTAACATGTTTTTGACTATATCCCTAGTGTTGAATGTGGAAGTCAGGTTATACTTTGAGCAAGTTAGTATCTTTGCCATGCATTATTTGCTTTGGTCTTTAACAGTTGTTCCCTCTGTGAATGTATCTTTGTCAGGTACCTTTTGCACTATGTCCTGATTCATACTCAAATTCAAGGTGCCTATGTTAATTTTCTCGGAGTTTCCCTCGCTTGCTTGCTCGTGGCACTCATTGGTTTGGGTAAGTTTGTCATTACTTTTACGTCATTAGCAGCTTCCTTTTGTTGGCTTTTTGCAAAGAAGAACTATAGAAGAAATTTCGTCCGCCTTGTAGGAAGAATTTATCTTGGCATGCACAGTTTGGTTGATGTCCTTGGTGGTCTTCTTCTCGGTCTTGGTGTCCTTGCACTGTGGCTTACAGTTGATGAATACATAGACAGTTTTGTGGTATCAGGACAAAATGGTAATTTTACTCCCTATTGAACTGAATTACGTTTCTGGTCTTAGCCCTTTGGAGTAAGTTTGCGAAGCTTTGCTTCTTCCCTACCTGACTCATAATCTGTTTCTGTTGCAGTCACATCTTTCTGGGCCGCTCTGAGCTTCCTCTTGCTCTTTGCTTATCCGACTCCTGAACTTCCAACTCCAAGCTTTGAGTATCACACTGCTTTTAATGGTGTTGCATTTGGAATTGTAAGCAATACTTCACCCATTACCATCTTTTATCTAGCATAATGCGAATAAGCTCAACTACATAATGACCAAGGATAGAATTACTTGGAGTCATATGCCTAATGTCTCGGGGAGCTATAGTTACAAGTAGTGCCTTGTCAAGCTCCTGAAGTAAAATATTTGAATGCTTGACCTTTCATATCATAAAATATTGTACCAAAGCTTTTTGTTTCCATAAAGAAATTTGACTCACTCTTGCAATGTATGCATGTTGGTGGTTCCAAAACAGAAACTAAATTCTGAATATCACTGTGAATGTGTTTCTGAGGGTCGTGAATTATCACTTCAATGGCTTAGATGAATATATGTATTAAGCAGAGCCTCAAACTGACAATATTGCACTCTATTGCCTCAAGTGGTAATGAATGAGTTGGATTTGCTCTTCAAGATCCTACATTTTTCCCATTATAGTTTCACATTGTTTTTTAAGGATCAACTTCTATTTTTTTCTTGTGTGTTTTTCCTTATACTATATATTAACTTAAAAAGGTCGAATTTTTCAGGTTGCTGGGATACAGCAAACGTACCATCAATTTCACCATGATTCTGTCCAACGTTTGTTCTCTCCTGAACTCACAATGCTTGCATTTGTAGGAAGAATGCTTTTGGGAATACCCACAATACTAGTTGTGAAATTCTGTAGCAAGGCTCTGGCAAAATGGACTCTGCCGGTGTTATCAAGTACCTTGGGCATCCCAATAAAATCAACGGCTTATATCCCAACATTGAACGGATCCATCAAGACAAAGAGTCCTGACAAGCTTAAACAAGGAGGTTATTTGCAGAAGCTCTTCTCCCAGCACGAAGCTTTTGATGTTGATACAGGAATTAGGTTTCTTCAATATGCAGGCCTAGCATGGTCGGTGGTTGACCTTGTGCCATCGCTTTTTTCCTACCTTAACCTGTGATTGTTATGCTGAGATGAGATGTGCCTAGTATTTTATCAACACGATTCAAATGAAGATACGATTATGTAAATGGAAATTTTGTACAGCAAGAGATGAACCCATTTTGGTCATATCCAATGCAATGGTTTATGAAAGAACGAGTGAAGCTTACCTAATGTCTTTCATTTTACAGCATGGCAAATGGAGTTTTAAGATGTTTCAACGGAGAATGGCGAATGTAGTTTAAGCAGAACTTCAGGGAAGAGAATGTGAAACTGGCCGAGCACGAGGCATCTTTGGTTTTCCTTTCCCAGGCTCTTGGGCGGCTTTAAATTCTAGTTATGTTGTTTTTTCATTTAAGATTTAATAAGAATGACCTAAGCTGTACATCTCCCAAATTCGTTACTGGCAAACAGTGTCCAGCAAGATTAGAGGTTTAGGTTAGGGGGCCTTTATACGTCAATAACTAGTTTGACTATATAATTGCCCATAGATTAGAGGTTTCAGCAAACGTGCATTCTATTTTTAAATTCTGTTTATTACCTTAATAGAACTTCAATCAACGGAATTTATTTTTGTTGGTATAAGGATACTGGTCAATATCTGGGCAATCAATATTTTTCGGCAATTAGGCTTAGATGGCCTGCGAAAGATTGAACCAACGGAAATTATTCGACGGAATATGAAAACGGTAAGTTATCACGTTCAAATGTACTAAGAACCCTGGTCCTACAAAATAAGTCTCGAGTTTCATGTATCCTTTATCTGAAGAGAAAAAAAACTTGGGTCAAATGGAAAAATCTCCCGAAGTAAATAAACTCTAATAATTGAACTGAACATAACAAAACTGAATCACTATTATGGTGCAATTTTTTTCTCTGACGTAGATCATTGCAAAGCATCAGACGATATAAAAGCCCCGCCCGCCCCCGTCATAGCTTTTAAAGCCTCCTCGGTAAGGGGTATGATTTTGAGAAAGAGACCAAGAAAGAAAGACGGGGAAAAGGAAACGGAATATCCACATTTAGCTGGAATGATACATATCTTTGGCAACTTCTCCAACTGGATGTCCAACAAGTTCTTGAGCGTAACAAATCAGTGGAAAGCTGTTACCTGCCTATTATACATCAAGGTGGGCTTCCACAAAAGCATAGAAGTCTATACCCATGGATCTAAATGCTTATAGCAATCTCACAAACGAGGATGCACAGCTAGCAGAAATTCGCTTATCCATGATACCAATAAGCAGCTACATTATAGGAAGTAATCAGGCGTTCTACGGGTAACATCCGGTTCTCCTCTCCTTGGAGCAGGTTCAAACTGCAAGATACATTTCAAATTTATACATGGGCAATCCAAAGCATAGGACTAAACATCAAGATTCAAGAAAGAGTGTAGATTATGTTGGCAGAGGGAGACCTGGATAAATGTGTGGCCCTTGCTATCGTCAACCTCCAATATGGAAGCCATGTTCCCACATCGATAGCAATAGTTAGGTGCACTAAATATGGTAACCACCTTTTGTTCCTGGACCAACAAAACAAAGTACATGTGTAAAACTTTAACCCCTTAATCTTAAAGCAAGCAAGCCATAGAAAATCCTTGAAAAGGACAATTACATGGGCCCAATTAAATCCATCCATAACCAGCTGATGAGCTCTAGCAATCAACTTGAGGCTGTTTGTGTGATTGAATTGTTCGGATATATCCTGAAAGAAAGAACACAAACTTAGAAAGGATTGAAAATAAAAAGTCTGAATGCCTCGGGAAAACAAATTTAACAATGTAGACAGTAGAGCAACATAAATATAAAGTTACCTGCCCAAAAGTATATCCAGCACCACGGGGTGAAATTCCCCAGCCACATCTGTCATCTGGGTCAGACCATAACAGATCACACATAGGTCCTTCATGTGGAACCTCTTGAACACGATCAAAGTTCCTAATGTTATCAAGGGTCTCGATCGAAGGTGATAGTCCACCATGCAAACAAAATATTTCTGATTCAACCTGAACAGGATAGTATCAAAATATAAGTATAATGATCAAAAACCAATAACTAAAAACCTTTAGCTGCCAGTTTCTCACTGAATTATTATGTCAAGCAACAAGGAAGTTGTTCGCCAATCAATCTAACATCTTTACAGGGATTAATAAAGTGCCTCAGAGGAGCTTGTCACAAGCAACAAATTTAACTCAAAGAAACTTGAGTGAACTATATTTACTACTTCTGAAGTCCAGAGAGAGTAAAGGAGCATCCGCAGATATCTCCCTAGGAAGGAGTGGTGTGGTGATTACTGTTTCTTGTGGAATGAGGGTTTAGAATGAAATCACCCTCATGGAATAGAATCAAGAATGGAATCATCATGCTGAGTACCAAAAATGACCTTTCAATTTACAACATTGGCCTATATATAATTATCCATATATGTTTAAAATCACAAACAAAATTACAGAAAAAAATCTTCACTAACCAGGGCAGTCAATGGAAAGTAATCAAAAAGGTCCGTAAAGATCTTCCAAACATTAGCATTACCATACCTGCAAATAAACAAAACAGAGAGTCATCATGGATTTGACATATGAAACAACAAAATACATTATTTATGTGCAAGAAATTAAAAAAAGAAGCAAGCAGAGCATCTAAGATCAAAATGTGAGGATGCCACAGATCTATCAATATCAACAGTTGAATTTTTCGAAGGTGAGACAATTAAATAAAAGTTTACCTAAAAGCACAAATCAGATTCAGAAGCTCAACACAGAACCCGAATACATGTATGTTACAAGAACCTAGATATTCAGAATCTATGTTAAGAAATTCTACAAATACATATTATAATACATGGGAAAAGAAAAAAAAAAGAAGGAAAAAGCATATTCCAAAGAGCCAATTGCTCATATGATATGCCACTGCGGTGACCTGAATAAAAAAAAGAATCAGTTATAAAATTACAATGTCGATAAAATATCTTTCCTTTTACCCCAGGACCCCTAAAATGAAGGTGTCGAAAACTCACTTTCTTAGGCATTCATCATAAAAGCCATATACTTGAGTAATCTGCCAAAAAAAAAGGACAAAGGATAAAATAACAATTAGCCAATTTTTGCACCACACACTAATATACTTTACAAAACATGTACTGAAAAATAAACACCATTGAGAACCTTGGCAGCAAAAAACAGGTCAGATTATCAATTAATTTAGCTTGAAATATACCTGACGACTTTCGTGGTTTCCCCTGAGAATAGTAATGCGCTGAGGATACCGCACTTTCAGAGCCACAAGGAGCTGGATAGAATAACTAATCAGTACCTCCAACACATATCATGCCAAATTAAAGAAAAGTAGGATTCAAAGATACTGAACAATAAATATCCATGTAATTTCATCCTTATTCCCCATCACACCAAACAAAAAACTGTACAAACCAACCACTGAAACAAACAATGATAAATGATTAAGCACAATCTCCAGATAAAAATGTTGCTACTAACTGAAAAAGCATACTAACCAACAAATGACAATCCCATTATTTCTTTTTTTACTACAAAAACTTAAAATCATGCTCACACACTTCACAAATTTTTCTGGCCAAGCCTGCTTTCCCTAGTAAGAACACATTTTATTTTATTTTTTAATTCATGAAATGAACAAAACACATCTTTTGTTTGGGGCTGAAAAAGAGGGGGGGGGGTGTTTAAACTAGATAGTCTATTTAGCAACTGAAGAAAAAAGAGATCAGCATTCCTTGGTTGTACTTACTGTTACAGTTTCAACTGAATAATAACCCCGGTCCACATAATCTCCCATAAACAAGTAGTTAGTGTCTGGACACTGTCAATGAAACAGGACATATTTAGATTGCAGATCTGAATGTGGTAAAGGAATTTCCAAAAAGGCATAATCATCAAAAAAGTATTATCCAGAAACTGAAAAGTAATTAAAAAGATCGTCAAGACTACCCGTTGTGAAATACAAAATTATGCATACACCACTTGAATCCACAAGCACAAAGTTGGTCAAGATATACAAACAGTAGTTACTTGGATGAACAAAGAAACTAACACTCTAAAATAAAGAAAATAGCAAAGAGAGAAAGGAGAAAAAATAAAATAAAGTATTTTTGCTGCAATGAATTCAATGAGTTGTTCCCTGATTATTACTCAATAATACCTCTGATGCACTTCAATCTTCAAAACCTTTTTCTTTGGCACGTCTCAATTAGTTAGTTAACACATTTCCCAGCTAAAACAGAAGAGTTGATTACAAAATAAGAAAGTCATAGTCAGAACTGATACCTTCCCTCCAATTCGAAATAGTTCAGCAAGATCGTGAAACTGTCCATGAATATCACCACAAATTGTCACAGGGCTCTTCACAGGCTGTGGTACAGGAGAGATACCAAAAAAATAGATGTTTCCTCTTTATAAATAATTTTTTAAAAAAGAAATACAATTAAAAGTAGAGCTGTAATAGTAAGATGTGATAGGCGGCGAAAAGACCTATAAAACACGAGTTCAAGAATGTGGGGAAAAAAACGGATTGAAAAAACTATTTCTCCCTTTCACAAAAAAGGGGCATCACTCTAAAAATTAAGCATTAAAAGCAATTGGCATCAAAGCGATGGGACTAGATACAGGGAGGGGAGAAGTAGGAAAAAAAAAGAAAGTTGACAAGCAAGTGAAAACAGTGTAAAAGAAACAGAAGAGGCACCCTTGAGAAGTAATGCAAAAAGAAAGAGCTGCACCTGGACATTACTTTCGTCCATTAAAATCTCCTTAGCCTTCTCACATAAAACTCTAACCTTCAGGCAGGGCAGAAAATAGGATCATTAGCTTATCATATTTCTTTTGCGCAAGATAACAATACTAAGAGCAGTAAACAATATTGCCAGCAGTAGCTCATTAGAAAAGGATCGTGACCGCTTAGAGCAAGCGGCAGGGATAAAAATAGGCAAAAATAAATAAATAAATAAGCAACCTAAGATGATATTTCAAAATAAGTAAATAAATATTACACTCCTTTTCCAACAGAATCAGAGATCGAGTGAAAAAAGAAAAAAGAAAAAAAAAATGTAAGATCATTTGCGGGGAAAAGCAGAATTAATATTGCTAATAAAAAATTCACAAATGATAAACAGCTCCACTGAAATACGAACAGCAACCGCTAAAGTAGCTCTTCACTTTAATTTTTATTTTATCAAAATCATTCACAATGTTCAAAAGAAGAATCAAAACCAAGCTCGCCAACCCCTGCTCGACAAGACACAACAAAGCGAGGACCTTCTATGAAAATCCTCACTGCGATGTACTAGCATGCAATAAATAACCCCATTTTGCGAAATCCCTAAGGCACTAGCGACAGTTGAAGTAAATTCTGATTCTTAGATCAGACAGTTTCAAATACAGAGCATGTGCCAACTATCAACGTGTAACATTTCTATAGCTTGTTGCTGGACGTTGTTATTATCTCCTCAGAGTAAAACCGATAATAGCATCCCAGAAACCTATGCCATGCGTTATAAAACTCTTCAAACTTCCTGACAGTTAGAAAACCATAATCACTTAATATCTAAAACATGGCTTGACCAAATTACATTGCTAGAAATCCCCTCTTGAAGGCAAACCCATTTCTCTGTTTCGCTCCCTCTTCGCTTCCCAATTTCCCATAAGGTAGTCTCTGTTGCTATTTTGTGGAATTATTCATAATTAAACATCATTTTCACTTTTTCAAGGCGATATGAAGCATGAACCCAAATTATTACGGCTAGAAATCAATTACTAAATAAATCAACGTTAAATACACATATAATTCAATATTTCTTTATCAGCCAAGCAGATCCTATCTCAGGAGAAAGAAACCAAACCTGTTGCTCGGACAGTGGCTTGCACTGCATGAGCTGAGAGATCTGCTCATCGAGATCGGTACTCGACTCCGACGACAAGGAATTCACCCCCATCTTGCTCCTTTGCTAAATCAGTACCTAATGAGCAATATTGGGATTAGGGGAAACCCCAACCCGAGCTTAAGATTTCTCCGGTATCCTCCACTCGCTGGTCGGAGTGTGCAGACTGTGCAGTGGACGAAAGAGGAAGAAAAAAATGGAGAGGGCGCGTGAAGTAATAAGTGAATGGGTATACAGCAGCTGCTTCGCTCGGTAGCCTGTAAACTTTTTTTTTTTTTTTTCCCTAAATTTTCCTTTTTCGGAGTTCGGATGCGACGAGAACGAGGGAGCGGCTTCTTCTCTTCCAATGGGACCAAGCCACGTAATATTTATTGGAGCGAAATTTCCGCTATTGTTTCCTGTGGAGAGAAAATTTATTCGTTTTATTTTATTTTTTAATTAATGGATATTCGTTTATTTTATTTTATTTTAGAAATAAAAACCAGAATATGCTTTCATCGACAAAATCAATGACCAGGGAAAATAAGCAAATAATAAACGAAAAAAGAAATATGAGGGATTTGTCAGGTCCTTAGTTTGATATCTATTTTTTTTTAATGATTGTTTTTACTATTATTCAGGCATTCCCTTTTCTACCAAATTATATAAAAACCATTCTTCATGGATACTTTGTTTTTGCATACGCATTTCACTTAAAGAAGAAAGAAAAAGTTGACTCATTTTACACATTATTTTTATATGTTTATGATTATAGTTATCATCACACAAGTCTTACTGAAAGGAGAGCATGCTTCTTCACTGCGTGGACTCGAGGAATAATTTTTTGCACGAAACGATTTCCAATCCACTTTTCAAGATATTTGTTTTCTTGTGCACATTCTAGCTCAAGAAGATTGCTAGCCAGAGTATTTCAGAAATTGCTGGGCACCAAAACCCAGTCTAATTGCAGTACACGCCCAAGGCACAATTCTTCTATAAAAATTTTATATATTTTAAGGTCGATTTTTAGTCCCAAAAGGTCTGTTTGGTTGAACAGCCAAATTGCCTCCCCAAATTCTCCACTTTTAGAAAGGGGAGAGAAAGTTTCTCCATGAGAAAGGAAGTAAGTATTTCAGAAAATAATTAAATAAATAAAAAAAAAAAGACAAAGTAATAAGAGGACCAAAGAAACATATACAGCATGGTCATCCGACAGCCTTTCTTACTGCTGATACCTAACTCAGATCTTAGACTTCTTCTTGCTACTGACACAACATATGGTGTCCCATTTCGAAGTTTCTTACGAGCCATTATTATTATTATATGCACTGAAATGTATACAGATAAATCAGAAACTGCGTAGATTAAACGAGAGTGATGATACTTGCTTACGCTCACTGTTTACTTTTTTTTTTTTATACATATATCTCATATTTTCTTTTTAATAATTTTTCTCTACAAATAACGCAAAATATATAAGTGAATATACACGAACAACTATATAAATAGCATTTTTCTTTGAATTTGCAATATGGAACAATTTCAAGACCATTCTTTCTGGGTCTCTCTCTCCTCTCCACAGCAATCAGCAGTCTGAATTTGTTGTGTGTATTAAAGTAAGAGGGTGAAACCCATAATTAGTGTGAGTCGTATATATGAACATGGTAATAAAAGATTTAGACAGCTATACACATTATGTATCTCAGTGGTCATAAATGGGATATAAGCGGAGACACAGTAGGTTAGTTGGTTGATGTGCCATCAGAGAATACGGGAATCGGACAGACATGCTGTTGAATTTGTACAAGAGGTTAGGTGGCCGGCATTATCCTTCGCTTTCGTATATACCCGCATAACATTCTCTCTCAATTCCCGGCATAGTTATCAGTATCCGCCAACAAGTGCCTTTTTCTTTCTCAAATCTCCCTGCATGTAAAACTTCAAAACTAATCGGTGAGTGGCTGAAAGTAATGGGGACGCTGTGAAGAAATTAAACACCTTGTAATCTCAGAGCAATGGCATACATGGGAAAGTCCAGGCAGAGACACACACAGCTTAGTTATTATCTTTCTATTCATATTGTTTCTATGTTCTTTCTGTAATATCATCATGGGTTTTTAATTTATTCTTCAGTTATTTATTTTAGTAAATCTCTCTCTGTGCTCGATCTTGTCCCTGCTATGAGTTCCCAAGACTTGTAATGTTTGATGTGTTGCTTTAAGTTGAGACCAAAAAACAGAAGAGGAAACCATATCTGATTCAAACTTGCGAACGTAGTGCTTTGAGGGTGGGTTAGATCATTCTGCATTGTGTTTCTTTATCTAAACTAACGACTAGCTAGAGCGACCCATTTATCTGTAATTAGCGTACGTACAATTTAATCAAGCAGCCAGAAAGGGTTCATCTGCATGTGCTACCGGAGGGTGCTTATCGCTTAATGACGAGATGAATCAAGATCAACCCATAATGTGAATCTGTCATGTTAATTTTGCTTGGCTAAAAAAAAAAAAGTGCCATATAATAGCTTTATATTGAGGTAGAGTGAGGGTTTGGATAAAAGGATCTAATCAGAAGAAATTAAATGTAAACTTTGTAAAAATAAATATATAATAATTATATAATGCTAAAGAAAAACTAAAGAGTTGGAGTACTGTGGTAACTCTTTAGTCCCTCTCTCCTTCTCCAGTTTCATTAAATTAAAATTTATTGTCTTACTCTATCACTTAATTTAGATAGATTATTTAGATAAAAAAAATAGTTATGAATACGCTGTAAACTAACCAAAATAAAAGGAAAATGTTAGTTGCAAATTTGTTTACGCACATTTTTGTGTAAATTCTTGTTTTAATTATTTCTAAAAGTAAAATATTTTTTTAAAAAAAGGCATAAAAAGATAAAAAAAGTAAGAGTATATAAATAATTGCATACATAGCATAATTCAAAATAAAAATCCTTGAAGAGCGGCTTCAATTTTTTGTCATTGACATTGAAAATTAATGTTTTACTCGAATTATTTGCCTTATTGTTTCTTTGCCCTTACATTAATTATTTGTCTTCTATACTTTATATCAAGATAATTTTGATTAATTATTTTATAGATAATTTTGTATAATTACTTAGAGTTTAAGTTAAGGATATCAGACTCAACTTGTTACCAATAATGCAAATATCTTATTATATTATCATATTTTTTTATATGTATGAAAAAAATTAAACTATAAAATTCTTAAATATTATATAAACTCTTGTTATTAAATCACACCTAATAGCTTTATTATTTTCACTTATTTAGTATGTAGTTTTTACCCTCTTTTTTTTTTAAAAAAAAAAAAAACTAGTTATCAACATTTTAGTGCTTTATATTTACCAAAAAAAACTACAATTAAGAAGCATATATTATAGATCTTATAAATAAGTGAAAATGTGGGCATTTGAAATTTCGGACTTTTATTTTGGGAATCCTAATTCATAAAATAAAACATTTTTCTCAATAATTTTCATTAAATATTTTAAAAAATAAAAATAAACTCATAAAAAGTAAAAAAAATAATATCAACTCAAATTAGATTAAACGAGACCTAATCTAATATACAAAAAAAATAAAATTAATATTTACGTTCCAATTATTTTTTGATATGAATAAAATTAGTTATGTCTAAATAAATTTACGTTTCAATTAATTGATGGTAAATATCCTGAATAATATTATAGTAAATTTTTTATTTTAAATTTCTTTGATATATATTTTTCCAACAATAACGTTAATGGGGAGTGCTTGAGAAAAGTTAGGATCGTTTGGTACACGGAAAAGCAAATAAATGAAATGAGTGTGTTTTACTTTGTTATGTTTTGTATTATTTAATAATTTTAAAATAAAAAAAATTAATTTTATCAAGATATAATTTTTTATTACTTGGGACTAGATCTTTCTTTTTAAATTCCAAGGAAAATAGAGAAAGGAAAGAAAAGTCCTCCCTTGACATAATTGTAAAGTCCTAGTAAGAGTGAAGATCCAAACGCGAAGCTCGTGCCTCACAAGAATGGAAGAAACAGCAACAGAAGCGAAGCAGCTCGCTTGGTGCAGAGAAACGGTCCCCGACGTGTTCAGAATTGTATGCTCCAGATTGGAGCAGAGAGACCTCATTTCTCTCTTGCTAGTTAGCCCATGGCTTCATCGCACCCTCGTCTCCAGCCCATCGCTTTGGCAGGTGTGCTTCTCATTTCTCTACACTTATTTAATTTAATTTTTTCCAATCCAATTATCTTTCCATCTGTTTCAAATTTTTGGTGAATCTTTGAGGGACTTGGATCTTTTTGTCGATATCATATTGTGTTTTTCTTATTTGGTTAGGAACTCAATTTTCGCGAGATGAACAATGCCGGGAATCGGCTCATAGATGCTCTTTCTCTGGTTAGCTATGTTTTTCGAAGTTTGATTTCATTTTCATTATTGAATGCTGGTGCTTTATAATTTTTCTGTTCTTTACCTAGTGCAGTTATTTTAAATTTGATTACAAGGACGGGAAAGTAGGTATTACGTTAAACGAGTTTCAGGATCCGTGGGTCAAGAACTGAACATGTGCTATTTTAGTGCTCGTGTTTGATCTTTCTCCAACATTTTGGTGATAGTAACCTTTTCTGGTTCAATGGGATTGTATTTTGTAGCCTAGATATCGCTATGTAAAGCAGATTAATCTTGAATTCGCACGAGATGTTGAAGACGCACATCTCATCCTTCTTAAGAGTAAGGTAACGACACATTTATCTTCTGGGAGTTTTGTAATTTAAGACTTTTATAACATGTGTTAATCAGATATTTCTAACTCGATATTTTTAAGCCTTTTCTAGTGCTCGGGTTCTCTTCAAATCCTGGAGTCTTTAAATCTGAATGGCTGCCAAAAAGTCTCTGATAAAGGAATTGAAGCTATTACCAGTTGTTGCCCTCTGCTGAAAATCTTTTCCATCTACTGGAATGTGAGGTGCTGTAAGATTTTCTTAAGCTATAGTTGAAAATCTTATTTCCGATTGAAACTTCATTTCTTATTAATAACATTGTAATGTGAATTATATTTCAGGGTTACTGATACGGGATTAGTGTGTTTAGTGAGGAACTGCAAACACATAGTTGATTTGAACATAAGTGGCTGTAAGGTATGTGATACCTATGAATTTTTCGACTATTGATTGTTTAAACTATACGTTACATGGACATAAACATGTACATTGTTGCAAATCGTATCCATTTATACTATGTTTGCGTATATGTGCTTCCCCCTTTCCAACTCCAGATGCTTTTTGAGTTCAAAAGCTCTCACTTTAACATTCTTATGATAATGGGTGCCATAATTCTGACATAACTGTTAGATGAAGTGGAGAAGCAGGGTAGCTTCAGCTGTGTTAATATGATTGAATGTTAAGTTAATAGTTGAGTTTAGTTAATTCAAGTGGTTTTCCGTTAGTTTTTACTGGGATTAGTTAATTGTAACTGGTTTGACCAGTGACCGGTCATTACCAGGAGAAGTGAGGTGTTTAGTTGTATATAAGACATCACATGTAATTCATTTCATTCACTTAATGAGTCTTACACACCTTCCTCTCTCTGACTTTCTTCTCAACCGCTCCTTTTCTCTCTATTTTCTTACCAACCAAACCCTCTGATACTAATATCATCATAATAACTTGTCAGATGGTAGCAACTGTTGGTTTTTTATCTTCACAGGCGTGCTTTGGAAGTTTCGTGATTATTATGTTGTTAAGCTTTAAAGTCTTTTGCGATCCATTTTTTTAATGGGTCATCATATGTGTCATACACTCCATATCCACTAATTTCTAATTTACGGTTCTGTCAATTGTTACTCCACATTGTTTGCTTCTACCTTTCTCTTCTCGTAAATACAACTATAAAGACAAGATAGGATTCCACCATATATTGCATATATGATTTAGATAAGTTTGTGATTTAAAAGCTCCATGTATCTTTCCAAACTGCCATGGGTGGAGTGCAACTTATCAGTCTGTAGAACGTTTTCTAGTAATAGCAAATATTCTCTCAGCTCGTGTTGGCAAGACTGGATACAAAATGATGATCATGAAGTTATTATCTTACAACACTGTCACTGCAGTCTGAACAGAGTACTTTGATTTGGTGATTGCAGAATATTTCCGACCGAAGTCTACAGTTTATTGCTGAGAATTATCCGGGACTGGAGTCATTGAACTTGACTAGGTAGCTGCAGTGTTTTGTTTGGATTCTGTGAGATCAGGCATATCTTTGGATTATAAGTATCATTTCTGGTATTTTAACTTTATGAAATTTTCTGCACTAACAATCTGAAAATCTTTTGCTGGCTTGTAACTTTTGGTGCCTGAGATAAGTATTGGATACAAAAAAAAAAATGAAAGATTTGTTTTCAGCTCTATGGTTAAAGAAAATATTCTTCTGAAATATATTTAAAAGCATAAACAGCTGCTGGGTGAGATGGGTTAGGATGAATTATCCATTTCTTCTGGTACTTACACCTTGTAATTTGTTGCTTAGGTGCATCAAGTTGACAGATATTGGTTTGAAGCAGTTATTACACAAATGTCGATCTCTTCAGAGTCTAAATCTCTATGCATTGTCTAGGTTGGCATTGAAAATCCTATATATTTAAGTTGAATAAGTTAACCTTACTCTGGATTAACCAAGGCATTGCTCTTTCTCAGTTTCACTGATGAAGCTTACAATAATATATCCTTTCTAGTGCATCTCAAATTTTTGGATCTATGTGGTGCCCAGGTTAAATCTTTCTGTTGAATTCTTTTTATAGCTTCATCCAATGCAAATTGATAACAATTAGAAATTTGTCTTGCAGAATCTTTCAGATGAAGGACTTCTCTGTATTTCCAAATGCAAGAATCTTGTATCCCTCAATCTGACATGGTAACTAAAGTTTCAAACTGTATATTTATATCTGTACCTATATTCCTACCAGACATATAGTTATTTGCATATCTTTTTACGGAATAGGTGTGTACGCGTGACTGACGAGGGGGTTATATCCATTGCAAAGAGCTGTACCTCTCTTGAATTTCTTAGGTATATCCTGATTTCAGGAGCTCGTAGAATTTGCATATATTGCTATGGTTGGTGCACTCCTAACTTTAGCAATATTTTGTTCTAGTTATATCAGCATTATAAAATGTGCTTCTGTTGGAATATATGAGAGTGTTTCCATGTGCCCTTACAAGTGCATGTGCATTGCCAGTACATGGTATTCATTTTCCAGAGCACTTCCATTTCTGGTAAATAATCTTTTTGTATCTCCATAAGCTCAGCTAAGGCACAGGATACTCATCTAGCATTATGCACTAATGAGGGAGCCACCTGTTCTGAGCTGAGCTCATGCTATTCATAGTTGAGCTAAGCTGAGACTTGGAGACAGGAACCATGCTAATTTTGATGAACATCCAGCTCAGACTTGTCATAGTTGGTTTTGGCTCGTGATATGGTGAAGAATGGACTGGCATATCCACGTCTATAAATTCATAATGCAAATCTCTATTGCAATTTCAGCATAAAGTGCCTTCTCTGTGTTATGTATTCTCTTAATATCACTTACCTTGCTGATGTTTGAACGGACATGTAGCTTGTTTGGGATAGTTGGTGTGACTGACAAATGTCTGGAGGCACTCTCAGTATCCTGTTCCAACAAGATCACAACCCTTGATGTGAACGGATGTATTGGCATTAAGGCAATATTCCTATTTGAAGAAACTCTGCTTTTGTGACAAATTAGAGGCAGCTTGGCCAGTTTGTCTAACAGTTTGTTTATTTGTTTGCAGAAACGGAGTTGCGAAGAATTACTTCAGCTATTCCCGCATCTGAAATGCTTTAAAGTGCACAGTTGATGAAAATAAGGTATATAACCTGTTAACCTTAAAAATTAGCTAATCTCCTCCTAAGCTTTTCTACTTTTTCATTGGTGAAATGTTCGTCCACCTGTGGCACAAGTTTTCATGTTCGGCGAATTTTATAATTTATAGTCAATTCATCCAAGGTTATACTTATTTCCATTCTCGAAATACAAATATGTTTTGTTTGCATATGATACCGCTTAATGTTCTCTTGGAGTGGCATTTGTATCCTAGTAATTTAGTTTTGAACTGAACGATTGAGGATGTGAAAATGAAGTTTTCAAATATATACGTTCTGGAATTCAGGATACTACACTAAATGGATTAGGTAGAAGATACGCTTCTATTCTCATAATACAGATATGTTATGTTTGTTTTTTTTTTATGGAATGTTTGCATATTGTTATCACCAAATTGTTCCTCTGTTGATTATTTGCATGCCCTAATAAACCTTTTTTCTTTTTTTTTTGGTAGTCAGAAACCTAATTATTACACCAGATTTTTCCTTTTAAAATAACTATTCGTTAAATAAAATTTCATTATTTGCATTCCCTGATAAACCCTTCTTATTTTGGTAGTCAAGAAACCTAATTATTACCCCAGATTTTTCCTTTTAAAAGAACTATTCTTTAAGTAAAATTTCAAGAAATCTCAAGGGAAATGTCATTTGGTTTTGCAGACAATCCCAAAACCCAAATGATAGCTGTAAAGTACATGAAAAGAAACGGGAAAATAAAAAGAATGCATCAAGAGATATGCTACTATTATTTATCTGTACTATCATTTATTTACAATTTTCTTTTGCATTTTATTATTTTTAATTTATAATTTTACTTCTGCAAATATATTGAAAATAGAAAGTGTACAATGAGTATAAAATTATAGGTGTGCAATTGACTTTTTTCATCCGTAAACATGTTATTACGTTTTGTTATTGCTATCAAATATTTACTTATCGTGACACGGAAATAATATTTCCGAAGATTAAAGTATTTTATCGATTTGAATTAAATTTTCAGAATATTAATAAATACATATACCTCTAATTAATATACCAGACAAATCAACCAATGTATTATTACGTTACATTTATATTATAACATACCCACTGATAAAGATTTAGTGTTTATGAAAAATGTAAAGTTGGCTCAATTTCCATTAAATAATCAGTTATCTGTACGATCGATATTCTCAATGGCCCAGGGGATGATAGATCAATATTCCTAACTATCATGGCCCCTGTGATTTTCACAAAGCATTCATTACCCCGAACTATCTGTCAAATTTGCGGCTACAATTCAGATCCCATGCAAGCCAAGCCCACGGCTGGCAACTCTGTTACGTGTCCCAAATTCTTTAGACAATATGCGGTTATATTAACGCCACATGAAGAGAGAACGCCCGCCCCACTCGCCACGCAGCCCCAGGATTTTCAAAATAGGATGGTACTGAGCAAATGGCATCTTTGGAGAAAGAAAAGGGGTTGGACGCAATTCATTAAGGCATAATCATAATTTTTCTATGAGATAAACGTGACATAATACAGAGCAGATCATTGCTAGGATCCCATAATGAGATACCCACAAGACTCAAGGCATGATCTACCATTCTTAAATAACTAAATGCTCCTTTAAGCTTTTTTTACTTTACGTGTCTCTCGATCCGACCCTACAAACATTGAAGAATGGAGTCAATACATCCGTGCACAAAGAAACTGACTTAAATGATATAATGCCAAAAATAACTGGTAATGCGTATGGAGTAACATAGAAGCATAATCTTTCTGATGCACAAACAAAAACGATCTAAAAGGTGCATTTCAAACTCACGGATAATCTAGGAGTTGTGCAACCAACAATAGTCGTGAATGAAAAACACGACGAAACAAGACTTTTTTTAAAAAAAATTACAATCTTTGGAAAAATTATCAGTTGAACTCCACCAGTTCACAGTTGTAAAATCTCGACAAAAACAATATCTACTTAAAGCCAGGACCCTACTTCTCAAATGACAACTTCCATCAAACCTTCCCGCCATGTTATCTTCCCCACAAGCATACATGAAAACAGAAACAGCATCCCTTTGATCATTATTACTTAACAAGATTAGCAAGACGGGAAGAAAAATGGCATGAGCCTGAAATTGGAACACACTCCAGCCAGAGCTCAGATTACATAATACATGGGAATTATTCCCTTATAAAGGACAAACTCTACTAAACCCCAATCATTCACCTGGAATACCAATACAGCCAAGTCTTAGGAATCCCATCCCCCCTGTTTTCTTGAAGGAAAAGAAATATTAAGCCTATAGCAATCTATTTCAACAATGGATCCCAAAGTATTTAAAATGCATACAGTGATCTCTCCTGGGATTATGCCGTAAACAAGATGAATATGAAAAGAAATAATGATGATAGATTCCTCAGACTCATTTAAGCTTAAATGTTGACCATTCGAAAACATCCAAAGCAGATCAACCCATGAAGAAGTTAAATGCAAGTGGAAAAGGAAAATGAGGGAGTCATTGCCTACCTTCAAGTGTCAACGCCTAGATCTAGTCTTGCAGCAGCGAAATTCAGCTAAAAGTGCTATATGATCTGAGGACCATTCAGGAGAAGGAAGTGCTGTGTCTTTCCTCAAACTCTCCTCGTCCAATAGCTCCAACAAGGACTCCACCACCAACGAATCCGCTGAATCCAAACAAAAAACTGTGACTTGAAGTGACATGTGAATTAAACATTTAACAGAAGAAATTTCAAGGCAAAACAGCTCACCCGTGTAAAAAATGTAATCTAGAGTGCCAATAAAATCTCTAGTGACATTTGTGAATAAAGGTTCATTTGTTGTGCTGTCCAGTCGCCTTTTATGTTGCTCAAATCCAAGACCTACTGTTCTTCCAAAGGCTGAGTAAGCACTAACCTGTAAACATTGAATGACATCCACGAGGAGTATAAGACTAATAAGGTCAAGAAGTGGGAGAATTGGGAGGGGAAGTGAAACTAAACTATTGAACAGCATTTAACTTAAGCAATTTAAGGTTGCATTCCAAAGAGTAATACCAGTGGCAACTGATGAACCAACTTGCTGTGAGGGCGTAAGATACTAAGTGGGTCAACTGCTAAATCTGGATGCAATGGATCAACCTTCCCCATTGCAAGAAGTGCATGAGGAGCACTGCAACAAAGTACAGTATCACCTTTAGACAAAGATACAGATACTAACATAAGACCTTCACAAATTAAAAAAAGGTAAAATAAAGAAAATGAAAAGAGTCAACAGACCTTCCAGGAACTGAATTAAAATCTCCACAAACCAACATTGGAATATCTGCACTTGCAGCTATTTTCTCCAACCCTTTTAAGAGAGTATGCACCTGAAGAGAAAAGTGACAAAAGCAGAAAAATTAAAAATTTAACCACAATTTTTAGAATCAATAAATTAACAGATGCACTACCTGCCAGAGTTTGACATCCTTTAATTCTTGGTGGACGTTTACATGTGTGTTTGCCTAACGCCCAAAAGCAGTGATAGTGTTAATACAGAATACCACTTAAATGTTAGTTAGGGGAAAGGAAGTAAAAAGAGAGGGGTGTTAGAGGGGCAGAAGAAATAGCATATTCCATAGAGGAAGAGTCCAAATAATCAATCTCTTAAAACAAGAAAACCACAGTCTAACTAAGGTGGTCATTTGTACTTAATATTTTACAGCGCTAAAATTTCAAGGAAAGCCAAACACCACAGGATCAACAGCATACAGAATTCTTGCACCAGATCAACAATCATTGCAACAAAAGAATAATAAGCCATAGTCACTACAGGAAAATTTCACAACCAAAAGCTACATCAAACTCAGCATCCTCAATTAAAATTAGCTATAATAACCACCTTATAATGGACAACTGAGGGCTGTTTGCTTTAGCTGTTTTCTATTTTCATTTTCGATGAAAATGAGGCCTAAAAACATGTTTGGCTCAGTAAATAGGAAATGTTTCCATTGGAAACGTTTCATTAAATGAGCTGAAAACTGAAAAACAAAGAGGGGGGGGGGGGGGAAGAGTTATTTTCAGTGTTTCCAGAAATGGCTAGTAGCAACTTTGTTAATTTTTGGATTTCTTTTATTTTCTTTTTGACAAGAAATGACTAATAGTTCAATAAAATTCATTAAAAGCAATTGTTGGAAACTAAATAAATATGAAAATGAAAATAAAAAATTGAAAAAAAAAATGTTTTCAGAAAATGAAAACATGAAAATATTTGCTAAACCAAACAAGCCCTAAGGAATCAACAAACAAGATAAAATGGCTCTGGTACTCAACATAGAAATGATAATCTGCTTACAATCATGGAAATGGAGAAACAATGAGGAGAAGGATCACCAGAACAATAATCAAACACAAAAAGTAGAAATAAAATACATGTTGAAAAAAAAAAAAGGCCACGTACATGGAAAAATACAATAGCAAATAGACGAGCTTACCACACAAAGAAGCTGCCTTTTCCCCGGATTATCAACCGGCTGACTGTTAACTTTCGCTTCTAGAACCACTATTAGTGCAACATTATCCTAAGAACAAAAGTGAAAATAGGTAAGTACTAGTTATGTAAAGATAAAAATCACTATTCACAAGGAATAAATGTGACATATAATCATTAGAGTAAATAAGCCACCTTGACCAACCGATTCAAAGCAACTTTCTTCTGAGTGGTTGGAATCATAGCATCTGTCAAAGACTGAGCAGCTTTATTAAATTCAACCTGCAGGCATGCAGACCTAATTTCAAAATGTGTCCAAAAGTTTAAGAGAACTACAACAGATGTACAAAACACTTCCCAACCTCATATTTTTTCACATGTGAAAATCTGTCTCTGCGGAAAAATGTTGCACAACCATCAATTGTATTCATGTTGCCATTGTACACCTGTAAGCCCATAATAAACAGGTTAGCATCAATGAAATTTTTGAGATAATGACCTAAAGGAACCAGAATCTCAAAACAACCTCAGTTGTTTTTCTCTTGAATAGACCATAATAGCCATGCTTGTCAAGTTCAGGGGCAAAAAATTCCTCATAATGGTCACTTTGTACCTGTTAAAAATAAAATCAGCTTGTTAGCTAGTAGATAAGATGCAATAATATGCCTCATCTTTTTTTTTTTTTTCCAAAAATTTTCTTGAAAAAGATGAGAACTGAAGATCAACCAAATAATCAAATCATTATAGCAACCATCAAAACCATAAAAAAGCAATGTTCAAGTACCTCCTGAAGGCAAATAATATCTGCACGATAACCCACTATTTCTCTTAACAAATTTTGCCTCCGATATGGCCAAGAAAGAGCCCATGAAGGACAATAACTGTATAAATCATTTGAAGCATATGCATCAGACAAAATATTGTATGATAGAACTGTAAAAGTTCCAGATGATGTTATACGTCCATCTGCATCTAAATGCCCCATTCCATCAACAGGTACCAAGCGACGCGGACTTGGGGAGGGTGCAGGAATGACACGAGAAGTTAGTATAGTGTTAACATGCCCCGTAGGAAGTTTTGTCTCTGCATCAACTATAACACACTCAAATTTAAGGACATGACCAACATCATCAGCTGTTGGGGTGTATGTCTTGGATTGTCCAACTTCAAACCAAGTTTCTCCACCACTTCGCTGTGTAACAGCTGCTGGATACAAGGGTGCCGATCCATTTGTCAAATTAGCACTTGATGCAGAGCCAGATAAGCTGCTGTTGATTACCCCAGATCCAGAACTGTTAAAGCGCCCAAATAATTCCTCCTCCTCATTTCCATTTTCATTCACTGCACTTGCAGCACGGTCATGTAAAACACGATGATGTTGCCATGCATCCGAAAAACATTTTGGGGTGCAATGGTAACTTTTGGCGACAGGAATTTTAGCCTTGACACAACCTAGGCACTGTAACGTGGCCTGCTCAGATGGATGTACGCTACAGAGAGCAATCTTTCTATCACTTTGTACACGATACCTGCCAAAAAGGAGGACCATAAAATGACAAATAATCCGTGCATGTTTTTTCGGGGGGAGGTAAACAATAAGTAGAATATTTAGCACCATCATGACATTTAATCTACTCTGTATCTGCAAACCACCATTTAATTCTAATCTAATCATTATTTTTTTTTCCTTTCCCTTTTTGTTTGGGATAAAAAGCACTGCCTTAATTAAGATAGCGGGCATTGCCAAACTTTCCTCAACAAGGCCATACTTAAACTTACAAAGAAACATTTGTAGTCTTGTGTTGACAGACAGAGACAGAGACAATGTGGCAGCTTACTGGTAGGTAAGAACTACTTGATAAAATTAGGTTTAGAGCACAAAGGGAAAAACCATCAATAAATCTCGCATTGTCCGATTATTTGTCTCAGGGTATGAGGGGTAGATCTTAACTTTCCTGACCACATAATAATACCCACAAAATCCCTTGATGATTTTACTATGTTAACACTTATTCTATCTCCAAGTTCAAAGTAAAGTATCCTCATGCCACCCAGCAAATAATGTCAAAACTTGAATTAAACACAGCATTTTCCCAGATGAAACTTGCCAAGAACATGGTCATCAAGAATAATAGGATATCCATGGATACCATTTATGCAAGACAGAGACAGAAAGGCTTCTTGCTATGCTCCTTGACAACAAATAATGGAAGTATCATGACATAATTATTCAGAAAGCTACACATTATTACGTTGCTATGATATTTAGATATAGATTTCTGATTGGTCAAAAAGTAGAAACGAATTAATAATTACCATTAATCTATTCAAACCGACCAATAAAAAGCAAAACATTCTCTTGTAAGGTGCCACCTGAATCTGAATTTATCATACCTTCTTTTTTTAAGATTTTTGTCTTTCTTAGCAATGGAAAAGGCATTAAAGACTTGGAACTAAACTATACATATAATCAACTTCTTCATACCAACACTTGAACCCAGGACCTCAGACAACTTTCTAGCGACATTTACAATTAAGAGCCAAGAAGCCACAGTTAGAAAGGAAAAAGAATTGGATTCAATTTGACTATCCAAGATATAAGAATTGGACTCGATAATAAAATATATATAGCAAAAGAGCTGGATAACTATACCACGCTATTTTCAAACCAATCACATGCATAAACTTCGGATAGATGGAAAAAAATCAGCAGAAGAGAACAAGTAAAAATCATACGCAAATGGCTAAACAAAAGAGCAACATACAATAGACGAACTCGAGTAACAATTCACATAATTCCCAAATAACTATTGATATCCTCTCCCAACTAATGTTGAAGCTCAATTTACTCAGTCCAATCCAGCACAATCAGTCACCATGTAAAACATCCTTAAACACCACTTTAACTGCCCATAGTAATAAAAAGTAAAAACTAAAAAGTTAAAAGATTACCAGAGCACACCAAAAGACAAAAGAGGAAGTATGAGCAAAAATGAACTAAATAGCACTTACCACTTGTATCTCAGGAAATGGCCATCCAATGGGGCCGTCTCAGGAACATCGTCGGTGGAGACAGTCTTGTCGGGTCGCCGTAAAAGAACGTACGGCGTGAGCTCACAGCCTACAATAGGTATTTCAGAGGGGAGGTGCACACGTAGCACGCTTAGCATGCTTCAATCTTTGCAATCGTCACAGCTCTGTAACAATATCAACGCCAATCGAACACCAAGACCTACAATTCTGCTAGCTTCTAAATGACCACACGTGAAGAGGCGGATACCATCCGGATCCGCCATTTACTTGACCCGAATGCCCGCCAGCCTTAATGGACCAAAAGCAAACCCCAACAAATCACAAAACCTAATCGGAGCCGCCAACGGATCTCGCAAGAACAGTGGAGAATTTCCGAAGAGTACCTCCAAAAATAACAAGATTAAATCCACGACCTAATAATTGAAGTGGATTTAATCAATCAACCTGGTAGCGGGGATCGAAAATTCTTGAGAGAGAAAGTTGGACTTCGGAGGGAGAAACAATAAATAAAGGAGGGATCGATGATTAGGGTTTTACAGAGGAAGTGGAAGTAATCGCTTATGCTTCATATTCCTACTCGGGAGGCGAAGAGAGAGAAGAAGCTTTATATGATAATACGACTTTTCTATTCTCTCTATTTTCTGCGTTTTTGCGTTCTGGCTCCACCCGTTTGGTTTTGGTTCAGCTGTGTTCTCGCGGCTCTCTTCTGTGTCTCATCTCGTCTATCTGAGCCTTTGAGGATTAAATAGATATTCGCACACCTTAACCATTTATTACATTGACAAACATTTTCTTTTAGGGAGGAGTAATATATTTTAAGAAAAACAAAAAAAAAAAGAGAAAAAAAAGTTGTACATGTAAAACTAATTTCTAATTTACAAAATCTTATATAACAACCATTGATTTTTCAAAAAAAAAAATCATTTGTCAAATAAAAAATTGAAATTTTAAATAATTTTATATTTAAATAAAATAATTATTAAAAAATTTATTGATGTCATGTTGAATATTAACTCAATTTTTAAATTATCTCCACTCTTGCAATATGCAAAATGAAATAGTATTAAGTACATACATCAATTAATAAGTAGATATTTTAAATTAATTAAAATTAAATTCTTGTAAATGTGACTATATTAAAATTTATTATTAAAAATTTTGTTTTATTTATAATTTATGATTTTATTTAATTTGAATTAAATTAAATTAATATTTAATATATTATTAGATATTATATAATTTACACTAAAAATTGCTATGCGAATTTTTGAATTAAATTTTCATTACTATCAATTTTATACCAATACCAGTGGTTTTTTTCTTAAAATAATTTTAAGAAAAAATGTCTATAGATAAAAAATGTAAAATTTCAAAGAAATCATCAATCAAATTGAAAATTAATTTTTAAACTCTTAATTTTCGTCAAACGTACAGACATTTTTCAAACAGGAAAAAAAATAATATATACCCTTAATTATAACCAAATTTCTCATTTCGTCGTTTTTTTACTCGTAGTTTTATCTTTAAACCCAGAATAAGACGAAAACGTAACATCATGAAAGTTTTTTCTTTTTCTTTTTAACTAGTGGTGAGAATGTCTATACAAGTGCAAGAGCACTTGATGATGTGAAGGAGAACGAGGGACTGGGGCCCCGACGCCTGCCGGAGCACATATTATATTATTTATAATTGAATATCATTGCAGGCAATAATTTTGGATAACTCCATTGAAAAACAATTTTTTAGCCCTTAAATATCTTTACCTACATTGAAAATAATAAATAACACCAATCTGCTCTGTGAGTGAAGCAAATATGTTTACTTAATAAATTTTTTATTAACATATATTTTTTTTATGAGATCAAAGTTTTGACTTTATAAATACCTCTCATTTTAATTTACTTGACCACTAACCCACAAGTTGGTAGAAAAGCCATCTTTTATTATAGTGTCTCTCCAGTGTAACTTAAACAAAAGGCCACTTTTCCATTTGAAAAAAGTAGAGATTAGATTACCAGTTATAATGTTTGATATCTTACACCACCTAGCAAAAATCTTTATACATTTCAGGAAATATAATCAAGGTTATTTCCTTTTATTATTATTATTATTATTATTATACCAAATAAAGCATCTTATCAACTGTTGCTGTAGTCCCCGCGGCAATCCTTACAAGTGTTTGTTTTCACTTGCTTGTTAAGAAGAGAGTGCCAACAAAATTCCATCATTTTGGATTTGGAAACCTTTCATTGCATCTGCAACTATACATATTTGCCATAGTTAGAAAGTAAATGGAAGTATATGTAAAAATTTTAACCTAGGAGATTTAAACAGAGGTAAATAAGCTCGCAAACCTTTTATAAATGGAGTAATGATTACTAAATCAAGCCCTCTTTTTCCATGTGCAACTATATTTGCCCTTAAAATATAACCTAATCCAAATCCAAATCCATGGTAGATTAACTTTTGGCCTTCTATTTCATTTTAATCCTAAGATCCTAAAGACTTCTCATTATATAAAAAGTATTTTCATATGAAATCAAATATTCCTGTATATGAGATAATTATCCAATTCACACAAGAAGGAGAAAATGAAATTGTATGGTCTTATTTTGATGGAAAGAATTAGAGCGGGGGTATGTACAAAAGCAAGGGGAGTCCTTGCATTGTCCGACTGATCCATACTGTTTTCTGGTGGGAGCATTTCTGCAACTCACAATTGCTCAGCTGTGTGTTCTGGGATTCTCACCGCTCGACCAAGTTGCTTAAAACTTTTAGTGTTTTCCACAACAGAAGGGTTGTGCCATGGAATAACGTGAATCGATACGCCTATGAACCAAGAGAAAAATTTGACATGCACTTTACGAGAGTTCTTCAGAATACATGCTATGCTGTGAATTAGAATCACATAATCAATTGTTCTATTTCTTGGTTGCCATATATTCCAAATATAGTTATATGTGGTGACTTTGTGTGAGTGAATATCTAGTTTTGATTAGAATAGAAAATACCTGACAAAATAAGCAATAGCGGGAGAAGGGAGATTGCTCAAAGTTAAAAACCTAATAAAGCAAACAATCCTGAGAGCTGACACATCTTCACGTTCAATGTAAAGTATAAAATTGAACATGACATCTCACTTACAGCTCATGTCTGCCCAAATTACTTACTTATTCTTTCCAAAAGTAAAACTTGTTAGTTGTAATCTGCCCCAGCTTTAACAGAGTAATATGCTGCGACATCCTCTACTCAAACGAGGAGCTAAAGCTCATTATTTGCGGTAGCAAATTGGAATTCGCAGGACAATCCTACATGTAAAAATAGTGAGTGCACAAGGAATAACTTGCTGGGTGCATAT
This sequence comes from Bauhinia variegata, assembly GCA_022379115.2. Lineage (NCBI taxonomy): Eukaryota > Viridiplantae > Streptophyta > Magnoliopsida > Fabales > Fabaceae > Bauhinia > Bauhinia variegata. The sequence goes on from CM039438.1 coordinate 17,544,898, forward strand.
ATGTAGATCATCCATCCATCATCTTACGAAAACACTTGACCGTGGTACACTGCTATTATTATATATAGTTTTTTTGGATGGTCATTCTCGTGACCCTCCTTCGAGCCAACCAGATAAAGTCACGTTGGGCAGAGGCTCGTCTCAAATCTCAACTGCTTCCGTGTGTAATTTACATTAGTATTGAAAGTCACGATCTTGGCAAACAGTAAAACTTAGTATCAAATACTTAAATTTTCATAATTAAATGAAACGAATATAGCTAAGCAACTTTAACGAGCAAAAAGGACATACTTGTATTTAGAATTAAACAAGACAAAACTTGCAAGTCTGATTGTCGTTCCAATGATTTAAAAACAAAACTAAGGATTCAAATTCAGATAAAGCTAAGCAATCCACAAACAATAAAACTCCTAAATTCAGACCTAGTAACCACCCTTAAGATCATTGACGACATCATATGGAATAGGTGTTACAGTCTCCAATGTAGCACATTCAACCATGAATCCTGGTTTAGGGCCCTCAGGCTGCCTCTTGGTGCTGATGACCTCTCCTCTAGCCTTAGCCTCAGCCTTCAACTTATCGTTCTTAATTTTCCTCAGGCGGAACTCTTCAGTGCATCTAGAGGGCATAACATGCTCTACACGCACATGGATCCTCTTTCTGATAATCCTGTTTCCAACCTGGTCCACGCACACTTGTAAATCAGCTTATGATCTTATTACTCCAAATTACATGCAACAAGAAATATTTTAGAGAATACATAATTCATAGGTTATGCTAAAAATCAGCATCATTCGATTACACTGACAAAATTTTTATGATAAGATAAAAACAGTACTCAAATTTTTCACATCACCCCAATCAACATAAAGATAACAAGCATTCATGTCAGATATTCAATTTGATATTAATAAAAAAAGAAACGCAGGGCCTTCAGAAAACGATTGCCCATACAAGCATAAGATGATAATAAAATCAGCAATGCCGTAAGATAGCAAACATAATAACATAAGTTAATCAACCAAATACACCGCTACTCTGTTAGCTAGTCAATTCACATCACATGTAATGGGAAGACAACAAATTAACCATAGCAAGAATTTCACGACCCGCGAGCACAACAAAACCAAACTCACCAAAACTCAAAAAATACACATGTCCAAACCCATCATGTGAACTGATTACGCAGACAATATGAGGAAATAATTAACAATAGTAAACTCTTGCCGATTAGAAGTCAAACAAATAAACAAAATCAAATCATCGCTTCCAGATAAAAACAAATCAAATTCACGAAATACAGACCAAGAGTTATACCCAAATCAGAACTAAAAAGTGGTTTCTAGATGTATACCTGCTTATTCATTTCAACACCAATAGCACGCTTGGTGATGTTCCAGACGCGACCGGTGCGGCCATGATAGAATTTGTGAGGCATTCCCTTGTGGACGGCGCCATTAACCTTGATATCGACGTAGTCACCGATCTTGTAGGTCCTGAGGTAAGTAGTCAATGGAATGGTACCCTTCTTCCTGAAGGGACGAGAGAACGAATCTCGTGTGCGAGATCTTAATCCATGACCTGCAGGCATTTTCGGCTACTAGGGTTTCTCTTCCTCTGATCCTCTCTATCGCTTGCTCTCAGGATTCAAGAACAAAATAGCTTAGCACTTCATTTTATATGAGTGTCGGGCATTTCTAGGGTTTTGAATCCCTCTTGGATCGGGTAACGAGCGTGGGAGGCGTTTCTATTTGGGCTATTCTTGAATCAAGCCCACATGCATCCTAAATATTAAGCCCACCTTAACCAGCTCTAGTCTTTCCAAAGTAAAAATCCCAATACAAAGAGAAATCGAGACTGCATGAAATATACGTAAATTTTATATTTTATTCAATTCAATATAAATATGTTATTTTTCAGAAAAAATCGAGAATTTAATATATATATATATATATATATATATATATATATATATATATATATATATATATATACGTAATTTAATATTTTATTCATGCGGTAATAGTCTAGTGTATGTCCGGGGGGGTTTATTTTTGTATATAGATTAAAATTGAATTGTTTATTAATAATCATTAATCTTAGTAATAAGAGATAAAATTGTTTAAATATATTAATTTGAATTTGAGTTTATATATATTTAAAAAGTGTTTTTGAAAAAGTCTATCCCGGATGAGTCCTCTAATAATCAAAACTAAAAAGAAAAAAAAATTGAAATATCTTAAATAAATATATCACAGAAGAGAAATAAAATGGACTTTATATATTAATGTTCATAAGTTCTTAATTATATTTCATAACTTTTCAATTAAATTTGCCAAACAAACCCTTAATCATTTATTTTGTTTAAGATAATTTCTTAATCATTTACCATATATTATTTTTATGGGAATATAGGTTTTTTTATTAGGAACATGATAAAATAATAAAGTTATGCTTAATAAAAATTTTAGAAAAATGAATTAAAACAATTATTTTTCTGTTGAGTAATAAATGAATAATCATGATTTTATTTTAAAAATATATATTATATAATAATATTTTATGACAATAAATTATAATAATTCATCTAATGTCTTGCACAAGCCTAATAGACAAGCCACGTCCCCAAATTCATTTGGAAAAATTAAATTATATGTCAGTCAAGCGAAATAATAAATATTTTTGAAAATGAGAAAGATGAATGTATGGAAGAAATTTGGAAGAAAACCTTTTTGTTAACCCTTCAACAGTTACTGGCGAGTCCGGTCAATGCATTAAAGCACATATTTCACTAAAATAAACAATAAATAAAAAAAAACACATGACAGACCCCAACTTCAAGCTCCATCCTCCATTCTCCAACATGGCCAATTCCCTTCGAAAACTCATTTTCTTTTTCCTCTTTTCCTTCTTTCTGGGTCTTGCCTCTGGAAAACGTCACACTTTCTCGAGAAGCATTTCTTCCTCAGTTCTGGGTCTAAGGCGAGAGAAATTGAGCCACCTGCATTTCTATTTCCATGACATCGTCGGCGGCCGAAACCCAACCACCGTCAGAGTCGCCGAGGCTCCCATAACTAACACTCAAGCATGGGGTTTGGAGCGGTGGTGATGATGGATGATCCTTTGACAGTGCAGCCAGAGTTGAGTTCCAAAATCGTGGGAAGAGCACAGGGGATCTACGCCTCTGCTTCCCAGACTGAGTTGGGTTATCTCATGGTTTTGAACTTTGCTTTAACCGAAGGGAAATACAACGGCAGCAATCTGAGTGTGTTAGGGCGGAACACGGTGCTTTCCGCCGTGAGGGAGTGCCGATTGTCGGCGGGAGTGGGCTTTTCCGGTTTGCTCGTGGTTATGCTCAAGCAAGGACTCACGCTATAGATTTCAAAACAGGGGAAGCTGTTGTGGAGTATAATGTCTATGTGTTACATTATTAATATATGCTGTTTTTTTTTTTTCCTCCGACTCTGTATTTTGCTTCTGAATTCTCTGCTGTTACTTTTCTTATGATCGGCAAATTCAAAACTTGAGATAGCTGAATGATACCAACTTCGTAAGATAGATTCTCGATTTTTTTAGTATTTGCATCAAATGTAAGGTTAGAAAAATATCAACAAAAGCCAAGCCAAGCCAATACACTACTTTTTTTTCTTTATTCAGTGTAAATATCGGGGTGATTGTAATAGTCTCACCCTAACCTGTCCCACCCAAGGTAAAAGTTGATGTTAAATTATTAGCCGAAAGTTGGTAATACAAACAAAGTCTCAAATTCTTTCATTTTTTTACCAAGTAAATGAATGTTCTTACTTCTTATTCTCTCCCTTTTCTCTAAAATCCATTTCACCAAACCAAACACCGCCAAGTTGGTAGAGTTAGATAGGTTGTCTTCGACCGCACATGCTCAACAGCGTTTTCTTCTTTCCTCCCAAGACGGGACAAATGGGGACCTACCGACCAAGACCCTTCTTTTCGACTAGCGAGCCTTGAATTCCAAAGCAAGACGTATTTATGTGGAGTTGACATGTGACCGCCGGTTCGTGATCACCATATAAAACTCAACTGTTCACAGTCTTTTTTTAGTCATCAATGAATGAATTTTCTTTATTGTTATACAAGGTTGAACATAAAAAAATTTCTCAACTAACAAACATATTCTGGCTACATTCGTTAAACACATTTTAAATGATGATTTAACTAATTCTATTATTAAATTTCTGAATAGTGATCATTTAAATATATTTTATTTTTAAAATTTCTAATCCTTATTTATTGACCCGTGTGAATTACTTTGAGTTGCACGTCAAGTGGTCAATCACCGTAATTTCACATTATAAGTACAACTCGCAAAATACTACGTACTCTATGCCATTGAGATCCTCGTCAAGCTTACTTCTCCTCCGCCATGGCCAAATCCAAAACGCTTCCTAGACTAGCCTCAGCTTTCTTCGTTATCCTCACCATTATGGTCCTGTTATCGCCCCAAGCCAGAGCCAAGCAGAACCGTTTCTCCCGAATTCTCTCTCCGGCATCTTTAGGTCTCCGTAAGGAGAAGCTTAGCCACCTGCACTTCTACTTCCATGACATCGTTAGCGGCCCAAAACCCACCGCCGTCAAAGTAGCCGAGGCCCTCATGACCAACACTTCTCATACGGGTTTCGGAGTCGTCGTGATGGCCGACGACCCCCTGACAGCCGGACCCAGCCGGACATCCAAGCTTCTGGGAAAAGCGCAAGGGATTTACGCCTCTGCGGCCCAAGACGAGTTGGGCTTGTTAATGGTGATGAACTACGTCTTCACGGAAGGGAAATATAACGGCAGCACTTTGAGCCTGTTGGGGCAGAACAAGGCTTTTAACGCCGTGAGGGAGATGCCAATTGTTGGCGGGAGCGGGCTTTTCCGGTTCGCACGTGGGTATGCTCAGGCCAAGACTCATTCGCTCGATTACAAAACGGGGAATGCTGTCGTGGAATACAATGTCTACGTGTTCCATTATTGATCAGTGTTATGACCGGCTGACCGCTTTGTCCTCGAGCACCCTTCGAAGTGCTCTATTATTGCCATAATGCCATGGCTTTCTTTTTTTCCTTCTTTTTGGGTGTTGAACGTTGTCGTATTGCTCTATATTATTTACATTTCCCTGTCTTGTTATGTCTTTGCCGAAACTTTTTCTTCTGGGTGTAATTCCCTGCAGAATCTTCTAAGATATCGAGATATATACTTTATATGCCAACAAGGTGTTCCAAGCACAATTGGTAGATATTAAAAATTTTATGATTGACTAAATATTCGTGGAGACACACAACAGCAAGTTATCATGCGGCGTATCTACCATTTAATACTCCAGTGATTCTTACTTAAGTCATAGAAATTTTATAATAATTAAGAATAACTGAAATTTTCAGAAGATGCTATTAATTTCAAGAGAACTAGAAAAAGAAAATATATCAAGAATTCAAGTGGCTGAAGGTGATGCTGCCGTAAACCAATCATGACAATTGAAAACTCAAGGGTCGTGGGAGTTGTTTATTCCCGTAATGAACTCTTTCTTTCATGCCCCTTTGTAATTTAGAAAACGACGATTAAGAAAAACAATGACATAGGTGGGTAACTGGGTGTGCTGTCTGCCATTCACGATTCACAAATCAAGAAGATGATGCGAAATTAATTAATTTACGCTAATGAACGTGATGAGCAATTGGTCTATAAATGGACAATGGGTTAGTTAAATTGGCACGATTGACTATAATTAATTAATATCTTAAAAATCACTTTAGTAAACTACCACATATTTAATGTAATTCGGTGCTTTTTACTCTCTAAAATTGTGGTCAAAGGTGGTCTAGCAACATATTGAAATCATTTCAGACTACAAGTCAACATTTGCTTTGTACTTAGAGTTATGGTGTCAATAATGCCTTCGAAAATCTGGATCAATGCGTGTTCTCAGTGGGATTAATTTTTGCACCACACAAATTGATATTCGCTATCTCTTCTCTTTTCCGGAAGTGTTGAGGGTGGTAAGGGTATGACTTTGGATGGTGCAAAAATCAACTCCCGTTCTTGATATTTAATTTCTAGGAGAAGCCCAATTTATATGGAAACGCAGTGGTTCACTTCGGCTTTCGGCTTCAAAACATCCGGGCTTTTGGCGTGGCTTGTGTGAGTTGGGAGTCTCTACTGACCGTTTTTTTTTTAAATGATGGTAATGAAGAAAAAAGTCATTACGATCAACCTCCTACTAAAAATATATCTAAATCCTACATGTTCATAATAATTTTCTATATTATCTCTTGGAAAATTATAACGTGTGTTCACATCAAATATATTTATTTATATAAATAAAAAGGGTACTACAAAAATACATCTACACATGTAACTATTTTCAACAATTACTTCACTAAAAAAAAGAATAAATAATTACTTGAATTCCTTCCTCACGTAATATATCACATATTTTGTGTGTTTCTGGTTTGGACCATTACATATAAAACGTAAATTCAATTTGAAAAGAAAATACTATTTGCAAATAAACGAAAAAAAAAAAGTTATAGGATATTTGTAAATATTCCTTAAGAATATACACAAAATAATTAATCAATGAAATTAATTTCTTATGGTTTCTAATAACTTCCATTAAGTAAGAATATGCAAAGAAAAAATTCAAATGCGTTAATTTTTTACTTAATAAAATATCATTTAAATTGAGAAAAATTCATTTAAATATATGAAAATTTAATTAAAATGCTTTTTTTAAAAAAATTCTATTCCAACACATCACCTATTTGTTTCATACTTATAGAATGTCTTTCTGTGTCTATGTTTTATATTCGGACGATAAAGATAATCTACAGATAGATATAGATATATATATATATATATATATATATATATATATATATATATATATATATATATATATATATATATATATATATAAAATCCTCCAAAAAATATTAAAGAGAGAAAATAAGAAAAATGAAATAGGAAAATTACATATGCTCTGGAACGCTAGGGAGAGCGCTTCCAATTAGCGAGTGGCGCCAAAGCGAGAGAGATAATAATAATGGGGACTAGGGAAGTATACGAAGAGAAGCTGAAGACTGGCAACCTCCACCACGATCCTACCATCAACCCAGGCCTGGGTTCCGCTCGCTGCCCTCGTTGTCTCTCCCTTCTAAACCCTCATTCTGTAAGTCTATGTCTTCCCCGGTCTTCCAATTTACCAATCTATGCCCTGCAAAATCCTTGTTATATGTATTAACCATGTAGCAATCTATTATGACTTGTGTTTATGGTGACTCCAATTCAGGAAAAAGGTGAATGGACCATCACTTCCGTCTTGCACGATGCCACTGCCGTAGTGAGTTATTCTCTTTTTTCTTGTTGATTCAACTGGCGCCTGCTGATTTAGTTTATGGTTGAATTTTAATATATGTTACATATTTCCTGGACGGCGTGGTTTGATTATGTATATCATTGCATATTTTTTGGAGAAAATTCATTTGTATAAAACATTATTTTAACACAGATTTGGATTATATACATTTGATTATGAATTGCTCGATCTTATCTCTTTATTTATTTGCTTGGTTTTAAAGTTGAGATTTGTTACTCTAATTTAATTTAATTGAATGCTAGGTTGTGCTTTATTGTAAACTTCGCTACACCTGGTTTAACGTTGTAATACAGTAGTTTAAGTTGATCGGTCTATCTAATTGTTGTAGTTTTGGCTGAACTGGCTTGGTCTGTGTAAAAGTGGTATGCTCTTGAGTGATCCGTTAGTCTGTATTCATGATATAGGATCTCTCTTTTTTTATGGGTATTCATTTTACTTTAAGTTTTTATTGTGTTTCCTATTGAATAGGCTGGCTCAGGAATTGGTGGAATGCTCAGTGCAGTTCATGGTTTTAATACAGGTAATATTCCGTTTCATCTTATCTACACTATGCTATATCTTTGTTTTATACATCAGTTATTAATCTTTTTTATTGCAGGGATCCCATACCTCCAGAATTTCCTAAAGGGACCAAGGTGGCTTCCTTTCCTAGTCGGGGTATCCTCAGATTTACTTCTGAATTCCTTTACAATTCCTCTGTTTTAATGGCCATTCCAGTGCTATTGAAGCTTAGATTACATGTGTTATGGAACTTATCCTCTTATTTGTACCTTTAATATAATCTTTATACTTGCAGAGTGGCTATATCATAGAATTTGTTCATTGTTTTCTAACGGTAATTGTTTTCTTTATTTGTAGCTACCTCCTTTGCTAGTTTTTTCAGGTGCAAGTGCTGCATTTGGAGGTAAATATCTCATTTATTAGTTATTAGTCTTATGATATTTTAAGGAAGTTATAAATTTTAAAATGGTAGTTATCCCTTTAAAACTAGATAGATATCTCTTATAGCTTAGGATGCTTGAAATTGAGGATGAAGCAGTTGAGCCCGAGAGGTGGAACAACACCCATCCCCTCCCCCTTCTTGAAAAGAAGAATGATGCCTAAAATTCCAGTGCTTTTCAAGTTATATTTTTATGATATTGATTGTTGATCATATTGAAAGTTTCTAATTTTTACTGAGATTGTTATTAATGTTCATTAAGATTTATTAGTTTTTTTTTTTTTTAATCTTAAGATGTCTGATTCTATCACTTTTTTTTTCATTATTATTTCTTATTTTATTCTTTTTTCATCTGAAGTGTCTTTTACTTTGAACTAAGAAGTGTTTTACTGGCTTTCATAGGCCCTTTTGGCAATTGTTTTAGAGTCTATATACAAGGTTACAAGTTCAAGCAAATCCTAAAGGAAGACCATGTTTATTACGAACATACAATACTTGGAAATGGGCTGTATGAAAATTTAGATATAGTATATTATTATGTTTCTTAGATTCTTTTGGGGTTGAACTAGTGTTTACTGCAGAAATATCAGTATACCGTTTTCAATTTTACATATAGAGTTGTTCAAGTGTTAATAGTTTTTGTATTGATATGATTCGTTTAGATAACCATTGGACCCTGAAATTATATGTGCAATTTGTAGGATATGTGCTTCCTAAATTCACACAACTCACTGTAACATCCTATTATGCTGCCTCAAGTGCTTCACATTATGGAATCTCGCTTCTCACCCGCCATATTGAAGAGAACTACAGTTCTCGGACTCAGCAAGAGAGGTCCAAATAATTTCTTGCAGGTGAACATACAAGGACGATATATCACTGTTTTTTCCTCCCTTCTCTCTGGATCAATGTCTGTATTTGAATGAGCTGTGGTTATTGGTACTTTTAAATTGTTAGTTATATAATTTGTTACTCTAAACCAATCCTCTTTTCATATGAATAACATTTCTGTAATTTCATTTTTGGTGCTGTAACATCCCATCATTTGGACCACGGAGTATGTGAACTGTTTTATATTGGATGGAATTTTAATGAACTGTGGTTGGATGGAAAACAAAATTCACATTTTCCATTTTCAATATGTTTTATCTGTGAAGTTAAGTCATAACCATTGTCCTCTTTATTCGCACATGAATATAATTGGCCGTTCAAGTAGTATTGTATTTTTTAAACAACATATTTGCTTGTGTCCATCTCTCGCTATTATGCTTTTAGATCCTGTAAGCTCAGTGCAGCCGTTCTGTGGAGACTTGTGATTGATTTAAGAGTCAGCATTGAGGTGCAAAAAGAGATGAAAATAACACTTTAAGATAACTTATTACGAAAGATTACAATTACTTTTGGTTAAAAAAACACATAACTGACTCTAATATCTTTGTTGAAGGCTTCTTGTTCATGTCATAATTGCTTGTCCTATAATTCTCATCAAGTTCTAATGGTCTCTTTATTATTAATACTTGATTGTCTTATTTGTGTGTTTTAATACTAATCTTCAGGACTAAAACTTCCTTGCAGCAGTTCAGGTATTGCAGGCTGATATATGCATTCGGGTAGCCTACTGCCACCATGAATTGGCGTATTCTCTGTGCGGACAGTCTTCATTTACGAGCAGAATTAGCCACAGTAGAGTTGCTGGTGGGACTTATAGAGGGTAGAAAAAAAATGTAGAAAATTTGAATTACGTTGTAATTGCTGAATAAGAATTATCCAATGTATTACAGTTAAGCCTAGGCTTGGTCAGGTATATCTGACATTTTTGAAGATGACAAATATAATTTGTGCATTACTTTCATAGAAAATAGGGTTACTGGTATTGACAGGCGTCCGTAGTCATGACTTACTGAGGGTAGAATGCTATTTATCCTTTATCCAAAGAAAACAATTATACTTATCACCTGTTGTTTGAACATGCGTTGGCAGGTCGTTTCCATATGCTTCTGAGTACTGATTTTCATTCTGGGTGTTTTGATTTTTATTCTTTCTTCTTTTAGTTAAAATGAGGTATCATTTATGGAGGTTGCTTTTTTTCCGCTGTTGAGATTCATTTTAGTTGCATCCAGAGATGTGGACTGTACCGGTTGATTAAGGAAGGTTGTACATGAAGCTTCCTATGTCTACCTTGTATTTTTTGGCTCAAATACCATTTGCTTAGTGCAGATAGATGTCAATATTAAGTTTGATTTCTTTTGGTGGTGTGTATCACATCTCTAATTCCTGATCAAAATTGAATAGCTAGATATGACACTAGTACTTGTCTTCTCAATTTGAGAATCAACTCAGCTAACATTGACTATGGACCAAAAGATGGTCCTCTTTGTCCCCTAGTATGGGTTGGTTGGTGCCCACCCAAGGAGTTGGTTGCAGGGATATTTCTTTCTAACTGGTTATGTGTTTGTTTAATGAAAAATGCACATCCTTTAGAGTCGAATTTCTGTAGGCACACCTGCACCGGTGTCTCTGTTTTTGAACTTGTGATACAGCTGCACATGCGTGACTCGAGTAGTTTAATAATTGATAGGAAAACTGAGGAGGGGAACAGGATAGCTTTGGATCCGACCAAGATGGTCTACAAAGATCATCTGGTGTTTATTGTGACATTGTTAACCAACGACTGCACCACCAATAAGATATAAGGGAAAGGGTTATTTTTGGCGTACAATTTTTTGCCATAAATAAGAGGCAAATAGAATATATATGTATCAATTTTAATATAAGGAGGATTTGAACATAAATAAAAAAATTTATAGATATTTTTCAACTTGTGACTTAAACACGAATGAAAAAGCTTGTAATACTCTTGCAAGAGAAGTGAATTGGCTTGAGGAAATGATTATTGCCCATTAATATCTTTAACACTAGTTGGCAAAATTTGAGCCATATATATGGAACTCTATGATAATGTGAAGCACATCATGAGCGTGTTGATTGCATTAGATGTTGGCGTTGGCTTAATAAAAGGCTACTGTATAAACTGTCAACCTCGTTTGCTAACTTTATTGAGGTATGGGCCGATGCTTCTTAAATTCCAGTGGTCTTTCCCTCTCTCTCTGAAAGTGAGGAGAAGTGGTCCTAATCATAATGTGTTTTTCTGTGTCTTCGTTGTGGCCTTTATCATCTCTGCTCCTCACATGCGCTTTTATATGTTGCATTTACTTGTAGGGACCTTAGATAGTTGGGTTGACGTTAACGCCGTGGCAGTGTTTTGGGATTGTCTTTATTTATAGCACTTTCCTTTTTTCTATGTGGGGTTTCTTCTTGACATGTTCAAACACAAGTTGCATCTCTTATTTGAATGAAAAAGGCTGATGTGAGAAAATCTATCCTCTTATTTGCACGCTTGAATCTCAATTTCAATATCAATTTCTTTTCTTTTCTTTTTTCTTTGATATGGGGAAATTAAATGAATTTAAATGTTTCAGAAGGTAATCATTGAAGGAATTTCAGATAATTGAATGTGATATCGAAGTAAAATATGCTATTCCATATTAATTAATTTCAGATCTCATCCAATAATTTATCTACTGTATAATCTAACTGATATATATAAGGTTGTGATAATTTTAGAATATTCCATAGTATAGTACATAAACGATCAAAATGCAGTGTTATTCCTATTTGACTGATAAATTTCTCATGGCTAGTCAGCAAATAGCTAGAGATATTTGTTTCCAGAACAATCTTCAACTTAAACCAAAATAAAACTGCTGCTCAGTGCCTTATTCTCTTCGATGAGGTGATCCTGTTAATTCAAGTCCAATATGATTGATAGAAACAGCTTACCAATATATATAATATTTATATATATAATTCATAATTCATAGAAACATAGTGCTCAATACAGATAGGTTTGTATTTTCTTTATTGTTATTATGATTTTACAAAACATGGGCACTAATTTTTTTTTCTTTGTTTCTTTTGGGAAAGTGATTTATTTGTTTATATCTTTTATAATAAGCTCCTTATCAACAAACAATACAAGATGGTTCTATATATGATGGAAGACATCTAAAAAGTGCAGATTGTGAGGTATATGTACGTAGTCAATCATTGTGACAAATTACTATGTTAATTCTTGAAGGAAAAAAAAAAAGTATCGTTATCTCTAATAGCAAAACCGATTTTGTTTTTTTTTTTTTATCAAAAGCAAAACCGACTTTTAAAGCTCAAAATCACTTATTTTTAGTAAACAGAGAAAAAAATTAACAAAACTTAGGAGAATCGGTTCTGCAATAGTCAAAACCATGAAGTAGTTATACATCACACAATTAAATTATTGCATATATATTCTTTATAGTAGCACATGTAATAATATTTAAATTTTTATTTTATTAAACTCAAGTTAAACTTATTTGAAAATTTGTTCAAGACCATTTATACCTCTTTAAAGAAAGAACTATATATGAACCCATTATTTCTCAAAATAAATCACATGTCCCAAAATTTTGAGATAGAGAACTTTAAGACCTGTGTTGGTGATGGATGGATTGCCTTTTTTCTCTGGATTTTTATAGGTAAGGTAATATATTGGGTAGTCTGTTGTCATATAAATCTCTCTGACCCTTCGTGTGCTGCCAAAACAAGTACATATGATTAAAGTAGACAGAGCTATCAGCACTAACTATCAGTCTATGTATTATTGTTAAGGTGAACATGTCGTCCTGATCTTTCCCTAGAGAAGGAATCTCCAAGCTTCCACATTTCCTTCCATTCACCTAAACTAACCCACCTAACATCTTTCTCTCTCTCTTTCTTTGTGTATCAGAATTAAAAGCAAAGGTACAGAAGATGGGAAAATAAAGATGGCAGTACGTGCAACTACATGTTCATATGTCTCTTCAAGTCTTATAGAGGGAAAATGAAGACACATCCTTTTCTCAAGGGTTGGTTTTGCCATTTTAAAGCCATGAAAGCCCTTTGTACCACTCCTCTCTGAATGATTAAAAATATGTTTGTAGACAAAGGCATAAAGAAGTGACCCATTTCCTTCACTATAGTATTGTGGGACACTTCGTCAACTTATTGCTAGTAACTCAACTCTTGTCACACACTTCAACTTTGAATGACACTCGTCAAACTTGGTAAAATATAGCTATTGCCTACTTTCATTTTAAATTGAATGATACCCATTATGTTGTAATTCCACGTCCCTCTAACTAGATCTAGATATGCCCTCCATATACCTTCAAATTTTCTCATATTTGTACCATTTTGTTAGGACCACTTGGTCCAATTAATGGCGGTGGCTATATTTATACATCGGCTTCCAATTGAGTCAATTCTCCGGTCAACCTAAACTCATACTCTAGACATTAGAAGGAACATGTACACGGTCTAGAGGAATATGTTCCTCCTCCCATTAATTAACTGATTCATAGAGGATGAAAAGAGGGAAAGAAAGAGAGAGAATGTGTGCTCGTTTTATGGGAATTGATAGTGCTCGTTTTGTCTCTCTTAAGCCCTAGGTTTCGTAGGGAGAGGTTCCACCTTATTGTATCAAAGCTTGAAACCAAATTTTTTGCAATTAAAATAATATGCTATTAGTGTAGTCATAGACACATTATCACTATTAAATGAATTAATTATTATATATAATTAATTCATCATCTAATGACTTTTCACGACATGTTAAAATACGTTAACTACTCTATTTTTTAATTGTAAGAAACTTAGCCCATCAGAGGTCACAAAGAGACATGGTGTAAAGTTGACAGGCACACATCCATTTTCATCTATGTGTGTTACTAGCTGCACCTATCTCTCTCTAAATTGCAGTGGAAATGACTGTGAACAAAAGGAGCATTTACATGTATTCAAGTTTGGCGATCGAGAGCTATGGTGTCTGCAAAAACGGCATGGAAATATCACTTTCTTTGCTGCAACTTTTGAGCAGACCATCAAACCTTATCACGATCTTTCTCAATTCCATTGCATTAAATCAGAACCCACCTCTCTCATCACTCCACCTGTCTGAAAAACATACTGGATTTACGCACACGTGTGTTTGGACAAAACCCTCATGCGCACCCAACTGTCCTATACGCTTTCCAATATCCCCACACGTGTGTGAACAGTATTCTCAAGTAGCAGACCAACAAGGACGTTAACATATATATATATATATATATATAGAGAAAATCTTGCAGTATATTTTCTATGGAACTTCTATTGATCACTCTAACACTGAATTAAGCTGCGCTGTAGTGGCAAGAGTTTCAAGTTGATTATGTAGTTTGCAGAGATTTTAATTAGGTTAAAACCCTAATCAGCCCACCCATGAAGATAGCTGGTTCTAATTCTGCCTTTAAAATCAAGAAAAGTATATAAATTACATCTTTGATATGAAAAATCAAATTAAAAATAAAAATGCTTGGAAGTATCTCTTTAATTAGAAACACAAAGGGTATGATCAGAAAGATCTCCGAATCACCTCATCAAACTAATTCCAGAAAGAAAATTAACTCTCATATATATATATATATACTACTATATATATATATGTTCTTCGAGCTTCTCAACCCCAAAGTACCACAGAAGTTATTGATATTTATATATATGTAAAATTCGATTGTTACAGATGAAGATCCAAACTAAGATGGTCTTGAACACTACTGGGTTTGGAGTCATAAACATACCGGTTTTGAGGATGAGCAGAGCCAGCGACAACCTGCGAAGCTCTCATGTTCAATTCCTCGCCCGCAAGCAAAGGCAATGGATGCAACGAACGGTCACGATTAATCAAAGTAGGGTTACTTTGGGCGGTGGGGATTCGCCAGAAGGCCAAGGGGCTCCCATTGATGGGTTGCTGCTGTTGCTGATGATGGTAAGAATACGAGGTGGTTCCAATTCCATGGCTTCCGTAGAACCTTCCAGAAGTAATAGGAGTTGAGCTAGTATTCCACGTGGGATACGTAGCCATTGGAGTGGTTGGAGTTGAACTGAGCCTGTAGTTCATGAGGCCATAGACTTGGGCTTCGGAGAGGCTATTGTGCACCATGGCTGACTGAAGATGCGCACGTTTCGCGTGTTGGCGCTCGCGTTTATGGGCGTTTTGGTGGCCACCCAAGGCTTGTGAAGTGGGGAAGTTTCTGCAGCAGTAATGGCATTCGAATCTGCGGCTGCTTTCGCCGTTCTCGGTGTTGTTTTCTTTGGTGTCGACTTCGAAGGCGTTTGTGGTTGTCTCGGTGGACTCGGACTCATCGGCAGCAACGGCAGGAGGGACTGCGTCGCCGCTGCCGAATTCCTTGCCGAAAAGCCTAATGGGCTTTTCTTTAACAGGTGCAGGGCGTATAAAAGGGAGCTGAGAGAAGGATTCAACGTTCATGAAATCATGGGTCTCCCTATCAATGGTCTTGTCCATGAGAGAGCTGGTTGGTTAATATATGGTATAGAGAAATGTGTGTGTGTTAACTGTGAAGAAAGGGTAGTGAGAATGAAGATGAAGGGGAAGGAAATGTATGTGGGTGTGTCTCTTGTGAGTTTGGAGAGGAGGGGAGGGCGTGGTGGGGTCCTATAAACAGAGGGGAGGGAAAGGGGGTGGGGTCTAATCTATGGACAATTGGGGCTGATCCATCTGAGAGTGAAGCCTGACAAAGTCACAAAGCCTGAGTGTGGCTTTGCCTTCTCTAAGTACCATCTCCTTCACTTCCTTTGCACTCAATTTTGGTTGGACATGCAGTTTTTCTTTATAACCCTACAATTTCTTTCTTATTCTGATAGTTCCCCTATGCAGAAGCCAAAAATTTCCATAGGCCCTTTTTTTTTTTCTCTTTCTCTCCTCTTTTCTAAAGATTAATAGTGATATAAATTTTTTTTTTCTTGAATTGAAAATAGTAAAATAACAATTATATATGTAATAGTCTTCTCGATAGAGAAGCCATATTTATATAGCTCCTTATCTTTAAGGCAAAATATTATATGTGATCAAGTTGTTCTTCCTAAAATTACTTGATTCTTATAAGAACTTAAATACAATCAAACATGACATATATATGATCCTGTTGAAATGACCCGAAAAAGTGTTCTTTGTTGCATTCAAGAAGTTGGTGGTTTTTATTTGATGGAGAATTAATAAACAATATTTTTTTTTCTGATTTTTGGAAAATATTGTTTAATTAGTTTGAACATATCCAATCAAATTCCTTACATCGACCATTTTCAATAATTGACGTAACTGATCTCTTGTCTTGCTAATTATAGGCGTGAATGGGTGAACATGCTTTCTTGGCAATATTCCGTACAATATGTAATGCCAGCATTAAAAGCAATAGGTAGCTAATCTTCAAGAAGCGAAAGTTTGGAGGCCATAAAAATTATTTTGTTTTGGATGTTTTCAAGTTCTTTTGAATTGATAACACTAATTGATTTTCTTCACAATTAATAGTTAAATTTCTTCTCATAAGTGTCACTTTAAAATTTTAAATTAAATATTTTTAACTTGAAATATCTTTAAAACTTAATATTTATTATCACTTAACCAATACTTATTGATAAAATGTACATTAATTTTAATCAAGTTATTCTTAGCATCACCTCGCTATATGTAAAAATGACAAGAACACAGGAAGATATAACCATGGTGTCATCCCTCTTAACAGTGGAAATTGATACTTAAGTATCTGTCATGATATATATAGGAAATAATGTATAGTATGCAGTTGAAAGTTTTAGGGTAAGGAGGGGGTATCAGAGATTTACCTTGCTGTCAGGAAGAGTACTTGTTTTGTCTGCCACGTCTTTTCCACTCACGGCTCTCTTATTATTTCATGTACGTGTACTTAGTAGACACAACCACGTTAATGAATTGGGTAACTTTTAAAAGACTAAGAAAGAAATGACCCAACTTCTTTGGTGAAGTCCCTCTCTTTCTCTTCCTCTCTTTCCAGGACCATGTATGTATCTATATGGTACTAATAGTTGGTGTCGGTTCTTTATATCTTTGTTGGCTGTTTTATATCTGTTGCAGGGATTCTGCAGACTGTGGTCCAAACAATATGTGAATTTCACTAAATCTTACTGTTATGTCCTCGTTTTTCCTCCAATATTAATTCATTTACTCCATATACTCAAGATTTAATCAATTTTATCCAAACGTATATTAATTTTACAGTTGACCAAAGAATTAATTAGGGCAGTTTAGTATGTTTATAGAGCATATATTAAATTAGAACTGTATGCAGCTATAAATATATACTACTTCTTAAATTCAATCAGATTATTGCAAGAATGGGGAATTAACAGCTTCTTATAATCTGCTTCTCACTTTGACTCCCTTTCTCACTTCCTTTTTCATCTAGGTAACTAAATAATGTACCAACTCCTCTTCTTTTATCCCTCTCTGTTTGATACCATTTACGCTGCTTTATTTTATTTTATTTTTCTGAATCCAACTAATCAATGCTATTTGTCTTCTCTTCTCCCTCTTATTTTAACTTCCCAATCAAGTTTTTTTTTTTTTTTTAATACAATATATAGTTACTATCTATAATAATATATCACTTACTAGGTACTCGTATGTCTTGAATTCGATCTTGGTTAAAAAAGAATTTAACTTCTAGTTTTGTGATTGTTTTTCATTTTTATAATTTTTTGAGAAATTGTCCCCTTCTTTCCTAAATTATTAACAAAGCTAATTCATCTAAAAAAAAAGTTATTTACAAAGCTAATTAGTTACAAGCTGCAATACATTATCATAATTGTGAAAACAATTGAGATGAAGGTAAGAGTTGCTAGGCCATCGTTTTATAGATATACTTATGCTATTTTTGATGAATATGAGATTGATCGTTGTAATTTTAAAGAAACGATTTTTTTTTTTTTGATAACAGTTTTAAATTCAAAATATTTTAAAATATAAAATAGTACTTTTACTAAGTCAAACTTAATTATTGGTATATGTTGGGCCATTATTTTCAATGACATAAATGAAAAATTGATCAATTAATAAGTAAAAATGTGTGCTTTTGTATAATTAGATAAAGACACCTTGTTGGAAGATGATAAAGCATTCACATTCAGCATTTTATGGTACAAACTTTTCTGAACGGCAATCAAGGATAGATAAGCAAAGCAAGATAAATGCACATAATTAATGCAATCTGTTTAAAAAAAAAGAAATTAATGAAGAATATTCGTTCAACAAAGTAAGATGTTAAAACCTTCAAAAAAAGAAACAAAGGAAAAGGGAAAAAAAATTAAAATACAAAATTAAAGGCATATTCATAGGGATGGTTGCAGTTGCAGAACTCATAAGTCTATTATAGTTAGAATCAAATAAATCTATCTTTCGTCATATACTCAAAAAGTAAGAGGATATTTCTATCAACTTTGTTTCTTTTCCCTTTCACTTGTTTCAATGACTACACTGCCCAAGTCTCCTTTATCGTCCGTTAGCTCAAAAAGTTACCCTCTTCGGCCAGAGAGAAAAAGAGAGGGAGTGTGACCTTTCTTCTTGTTTTTAAGGAGCTGTGACTGTGAGGACTTCTCTGGTTGTCAGTGAATTTTTCATAGAATTTTTCAGAAATAGTAATTTGATGATAATTAATTTTTGGGTCACTTTTTCTTCCCCTCTCTACACAAAACAACCTACTTTTCTCATGCATGCTCACTCGTTTTGCCATATATAAACGTTATATTATTCTCCCACCCACAAACTGCCTCTCACTCTCTCACAATTCTACACCTTTCTTAGCCATCACAGGAGATGTCACTATCCCTAGTTTCTTTCCCTTTCTCTCTCATAATTATTTTATGGGCTAGCTGTGTCATTAAGATAAATGAGTGAGCTTCCATGAGGTAAAGATCTATAATCTTTGATCTATCTTTTCCATTATGATTTTGGCTTTTCTCTGTTTCTAATAACACGAGTTTAAAAAGTAAGATACTGACTTGGTGATAACAAAGACATGTCATGTTTTAAAATTGAAACTTCTAACTTATTACAAAAACATATGTTAATGGTTGCTCCCATTTTAAGTATAGATTAATTTTGTATAAATTAGGGGCCCCATTATTGATAGATTTGCGCTCATCTCAAAATGTGGGCCTTGTTCTTCATCCTCAGCATGCCCTGAAAGACCGACATCTCTCCCCTTAATCCTAACAACAACATCAACAACAACCCTTGGTTCATGCAAACCTTCTCTTTGCCAATGAGGTCGCACTCAAAAAGGCTTTGAGAGAGGGGACCATGACAACATATGGGGTTTCAATGCAACTGCACCACTTATATGTGCCCTAATAAAGTAGAAAATTATCTGATGTGAACATGAGCACTTGCCATTTGCTTTTCCTCTTGATTTGGTTACATCGTAAGCGACATTTCATGACCCTTTAAAAATGACTTGACTTCTACTATATATTTTAACTTTTCGCATTTGGTGAGCTCATGAAGAAGGAATACTTGTACATTATTAATTTTTTGACCTAAATATTGAGCTAGTTAGTCGTACACCGTCTTTCAAAGCCCTAATTATTATTATTACTTTTCAATTCTATCTTATTAAATACAGGATCGTGTAGTTGCTGTACACTATTTATATTGACAGGGGACGAGGATTAATGGAGAAAAATTGTGACCTCGTCAATTCATAATTAATAACCAAAAAAAAAATCTATTTATATATGACGACGTCAACATTTTATAGTTAAAAAGATTGATGATGAAGAATTACGTTTTAATTTAGATTAAAAAGATGAAAATCCATATCTGATATAGAGGATGTTAGCTAATGATTTGATTTGTTTGTGAAATGATCTAAGTATCAAAATCTTGAGTCTGCATGCCTGGAATTTATATATTTAAAGTGAATAAAAAGAAAATATTATTAGGATGCCTCAATATTTAAGCAAAAGATCATTTTTATAATGGATGTTTTACGTCTAGATCCCATTAAAAACAGGTGAAGTAATTGTGATTTAATAAAGAAAATAATATATAGATTGATTAATTATGTCTGTTGTATGGACTATCAATAAAAAAAATTCAAAATTTTTCATATATATATATATATATATATATATATATCCAAAAACAATACTGTAGCATACAAATATACCTCCAGGTTGTATTGGCATCATTAGAAGGTCACCCTCCAGCTACAGGCCAAGTCTCACATTAAATACTTTCACGTCCTGACTGGGAATTAACTCAAAGACATGGTCATATATATATATATATATATGTATCCAAAAACAAGACTGAAACATACAAATATACCTCCAGGTTGTATTGGCATCATTAGAAGGTCACCCTCCAGCTACAGGCCAAGTCTCACATTAAATACTTTCACGTCCTTGCTGGGAATTAACCCAAAGACATGTGAACATGTATGATGTATGAGTCCAATTTCTTGTTCTTGCCTATACCAGCAAAGGGGTCAGAAGTCATCAGAATATTGAGGAAGAAATTGAAAACCCTAGCTAGCTGTGTATTCTCTTTCAGGGCATAGTAAATTAAGGAAGCCCTAGCTGGCTGGCTTGGCTCAGATTTTTAGTGTCTTCTTCTTCTTCTTCTTCCTTAGCCATATTCTTGCTATATATCTTAATTCTCTTGCCCTATCTAGCCGCAGCCGCGTTGGTTAATTGTGTGTCTAGTTTGGCGTACTTAAGAGGAAGAAGGGTCACTGTCCCTTTGTTCCTTATCTCTCTTTCCCACTAGGTGTCTTGACTGTGACATTGCCTCTCACAGAGCTACAATTTTGGACCTCCCTATTTGCTTGCTTCCCCTAATTTCTTTCATCTTTTTCTCTGTTAATTCTTAATTACAAATATGTATATATATACATACACACATGTATATTTATTCATATTCTCTTTTTTTGGTGTGAAAAGAAAAGAAAAACAAAGGCGACAGCCTAACAAAGGAGACTAACTGGGAGTGCTTCCGTGTGTGGACCAAATTAATACGGTTTAGTTGATTTTTGTAGAACGGGTATGACCCCTTCTGCTTTAAGCGTTTTTGGATGGGTCATGGGTCACATTCTTATACTTATTGTTTGTCATTATTTGATTTATTTTCGATGCTTCTATCCAACGAACATTTAAACTGTGTTTGATGTGTTAGACCTTTCTAGATTTTAATTTCGGGATTCTTATCTTTCAATTTCAAAATGTAAGTCTCAGATTGGCATTGAAGACTTGAAGTAGGGTTCCTTTGCATGGGGGGTGTTTTTTCAGATGATGACTTGGTCTGAGAAATGCCGAAAGAGCAAGTTTGATGAGAAAGTGTTAGCTAGCAGAAGTTAATGTTTTTAATTAATTCTTTGTTTAGACCGTTGAGTACTCTTTTATTCACAACAAATAGCTTTAACAATTTCTTAATACTAGATAAAACAAACACACAGTTTAGTAATAGTTAGTAAAATTATTAATTAAATCCATATCTCAATTAATATTAATTTTTCTAACTTCATAATACTCAATAAATTATTTAAATGGCCCAAAAAGCACTAAACTAATGGAAGTTTATTCCTTTCAAATCCAAAGCGAATGTAGAATTCAAGGGATGTTGACACAGTTAAAACTGATAGCGATATATCTGGGTTTTGCCAGCTTTTGAATGCATTTTTATTCAAGAAATTTATGCTTGTAACCGTGCAAAGTTTGGTGGAAATTAATGATTAGGTTTGTCATAAAGAACTTTCCCTTGCGTAATCTAGTATTTCATTAACAATTTATAATTGACATCGTTAATCGTTGTTTAACTCAAAAATGTTTTTGCATGTTCATTGAAGTTTAAAACATAAATTCTCTCGTTAATTAATCAATAACATATACATTTAAAATATTTTAAATGTATATAAACATGTACATATTTCAATCTCTAAAATTTTAATCTCAAAATCTTTAACTTGATCACATCAGGGAGCCAATGTCATCAAACATTTTTTAAATGATTATACACGTGTACGATCATACCATCAACACGTAAGCAAGTTTATAGGGAGAAGAAAGTGACTATATATATATACATACCTGGTTGTCTGGTTCACGTTTATTTGGTTATTTTCATAATTGATTTTAAGGAACAATCAGAGCATATATATATATATATATATATATTTAGTAGCATGTGTCCCACGCTCATTGATTGGCTGATTCCTTCTGATAGCAGTTGGAAGTGGGGAGATCATCTCAACATAAATAACACATTAAGAAATGATTTTCAGAGACCTATCTATAGCATTCGATCTAGTTTTTGCCTTAATCTATTTCTTGTTCGCTGCTACAAAACCAAAGGTAAGAGATATTTTAGCAGAAGAATACAGAAAACAAGAATGTGGATACAAGAAATTAAACAGAAGCAAGTGGTAGACAGAACATGAGAACCCACCATATACACATATTTTTCTATTTGAAGGAAAAAAAAAAAAAAAAAACTTTATTTAATATAGAGATGGTACTTTCAAACAAATGACACAAACAAGTTGAGAAAATGCAAGGGGCCTAACACAGCAAAGGCCATGATGGATAATGAGCTTTTTTTCCACATGTAACCCTAAACTGTCAAATATAAGGATATGTCTTTGAACTCCTTAACTTAAAAGCTTGATGGGTATGATATCATTGTTTTTCTGAAACTAGAGTGCTTGGACCACAAAAGGGCATCTTTTCAGATGTTGAATTAACATCGTGGGGGCCATCTCTATATATTATGTGATATCCTCTGTCCCTTTCTTTTCTTTTCTTTTTTTATTTTAAATCTCTATCTGTTTAATATTTTTTTTTCCTCATTATTACAAGATAGTTATTGATCGTGTGCAGATGATTTAACTACAGTAAACTCGAGGACCAGACAAAATTCAAATCTTAAATCAAATCCTTTCTGAGTCTTTGTTTCTCAATCTCTCTAGCTACACAATTGCTTGAATATTTCTTCTTCTGATATCTTCTTGTCCTATAGTACTCCATTTCCTTCTTCTTCTTCTGTTTTAATTTCTCTCACCCTAGTTCGTTTTATCCTATACAGCAGATCAACCTCTGATCTTTGAGGAGGCTTCAAATTAAATGATTTCCATTATTCAATGAAACACAGAATTATCTTTTATTTTAGAAATTATTAATTGCCACATTTCTTCTCAAAGAAGTCTGAGGAATGAGAATTCACGACGTAGTACTGCTGATTAGAAGAAGCTTTAGAAATATTCTGCAGATCTCAGGGAATTGTATTCCATTTTTCGAGAAATAATACAACTAGATCCAGCATGAGATTAAGGTTAAAAGAAAATATTATCCTACAATCATTTTTCTGGATGTCTTTTGAAATAAATATAAATTTTTCTTTCCAGCTGATCGACTAGCATTTCTTAATCTTCCACAAAAGTTGCTATCAATATTATCATTTTCTCTCAGGATTATCATAATACAATGGATCTGCATTCTGCAATGCAATGACGGATAACGAATGGCTGCTTCTGCATAGCACATTGCATGATAGAGATATGTGGTTCCGGTGCCTTGATTTTTACGTACATGAATGAATAATTACAGTGTGAACAGAAAAAGAAATAAGCAGAATTAACATACCTCATTAATTACATCTTTTTCTTTTATTAATTCTTTGATTGATATGTAAAAGCAACTTATATATACCAAAGTAAATAAGTTTTAGTTAAAGTCAAAATCTATCTTCTCCTTCAAATCACAACATTCCTGGCCACGTAATGTATAAAAAGGAATTTACATATATATATATATATATGTATAACTTGAAAAATTAATCTAACTACCATGTATATATATATATATATATAAAGCTAATTGATTAATTTAAGATTCCTTGACTATGGACTTGAATTTCATGGGATATATATTTATGGCACAAAAGATTGAAATCAGAGAGAAGGGTTGTCTCAGATATTCTGTGAGAATTAGTTACAGACTTCTAAATTGGGTTATAATTTAATTTTCATTCACTAGCTATAGCTTGTAGTTTGTTTATGACAGAAGAACAACCAATGGATGAAGAGAAATGGAGATAGAGATCATATATATATATAAGTTATTTTGAGTTTGACATTAAAAGTTGCACAGAATGGATCTGAATTAGGTAGTAGTAAGTTAACCACGTTCACATGAATAATGTTCCCTTCATTTACTTCAATCACTGAAAATTGGGTCCACATCCATAAAATCAAGATGTAGACACTAATTTAAACACTCCTTCTCTGTGATGTATATAATTTATCTATATTTATACTTGTTAGTTTCCCAAAAACATTTTCCATTTATATAGACCTCATGAAAGGTCTATATAACTGTTCTCTATAATCTAAAACTTTACTCTAATATAAATGTGGCATTATTATTCATGTCAAATTCTGTATTAATCTAAAATTATTAAGTATTTAAATAAATAAAGAATTATAATTTAAAATTTTTATTTATAAATTAAGAAAAAGTTATATAGTAGAGTATTAATTAAATTTTAAATTTTTTTGCTGGTTTTTGCTCTAGCCATTTACCCGTTCTCAGAAATAATGCTGTCTGGAACTGTACCATTTACTATGTATGTATCGTGTTTCTTCTTCTACAATGCAACATGGGCAACTTGACATTTCTTTCATGCCTGCGGCTGCTCTCTTCTGTGTCGTACTTGACCAACTATCCCCAAATATAGATTTGTACACATATGTATTTGTATTGTACGTCTAGGAGAGAGAGATAGGTATGAAGAACGTGTACTTAATTGGTAGGGCAGAGAGTACTGGGACTGAATGGAAAATCAGTGCTAGCTAGCTCTTTCTCTTTCTCTTTCATTGATTTGTGCCTTCCTTCTGGCATCCTCTCCTCTCCTCTCCTCTAGAATACAAGTGGTCCTAAACAAGCAGTCTCTAATGCCTTGCTTTTGTATCTTCTTTTGGATTGATTGCTTTGCTCCACACACACATCAACTTACTTTGACCTTTTCTTTCAATGTTCAATGGTGTAGGGTCGACCTTGGTAGGAAGTGGGTGAAACAAAAGCATCCATCGCACAACACAAGATATAGATAGAGAGAGATCAACTTCTTCACCTTTACCTTACATGCATGGTCCAAACACAGTATAGTAAAGCCAAACCAAGTACAAGCCAATAATACAATCATAACTAGTTATATAACAAGACTAAACATACATATAATTCTGTCTTCACATTAACTTTCTTTTTTCTTTGCTCCAAAAAGGTGGGCACAATTCTGACCATGTGTCTAGTTATAAACCTCCCTTGTCATAATCGCCATCTACTTTTGGACCGTTTCCATTTAGTCACAAGTCAGAAGAGGCAACTTTGTTTACATTGGTCTTTTGATCGATACTTGGGTTAACTCCATAGATCGTCGTAATTATAATTATATCTCTTCTCTATTATTAGTAAACCAGCAACTGATAAGATTTGGTAGAATTATCCATGTAAGGAATGACTCAGAATATAAACTTTCCAGATTAAAAGGGTGACAGGAGTTGTTGAGGTGTTAACAGTTGGATTTAATGATTTATTGAGGTTGTTTCTGGCTGAGAGTTCTAAGCAAGGCAAAGCAATTATAGCATTTATTTTGGGAAAAGGGGAACCTTAAAGTGAGGAGAAATTATTCTATTTAAAGTCAAGTCATATTATAGATCTTAATAAAATCTTACCATAATATTTACAAATTATTACAAAAAAAAAAAAACTGCTTGTGATTCAAACCTAAACCTCGTAAATAAAACAATTCATTTTTTGCTAACTCAACTAACCTGCTACCAAATGAAAGCATTTAATTATGACATATTATAATCTGTTTCTTTGGCTAAACGACTGTCTTCTTTTGCAATAGCCACTCAAAAAGAATCAGATGCAGATTTCTTAACAAATTTTGGGTTTTTTCTTTGGCACAACACTTTTTTTTCTAGGCACAAACCCATGTGTGTCTAGACAAACCCCTAAAACACACTCAGACATATGGGTGTGTGCTTAGAAAAAAGGGGTGTGCCCAAAGAAATGACCCAAATTTTCTCTAGCTTGGTTCCAGCTCGTCATTATATGAACCTGAATGGTGACCCAATACGACACACATTATTTCCCTTTCTAGTCCACCATCTAGACACTGATATTATTCTGTTTGAATTGTTTTTTATTGATATAAATTTGAATATGAACGGAGATACTCTGTGCAATTCAACCAGTTTTTTGTTATATCTAGATAGAAATTCGATCATAAAATTAACCAGAAAAATTGATTATGAAAAATCACTGGTCCTTTGGGCTTGTCCATGAAAGGAGGCTAGCCCAAATTTGATATCTGTTAAAGAAAAAGTGTCTGGGCCAGGCCGTAAAAGAGTGATATTTCTTATTTGAGCCCATTATCGATTTAGCCGCTGTGTTACTTATTACAATGACGACGATGATAATTTTTTTATTTTTTCTTAAGCAGACGTGTTAAACCAAAAACACGCTATTGTTCCACCGTCTACGTTCTACCAGTACCGGAGACTGTTAGGTGGTGCATAGACTGGATCATCACAAGATTATCTATTAGCCAAGAAAATAAGCACGCTTCTTGATCTCTGCTTGTGTTGCGGTAGCTGGATCCACCATGGCGGAAATTTAAGGTGTTTTCTCTTTATTCCCTAATTTCTACAGGTTTTT
Source organism: Bauhinia variegata (assembly GCA_022379115.2). Lineage (NCBI taxonomy): Eukaryota > Viridiplantae > Streptophyta > Magnoliopsida > Fabales > Fabaceae > Bauhinia > Bauhinia variegata. The sequence continues at coordinate 17,571,894 of CM039438.1, forward strand.
CTTTCTTTTTGCGCGGAAATGGTTTCCTGACTTTCCTGTAGTTGTTAAAGAGCAAGGAGTCGGTGAGTTTCGGAGTTTGTGTACTTTACGGGTAGCTTTTAGATGAAATTACTTTGGTTAGCTAAAATATTTGTTTTCCTTGATTAATTAATTTGAAAACAGTGCTTGAAGTAGTATCCCCAGTGTGTAATACATTTTCTGATTGTGTTTTTTTGGTATATTTGCGTGCACCACATATTTCTCTCTGCATCTAGTAACTTCCATTTTGCTTCACTTCAATTATGTTTGGGTTGCACAGATATTTATGTTTATGTTTACCTTTAAAACAGAAAATCCAAACACCAGGGATTTCAGCTTTGCACTTTTCGTAGTTTTTTATGGAGACATTTGAATGCATTGTTGTGTGTTACTGTTTCAGTGGCATAGAGAAATCCTCTGATTGGTTTTCTAAAAGCCTGCTGAAGGATATGAAAGCTTCCGTGCTTAATTGAAAAAGCTACAAGTTCTAATGTGTGATTTATAATTGTGTGTGTGCTTCCTTGTTTTTGATAGTTTACAGGTAATCACGTTTTCTTGACTCTACATATATTGCAGTATTGTGGACATGAGGGAAAAGAATACTACTTCCCCTCTTAAGCGCATTTTAATGAATTGTTCTTCTCAGGTTTGTTTTTATCTAAATTCCATTCAGAACTATCAAGCATATGGTTTTTCATTACATACTCAAATTACTCAAAGAACCTGTGAATTACATCATTATGGGGCATGTAAATTGTGATGGAAGTACTTAGATGCAAAATCTATATTTCTGTCGGACAATGTTCTATTACATATCAAGTTTGACTAGTTAAAATTGTCTAAAGATTTCCCTATTCTACGTTCAGAATAATTATCTGAGCTCAGTACTTAAACTGAACAGTTGACTAAATTGTATGATTTTAAGTTTCAATAAGTGAGTTTGATGGTTTTAACCTATATATATGTGTGAAAAATGTGAGTATTATCAAAGCTGCTTGTTGTTGGGAGTGTGAGAGGATGGGCTGTTTAATTACTGCTTGCTTTTTTCCCTTATTTGTTCTATTTCTTCTTTGGTTTAATGGTTGAGTATAAATTGATTTTGCTAAATCCAATCTAATAGGCAAAAAATTATGGGAGCTGTGTTGCAGCAAAGGTTCCAGAGATTGAGCATGATGTTTGTGCGAAGGAATTTCTTGCATTAAAAAATTGCATGCAAAATATGGTATGGTATTCTACAGTTGAATTGACATACATAATAGGCTATATTTTTATGTTAGCATTGCATGAAAATATAAAATTTTCTCCCTTGCATGCTTTTCTCTTTAAGCAACATTCTCTGGTGAGACAGATGAGACAACTTTTCTGCAAAATTAATTCAATTGGATCATGATTGGCCTCTTATCTTTTAGAGATCTTTCTAAAAATCTTTACGTTCCAGTTATAGACAATTAACTTTTTCTTTTTCCTCTGTGTTGCCATTTCAACCCTGATGCTTTGTGCCTACTGTATGAATGTCACATCACTTTTGGTATTTTGTTCGATATGCATTTTGCTTAAATTTTTTTGTTTTTTGTTTTGCTCTAAACAGCTCAAAAAGAAGGTTTAATTGTGGACCAGTTGTTTGTCACTTTTTTTGGTTCATTGAATAATCAAACTACAAAGCTTGGAGGTTGTGCAGAGAAGCATGTATATAAGAAATTTTCATCTGTCAATTTAAGAGAAAGGTACTATAACTTTTTGAGGTGAAGGCTTTCCATATATTCTTTGTAAATATTCTATGCTATTCTCTCATCTTCTGTCAAGTGTAAATAACTTTCAGAGGTTTACTGCAGTTTATTGTCTTAGCGTGCCATATATTTCTCCCAAAGTGTAAACGGTACTTAGCACTATGTCTGGAAAAGCATCAACTTCAAAGCCTAATATAGGTTTGAGTGGATCCGGTGGTCTTTCACATACTTATATTCAATATCCACCGCTTAAGTGTAATATTCCTGGATCAAGGGGATTATTCTATGATGATGGAAATAAATTACTACTCTCTCCAACATCTGATCAGGTAATATGATATGTTCAAATATATTCTTTTTTGTACATCTGCTCGTTTGAAATTTGAATTCCACCAAAATAATATGCCATTTAGGTATGAAGTTTCAACTTGTTCAATTATAAATCACTTTATGCGATTTGTTATTTTAATGCCTAGGTCTTTTCATGGAAAGTTGCTCCCTTTGATCCTCATGTTGGTCCCACCACTGATTCAATAAGTGAAGGTCCTATTATATCCATTCGGTATTCTTTGGATTTGAAGGTCATTGCAATCCAACGAACAAACCATGAGATAGAGTTTCAGGATAGAGAGACTGGGGGAACTTTTAGTCATAAATGCAGGCCAGAATCAGAAAGTATACTTGGATTTTTTTGGACGGACAGTCATCTGTGTGATGTTGTTCTTGTTAAGACCAGGTATAGCTAACTTATCTCTTAAGTCTGTTCTGTTGATAACTTGATGCGATGTTTATTAATTTATGAAGATACATGCCCAAACCAAATAGGAAAATTGACTCAGCCAGTATATTTACTAGTTGAGAGTCTGCAATCTATGATAGTTTGTTTTTTCTTTTGGTGTGTTTTTGAAATGAAGTGTGAACTTTAGAGTATTATTAACACCAAACAACTGCAATTATGGCACTACTCCATAAAGATATTTCTTTTCATCTTCTTTTTCAAATTTTCTTACTAAAATACATTTACTGTACAGTGGATTAGACCTGTATGCATATAATTCCGACTCAAAATCGCTGCAATTGGTGGAGACAAAGAAATTGAACGTGAGTTGGTTTGTTTACACCCATGAAAGTCGCTTGGTTCTTCTTGCTTCTGGAATGCAGTGCAAAACGTTCCATGGATTTCAGGTATAGGTTCTATATATATATATATATATATATATATTTTTTTTTTTTTTTTTTTTAATTTTACTTCTTCATATATTTTAAATTAGGCATGTCTCCACGATTTGTGACTTGTATTTTCTATTGTCATATACCCAGACAAGATTAATTAAGCTTTTTACAGTGTGAATTGGGGTGTATATATATAGAGAGAGAGATTTTTTTTTTCTTTTTTCTTTCTTTGGGGATGGAAAATGACTTGTAGAAATACTAATTAATTTTGATTAGATTCTGTTAAGGGTATCTATTTCATCCCTGCTTAAATATGATGTACATTACATGGATGTATTTTGTGATGGATGAGGGTGAATGACTGCACAAGGGAAAAAAGTCAGTAGCATAGTTGGACAGAGCAGATCTGGATCAATTCATTAACATACAACTCAATATTTTTATTTCATTTCAGTGACTAAAAAAATATGTGAAGCTGGGTACTATAGCTAATGGAAGAATAGGAATTATGGTTTTGTTTGTGATTGGATTAAAATTCAATATGATGCAAAAAGAATAACATGTATCTATGCAGCTTCTGTCATGGTGCTTGATATGAATATTAGTGTAATGTACCGAGCATGCCTAACAGCCAAACTTACTTGAATGTTACCATTATTTGTCCTGTGTTTTTTGTTGTCTAATTCGGCAATATATTTTTGTTAAGATTTCATCTGCAGATATTGTTCGCTTGCCAAGATTTGAGATGGTTATGGCCAAATCTGAGGCAAATAGTAAGCCTGTTCTAGCCGCTGAAGACATCTTTATTGTCACTGTGTAGGTATTTGTAATTTACTTTATCATGCTGAGACCATCATTCATATGATTGACAGTTGTTGTTTTTCTCTCTCTTTTTGTTATGATCATCCACAGTTATGGTAGGATATACTGCTTGCAAATTGATAGAGTTGCTATGCTACTGCATTCATATAGGCTATACCGTGATGCTGTGATACAGCAGGTAGATTTATGCTTTTTTCCTTAATGTTTTACCGTTTTAACTCTCCTTTATAAGTTTAAAGAATTTATTTTGAATAAGTGCCAAATTTCTGTGATTTTTTTTGTTGTTTAATTTTATTTTGATGATAAGGGACGGAAAATCAATAATTAAAACATGATATGGAGCAAATAGAACACCATTCTGTGACATTCAATCAGGAATATAGAGAATTAGCGCTTTTATACTTTTAGAAACATGCAACTTGACAATGCTAAGAGTGATCATGTGTGTCCCAACACCATTCTGTTTCTGCCAAATGACTGCAGTTGTGGAAGACATTTTACCTCAATGCATTTTGGGACAGACGCACTTTTGTCCTGAATCTGACATGTTTGCAGTAGTTGTGCGATTCTTCACTGTACTATACTCTTCATTTTACAAAACTGATGTTCAGAATATTTTCAGGGTTCTTTGCCAATTTATTCAAGCAGGATTGCTGTGAGTACAGTTGACAATGTACTTCTCATTCATCAAATTGAAGCAAAGGTTGTTATACTATATGATATATCTGCTGATTCTCGAGCTCCAATATCAGCACCTCTTCCTCTATTAATAAGGGGTTTGTCCTGGTCCAGTTCTTCCACTAGATCCAGTGGTAGAGAAACCGAGAATTCAGATGCTAATTTTCTGAGCCATCGTGAATCAGTTACCTATGCTGATACATGGACTTTTTTGGTTCCTGACCTTATATGTGATATAGACAATAAGTTATTATGGAAGATACATTTAGACTTAGAGGTAAGTTAGTGTTCTTATGCATGCTCCAATATCAAATTTAGTGTAAGTTCTTTCAACGAATAATTCTATCACGCAGGCTATTTCTGCCAGTAGTTCAGAGGCTCCATCAGTACTAGAGTTCTTGCAGAGGCGAAAGTTGGAAGCTAACAAGGTATCTTTACCTTGCTTCACTTTTTTCTGTTCTTTTGTTCATTCTCTTTGGGGTGTTTTAGTGCAGCATATGCCAATGTTTGTCCATTGGTCTATTTGCGACTGGAATTTTGACCATAAAAGTGTAGCAACTGTCTCGTGACTAGGGGTTATAAGAACATTCCTGCTTGAAGCCAGCTAGTTCATATATAATGCTGACTGTACCTATAATGTAAATTTTTTATGTTGCCCAAAGTTGGCAAGTTTGATTACATTGACTATAGGCTTGCTGAATCCTAGCCTATAATTCGTTGCTGATTTAGCATCAAAAGAAAAAAGCATCAAGTTGAAAAGTATAAAATCCTCTTCACTGCCACGAAGTCTGTCTGTCATTACTAGCCACCACTAGTATTCCTTTGGCTCCTTGAGCGATTAGATTCTGGATTTTTTTTTTGGTCCAAACAAGTTAAGGAAATGAAGTTATATTGTTGTTGCCTGAAATATCTTTAAAGGTTTTGAACTTCGTTTTCTGTAGTATTTCACAATATTTTTGTTTGGTTTGAATTAGCTAAGTATTGATTTTTTTTCAAAGTTTTTTTCCTCATTTCTGCTCTTTCAGGCTAAACAATTGTGCTTGGGTATAACACGAACTCTTATTCTAGAGCGTAGGCCCATATCTGTGGTTGCCAAGGCTATACATGCATTAGTCACCTCTTTCTCTCATTCAATCAAAACTGGTAGCTATATCAAGGGATTGAAATCAGAGAAGCCATCAGTATCTGGTGTACAACAATCTGAGAGCCAAGTTTCTGGGGTTGATGCATCTGCATCAACTGCAGATGCACTTGGAAAATCCATTGCACATGAATCTTCTGCTAGAGTAGATGTGGATTCTGAGAGTGAGACCCAAGTTGGGAGTAAAGTGGACAGAGAGAACACTCCCAGCACTGAAGTTCATAGTGCTCATCTTATGCAGTCATCTCTGCAGTCTGGGCAAGAGGAGTCCCAACGAACTTCTCCTGTAATTTCACCAGATGAGATGTACAGCTTTGTCTTTGCTCCCATTGACGAGGAGATGGTTGGAGACCCTTCTTACTTGGTTGCTGTCATTGTTGAGTTCCTACACAGGTATGCTACTATTTTTAGTTTAAAATTTGTTTGGCCTTGGACTGCAAACATTGCCATGGACTCAGTGATTGCTAATCTGTTCTCTGAGCTTTGATGTTCCCTTTCTATCGATCTTCCTCCTCATATTGGTATCAAAGCTTCTTATATGAAATATAGTTACATTACCATCTGTCCATCAGGCTTAATCAGGTTTTGTTGCTGTTCAATTGTCAAACCAGGCATATCAAAGTGCTTTCTCAGGATATAATTCTCCTCCAAATGTGTCATAAGTCAATAAATAATAAATAATGGTTGTCAGAACCAAAAAAAGAAAACTTAAACATTTTGTGACTTGAAAACCAATAATGTTGATTCTAATAGACTGTTAGCTATTGTACTTTGTAAGTAAAGAAGTTGAGAGAAGAGAGAGCATATCACTTAGCCATAACTTGTCAGGATTCAGGAGAGTTCCGTAAACATATTAGGTCAATTGGACCAGTTAGCCACTTGAAATAGTGTTATATCTGTTTTCTTGATTATCACTTTTACCCCAGCCCCTTTGAACAAGTCCCCTCAAAGCTTGCTTGTTTATTGTTGCAGTGTTAATTTGGAAAAGATTAGAGTATTCCCAAATCTGTATGTATTGATCATACAACTGCTGGCCCGCATTGAACGATATGCAGAACTCGGGTTATTCATCATAAACAAGGTTTCCAAATCTCTTGTCTATTCTTGGGGAAGAAAGAGTCTTTCATGTGCCAACCTCTGATTATTCTCATACTCAGACCATATCCTTTTCTGTTACAGGTTCTGGAGCCCTCTAAGGAAGTCGCCTTACAACTTCTAGAGTCTGGCCGTCAGAATACTCCAACTAGGAAGCTGGGTCTGGATATGCTAAGGCAACTGGGTTTACATCATGATTATGTATTGTTGCTAGTACAAGATGGCTACTACCTCGAAGCATTACGATATGCGCGGAAGTACAAGGTAATTTCTTCTGTGCCAACTCCTGGCTTAGTAAGTTATTCTATAGACCATAGTGTTTTTAAGTAAGGCGGTGCATGGTGACAGATTTATATAGTAATAGCAGTCTTCTTTATATTTTTGGTAATTAGTAGTAGTCTTTTTACTACTAGTAGGAAAGAATATAGTATTACTAGGCGTGTTTTTATTGTTTGAGTCAAACTAAAAGTACGATACTAACAAGAGGGAGAATTTTTTTTAGGTGGATACTGTTCGGCCATCATTGTTTCTAGAAGCGGCATTTGTTACGAATGACTCACAACATCTTGCTGCAGTTCTGAGATTCTTTTCAGATTTTCTTCCTGGCTTCAGACACACTACGGAGTATAATAGATACTACCACATGCTTAACGAGATGAACTCATCATCCATAACAGTTTGAGGAAATTCAGGTCTTTGTCATAAGCCGCCCTTGTTCAAGTTTGGGCCTATCTTATTGTTAAGAATGACATGTCATCAGATATCGGAAATAGACGATAGTTTTTATTTCTAGTCTCGTGTTGTACATTCAAGTCTTCCCAATAAGACAATTTTGATATTTTGGTCTATCTGACGATTCACCCTGGTTCTGGTTCAGCATGTATCTTTGATTGGGAGGGTGATGCTTGGTTTGCCTACCGGGGAGTTCGAAGGACTCAAATCCCACACAATCATACAACTCTGGTTGTAAAATCTTCTACTTGAAAATTGATATTAGTTGGCATTCTACGTTAAATTTCTTCCCCGATTTAACTAAATTAGGTGTAAATCTCTTCGCATGACCATTGCTATCAAACTAGTTTCTTTTCTGGTGAAAACATGAAAATATATAGAGAAAGATCCATTTAGACCATTTCCAACCCTTCTGCCTATTCTTCATTAAGAAATTTTATAATTTAAAAGTAAAAGAAATACTCCACCCATCCAATTAATAAAGTCATAATCATATCTCATAAGAAGACATATTCAATTTAAGTTTTAAAATGTGAATTCTATTTTTTTTTTTAATCTTAAAACCTTCAAAATCTAATTCACTTAAACTTATTCACACCAATTAAAAAACAAAAAGTACTTGAGGCTTCAGCATACTATGTGATTCCAAAGGCCTCTTTAACAGCGACATAACGTCTACCTATCTCTTTCAGTGGCAAATTATGCCAAAGTGGCCAGCTTCACGGTGTTCTCAGTTGTCGGCACTTTAACTTCCACATTCTCGTCTTTCTTTCTCCTTCCAATTCAGCGTCTTAGCAGAAACAAGAAAAAGGAATCTTGCTTTGCTAATGAATGTGACAAAAATGCCACGGTGGACATATGCGGCCGCAATGAGTGATTAGTTAGCTCGATTTTATATATAGCTGCTATTAATCTGGTTGGTATCATCTGCTATAGCCACTATAATCATCAATCAATTAATTATTGCTATCATATTATAACATTCGAGAACATTATTATATAAATCACCATGCACTTAATTTCGTCTGTTGCCCTGTATTATAGTGCAGATGTTCGAGGAAAGATTCAAATAAATCACTTTCGTTTGTGCTACTGCATAAAGTTGAGCGATTAAAATACCAAAAGAAACTGGGATTCTCCAAGCAGAAGTAAAGGTTATGACTCATAATTCATGTATATAATAAACAAATAACGATGGACCCGTACCAGAAATAACATGATGAGGTAAGGTGGTGAAGTGAAACTTATTATGGCCCAATTTTATTTTTTTTTTAAAATTCAGGCTAAATTTTTAAATTTTAAATATTAAAATTACCTTTGTTATGAATATATTTTTATATAAACAAATCATAATAAAATGTGACAAGAGTTATAATTTGTGGTTTTAAGAAAATTCGAACTAAAAAAAAATACACACAAGCGGCGTGGCCAAGGAGTGGTTGAATAGTACACACAATGACACGAATGCCATGGCCGAGAAGTGGTTGAATATGGTTAGCATAAACATGTCATCTATATCTTTGGAGGTGGTCCTCCTCCTCCAATGAGTTTTAATTATGTGGACTTTGAAATATGTTTACTTGAAAAATAAAATCTGCGGTTTCTTAATTGTCCGAAGACAGTTGAAACCTAAGCCGATGCTAAAAAATCAATTGAGAAAATCCCATTAAAAAAAAAAATGAACATAAAATGAAAATATCAGCCAGGAGGACATTAAAGTAAAACCATGTTTATGTTGAGATTAAGTTAGTTAAGAAATGGGATTAAAAATGATTAAGATGAGTCAACACCAAACTAGACCCCAACACAACACAGGCGTCCTTTCATTAGACTGGAACTGTTTCAAGAGGAAATTCATTGAAAGGAAAAAAAAAGTATCCAATACTAAAGTAACCGTTGGCATAAAATTAGTGGTTGGACTTGGTTGGTGCTGACAGCCAGTATTAGATTTCTAATGATTCCTTTTGTTTTCTTTCCAAAACAAAAAAGAGGAACAAACAACGTGGATACCAAATGAATGAGTATATATAAAAACAAATATCTATTCTTTTTTTTTCTCCTTCTTTTCTCTATCAATCTCATATTTTATTAAATGGTTAAAAAAATATTCCAATTTTAGTAATAAAACCTACACCTCTCTGTTTTTTTTTTTTAATATCCTATGGAAATAATAACTTTTAAACCATAATTTATACTGATTAAAAAAGAAATATGCTCCTAATAAAATATAAAATTAAGGAAATTACTAACAGTATTCATACTTTCCTATATTAAACGATGAGCCAGTATTACATTTACTTAGATTGTGTGCAATCTATACATTTACGATCATATGAAAATTATCTTGCTATGTTCACTCATATTTCTCTCTATTATAAAAAAAAAATTGTATTTGGTCCATAATTATTCTGTGACCTATAATTGATAATTTGGACCAAAGCACGTATTGTTATAAGTCTAATAATTTGTGGTTTTATCATTAAAGAAGCATATTTATAAAATTATTTGATGAGGACGCAAAGTATAAACACTTTCTGCTTCTCTGATGGTTAGTTGCAACCTCCAATAAAGAAAGAGAAGTTGACAGAGTAGCACTCCTAAAGATTATTTTTTTACAAAACCAGTTAACGACATGGGAATGATTAAAACGAAGCACCTTTCAATCAAGCACAGTTAAATATTATTATTTTATTATTAAGTACGTTTCTAATCATTTTATTTAGGACATGCAAACATGATTAAGAGGCCTAATTTGATAACTTATACTCTCTTTTTTTTTAAAAAAATGTGTTATATAATAAAAATAAAACTAAACAATCTTAGTGAGTTGTTAACGCTTTTTCTTTTTTAATGTTAAAAAAATATTTGGTTCAGGCATAAAAAAAAATTGTTTTTTATGATTTTTTTTTTTTTTAAAGTAAAGTGTTTCGCGTTGTTTTTTGGTGCATTTGTTGGGCCCCATCTTGAATTGAACAAAGTAGAATTTTCCATTTCCGTTGACCTGATCTGGCCCGCACCATATTCACTCTCTCTTAAATATTACGGCTTTTGCTTTGTTTTGGTGTGTTTACTGTTTCCTTTGCAAAATAATATATATCGATATAATTTGTAATTTCTTTATGAAAATTTTTAAAATTTATTTTAGTAAAACTACATATTTATGAATTTTTGAAAAACATTACAACTTTATAAACTTAAGTTAAAAATTAAAATTATATATTTCATTACAAATAAATAGTTAAATTTAAAATTATTTAATGTCAACTTACTTGTATTGATATTATTTTTCTTTGATCTTTTTACTCAAATGCATATCACGTGAGATATGATTCATAACATTGAATGATGAATATTATGTCATAGGGTTTGTCAGAGAGACTTTTTTTTCTTAAAAAAAATTTATGAATAAAAAAGAAAATATGTGTTATGCATCTATATATTTTTTTTAAGATATTTAACTAAGAATATAGTAAATTGTAATTTTTTTTTTTGAAATCCCAAATTAATTTTGCAATTTGTTATTTTCTTTTCTCTCGAATTGATGGGTAAACAAATATTTTTATAATGGTCTAAATTCCAAGGGTGGACACTCGTTTTACTGCTATTGGTCTCCTAAATCCTAATAAGATCCAACGTCTCCTAGTTGGGGGTGGGGCGTTGCAGGTTGTTGCACGCGACTCTTGTGACCGTGGTGTGCTCCAGCAGGCTCTGCGCGCTAAAAGGGAAAGAAAAAACAAGTGAGAGAAAGTAAAAGAGATTCGTGGAAATTTTACACGACCGTCCCCACTCCCACTTGGGTCTCTGTAATTCTACCACACAATGTCTTCGCTCTCTCTGTGTTTACCAGCAACAAAACACTTTCTCACCTATTCTTTCTTTATTATCTAATCAAATACACTGTTTGCGTAAACATACCAGATTTTCTCTCTCTAAAGGTTGGATTGAAAATGAGGTTTCTCTATGACGAAGGGCATGGGCATCGCTTCTAAGGCAAGGAAGGCAAAGCTAACTTCTAATTAGCTTTCAAAATATTGCAAAAGCCTCTCAATTTTGAGCTTTTCTCTCTGTAATTGATGAGATGGTGATGATGACGATGATATTGTATTTCTACCCTCACTAACTGACTATTGACTCGCTTACTATTGGAGACTCTCTCTTCTTTGGACCCATCTGTCCCTGGTTTCGAACAAGATCTTTCTCTGTTCTCACTTTCTTCGGCATTGCTCTACAATGCCCGCTTGATTTATTAAGGTGAATATTCTAATCTTTGTCTCTAGAGCTTCTGTTTGTTTCCTGAGGAAAATTCGGATGAAAACAAGATTATTTCCCCTTTTGGCTGCTTCAACTAACGGAATATTCGAATAGCGAAGTAATTGAACAAGCTCTCTTCTCTCTCACTCTGTCTATCTGTTTGTCCGTCTTTTTTCCTGCATTTTGACAGAGACTTTGAAGACGTACTTACTGGTTGACTGAAGCAGTGCGAAGTAGGAAATTTCGACACTTTTCCCATAATTTTCTGTAGTTGAGTAGATAGACGACTAAAAGAGAACTGCTTTGAAGTCAATTTTTTCCCCTATGTTCTTGCTATTAGTGTAATAAAGCGACCGCTATTTACATTGAAATTACTTAAGAGTTAGAGTAAGATCAGTTTATTGGGATTATTTCTTCTATTGGAAGCTAAGTGAGCTCGTAAGACCAGAAATATTGCTTGATTCTTTTCCCCTTGTCCAACAAATCATTCGCTATCAAGCAGACACTGTATATTGGACTAGCCAAATTTGAAGCTGGTCTCTTAATTGATTTCAAGGGCACAGTTTTGTCAATGCGTTGGTTGGTAGAATTAGAGTAAATATTAAACCCCGCACTCTCCCCAATTTTTTGTTTTTGGCTTATGTAATGTTAGCATCTTATAGAAATTAACACTTGATGCTGATTTTAAAATGACACAGTAGTTCTCCCTCCCTTCTCCTTAATTATGTTGAAGGTTTGACTAGAAGTGGCAATGGCATCAAAGCAAGGTGTAAAGTCGAAAAGATTTGGATTGAGCAATTTGAAAGCTACTAATTCACCAACATCTTCCACATCATCTTCTAAACAATTTCTGGAAACATCCATTGATGGTCAGAGCTCCCCTGCATCCTCATCAGCTCGAAGTAAGTCTAAGTACTTTTCCTCAGAAAGTGTGCCTTTAGATGCAGAAAGAGCAAAAGAAAATGTCACAGTGACAGTCCGATTTCGTCCATTAAAGTGAGTATTGCTTTTAAGTCATATATTATCATTACGAGCTTTTTCTTTGGACGGCTAAATTGATTGAGTTCTTTGTTTGGGCAGTCCAAGAGAAATACGTCAAGGAGAGGAGATTGCATGGTATGCAGATGGAGAAACCATAGTGCGAAACGAGTACAATCCGTCCATAGCATATGCATATGGTAAAATATGCAAATCTGACGTTTATTGATAGAAACTTTTTGGTTTAAATTTTAAAATTTGAGAGAAAAAGCTCATGAAGATCGCAACAAAAAGGGGAATAAAAGGAAAATCCAAAACTTGGAGGATTATCTAGATGTCATGAAATTGTACAAGATATGGTCTTAATTTTCCTTTCATAAATACAAATTAATTCTCATGAAATCTCTTTCTCTCTCTTCATTTTTCTATATTATTTGTCTCAGATCATTAATTTTCTGCTCCTTACTTCTAGACCGAGTTTTTGGTCCTACAACCACAACGCGTCATGTCTATGATGTTGCTGCTCAGCATGTTATTGGTGGTGCTATGGAGGGCATCAATGGTAAATTGCATGAGCTCTGATTTAATAAATTTAGTGCTTACTAGCTATTGAACTTTGTTGAAGTTTAAAATCTATATTTGTTGTCACCAATCTGCCTTTCTTTTTCCTTAAGGTACATATTGGCTTCTCAATATATGTTCTGAAATAGTACACAACCCTGAAATTTTATGTAAATTATTTGGGTGAGAATTTGGAATGTGGTTCAATTAAACTTAAGATTGCTAATAACCTCATGTTTAGATGCCAATGTTCATTGAAAAGTTAGTTGTTATTTTGACTTTGTTAGATACATTAAAATGTATATGAGCAACACATGTACAGTGAAAAATATCCAAATTTTTCTCATCAACTATGACTCAACATATACAGACACGATGATACATTCAGTTTATGGTTGGATTTCTCCATTTAGGAACTGCACACACGTTTGCTTAATTAGGTTGAAATTCAACATCTTAGCAGTCAGATGGCATAATATTTTGGTCTTTGTATAAATTAACCAGTGGATTTGGACCTTATAACTTCTCATGCTAGAAACAACTAAGGTGATATGGGCCATGTAAATTTCTAGTAGATGTAAGTTTATTTCACTGTTGGAGTTCATGCAATTTTTCAGCTGTCTTTTCTTGAGGATAACTACCAATTGAAAATCATAATGCCCGGGGAGTTATGTAGCTGATCAACTTCTTATTATCTTGATTGCATATGTGGCATACTGAATGATTAATATTTCAATTACTTTTTTGTTTCATCACAGGTACAATATTTGCATATGGAGTAACAAGCAGTGGGAAGACTCATACAATGCATGTGAGTCCATGCTTAACTTTCCTGTCTTCATTTTGTTTATCTAAATTTTTAGGAAAAATATTCGACTCTTATTTAATTTTTTAAGGACCTTGAATGACATTGTACTTGACCAGGGTTAATTTTTTTGTGATACTGCTAATGCTAGCTATTCTAGAAATGTTAATGTACTGGTAACTCATTTGTTTTTTGTGGTTGAGTTTCATAGTCATTCTAGAATGGACTTTCTAAATAGTCTTGGTGACTTACAGCATCATTCAGCTTGAGCTGCAGTTATGACTTTGACCTTAGAATAGGACACGATATGTGTAATCCTACTTTAATAAAATCCTGTTACCATTAGGATTTGAATTGCTTTGGAAATGCCCTGTCAATAGCCGTTCTTATGTCAAATGTATAAATCCTAAACCAGTTTGAGGCTACAAACCGGCTTCACTTCTTTTGCTCACTTGTTTGGGTACTTGGAAGTTTTGGTAAAATTTTATTCCTTAACTCTTACCTAAGAATAAGTCACATAATTGGATAAAATAGTGACAAAATAAAGCTATGAACTTGGATTTGTGACTTATGTGGTGATGGTGATACATATAAATTCATGATGTTCGTTTTTGCAGGGTGACCAAAGATCACCTGGAATTATACCTCTTGCTGTGAAAGATGCTTTTAGCATTATCCAAGAGGTACATTATATGCTAGCCTTCTTTTGCTTCTGTTTGTTGTATGTCTTATAATAGAAACTGCAAACCCTGATGTTTTTCCACACCAGACTCCAAATCGAGAGTTTCTCCTTCAGGTTTCATATTTGGAGATCTACAATGAGGTGGGTTCCTTTCTGTTGTCTAGCTTCTTCCTTGTGATGCCATGTTCATGATGGTATTGTTTTTCACAGACTTCCCTACGGATTTTCCCTCTAGTTTCAGCATAAAATGATTAAAGGATAATGTTGATTTATACTTGGCAACCACTTTACTAAATTTCAGGTGGTTAATGATTTACTAAATCCAGCAGGACAGAATTTAAGAATCCGAGAGGATGCTCAGGTACTAATTTTAATTTATCTGACCCTTTTCTCATATATGTTACTTTCCTTTGTTTTTGAGTTAACATTATTTTCTTTTCCTTTTGAATGAATGGTTGGTTGAAATTAATTGTATAGCTTGTGCATAGTAACTTGAACCCTTAGCAATGATCAGAAGTCAAATATGTGGATGTCGGTATACATAATTGGTGTTCTTTTAAGTATTTAAAGAAAGGTTTTTGTTGTGTGCTCGTTTAAGTTACTCTATAGGTTAAACTATTCCGTATTTAATAAATTTAAATGAATGAAAAAGTGAAAGATATGTAGATTATAGGTTTCACATCCTCAGTTAACTCATTATAAACATTAATACGCAATATAAATTTTTAACAGTAAATTTTATTTTATTACAAATTAGCCTTAATTTTTTTCAAGTTTCTATTTTTCATCCTTCCTCACTTTTTTTTTTTTTTTTTCACTTCATTTTTTCTTTTGGCATCCTTTCTGACCTTCTATATTTTTTTTTCTAATTTCATTTTCCCTCCCTCATCCTTTCTCACCTTTTATTTTCCCTCCCATTTGCGGTCTTCATAATAAAATTTAAACTAATATTTAACCAGTCTGGTTCCCTCTTCTAAGAAAATATAATTTATTCCTGAAAAAACTCTATCTTTTTATTAAAAAAATATTACTTATAAACGAGACTTTATAAGTAAGTAAAAACTTAAAATTAAATCTTTTAAGGATTTATTTTATTGATTATGATAATTTAAACATATTTTGGTCATTTTCACTATAAGTTATTGTTTATCAACTTTTGATTCAAAATTTTTTAAATGTATATTTTGATAATATTATATTCATAAAAGTTAAAACATATATTATAATTTCTCATAAAAACATATATTTTAATTGTAATTAGTTAACATAAAATTAAAAAAGGATACATTATCTCATATTTAATGCTTATTAAAATCAATCATCGTAGAGGCAAAGATTGAAGATAAACTTTTAAAGAAAGGATACATTTCATAATAAAAATAAATAAATGATATATTGCCTATATTTAATGCTTATATATTCTAAATCTCATATTTAAAACATTTGTTTCACATATTTTTAATAAATAATTAAAATTTCTTTTAATGATAAAAAATTACTAAAGAGGAATTTTTAAATAATGAAAATATACTTTTAGTAGATATTTTTAATTAACATACTTATTTATTTTTTTAGAAAAAAACATTATCTTTTTTTATTCCACTTGAGGCAGTTATAGTGAATACCTCTTCTTAAATATTATTCTCACTTTTTCCATAATCATGTAGTGATAAATTTATAAATATGTTACACCTTCATGAGTTATTAGATAGTATTACCGGAGACACGATAGATTCTTGACAATATTGGATTTTAGGTTGAGCCAGTATAAAAGATATTTCAAGACATAATTTACTTTTATGAATTGTTGTTAAAGATAAAAAAGAGATATGTAAATAACTCTTTGTGTGAGGAAGAAAAACAGATTTTTTTCTTTTATTTTTCATTCAAAAATAAGATATTTTTTGTTGAAAAAAAAAACTAGGGAGACATATAGCCAAAGAAGCGATTAGAGGATGAGAATAAATAAAAAATTAAAAATATGACCTTAAGTGTAAATTTTAATAGTTATGAAGGTAAATTTAGAAATAGAAATAAAACTGGCTATTTAAATTAAGAATGGGTATATCTCTACCGTCGTTGCACTCATAATTTAACCATATAACATTAAGTAGTGTAACCCATTTATTACTTGGAGTTAGTAAGACTCTTTTGTTATTCATATGTTACGTGATATGTAGGGCACCTTCGTTGAGGGAATAAAGGAAGAGGTTGTCCTCTCCCCTGCTCATGCACTCTCACTTATAGCAGCTGGAGAAGGTAAAGGGGTCAGCTAGTTTTGTTGCCTGTGAATTATTTACTCTGCTCTTTTTTTTTTTTTTAATAATATTTTTAAATGCTAAGCTTCTTTTTGTTTTTCATTAATTGGCAGTATTTATGTAACTTTCAAATTGAGTATCACTATAGAAAGCATAGGATACAAGGGCCTGTTTGATTGTGGGTGGGCAACAAATTTTCTGTAATATTATTCAAGAAACCAAGAATATATAGTAAAATTAATTCTCTTTACAATTTTCCAACTTAATAATTGGGAAAACTACTTCGGCGTGTTTTTTCGTGTTTCCCCCTTAAGTGAGAACAATCTAACCTGCAGAGGAGAGAATTTTTATGTTTCAAGAATATACTACACTCTATTTGAAAAGCGTGTCATAAATAAAGAGTATTTAAAATAAAAATGAAAAAGGCGAAATTGAAATTTGAAAAAAATATATAAACTAAAGAGGTCGCAAAAGTTATCTTCTTAATTCTACTTTATTTGGCTATTTTCTTTTGAGAAATAGGTCTTTCACTTAAGGAATTAGATATATAAAATGTTAAATTTGAATAGTATACATCAACTAATTAGCTTTGTTTATCATCTTTGTGGTTGAGTAACTTGAGTTGGTAATGTTAATTGTTCCTTTACTTGATTTCCTACCACTAACTTCTGTTATTTAATGCGGTTCATTCCATCCTACATGACAAAATTTTAATTTGATATCAGAGCATAGACATGTTGGGTCCACAAATTTCAACCTACTCAGCAGCAGGAGTCATACGATATTTACCCTGGTGGGTTTGTGCTACCTCAAAGGAAGAATGTTATAGTTTTAAATTAATTGTTACAAGCTTGGTACAAACTTGGATTGCTTTAGATACCTCCTGCTACCCATTTGCATAAACTTGGATTACTTTTATTCTTTTTCATTCTCTTACCATCTTGTGCAGACCATAGAGAGTAGTCCATGTGGTGAAAATAGTGAAGGAGATGCTGTGACACTGTCTCAATTGGTAACTATTAAACATAGTTTAAATATTTGTTCTTTGTGCTTCATTTGCTTCACACATGTGACCTATACTTGAACATGTGTAATGATTATATTTTCATGCTTTACATTTATATGTTATTTCTTACTCTTTTTTTTTTTTTTGTGGTTTATATTTTACTTATACATGCAGAACCTCATCGATCTGGCAGGTTCTGAGAGCTCAAAGGCTGAAACAACTGGTATGAGAAGGAGAGAAGGATCTTATATCAATAAAAGTTTGCTAACTCTTGGCACTGTGAGGTCTCAAACTTTGTTGTTAGCCAAGCCTATCTAAGTTGCTGTCAGCTATATGTCTCTTATACATAAATTCTTACATGATTTGATGGATGGAAATTATCTGTTATATTTTCATTCCTTTGCGTGTAGCTTGTTATTTATTTATTTATTTTTATTGTGTTTCCCATGAGTTGTACTCCCAAATTGGTTAGACAATGTTGTAATTATTACTCGGAATACACTAGTTCTCACATGCACAGACTTTTGGAAAGGAAATGATTCCTCGCTGTAGTTTCTTAGCATGGACAATTCACCATTTTTGTGTTTCATGGATCTATGTGCTGTCACCTGTTTTGAATGATAATTATCTTTGTTGCACAGGTTATTTCAAAATTGACTGAAGGAGGAGCTAGCCACATACCTTATAGGGACTCCAAATTGACCAGACTACTTCAGTCTTCACTCAGTGGTCATGGACGTGTATCTGTAAGACTTCCCGTGTATCTGCGGACCTGTAGACTATCACTACGTGAACAATAAGAATTTCATGATAGATTTGAGGCAGAAAAGCTTAAAATAAAGTACCACCAGTACCTGCTAGATAGATACTGATAGTTTATTCATTTTATTTTTGAAATACAGCTCATTTGCACGGTTACTCCTTCATCAAGTAGTGCAGAAGAGACCCATAACACATTGAAATTTGCCCACCGGGCAAAGCACATTGAAATACAAGCAGCTCAGAACAAGGTATGTACATTTTGTGGATTTTATACTGTTTATCTCTCAAAGTGTCTTCTTATGAGCTCCCCAGGAAATAATGGAGATATAAGGAGGGGAGGTTTTGTTGGAGATATGCTTGTCTGCCGTTGTTTGGAGTATCTGGTTGGAATGAAATACTATAATCTTTACAGATCAGTATTTACCTTTCATGCACTTAGGAACAAGCTATTCATCTTGTCTTCATTTTGAAGCTATGCGTCCAGTGTTTCTGGAGGGTTTCTGTTATACATATTAATTTGTGGAAAACTCTGTCTGTTGATTTTTTTTTTTTTTTATCTCCATTCATTCTTTCAGTAGATCTTAAATATTTTGGTCTTTGTCTCCTCCTTTCTTGCAAAATAAAACTATTGAATCTGCAGATAATGGATGAGAAGTCACTTATCAAGAAATACCAACATGATATTCGATGCTTAAAGGAAGAGTTGGAACAACTGAAGGGGGGTATTGTCACAGTTCAGCCAAAAGATACTGGGGAAGATGACATTGTGCTCCTAAAACAAAAGGTAGTATTATATGTGTGTATGTATTACATGCATGATGCTTTTCAATGGCTTTACTGGTTCTATCAAAAAAAAAAAAAAAACTCTATTGGATCTTGAAACCTGAAAAGTTCTTACCATATTTTCCAGGAGTTGAGTATAATGATTGACAGGTTATTATTTTTAAAATTATTTTCTCCGCCGTTACTAGAAGGCATTGTGTGTGGAGTTGGATATTTAGAAAATGTAATAAATTAATTGTTTGGTTATTGTGAAGTCAAATTGTTGCACAATGGTCAATTGTTATTCTGTGAAATGCAATGTTCTGAAACTGAATGGTTTTCCATTGATGTGATATGATATGTAAAGTTAGAAGATGGTCAAGTCAAGCTGCAATCCAGATTGGAACAAGAGGAGGAGGCTAAAGCTGCTTTATTAGGCAGAATTCAACGGTTGACTAAGTTGATTCTGGTCTCCTCAAAAGCATCACACTCGTCAAGATTTCCTAACCGTCCTGGTCCCCGGAGAAGACATTCCTTTGGGGAAGAAGAGGTGTTTATGCTTTTGCATTATTGTTCTCCTAATTCTTTTGATATCAGGAGTCTAAATTACTGCTTTACATACCATCTTTTCAGCATGATCCAAAGGACTAGACTCTCTTTACTTATCTCCCTAATAGTACATTTTTAAATTATCATTTCTTTTTGCAGCTTGCATACCTTCCATTCAAAAGGCGGGATCTAATCTCAGACGAGGAAAATATCGATTTCTATGTTAATCTTGATGGAATTGCTGAAATGGCTAATGATGCTCTTAAGGAGGAGAAAAAAACTAAGAAACATGGACTACTGAATTGGTTGAAGTTACGGGTAAGTTGTGTTATGGTGTTTAAGTTGATAAGGGGATAAACACCATGCAATTGTATGTTACTCGTCAAATTATCAGATTACTTCATTCTAATTAACTTTTGGTTCTATGTGAAATCAGGATCTGACGTAATATGTTATTACTTCATTCTAATTAAGTTGAGGGTTTATCCTTTCCCTGCATGAATTATTCTGATATTTAATAGTTAGAAGTCCTGACATACTTACATACAAAGAAACAAGTCTCCTATTAGCACTTCACTATGCTATTTGCACCTTTGTGCTTTAGCAGGCCAACCATCCCAAGTCTTGTTTTAATAAGAGGAGGTAGGATGCATTACTGTAAGATAAGATTCCCTCAAATTGATTTGAACTTCATCCTGATTGATAACTCAGCACTTATGCTTCAAATTCTTTTTGCCGCTAGCATGGTAATTTAACTAAATCTTCACTTGGTTCTCATGGTAATTCACCTTTTATTTATATCATTGTTCTCATGATTTCCAAGTCCATTAATTTATTTTGTTCAATGTAGTTCTTAATCATCCTGAACAACTACAGACTTCCGGAGAATTTATAATATTCAGGAATTGTAATACTAACATTTGAGTTTTAATTATGATTCCACAAATTAACTAGCTAAATTTAACTAGACAAAAGTTCATTCCTTCTCTAAGGGCATGGTGTTATCTGTTAGTTCAAATTACATTTGTTTCTGCTTGCTGGAGATACGTGTCAATAGGTGCCTTGTCAAATATCTGATATTTTCCAAGTTGTACGCTTCCATTGCATTTTTCTATAAGATCAATTCTTCATTTGTTTAAGCTTGTATGTTTTGCCTTTCTTGGTCAGAAACGAGATAGTGGGATGAGTAGCTTAACAGGCACTAGTGATAAATCCAGCGGGGCCAAATCAATTAGTACACCTTCTACACCTCAAGCAGAAAGTGCAAATCATACAGAGGCCAGACTGTCCGATTCTATACCCACTGAAAGCTCTCCCTCTGCAGATCTTGTAGCTGAGGCTAGAGAAGATAAAGAAGTTTGTGAAGATAATTTATTGGGACAAGAGACACCTTTGGTACGTGATTGTTTGTTTTATTGTTTCTTTGGAGATAAATACCAATTTCTAGCTTTTTGTAAATTTTACTTAGATTCCACAAAAAGACTGGACCAAAAAAAAAATCAGATCTTATGTACTTGCCAAACCATATTTACAAGTCAATTTCATGCTACTGAAACCACCACAAACTACATCCATTCCCATAGTGTGATACATATATATTTCTTAAGTATCAAACGTTTCCCTCAAGTTTAGATCAGTGCATAAAAATAAATGTTAGACCTAAAAGAGTAAACTGTATGTTACTTTGGGAATTGGGATTGAGAAACGTCCTCTTAAACCATTGTTATTTGTGGAACGCAGTTTCTATTTCATCTTGATGATGGACTATGCTTCTGTGGTTCCTTGGAAGAGATATTTCATGACTATATAATATGTGGCCTTCTGTACCTTAGTCTTATTAGATATCCTTTTCTTGTTGAATTTCCTAGACAATCATCGAAACAATTGATCAGGTTGATCTTCTGAGGGAACAGAAAAAGATTTTGACTGGAGAGGTTGCTCTACATTCTAGTGCTTTGAAGAGGCTGTCAGAGGAAGTAGCCAGAAATCCTCAAAAGGAACAGATTCATGTAAGAATATTTTCATTTTGTATATGTGTGTGTATCTATAACATTACAACCCTGATGATTATGCCTAAACATAAACATTGCAATTATGTGGTTAGGGGGAGATCGAAAAGTTGAAAGATGAAATTAAGGTTAAGAATGAACAAATAGATTTGCTGGAAAAGAAAATTGCTGATTCTGTCATTGCTACTGATAAGATGAATCAATCAGGAGTCTCACAAGAAGTATGCTCTCCTGGAATCATTGTTAATTTTCTTAGCCTTGTTTTAATAGCCCAACTGAAGGCTGGTTGCTTTTTTGCTGCAGACTGTTGCTGAGCTGATGGAACAATTGAACGAGAAGTCCTTTGAACTTGAGGTGATCATTATTTAATTCTCGCTAACAAGTTCTAATCAATCATTGCACGAAAGTGCATTGTAGTATTCAATTGAACTCAGCACCTGCACAGGTCTACATCTCATGTGTTACATTGATATACGTGTATGTCCAGGTCAAAATTGCAGATAACCGTATAATTCAAGAACAGCTCGATCAGAAGGTAAAAATCTTTTACTCAAATCATATTATATGACTACCCCATTTCCCCCAAAGAACAAAAAAATAAATAAATAAAAGAAAGGGAAAAAAAAAAAAACTTAGTTTGAAACATGTATTAGTTTAGCTAGTTATTTGCTATTTTCCAGATAAGTGAATGTGAAAGCCTACAAGAAACAGTCGCCTCCCTGAAGCAGCAGCTTGCAGACGCGTTAGAGTTGAGAAATTTCAGCCCTGTAGTCAATCATTCACAGCATGACTCTGTATGCAAACAGTACCATGGTGAACTTCACCCAGGCACGGAAACTGTGATGATGAACAATCCCAACGAAGGATTTCTTTTGAAAGCGAAGGTGTGAAAATCTAATTCGTGACTCTTTCATTGGAATATGTTTTATTTGATATGCCTAGACTGTTGAGACCAAACAGAGCATTGTCTTCTTGACATCCCATTGTCTTCCTGGTCACTAAGAAGGACTAAACTTGAAGTGTATATATATATATATATTTTAGCTGTTTTAACTTATTTTAGTTTATTAGTTATATTTGTTTAATTTTTTCTTGGGTTGAATTGTTACGCATTAGAAGATGTCAAATTTGATGAACTCTGCGTACATCCAGATTTGACGATTTTCTGTTTGGTTTTATTCTTAGAAACTTGACAGTTTGTAAAAGAAATCAAAATTAAGATGTCACAGGGTGACTTGTAAAGTCTATGAGTGAATCAGTAGTATCTATTAGTCAACCTTATGAAACAAGTAATGTCTATTAATTTAACATTTTATGCTGCAGCGTGTCATGATCAAATGGCTTTTAATATTTTTCTATGAGCATTCCCACTGATCTTGGGCACTTGTTAATTAGGCAAGTGAGATAGATGAGCTGAAGCAAAAGGTAGTGGAACTAACAGAATCAAAAGAGCAGCTGGAAATTCGGAATCAGAAACTGGCAGAAGAGAGTTCCTATGCTAAAGGGTTGGCTTCAGCTGCTGCCGTTGAGCTTAAGGCATTGTCGGAAGAAGTTGCCAAGCTCATGAACCATAATGAGAGACTAACTGCTGAGCTAGCAGCAGTCAAGAATTCCCCCACCCAACGTAGAAATAGTGCAGTGGTCCGAAATGGTCGGAGAGAAACACATGTTAGACGAAATGATCAGGGTGGTTCGAACTCAGATATCAAAAGAGAATTGGCCATGAGTAAGGAAAGAGAACTTACTTACGAAGCTGCTCTCTTAGAAAAGGATCAGAAAGAAGCTGAGCTTCAAAGTAAGATTGAGGAGTCGAAGCAAAGAGAAGCATACCTGGAAAATGAACTTGCCAACATGTGGGTTCTTGTGGCAAAGCTAAAAAAGTCACAAGGAACGGACACTGATGTTTCTGGTTCGACTAGAGAGACTCTGCAAGTGGATGGTTTTGATATTTAATGTGATCTTGTGGTAACAAGGCTTTGAGTTGATCCGGTACGACAATTGGGCTTTCTGTGAGAGTGGTTTGCGAGAGTGAGAGAGGTTTGTTAAGATTATTGTTTTCGGGAAAGTGTGAATTTCTATTCCTCATCCACCACTTTCTTTTTTGGTCCACAGCAAAAGTTTCCCATTTGTGTATAAAAATGATAGCCGTTTCCTGTACCTTGATATCTCCGAAAATAGTATGAATTTGATTCCTTCCTTTCTCCATGAACGGTAAGATTTTTGTAACGTTGATATCTGTAAATAGTCATTTGACACTGACTATGTCAAGTGGGACTAACTATTCGTTTAAAGCAATATTTAGCTTCACAATGTGCATTAAGACCATCGTGCATTTTTATATTATCTTATATTTTTTAATATCACATTATAATTTTTTAAATTAAATGTACTGGTTTAACCATACAGTCATCTATAAATAAATTTCTTGGCATTACAAATATAACTTTGATTCCAGTAATTTTATAGTTGAAGCAAGTATAGCACAACAATTGAAGGCCATGGAATATATCTATGAAGACAGTAACGCAGATAAGATAATAAGAAGGAATAGTCCTGCTTTATGATTATTTATCTCATGGTTGGTCGCTGGGAAGTGTACTAAGAATAGAGTACTCTGGCTTATGTTGGCATTGAGTATCAAGATGAACTCAACCTCAGGGAGTTGGGCAATGATTCACCAATTTGATGATGATGTTCTGCAACACTTCTGGAGAAGCTGATTGTCCAACCGGGAGACGAATTGGAAATTTATGAGCGAGTACAGCAGCAACCAAACCAATTGATCTGAAGTCTCGTCCTCTGAAAAGTTTTATCATTTAAAACTAACAATCACTATCTCAACACCTTTTCATTGTGATGTATCATTATCATTAGCAATAGCTCCTCAGCTAGCTCTCCAACAAATCCTCCTTATCATCAACACAGTTTCCTATTCCCGTGTTTGAGTACAAATTTTCTAGCATAAGGCGTTGATCCATTCGTAAGAAATAAAAGGAACCAGAGTAGCCATGAGATTTTAGTATTCTACCTACTAAACATCAAATTTATCTAAATAAACACATAAAACTGTCTAAAAAACTATATCTACTTGAAAAAAAAATCAACTTTATCAGATTTTACATGATTTATATATTGTCAAAGCCATTAAATGTAATTTAATAATGAAAATTTTGAATAATATTTAAAAAAAATTAGAGTTTAATTCTCTATTATTTCTAAGAAAACTATGTATTATGACCGGGAACTTTATTGAAGATATGTAAAAGGTTCACTTTAAATAATTAAATCAAATAATAACAACCTTAACTTAAAAATATAATCACTGAGACATAAAAACTTACTCTCTACAAGACGAAATAAAAGAAAAAGAATTTGATAACTAAAAAAAATACTTTTAATGCATACCAAATTAAATTAATAATAATTTCGAGTTATAATGAATTTTCTTAAGTTAAGAAAAATAAAATTTTCATTTTAATGTAACCCTGCCATCTTGGAGCCGGATTCGAATACCCGAACCGCAAATGTTGGATCAGTGAATAACAACATTTATGTACTGATATGGTAGGAATCGGATGCAATCATTGAATCGAGAACTGAAAATTAAGATCCAGATCCCCTTTGGGAGTTGAGTCCCGCTCTCTCCCGTTTGGTCTCGCAGATTTTGATTTTTGATTTTCATGGCATCTTCATTGTCGAATTTCAAGTACTTTGATAGTCTCATAGTTGTAGGAATTTCTATCTGCACAGCGATTGTTTGCGAAGCGATCTCATGGCTTCTCATCTACCGAACCAACTCTTACAAGAACCTTCGATCTTCCATCGACAAAGCCGCGAAGAAGCTGGAGACGATGAAGACAGATAGCAACAAGATCAACGTCAAAAAGTCAAAGACCAAAAAGATCGACCGTGTCGAGACCAGCCTCAAAGAATCCAGCCGCGACTTGTCTCTCTTCAAGTTCAAGTCCGGGGGCGTGGTCGCTGTCGTTCTCTTTGTCGTCTTTGGCTTGCTCAATTCTCTCTTTGAAGGCAAAGTCGTTGCCAAATTGCCCTTCCAACCTTTTGGCCTACTCATGAAGATGAGCCATCGAGGCTTGCAGGGTAACGATCCAACCGATTGTTCCATGGCCTTTCTCTATTTCTTGTGCTCCATTAGCATCAGGACCAACTTGCAGAAGTTCTTAGGTTTCTCGCCGCCAAGGGGTGCTAGTGCCGGCCTCTTCCCCTTGCCGGATCCCAAGACCAGTTGATCGTGTTTAGTGTTTTTTTAATTTTAAAAATTTCATTGCAATTTCTAGGCGTAATGGAAATCAGGGTGATTTTAATTGTTATAACTGGTCTTGAAAATAATCAACTTCATGATTTGCGTTTTGGGTTATGATAATTATACCCTTTGGTTTTTTAAGCAAAGCATATTCGGCGGTCTAATTTCACTGGTGATGTGTTACTTTTGGTTCATTGATTATATATTTCTTGATAAAGTGGTTATAATGACTGTTATATGTTGTTAGATTTCATTCTCTTGAATCACGTCTTAGTAATTAAGATTGTGCAATGACTGCAGTTCGTTTTGTACCTTTATATTTTCATTTAAAAAATTTCTGCATTTATTTTCATTGACATAACATAGTAAAGTTGATAGTTGGTAGTCTACTATTTTAGTATTTATTTAACTTAGAACTTATCATTGTGTTTTAATGCATTTTTGTTGAATCTCTCATAGCTGTAAATCGAAAACGTTCTGATAATGGAGTCATAACTTAAACACTTACTGGTGTATGGGCTTAAATCCATGTTATTACTGACATATTTGAAATCTATTGCTAGTAGGCAGACATCTTTTGTTTGGTTGAGGATTACTAATCAAGGAGTGAAGTTTTATTGTATTTACATTAAGTTGGTCAGGTACAGGGGTTGTTCAAATTCCGTTAGCATTTGGGGTAGAATTTGTGACTGGAAAGCAGACTATCATCCATTGTTCAGTTGAATGTCCCCTGGGCAACCTCCATCCCCTAAACAGAAAACGGTGGAAGCATCTTGCTTTTCATCTTTAGTGCATGATATACACATGACACTAAGTTCCTGGTTCACCTAATTCTGGAATTGGGGTAGGCATATAAGTATATTATGGAGAAATGCATTGACTTTAGCACTAAACATGAACACTTTAGGAATTATCCATGAAGTAGGATGAGGAGATGGAATCATGTATCTACTACGTCCAAAAGAAGAGTCTTCAATTCAATATCATGGCTGAGTATGTAAGTATTGCGTTCTTTTTGTTGTTGGTGATGATCTCATATGTAAATTAGCAAGTGAAACAGGGGTAAGCTGATAGGCATTATTTCATGTACTTTTCCTCAGTGGTTGAGAAGGGATTTGAAATGTAATCCACCAAGATGTCATAGTTTTCCATACGACACATGATAATTTTATGTTTGGATAAGGAACTACAACCCTTGTATTTCTGCTAAAACGTCTATCTTGCGGTAAGGTTTATAATCCCGTGTTGTGGCGTGTTCCCCTCTTAATAAAAGTCTAATATATGTTAAGAATTATTGAGTACATGTTATGTTCCTTTAGCGTCTTCACAGCAAGGTTTGTCCCCCATCGTTCTTGATCTAACACTGGTATCTTTATTTACATGGTCTGAAGTATATCTGATACCAAGAATTTGTTTGTAAACATGTATGGAAGAATAATTTATGTTGTATATTTTTTGGTTTCTTTGCTTGTTTGTGAAGGATGAAATGGCATTAGCCAGATGTCTGAGCATACACTTTACAATTTATGATCTCTTTCAGAATGCTTGTGGTTTTTCGATTATGATCATAACATGTTCCAGAGGTCAATACTGGATTTTATCTAGAAATAATTGAATGAACTGTGCTCTATTTTAGTTCTTTTCATAAACAGATACTTCTCTTTTTCAATCACGGAATTCTTTTTCATCACTGATGGTCTTCATATTATCAAGGCTTTTCTCTCCTTCTCGGTTCCCCTCCCAACCTTTGGATTGTGATTCATGCAATCTATTCTGTTCAGTACTATTTGTAGTTTTTGTCACTTGCAACTGCCAAATAAATAGTCTTGGCTGGATAATGCTATTTTGTAAGAAACCATCTCCCCTTAAAAAGAGACTATAGGTATTTTATCAAACATATATGCATTATCATCTATTTTCGTCTAAAACATTAGTTCAGGTGTTCAAAATCCGCATTGTCTCTTGAAAGTGACAATAACATCTTCTAAATAATTTTTAGTTGTGATTGAGAAAGTAGTTTAAGCGTGTATATATAATTTCAAACAAAAAATATAGATACAGCATAATTAATCTAATCATCTCTAAAAAAAGTTAAAACCCCAAGTTTATATTTCTAACTAAACAATCAATTCTACTTTTGACAAAAATAAAACATTTTTTGATCGGACAAATAAAACTTTTTATTATGAAACATAATATTACACTAAAATTTGATAACTTATTAAACTTAAATTTTATATTTATACCAGATGAAAAATGATAAAAGAAAAAAAAAAAGGATTTGAGTTCAATTTCAATTGGTCCAATTAAACCTTTTCTTCTCTAACACAATTTTTTCAGCCAAGCCGCAGGTTATAAATATAACCCCTTGAATATTTTGACTTTGTGCTCCATGGAGAACTCAATCATGTTACGCAGAAATGAGATAAATTATCAACCCGAGTGAAAAAAAAAAAAAAAAGCATCACTACAGAAACTACAGAAAGCTATGAAATTGTTTTGTCTCGTTTCG
Source organism: Bauhinia variegata (assembly GCA_022379115.2). Lineage (NCBI taxonomy): Eukaryota > Viridiplantae > Streptophyta > Magnoliopsida > Fabales > Fabaceae > Bauhinia > Bauhinia variegata. Next base: position 17,600,679 of record CM039438.1, read on the forward strand.
AGTTTGTTTAATATCGTTGAGCATATTTTTGGTGCATATAAAAATAAATAAATAAAGGATGGGAAAAATTGCCACAAAAAATGCTTCATTGAGAAAGGCGAGAAAAAAATTCGACCTTACACAAAAAATCTTCAAAATACCAAGCACTCTCCCAATATTCTCTACATCGAAGGAAAAGAAAAATTAAAAAATAAGAACAGAAGGACAAATCGTGTAGCAATCAACTAATCAAACTATAGGCTCAAAATGGAAAATGCTGAAGGAAGCTTATTGTTTACCGAATTACAATGTACTCAAAACTCGATTATCATATATGAAAATAGGGACTGAATTGCACAATAGCCACCTTATACTTCTCACTTCAGAAAATTGAAAAACCTTAAGCTATTACTTGTGGCAAACAAGTTGTATTCCTTGGCCTCCTTATTGCATGCATGATCTTTCTCGACGTGATCAGCTGAAAGTTTGGAGCTATATTCCCCAACAGCACCACCATTTGAAAAAGCAGGATTCAATTTGCCACCTGTTGAAAGTGCAACAGGTCCACCAAAATGAAACAATGAAAAACTACTGTTATTCCCCTGTGACTTGGCAGAATGATCATGCTCGGCTTCCCCATTCAATGATGACTTTTTGGAGTTAGCTGTAGGTGGAGCAGCCCTTTCCGAAATGGATCCACTGAGATGTTCTTGCATTGAAGCTGGCTTAGAAATTTGAGCCCGTTCCTCTGTCGTTACGCCTGTACCTCTGGCAACCGGCTGATAAACTGGAACCGTGGCGGGGTTAAATAGAGGTGTCGGCTGCTGGAAAGCACCATACTGGAGGCAGAAGCGTGGATCCTCATTTAAGCCATATCCAAAAGGACCAGCATATAAATAGTGATTTGAATGCAGGAAGGGCATTAACCCATTGGCGGGAGCTGCTGGCCATGTAGGGTTTTGGTGGTAATAACCCATTGTTGAAGGAGCTTGAAACATTGGATACTGTACATTATGGTTTGCGACTGAGGGAACTATGCTTTGTGGTTGAGAACACGCTTTGGCAGTAGAAAAGCAACTATCAAAACTGTGGGATGTTTCCATAACTGGATTCTCTGATGCATCACTCCCTGCTCCATCCAAGGAATTACCACATAGTGACCTGCTTGCCAAATCCTCTCCACTGGCATTCTGCTTTTTTTCCATCCCATATTCATGACAATCAGACAAGCCATTTCCAATGCAGGCTGATGCTTCTCTTCCTTCAGATTGTTGGCTCGCATCTTCTGAATCTGATGTGGTTGAGGATTCTGTATGTCCATGGTTTGAAGAGGTTGTAATGCTGTCACCCTCACTAAGACATGATGAACAGTTATCAGAACTAGAAGAGATATTCCGACTAGACTCAGAAGCACGGTTCAAAGCAGAGTTTCTTGCTGGACTTCCAGATTCCTCACATGCAACATCAGTGGAGCTACAAGATCCCTCAATTTCCACATGGAGATCATTTAGACAATCTTCATTGATTCCATATGATCCCTTCAAATTACTATCCCCATCATCAATTTCACCTGAATCACCAGATTCACCAACAGAAGATTTGCTCTTATTATTATCCAACTGAACGTCATGAACCTTAGAAGTAGCTGACCTCAGAAAAACATGCAAGTCTGAATTACTGCGAGGATACTTCTGTGACTCCAAAGGTTCCCAAACTTTCTTAGATTGAAGCAAATCCCTGCTGGGATTGTTCCCTGACATGATTCTGCTTTTGGGTCTACCACAAGTCTCATGCAAGTAGTCAACTTGACTATACTTACTAGCACGATAAAACTGCTTAGATGTATCCACTGCAGATTCGGACTTGCTTGCTGTTTTTACCTCCCGACTAACTTTAACCAGTGAAGAATGCTGCTCAACCCTCATCCTATATTCATTCCGATTACAACTGCACGAATGGAAATCATATCTGTCATACTTAGGACCATTTCGACAAACAGATTTTGGAGCATTTATTCTCAATTGCCGATTTGATCCATTGATTCCCCTGGATGATGTCACAAAACTATCTCCATATTGTCTTGGCTCAGATCTACCAATCATTGCACCATTTTCTGAAACAACTGCATACCGACGTCTGTCAGACCACTGCATAGACATATCCTGCTGAAATTCTTTCCTAAATCTTAGTCTCCTTCGAGAAAGCTTTGATTGCCCAACTGTAAAAGTACCAGTCCCATCTTTCAGACCAGCAGTGTCTCCATCAAAACCATCATAAGATTGATTCTGAGTTATCAAAGCGTTACACTCACTGGAGAATTCTTCATCTTGGATGTCAGGAGATTCAGCACTATCAGCATGACCTGTTTCAATAACTGAATCCCTGCAGCTATTAAGATCATTTTGCTCACTATTTCCGATGGCAGATAACTCTCCCTTTGAGACTTCAGGAGAATTGGGAACATTATTTGATTCTAAACCTTTTTTTTCTTTATCTTTTTCCTTTCCTTTTAGTCTTTCCTTTCTCCTAAGTTTTTTCTCCCTTTCTTTTGTCCTCCTCCTTTCCTTGCGTTCTTCTTCTTCACGTTTTTCCTTTTCTTCTTCTTCAAGAAGTTTCATCTGCAGTAAAAAAATGCACAGTTAGAAAGTGTTATACAAAAAAGAAGTCAGCATTCTGCATTTTATGTCCTCAAATGTCTGTCTCTAAAAGCAAGATAACTAAGACCTGCTTTTCTAATGTAATGATCTCCTTGCATGCAACATGAACACGTTCCTCCAGTAGTTTTAATGCAAGACAGAGGAAGATGCTATGTGCATTTTGACGGGCTGTTCCTTCTCTGAAAGCCTTTTCAACCTGAAAGAACAAGAAGTCAGCAGCTGAAAATTATATAACCACAATTCCAAAGACCACATCTACAGATACCAAGAAAGCATATAATAGACTAAATTTTGGGCAGAATGTTGATTAAGTTGCATGTTTGAGTTGCATGTTCGAGATGAACATGAGATCTCACCTTTCATGATTATCTTAAATGGAGAAAAATTAAAATAGATCCCAAAGCAACTACTGTTAATCCCACTGGATATCACATGTTAACTCATTGTCATAAACTGATCTACAGCTTTATCTTGAATCAAACTATTTATGTGCTTTTAGCATTGGGACACAATCAAATCATATCCAAATGGCGCCTTTGCAATCTGAATCAAACTGCTTTCATCTTCAAGTCCAACATATTACACTACGTTAACATATTTGAAACTTACTACCTTCACTTCATACGTTAAATGCAAAATAGATGGCACTGCCTCTCCAACTTTCACTTTGTCCATATAAATATCAAGGTTCTTAAAAGAATTCAATCAGTCATATTAATGTTCAGCTGTATAATTGCTAATTAGTTACAGAATAAACTGCACTGATACTACAGCAGATTAACTTCAGATCAACTCAGAGTTTACAATTCATATGTTTAATCAAGCCTACAAACCTGAACATCAGAAAAGTAGATGGCATTACAATACATTTTCCACATTACTAAGGGCAAGATATATAGATATGTTATGGTGAGTTCAGTATGCCTAATGCAATCCAAAAGCCAAAACTTACCAACACTTCCTAAACATTATAAAATATGATTAACTATAGCTGGTTTATTTCCTTCTCCTTACTAATTCAATTACACAGCTAGAATGTGGACTACAATTTCATCCTTAAGTGATCATCAAAGCAAAGACCTCAAAAGATGATATGTGAAGATCCCTGCAAGGGTAAGCATGTAGATAGTCTTTGTTCAGAAGAAGCACGATTTCAAAACTGAACATGCCTGTTCTTTAAAAATAACAGTAGCAGCATCTAGAAGAAACTCTCGAGCAAGTTCAGGGCTCTTTGCATGCTTCTGGGGACGGGAGCACTCTCCATCAAGCTCATTTCCATCCTTGTCCATTGAATCATCATCCTAAACGCATACAGTAATAATAACATAAACTTTTGGTTGAAAAAAAAAAAATCCTAAAAAATGGCTCAAATAAAATTTCTAATGAATTATGGATATTAAGTAGGAAGTTTATTTTTTTAGTTGAAATTGAAATACCTCTTCTTCCTCTGCCTCTTCAGCATGCTCAAAGAATCTTCTGATACTTTCACCTTTGGTAATGGTAACATAACCATCCCCAACAATTAGCCTGCAATGGACACATTGTTGACCCTTCAACGCATGAGCTTTAACAGAAAGTTCAGTACATCGTCCATCTAGTTTCCAAGCTCGGAGGGTGATGAAGCATGCACTCAAACCACCAAGATCTAGTCCATTGACTTGAACACATCCATTCATTCCAATATTTTCGAATTCTAAAATGTCAGATTTTCCTTCACTTGTCCCAACAGCCCACTCAAAGTGATGATATGATCCCACACTATCTGCAAATGTCTGGCGCCAATCAGCTTCAATTGAGTCACCTGATACCTGATAAAAGCAAAGAGATAATGTTGTGCTAACTAGACTACTTAAACTAAGTCCTCACAAAAAGATTGATAATAAGCTCCACCACTGAAATCTAAATCACAACAGATTTCATAACATTGGAAATATTAAAGCCAAACCTCATACTCAAAAGCTGTGTCAGCAACACAAAACCAACTGGTGCATCGGGGCTCTCTACGCATGCGCTTCAGTTCTTTAAGTTCCCTGAATTCTCGAATAACATTTCTTCTACAATCTCTACAGAATCTCTTGCTATCAAACCTGAGACAGAGGGTAAATTTTTAGTAAAAGTAGAAGGATGTTATAAAGTTCCAGTAAAATATGTGTAAGTACAATGATGAGGGAGAGAAAAATCTCAATGTATACAGTAATTACTGCCTTGAAAGCAAGTCATTCTTCTAGATATGTAATACCCACATGATATAAGGGAACCAGTTTTCTGAATAAGTACAACAAGCCAACAGTCGAGGCAAAAAGTTGAAATTTGAAATAGAAAGAATGGAACATGAAGCTTCTAGCTCCATATTAGAAAATGATACTAGCAACAAGTAAATCCATAAGCAAAACTTCTTTAAGAAATAGGTACCAACAAGCAAAAGGCAAGAACTTCAATACATCTATAATCATATTGACATGTCCATACCCCAAAAGAAAAATAAAAATACTAAACACTTCAACATAAGAAGGTGCCTGTCTCAAAATAACTTCTAAAATGAAGAATCTCCTCCATTTCTAGTACATAAATTCTTATTCCTATGATTATTAAAATGTTCAAATTCATTGACCCTTTCAAATTCATTAGCAATCTGTTACTTTGCTCAAGTTAATGCAATGTGAAGAAATCTTAAATGGGACACCTGTACACGAGTCTCTCAATAAAATCTTCTTCCTTCATCCTTAGAAGAGAATGGCGAGTTTCTTCTCCAAGTGCAGACCAAAAATCCACCAGTGTATCACAAGAAAGTCTGGCAGTGTGCAGCGCACATGTCTCCCTTGTTCCATGCCCTCTATTATAACTCACTATTCCTTGACTTATCCAACCCCGGCCTCCCCCACCACAGGCATCAGGATAAAGCAATTCTCTTTCCCGTTCTCTTGCTCGTGCTCCATCAAATACCTGACATAAGCAACACTTATGTAACTAAACAGGAAAAAGGATTGCATGGAGATCCAAAACAATTGTGTTGAACTTACGATTTGCAGTCCTTTAAGGGACTTTGAATGCAAGTAGCAGTTCATAAGTGTCAGTGAACCTTCACGGGTTGTGGTCAAACCTCCCCAAGGATGTACAGATGGATCTTGAATTTCATCTTGGCACCCATTGATGATGCTTGATCCACCATTATTTTGATTTTTCAAATTCCCGGTTTTGTTGCAAGGAAGATTCACACCTGCTCCTTCCTGCTGCAATGACTTCCCATACATGACAATCTGCAAACAAACTTCAAGTAGTAACCCATTGCACCTGGAGCAGTACATGTTTTTACGAGATTGCTCACAAAGGGTTTGCTTGTCTATCCTCAAGAGTTCCTGCCGAGCCTGAAGTGACAGCTCACTCCAGAACTGTAATAAAAGAAAATACAAGACCCCATAAGAAATCAGTTGATATGATATGAGCTGGGGGGAAGGTATATGTGCAACATGTGTTCAGGATAATATTGAAATTTATCTTAGGGTGTGTTAGCTAAAACAGAAATTTAAGATTGAATTCTCAGAATTCAAACTATTTAAGCTTAAAATCTGTACCATTAGAGAAGGTTCTCCTTTCTAACTTGGTAACATTTAAAAACATCCTCATTTCAAATATTGAGACTGTTTAAAGCATACGATTGTCATTTCAAAGCTAAATGGGATACATTAAAAATTTCAACATAATGTTTGCAGAAATGGTAATATTAACTAATGAGCAATTTTTCTTCCTTTTTTTTTTTTTTTCTTTTTTTCTTTTTGGTCGTAGGTAATTTGGGGGACGGAGTATTTTGCGGGTTTCAATGTGGCCCTGGGGGATTCAAACTTGGGGTAAGGAAGCTAGCAAGAACTTTGCTGGGGGTCGCAACCACTCATCCAAGTCCCACTTCTTAACTAATATGCAATTGGAAAGAGTGATTTGGCGAGTTAAAATTTGCATGTAACATCAGTTTTCAATATTCATTATCAAGCATGGATGTGATAATGCGCAAGGTAAAGTGGAGTACTCGAATATCAAACACAAAACAACTTAATTAGAATAAGGATAACAGCTAACAATAATAAATCTGAAACCAAAAATTCATTCAACGAATTGCTTCAACTGCAAGATCCAACAGAAAGTTTAAACAACCTATTAATATTCGTAAAATTATCAATACAAACCAGTAATCTAGTATCATCACTATTCATAAGAATATCAGAAAACAACAAGAACTATTTTTTAAAAAAACAATGCAGTACCTTTTGGAGCTGTTGGTAGCTAACATCATCCCGATTCTTGGACCAGAATCCGTTGGCAGAAAGCGAGTACAAAGCCGATGACCCATTACATAAATGTTCATTTATTTGCGCTAAGTCAGGCATTTTGCAGAGTCATTCAGATTCATTCAACAATGCTTCCATTTATTTACCATTGAATTCCGCGGCATATGAGGTCCAATAAGGATCTTACTAACCGGATACGCAAAAATCATATGAATCGCATATAAGATTGAATAAAAAAATCCGAATAAAAATTAATTTAGAAAGACTCTCAAGTTAGATCGATCAACTCCGGGATCGAAATAATTCTGTTTCGATGTGATTATAATTACAACCAAAGGAATAGTTTAGTTACAAAAGCAACAAGGATCGAAGGTGTCTGAGAACTGCGAGAGACTTAGAGAGAGAAAGAGCAGAGAGGTAGGGGTTTTTGGTTGATTGAAGATGAGATTTGGTGTTTTATGTGTGTGCACATATTTGTAGGGAGAGAGGCAGACAGAGAGGATTGGTAATGGTAGCTCCATGAACCACGGTTAAGAGTGCTCTTACATTGTAATAATTCACGCAGAAATAAATACAAAAGATTGCGAGTGCAATTTGTTGGGAAACATTTTATTTATTTTTATTAAGGGAAACATTTAATTTTAAATTATACTACTAGTATTTTTCGAAAATGGGAATAACTGAATAATAATAAAAAAAAAAATTACTTCCATTGGTTTCTTAGGTGAGAATATTAGTGATGACTTTGCTAAAAATACCATTAAACTCACTAAACCAATTTCACTCATTAAAAAAATATTTTTGCTTATAATTCTATAAGGACTATCCCAAATCACTTTATTTTAGAAGAAAAGTGTCACATACTACGTACTTGTTTATGCTTATTGAATTGTTACATTTATTTGGATTGTTACAATAAATATTGAGATTATAAAACTTATACTTATAATTCTGTAGTGTCACATTTTTCCTTATTGAATTGTTACAACAAATATTTAGATTATACAACTTATTTATGGTTGTTTTTAAATATCATAAGAACATTTATTTGGATAGCTCAAATAAATAAAAATAACCATTCTGTTGTTTTTATCATATTTTTTGTTCAAAAAAAAAAAAAACTTTCAACCAAAATAACTTGAAGATAAAAAGTGAGTTTGACGTAAATGAGATCATTTAATATTTTTGAAAGCCAGGGTGTGCCATGGAACAAAAAATAGTGACGCCATAGTGTTATTACTTTTAATAATTCCGGAATGACGAAAATGACCTTACACTGATGGAGTTTGTACTTTCCATGGAAACCGTGGGTGCACAATATATTGTGCAATAAATTTCCAAATTTGTCCTGCGCGGACTGAATGTACTTCTGGAAGCAGCAGTGTTGCGCACCCCGTGGCTCCGTGACACGCGCATTCTCGCGCGTGGCTTTTGCCACACTTTTTTCCTTTACTCTCGAGCTTCGTGGGAACGGTCATGGTAATTTACACATGTTCCATTTTGGAAGCTTTCATTATTACGTGAGACCAACGAAGGACAATAAGGCGGGAATTAATTCCCATTTTTAATTAATAATATATTAATTTAAAATTATAATAAACATTTATAATGATAATTTATAAATGTAAATGGAAAGTAAAAAAATAAATAAAGGAAGCGCAATGATGAATTTTATATTGTTTATTGAAGACAAAATGAAAAAATTATAATATATTATATGATATGTTAAATTGTGGTAAAAAATTAAATAGTATAGCGCATTTGAAAAGAAATAGTATATTATAAGACAAGTATAGTGAATTCTTTTGGCATTTCCCGTATATATAGTAAGACAAGTATAGTAAATTCTTGACATTTTCCATATTTTCTGACCACACACCTACATCACACACAGGGTTTAGGGTGTTTGAAAGGAAGGAGGGTATGGTTAGAAATTATGTGATGTGCCAAAAGAATTCACTTTGGAGCTTTTTTCTTTTTTGTGGTTGGGGGGGGGGTGTAGTTCACTTTCAATTTTCTGTTTTGCCGTTCACTTTGTTCTCATGGGCTGAAATCGTTATAGGTCTCCTCTATGCTCGCAAGTACACACACGTGAATTACTTTGAACACACCCCAATTTTACTATTTACACAGCCCACTCCCAACCCCAACACCCAACCAACCTAAACTTTTATTCATCAACAGAAAATAAATGTCTCAAATAGATGAGGAGCTCGAACAGACCAAACAAAAACAATGATTAGTGGCTTTGCGTGATATGATCTGTAATATCGCCACAAAAATAAGGTTGAGTTACAAATTGATGGACCAAAATCTGATTAGTACTCTTGCAAAGTACTTGAAGGTCAAGCACTAGGGCCCAGGCCCAGCATTAGGAGCCGGGGCAGGCGGTTTTGCATTGAGAAGTGGCTGTAAGGCTTTGACAACAATGGTCATGTTTGGCCGGAAATCAGCCTCATATTGAACACAAAGTGCTGCAACCGCTGCCAACTGAACATCCAAATCAAACTCCACTAAGAACCTCAAAAAGTCATGGTTGTTAACCAAAATACTAACAAAGAAAGAATAGAAGATAGAAACCTTAGCAACTGCCTTTGGAGGGTACTCATTGTTTAGCTTTGGATCCACACATTGCTTCACCTTGTCCTCACTCAGCCTGGGAGTTGCCTGTGGTGGTTACAAAATTTAGTAGACTAAACAATGATGGAGGAAAATATCAAGGTCATGACAATTACATTAAACTCCAAGATGGTAGGGTATGACATACCCAAGTTACAAGACTTTGTTGCCCTTTTGGCATTGTATGGTCTACTGGCTTTCTTCCTGTCAAGAGTTCTAAAAGAACAACTCCAAAACTATAAACATCACTCTTTTGGGTTATTTGCCCAGTCATGGCATACCTGAAAATGAAAGCAAAATAAATAAACATCAACAAAAAAAAAAAATTAAGCACAAAATGGCTTGTGTTTAGTCTTTACTTGGAATAACAAAGAATGGCTAACAAAAAGGTTACAACAATATCCTTCATCTTGTTTACAAGGTAGCTGCTGTAATTGCATGGCCTAATTCATCTGAACTAGAGGCAATTGCATCTTATCAAATTTAGATATCAATTCCAATTTTCCGCTATTTTCCCTAAGTATATGCATGATTAGATAGCTGGATCCACTGTCAACAAATCAGAAAGGTGGGATTCAAGTTAAAGGGCATACTCCGGAGCATGGTAGCCAAATGTTCCCAAGACTCTGGTTGAATGTAGCCTAGCTGCTGTATCAGAGGACTGATTTGTCAAGTTGAAATCGGCAATCTTGGACAAGTAGTCATCAAACAGTAAGACATTGCTGGATCTAACATCGCGATGAACCATAGGAGGCTGAACCTTTTCATGCAGATACTCAAGGCCCTTTGCTGCACCAAATGCAATTTTTACTCTTTGGATCCAGCTTAGAGCTGGACCAGGTTCAGCCCCTTGTACTCCTTTTCTTCCTGCACCGAGCAAGGCCCAGTATTAATTAAAATACCAGAAATAGTTAAAATGAAAAAACTTGTCATAAATAGATGTTGGCCTACCATGCAAGATGTCATGCAAAGAACCCATAGTTGCATATTGATGAACCAAAATTCTGTTGTTCTCCTCCAGGCAATATCCCATCAACTCCACAAAATGTTCATGTTTCAGCCTTGAAACTATAGATAACTGCACGATTCACAGTGCACAATGATGAAGACAGTAACAGCCTCACAAATGAATTCACATTTGTTGATATCTAACCTGTGAAGCAAAATCAGAGTCTGGTTCTTGTGAAGAACTTGCATCCAGCTTCTTGATTGCTGCAGGTTGACCATCTCTTAGCTCGGCATAGAAAACCCGTCCATAAGAACCTTCTCCAATCAAAGCCTTTGAACCGAAGTTGTCTGTTAACCTATTTAACTCATCTAATGGAATAGCGGGTATATCAATTGACAATTCTTTCTGTGGAGCACCGCCACTCCTGACAGCTTGTGATCCTCTTGGCTCTCCTCTGTCGTTGCCTATATACAAACAAGGGTACTGTAAATTGTCACTTGTAAGGCGTTTCACCAAGAGAGGTCTATGACTATGAGACACCCAAAAACAACACAATGAAGCATATTATGCAACTATACAACAAGGTCCCCTTCCAAAATGATTAAGCACAATCAGATATTGCCCTCAACCCAACTAGGAAAACATAAATTATTTAGTTTAAATAAGAGGGATAAAATGAGTAAGTTACCTCTTCCGCCACCGTTTGTACTTGGTGGTGCGGTATATTGGTTTGCAGGTGGGCCGCTGCTCTCCTCCTCCGCACCTCCACAGCACAACATACTTGTGGTCGATGCAGCAGCAGTCCTAGTAATCCATTTAGAGATGTTTAGTCAGAGATTTTGGATCAGGTAGATGAAAGCTATCCTATAAAATTAAAATTCACTGACACCCCCATCTTGGTAATAAATTTTTATAGTGGCAGAATAAGAGATTGGAATTCAGGATGGAAAAAGAAAAATAAAGAAAGAAGCAAATGATTTTCATAGGATCATGGAAATCCAATACTGTTCCTTTTTCGAGGAAATTGAATCCCCTGTACTCTTTTGATCTTATCAAATCATAGAATGATCATTCCGTGAAGAAAAAAGTTGCTGGGAGATTGTCACGGAGAAGAAATTTATAAATGTGCTTTGGTATTGATAAATTAACAATTGACGAACAAGCAACGATAGAAACATTGACAGCGATTCCTGCATTAAAGGCACAAAATCTATATGGAAAGTAGGGGGAAAAAAACTAAATGCACACAAGGCATTGTGGCTAACCTGTCTCTGATCAACCCACAAAGCTGAATGAGGCAACCATGCACGAAATGGGCAGAAAACGAAATCTGCTAATATTGTTAAGAGGGAAGTCCAGGAACTAGAGGGAATAGGAATGCAGAAGAAGAAGGAAATATTAGTTCATCTTTTCCTAATTCCCCCTAATGAAACTCCGCTTTGGAACAGATGCACATGTTTCTCTATTTCCCGGGAAAGTCGCTTCCTTGATGAAGAATTAGACCGCTAAAACCAGAACGAATGCGTGCCCCCACGTTGCACGTCCTTCACTTTTTACTATTTTAATTTTAATTTTAATAATGCATATTTGTGATTTCTTTTTCTGATCCGACGGTGACGAGCGCTATGTTTTGCACCATACCCTATGGTGCTACATCACCACATGCAAATGCAAACCTATTTTCTCTTACACCCCTTTATGCCCTTCTGTACATTTTAAACTGACTCAGCCTAGTCAACGTTTTCCCTTTTGGAAGTCAAGTGTCAAAACTCACTGTCGCATTGCCACTCCCTTTCTGTCCCCTTTTTTTTTTTTTTTTTCTTTCCTTCTCCTTGGCAGTGTGCAGGAAAAGAATGGAAGGGAAAGGAATGTGTTTTATTTTTTTTTATTTTGTACTATTTTGTAATTTTAAGGTAAAAAAAAAATTATTTTCTTAGAAAAGTCAGAATTAAAGGTTATAATTTTTTTTAAATTTTAAAAAAAATCAAATAAAGGAAAGAAAATAAATTTTTATTTATAAAAAAATTAAAATTATAAAATTAAAATTACATCGTATAACTTTATATATCGATAGAATTTTAATATTTTATATTATAAAAATTATAAAATTAAAATTAAAATTACATTAAAGTTTGTATATCAATCTAGGTTATAAAATTAAAATTACATTATAAAAGTTTATTTTATTTTTTTTAATATCAACTATGAAATTTATGATAATCAAATTAAGAAATAGAGACATATATATATATATATATATATATAAAGTTTTTAAGAAAATAATAAATTTATATTTACACAAAAATATATATTTCATTCTTTTAATTTTTTATATAAACAAAACATTATAAAAAAAAAAATTTCCTTTCCTTTCTTTTACATATCAAACAGACTCAAACACTCATTTTTTTTTCCATCCCTTTGGTTGATTTCCTTTTTTACTTTTTCCTGTATTTTCCAACGTAGCAAACAAAGCCTTACTTTTATCTTTCTCTTATGCAAATTGTTTGAATCAGAAGACATCTTAAACGACAGTCGTATACTCGTATTGGGCATGTCTTTTCTGAAGCCTCTGCCCGCCAAAACCGCAGGCGCCAGTCAACTTCAACTACTACGTTTGTACCCCAACTCCGCATTTGTTAGCTTATGTCCATTTTAGCTTTGGGGGCGAGGAAATGAAGAGAACGCAGCGATTCAAACGAGTCGCAAAACACAAATTACCGGTTTCTGCAGGCGAACTAGATGATGATGACGTCGTCCACCCGGTTGGGGCAAGTCGAAGTTCGCGTTCCAAATCGATCATAAATAGGGTTAAACCCAGGCATCAGCCCCAACCCAGAATTGATGTATTGCCAATTTCAGACCTTTCTTCGGGAAAAATGAATATCTTGCCCATTGAATTCTTTCAAATTGATGCTCTGGACCTTGCCCCCCGCTTGTTGGGAAAGTATCTCCGCAGAGACGACGTCGTTCTTCAGATTACTGAGGCAAGTTCCATCTACCTTTGCCACTCCTTATCCAGTTCATGTTGGGTCAAGTTTACTTGTTCATGTATCTGATTGGGCAAGGGTTCCCTTAACAATATGGTTAGCATGTAACGAGAAATATGTATCAGACAGGTAGAAGCGTATAGACCAAATGATTCTGCTTGTCATGGTCGATTTGGCATCACAGCAAGAACAGCCCCTGTTGTAAGATAGAGTATCTACCCTCTCCTTTTTTTTCTCTTTACGCCTCTGCCTAAGGTTCTATAATGTAATTTTTTTTTTTTTAATGTATTTTGTTTCTCTTACGTAGTTTGGACCAGGTGGACATGCTTATGTTTATCTTTGCTATGGTCTCCACATAATGCTGAATATTGTTGCTGACAAAGAAGGTGCTGGAGCTGCTGTTTTGATACGCGCTTGTGCACCCGTTAGTGGTAATGCTCCATATATAACTCTTCTTACATGACTTTCAAACTTGTTTATTGGATTTACACTTTGGCCCTCCATCTCACCCTGCTCACCTTCTCTTCAATTGTGTGCTTGCTTCTGGGCTTTTTAAGGAAGTCATCGTACATTTCTGTCATTGTTATAAAACTGCTTATTCCTAAAAGAACCATTGACCTGGTAATTCTGGTGTTCTCTAGGTGCTTCTTTGCGTAACAATGGCACGCAAGACTAGAAATTGTCGCAATCTTTTAGGTTATAGTTTCTTTGCATAAACCAGAAACCAAGGAAGTTTAGAAAGCTGAGTCTTTGAAGAGAATTTAAATCGAAATTCAACTCAGGATCTATGCGAAATCAACATCTGAATCTTTGTTTCTTTTCTCTTTCTCTAACAATTCATTCTATCAATTCATTCTATAAATCTTGTGAAAAAGACCTGAATATTTCACCATTACATTGTATAAGGAAACGTTGCGTAATAGATTTTTTAGAGGAATCTTATCATCACTCACGATATCACAGGATTGGATGTCATTCAGCAGCGCCGAGGTCTGATAACCGAAAAGCCTATACTTCTTACTGGCCCCGGAAAGGTAGTTTCTCTTTCAGCCTTTTCTCACTCTGAGATGCTCTTGAGGAAAATCTATTATTGATGGCTACTGGCTGGCATTATTATTTGAATAATCAAGTGATACGTATGTGTTGTTGAGTGATTTTAAAGTCGATGAACCAATACCAAAATACTAGCTTCTTTTAACAATTATTTATCATGAAATTAGAAAATTAAGATGGAAATCATATCTTACTGATCAGTTGTAATTTCATTGTTCCTTCGATTTGTAAGTTGATCGTGAGATTGGCCGATCTATCAAAAAAATTCAGAATCTTTATTCCATTTAATTTCTGTATGCATACCAATCTGTTATGATGATTTGAATATAATCTTAATGATAAACAAGGTTCCTCTAGAAGAAAAGGAATAAGAACATGGGGGGGACCTATCTATTTTGTTCAAGGTTCCATCATTCGGTTTTCTTCCTCTCATCTCCATTTTCGATGCTTGTTCTGCTACTAATTAGATATTATCTGAGGTTAAGATTGCATGGCCCTGCAGATTTCAATTTTCCATAATCTTCGCTTTCAAAATTGGTTGATCTTCATTTCTTTTCATTTTTAGGTTGGTCAAGCACTGGGTCTTTCAACAGAATGGTCCAATCATCCTCTTTATATGCCTGGTAAGCTCAGAATTTAAATGTATGAAAGTGCAAACTTGACAAACTTATAATAGTCTCTCAAAAGGAAATGGGTGTGAATCAGGTGGTTTAGAACTCTTAGATGGTCCAGAACCTGAAAGCATACTGATAGGTCCACGTGTTGGTATTGAATACGCTTTGCCAGAGCATGTCAGTGCATTGTGGAGATTCGCCATTGCAGGTACCCCATGGATAAGTGCTCCAAAGAACACTCTCAGCCTCAGGCCCCCTTGATTTATATAATGTAGTTTCAAGGAGAGAAGATGGTTGAGGATCATTACATGCATGTTTATATGGGAAAAAAAAAATTGTAAGAGGTTTGAACGTACATCTGTGAAATGCAGCCTTACTTGACTATGCTCGTAAATCAGCTTATCTATCTGTCTATCTATGTAGTCTTTGCATACTTTCGTGTCAATTGGAGAAAATATTGTTAATATATGAAAATTACAAGGTTGTAGCTGAAAGCTTGGATGTTTTTAATAGAGAATCCTCTCGTTTTGGATAATTTACGTCCACAAGTGAATCAACAACAATTGGTTTTCAATCTTTGGACCGCCTTAAAAATTGTGATTTCCGCATGAATGCTGATTAGAATTTCCGAGTCCCCAATAAACTTCCAATATTAGGTAGGAGCTGCTTAATTATTGGGTAATTTTCAAAGTACAAGAAACCAAGACGTCGTTTGGCACTTGAGCCACAAGAACCAGAACTCCTGGAAAACCTTGAATGAAAAAGGATCTTGTTTCCCTATAAAAGCCACCCACATAAAATCCAAGGGCAAAATCCTGCGATTTGAGGTTAGTCCGCAAGGTTCTCTCGTCATCTTCATGGGGAAAACTTGTTAAGAAGAAGTCATTGTTTATGTCTGATGTAATTTCAAATTGAAAGCCGATCTGCTGGACATGTTTCTCATTGTGGGGTTTTAGAGTTCACAGCAGAAGAGGGTTGTGTCCTGGGAAACCAAACGTCCAGAAAAAAATTACATAGTTCCCCAAAGATGGTGCCAAAGACAAAATGGAGGAAAACAAGTTTCAACCATTCACGGGGAAGAGAACTTACATTAATTACATCGCTATCTACAAAGAGAACTAGCTAGTTCTCCTGCAAATAATTGGCTATCATTGCAAGGATAGCCCATTAGTGCTAGAACATACATCGGTTTGTTTCTATCACTACAAAGTGTGAAAACTTAGGGTGAGACTAGATGGTCAACCAGAAGAACACAAATATATGTGGAAACTAGATTTTTAGATATTCTTCATCACTCAGCCAATGCAAAAACTATGATACAGATGTACAATCTCTGGTACGCACAGCTCACAAAAGCTGCTGGAAACACCAAATAAATCATCAGAAAATCAGATACATACGTGTACGATACCCACATTTCAATCCAATCAGAATATCAGTACCTTCACATCCACCACAAACTACCAGGCAAACCACCAGAAAGGAGTACGAAACATCTGGAGAGAGAGGGGGAGATCAGATCATAAAGAAACAACAGTTAACGAAAACCTATTCTGAGAAAACCATGATGTCCACCATACCTATAGTTGATTAATGAGCCATGAAATCGTTGGTCCTGAAATCAGTTAGTACCCACATGGTTGTTCCATCGAATAAAAATGGCCGTTAGATGGTTTAAAGCTTTGTTGATATTTTATCTGGAATAAACATTTGCTTCAACCTAAACGTGTGAGGAAACCACTCATTTTCTATATGCTAGGGACACAAACGCCCATAAAATTCATTGTAGTCAAGACGGAAAAAGAGGAACTTGAGATCAACATGTTGCTGGACAGGAAACTGAGAAATGAACTCCTCTTGCAATGAAGAATACTCTTTAGCAATCACATCCAGATCTTGTCCCATGCTTTGAAGAAATTCACCAGCACTTTGTGTTAGGGCTTTCCTGCCATCAGCAATCCAGGATCCAGGATCCGCAGACCTGCTATTCAACTGCTTTCGTGATTTATTCTGGTCTCGAGAGGATAGGGAGGATTCCATGATTCTGAAGCAAACAGATAAATAAACATGTGGTTATATGATAACTCAATAGGTTAGGGGCTTAGGGAATATAAATTATCGTCTATAAATATGATAATGACGAGTAAGATCAATACCTTGTTTGCAACTCATGGATTCCTTCATACAGCCGATCAGCATGACTCCGAAATCGTAGTATTAGATCAAAAATTACAGATAGCGATTTGCAAAGAGACTGGGAACGCTTTCCAAGGAGTGATTTCTCTACAATGGAATCTAGATATTTCTCATGTGCTGCAAGAAGGTCATCAAGATCCTTGGCTATCTCCATCTCATTTAAAAAGTTCGACCATGACACCTCCAAGACTTCAAACATTATGTAATACTGCAAGTTCGAAACAAAGTGATTCATTTCAACCCAAATAACCTGGCAGCGCCTCAATGTGGAAACCAACTGCAACTTAACTACGTGTTGCAACTTGGTTAAGGAGTGAGAAGTAATACAATTTGGTTTCATGGTCTTCCAGGCACCGATGAGTGCATGCTCTACTCTTTTAAGCTTCCACAAAAAATTAAAAATTCTCAAATACCTGGCCATCACAGACTCTGTGAACACAGTATCTAGTGGAACTCTTGCATCATATTCTAGGGAAAATACATCCCAGCCCCTATCCCCACTTTCATGTGGCATCATTTTGACCCTCAGCCTATCCAATATGTCAGAATCATCATATTGAGCGTTGGATGACCGAACTGCACTTTCCAATAAACCAGCAAGTTTAAAAGAGCTTATAGTGTTGGCAGGCTCAGAAAGATCAGGCCCAACAATATCCAGTAGATATTGAACAAAATCACCTTGACCAAGAAGTAAATACCTCTTAATTGCAAGACAGTGTTCTTTGAATTTGTACCTTTTGTACATTACATCCAACAAATGCTTATCAATTCTTTTTGCAGCTTCATCAACCAACGACTCAAGCGCATCAGTTTCACCATAACCAAAACCTCCTCTTCTTGCTGCGGTCCCAGTAGCAGTGGCAGCTTCAGTTGCAGCATCAGCCCAACCACGATCTTCACAACAGACTCGTAGAAAATTTATGGACTTACCAGTCCTTAAGATGCGCTGAGCAAGAGAAGGTGGAATAAAAGAAGGAAGCATAGTAGTATGTAGCCTATAACCTTCCCTCCAAAGGGATTCAGCTTTCACTGGCTGACTCACAATAAAGAATTCAGCAAAGATATCTTCTAACTCCCCTTCCAGAACCCACCTTTTAACCATTTCAAAAAGTGGAGAACACACTCGCTGCAGTAATTTCATCATGAATTCATGAACAAGTGGATCACCATGTTGGCCATGCAAATGAATTGCACCAACCATTGCCCCACCCCTCAAAACCTTACACTTATCAACTAAATCCGCCATCAACCTCATTTTCACCATTGGCTCCGCAAGCCAAACGGATAATCTCCTTAGTGAAAGATAATTTGCCGAACTTGCTGATTCTGATACCAATGGAATAGGATTTGAAGACTGTGCTTCGAGCACTGCCAACAGCTTATAGTACTCCGAAAGCTCATCTTGCAATGCAGCACAAAACGCCTGTCCTACAGTTCCTACGTCTTCTGCTGGAAATCGATCCATGCACTGAGATATGTACCCTATAACATTTTTAAACAACCACCCCAGTTCACAAAGCCGGTGAACCATAGACCTAGTGGCTCTAGGGATCTTAATCAAATCTGGTAAAACATAACTATCTACGTTATTATCAAATTTCACATACTTTCCATCAACTCCTTGACAGGCATACAGGACATCCCTAACCAATACCTCTTCAGATACTTCATTTTCTTCTTTAATCAAATTTACAAACTCTCGAAAGGCAATATCACGACGATTATCTGGATCCTTAGTAACCAACAAAACCCCATTACTCCATCCCTTATCCCGGACATTACGGCTCTGCAAAATCTTAGAATCTTCACTTTTCGCGAAAGCCAAATTGGGCAACAAAACCGAAGTATCCAATTGAGCTTTCCGATCTTCGGACATGATCTTGAGCAAATAAATAAGCGCCCATTTGTTATTTACACTGCCGGGGCCAGTCTTTGAAGTGAATTTGGTGTAAAGGTCGGCAAACGTGAGGGCTTCAGCAGACCTACCTTGAGTGGCTAGGCGGCGCTTGATGGACTCGGCAATGGCGGCGGCGTCGGGAGCGATCGAGGGTGTCAACCTACTGGAAAGAATGCGAATTGCATAGCGAAGAGAATTTTGAAAATCGGGAGAGTTAGGGTTTGTGGGTCGTGAATCGGATGCTTGATTTGTAGACAGCAAACGAATCACTAGTTCTTTGACTAGATCTGCAACCTTCTGCTGGTCTTCTTCTTCTTCCATTTTCTGAGATGTTGAAATTGAATACAGAATGAAAGAAAGAGCTTGGGAGTGTGAATGAGAATACTCACTCACTGAATGAACAAGAGTGTTTTTTGATTCTATGTGGGCGCGGAAATGAGATGCAGACCCAATATTGCCGAGAGAAATTATCCACGCACAGTCGCACTTCAGTAGAGTCAGATATGAAGTTTAATTTTTTTTTTTTTTCTTTTTATGGCCGAAGTTTGGTTAAAAGGTAGGAATACGTTGAGTTTTTTACCTGTATATAACATTTAAAAAAAAAATTATTAACATATATCAAATTTAAAAATATTTACTATCATGAATCAAATTTTGTAGAAGTCGTCCTACTTCTGATAATATTTTTTTTTTTTATAACTTGAAGTGAAGTGGTCCGACGTTCCTTTTTTTTTTATAATTGTTTTTAATACATAAATAAATAATGTAAATAAATAATATATATAAATATGAATAATTAACTAATTAATTAATATGATTAAAATAAATTATATTTTATTACAAATAAAATAAATATATATATATTATTTACTATAAATAATACATAAATATTTAATTAAATAAAAGATATTTGATACAAATAAAAAATAAAAAATTGAGTTTAATGGTTATAAAAAATTTATAATGTTAAGAGTTTAAACTTATAATTAAAAATATGTTGAAAAAAAATTATAATTATTTTAAATATTCAAAAATATTTATGTTTAAAAAATAATTAATAAATTATTTATTTATTATAAATGATATATAAATATATAATTAATTAATAGATAATTGATTAAAAAATAAAGAAAGTGTTAGTAAATAAATTAAATGAAATAATTAAAAGAGTTTTACAACATTAAAATTTGAACTTTAAAAAAATAAATATTAAAAGAAATAATTATAATTATTTTTTGTCTATCCGTTACTGGTGTTTAAAAAATAAAATAAGCAAATAGATTATTTATTATAAATAATATATAAATATTTAAATTAAAAAATTAAAAATGGAGAAACGTGTGAAGTAACGCTCTCTCTCCCGGTCACTTTTTTCTTCTCTCCCCACCCACTTCCGCACAAGGAACGAGGAATTGAAATTTTTTTTAACAGAAGTCGTATTGTACTAATACGACTTCTGCTGTCAGATTTTTTTTCCACTAAACTCGTACCAACGTTTTACGACATCTCAAAAATTTTGGTATAGATTAGTAAATATTTGTTGAGTTGGTATATTTTGGTAAATTTATTTTTTATTTGGCATATACCTGTATTTAAGCCCAATATATTGTGACGGAGGGAAATTCATTTCTTGTTTGGTTGGTTCGTAAGTGAGGGAAGGAGGAAAAAGAAATAAATAAAATTATTACAATCTTATAAATAAGAAAAAGAGATAAAATATAAAGATAATTCAGTCAAAATTGTACAATTATTTGTTTTCCCTTTAAAACTTTTAATTTTGGAATTGAAGAAATAAAGACGAAGAGAAGAGATTTAGGAGATAAAATTCATCATTTTTTATTTTCACAAAATTTGAATTAAACAACTTTAAATCTTTCTAATCAAATATTATGTTAGGCTTTTAGTATAAAAATAATTCTAAATGAGTTTAGTATAATAATAATACAATTAAATTAAAATGATTTGGGAATAAAATTGATTTAACTGTTAAAAAATATAATGACTGTATTTTTATAAGAAAATATATAATGACTTAAAAATTAAATTTTATCGTAAGTAATATCTATAATCAATATTCATATATTCAGATCAAAAATAAAAATATTCTATATATATCCTTATAAATTTTACTGAAATTTATGATATTTTTTACTATGAGTTTTACATACAAAAATTAAAAAGACTTTATTGCATGAAAGGTATGGGTAAGTAAATTTTATTTTTTTAATTTAAAGAGGTTCATTTCATTTGAATTTTTTCATTTACTCAAATTAAGTTAGATATAAATTAAAAGAATTAATAATAATACATCAGTAATAAAGATAAATATAAATATATATATATATATATATATATATATATATATATATATATTTTAGGAGGAAGAGATATATGAGTTATACACAATGGTTCAATATGGGCAATATCATTTTATTTTATTTTTTATTTTTATTTTTGAGAATGCTCCTTTTTTTATTACATTTTCTAGCCTTTCAAACATCGTGGGCCTGACATGACAATTCAAAATTTTCAGCAAAAAATATAAAAGAGATAATTTCTTCTAGCACACCTTTTATTTAGACACACACCCAGGCATAATAATATGATTTAGGTGGCATAGGTAGTTGTGCTAAAGGACTTGTTTGCAATTTAATACTAACATTGAACTTTCAAAAATAAACAATTCTCATCTAAGGAACCATTTAGTATTATCTAATCGTACAAAGTCCATTTAATAGAGATGGTAGATAAATACCTTAAACAAATGCTAATCACCGTTCATAAAAGAAAGCTTATCTAAAATTAAAAAAAAATGAAAAGTCATTTTTAAATTATATTTTTAACGCCAATTTAAAAAACTCTAAACTATCAATGCCGAAATATAATTTTTGTTGGGTACTAGAAGTTGTTGAACCTATTTTAATTTAACGAACAAGTAAGACCCTTATCTAAAATTCATGATTACACACACGCTAAGACGCATAATATGTAATTATTGGTATCATTCTTTCTCGTTAAACTTTTTAATGGTCGGAGTGCTAAGCAGAGGACCACCGGTGCTCTGGACTCAACTGGGCAGGGGACAACATGCACAGTTCCTTTACAAACAGCACGTGCACCTTTTCTCAAACTCCCTTTTCCACTTTATTTGGGTGATTATAATCTAATATTTATAAATTAATCAATCTTCAAATAATTAAAGAAAAATTTTATTGCTTTTATTTATTTATTTTTCCCAGTAACTAAATCTAAGAAATTTGCTATAGATTTGAGAAATTATACAATGACATTTCTTAACACGGTGTGCCTCGTGTAAAGCAAGAGGGTACTGGGAGTCCAATAATGCAGAAGTGCCACGTGTAAAGCTAACAACACTTGACTTATGCGGTATATCCTTCAAGAAACAAAAGCAAAAAAGAACATGCAGTAGCGTTGAGGTTGTTATGGTTTCGGGTAAAAGAATAACAAATCAGCTAACTTTTTATGATCATTTTTTAAAAAAAAAAGTTTGTTTCTTTTTAAATGGTATTAGTAGAACCAAACTTTTTTCTTTAAAATTTAGAAGTAAAATATCTGAAAATATTCAATTCAGAAATTACCAAGTGCCAAGATTGATGAGAAGAAAAATTTAAAAGGAAAATGCACGCCTGACCTTTTCAACTGTATCACTGACACTGTGGCGACTATTCGATGTAAATTTACGCGCAGAAAAAAAAAGAAGAAAAAACAACGTCAACGGAGAGGGCAATGCTTTTTAAAAAATAATAATAATAATAAAGTCTTTGTTTCAAACGTCGCATGGAGCGGATCGGGGGGGACGAGACGAGAGACAAGACAAATGCAATTTTATTTATTTTTTATTTCTTAAGCTTTATAAGCAAATAAATAAAAAGAGAAATCAGGCACAAGAAAATCTGCGCTATTTTGAAGCAGAAGGACAACAAAGAACCTCGGTGGTCAGCATCGATACCAACAAGGGACTCTTTTGTTCAATCTCCATAGCCATAGCTATAGCCGGGTAATATGCGCATGTTCCGGGGCTCGTGGCACGAAAAGTTTCTTGTTCATTTTCCTCCATTCTTTAATTTAACCTTTCTTATATTCGAGCGCGACCCAGATGTTGTAGTTTTAATTGGTCGCGATTCAGACACATTGGGCTCGAAATGCTAAACTGGGTATTTTTTTTTTTTGGTTTCTTCTTTGTTCATATCTCGTGTCTCTGTTTTTTTCTCCCGATTGGTCATGATTTTGGACGCTTGTCGTGGGATTTCGTCTTTATTTTGCTTGTCATGTGCCATATTTGTCGTATTTTGTTTTTACAAATGCTCGTTCGTTGTTATTAGAGGAACGCAGTGTTGTAGATGATAAATTGTTCAATGGATCGATGTTTGAGACTTTGAAACTTTTTTCCTGCTTTTCCTTTTTAGTCCCAGTTTTTGATTGTTTTGTTTGAATCGGGGAAGGTATTGTTATTTCGCAGCAAAACAGAAATGTTGCTTGTTTGAATTTTAAGTACTCTTGTTCCATTCCTTTTTGATTGATTTGATTGAAAATTTGAATGGAAAAAAAGAAAATGAAAAAGGAGAGTTATCCGTGTCAAAATTCAGTTTCATATACGATTGAAGCAAAGTAAATGTGCGGTTTCCCTTTGAAGAAGTAGGATTTATTTGCAGGGGTGCCATGATTATTTTTTTCCCATAAAGAAAAGAAGTTACTAAGATTAGGGTCAATGTTAGTGAGGAATCTTCTATTGTGGATCAACATGAAGGATCTGCAGTGCAACTGGGCGATGAAATTGTTATTTACATTTATGATTGCTGTGGCTGTATTATTTCCTGTTCTCTAACTCATGAAGCTGAAATTTTTCTTTTTTTTGATAACCGTGAAGCTGAAGAATTTCGAATGTTTAATTTTATTTTTGAACTCATGATCCATGGAGAGTGCTTTTCTGAAGTGAAATTGAATATTTATGTGAACGGTGTCTACTAGAAACACTCGGGCATCAAATAAGAAGTTAGTCTAGTTTCTTTAGGATGAGTATGTTTCTATAGCCATGCCATTAATTTTACATTTTGAAAGACAAACTAAATAAGGTCGTTATTTGCTCTTATGTAATGTATATCAGAAGTAATTGAACATAGTAGTATAGTTTAACATATACAGGCATTGACCATTTTTGCTGTTTAACGTGTGTAGCATGCTTGTAGAAGATTCAGAGCAGGAGAAAACGAAGTAGAGATTTGGCTCTTGGTCATTTAGAAAGAAATATCATCAGATCTGGATTAGCAATGGCTCCTGGAGGCAGTGCTTGCAAAGAAGTTCTTGAGTCTCACCTTATATTTTCAGATTATGACACAGCCAAGTCCAAATCTGAGGCTAATAGTAATATTAATATTACAAAATCTAGCCCTGTGTCGGGTGGAAAACATGGAACTAATTCAAAGAATGGCGTGAATGACTTGCTCGAGTGCCCTATTTGCAATAATTTGATGTATCCTCCAATTCACCAGGTGCAGTACTCGCATTTTCATCTCAGTTTCAAGCATTTTTTTCTCTTTTGGGTTTAAGAAGTCCTTTTTTTTTTGTAATCCCAAGAGATGTATGGACAATGAAAACTACCATCGTTATTCTTCATGTGCATGTTACATAAAGGGGGAGTGCGCTTGCTGTTAATTACTTGTATTACTATTCATCCACAGCCCATTCCAGGGGAACTATGCAGTAATGCTGTTGCATTTTAAGCTTCATTATACTAAACTCCTTTTGTTTTCCAAGAGCATGTGGGATTTCTTTGGTAGTTGATCTTGACCAAGAGGGAGAGATGATCGATGTAGGAGGCTCAAAAGGAATTTTTTTTTCTTATATATTTATTTTTAGGTGGAAAAACAAAGGAATTTGCTCTTGAAGTTATTATGTTTCATCTATTGCGACTTCTTGATTGGGATGCCATGTGCATCCTGCAAAAGTAAGATCTGGAATCAGACTTGTGGATCCTAACCTATAATTTAGATATGTTTAACCGAGATCCCACGTGGACTTGCAATGAGAGTGGTTTGAATAGAGATTTGAAAGAAACACTCAAGATGATTAGGGACAGTGAAAGAATCTCAAAAACTCTTTTTTTGGAGTTTAGATTTTTCTAGCTGAGTAGTATTCTTTTCCTTTTGTTTTCTACTGAAAGTAAAGTTGGATTTCTATAGATGATCACTGATATTCAAAAAGCTAAATTTCTCCCTTTGATTAAGCTGAACTTGTATGATACATCAAAACCCACTGAAACTTTTGATCATTATTTTTCCTTGACATGTTTACTGTGAAATCATTCAGTTTTTCATTATGCTTTTCTGATCTGTTTCCTTTCTACCTGCATTATGGGTTTCAGTGCCCAAATGGCCACACGTTATGTTCAGACTGTAAGGTCAGAGTGCATAACTCTTGTCCAACTTGTCGCTATGATCTTGGAAATATAAGGTGTTTGGCTCTGGAGAAAGTAGCGGAATCATTAGAACTTCCCTGCAGATATCAGAATCTAGGTTGTCATGATATATTTCCATACTACACCAAGCTTAAACACGAGCAAAACTGTCGATTTCGGCCATACAATTGCCCCTATGCCGGATCTGAGTGCTCTGTGATGGGTGACATTCCAACTCTTGTTACCCATCTTAAGGAGGATCACAAGGTTGACATGCACGAGGGGTGCACCTTTAACCATCGATATGTGAAATCAAATCCACATGAAGTTGAAAACGCCACATGGATGCTAACTGTAAGTCGTTTCATGATATGTTAACAAATGTAGTCTGTTTGATGGTTGATAAACTTTCTAGCTCTATTTCATATGTTTGGCATATTTGCATGTGGTTCTGATTTTCCAATTGATAAACTCTTGTCTGTATCACAGGTTTTCAATTGTTTTGGAAGGCATTTCTGCTTACACTTTGAGGCTTTCCAGCTTGGGTTGGCTCCTGTATATATGGCGTTTCTACGATTTATGGGTGATGACAGTGAGGCAAAGAAATTTACCTACAGCTTGGAAGTTGGTGCAAATGGCCGGAAACTTATATGGCAAGGAATTCCAAGAAGCATTCGTGACACTCATCGGAAAGTTCGTGACAGTCAAGATGGACTTATCATTCAGAGGAATCTAGCCCTTTACTTTTCTGGTGGGGATGCACAGGAGTTGAAGTTAAGGATTACTGGTCGTATATGGAAAGAAGATTGACTAAATGTAAATGATTATTCCTGTACAGCGCCACAAAGGATGCAATTTACCTCTCTGCCTCAGTGCCTCCACTCAACTGTGTTTTAGTTTATTTTGATTAAATTTAATCATCATTTTTCTTTTCTTTTTTTTTTAATCCAATAATTTTATTTCTGCCCATTTACCATCACTGTTGAAAATTGAAGCCTGGGAAGGAACAAAGGAGGAGGTGGGGTTACTTTCTCTGTTTATCTACGGACTCTTCCTTTCCACTTGAACGGCACCGTTTAGCTGAAGGTATGGTAAATTGGACGACTATCAAAGAGATTCCGCAAGTGGAAAGGCGATATGTGTGTGGTTGGAAATATGGGGTGTGCCAAAAGAATTTGCCACGAGAAAATCAATGTTTACCGTGAAAACATGCCGTACAAATATTAAAAGTTGGGCCTCGATGGGCCGGCCGCATATTCGATCGTGTCCTCCATTTTCACTCAAATCTTCTAGACCCTTCTTTTTATTTTATGTAAAAGTTCGATGTAGATTTCCTTTCTTCCGATTCCGACTTCTCAGTCAAAAGGAAAACGAAGACTTACTTCCAAGTTCACTGGGGCTTTCTTGGTTGTCTCGTTCTAGAGTCTTCTAAGCACCGAATCCTCCAGAATCCGCCTCCACCATCAGCCCCTCATTTCTTGCTCTCTAAAAACCTTCTCTCTCGCGTCGAAGCGCATATTCGCATTCACACGAATCACCAAATCTTATTTCTATTTCATTCTCGGAGCTTCTCCAACTCTCCGCGTGTTTTGATGGCTAGGTACGGCGAGGGTGACCAGCGATGGATCGTGGAAGAGAGAGCCGATGGTACCAACGTCCACAATTGGCACTGGGCAGAGACTGATTGTATGGAATGGTCTCGCAACTTTTTCAATAAGCTTCTATCCAATCTCACCGTTCTCGATGGTGAGGGCAATTTGCACATCCGGACCAAGAAGGTCGAAAAGATCGACGGCGAGGCCTATGTCAATGTGCGTAAAGGGAAAATTATACCCGGCTATGAAATCAGTGTCGCCGTTGCTTGGGAAGGAGAAGCTAAGGATGCCGATGGGAAATCGTTGCTTAAGGTGGATGGTACCGTGGAGATGCCCTATATATCTGATGAGAATGCCGATGAGGACCCGGAACTAAAGGTCACCGTGAAAGATGAAGGTCCCATTGGGAATAGGTTGAAGGAGGCTATGATTTCTAAGGGCAAGCCTCTAATTTTGGAGAAAGTTAAGGTTTGGGTGCAGAGTATGGCCAAAGGTGGGCCAGTCAAAAATGAGTTGGAGGCCAAGACAGTAACGCCCCAAAATAATTCAGCATCCGCTGCCGCAGCTCCGGCGGCAAAGAAGGAGGTTGTGGTGGACAAGAAGGAAGTGAAAGAGGAAAGCAAGAAAGGACGCAAAACAATTGCCATGACGGAGAGATTTAATTGCAGGGCAAGGGATCTATTTGAGATATTGATGGATGAGAATAGGTGGAAGGGTTTTACGCAGAGCAATGCTAGAATAAGTAAGGAGGTTGGCGGAGAGTTTAGTATTTTTGATGGGTCGGTAACGGGAACTAATGTGGAGTTGCAGGAAGGTAAATTGATTGTCCAAAAATGGAGATTCGGGAGCTGGCCCGAGGGGATGCAGTCACTGGTAATTTTTTTCTCTTTGGATGCTCTAAATGCGGTTGAGTTTAAGATCAATGTGCTAATTCTTAATTAAATTTTCAGGTAAGACTTGTGTTTGAAGAGCCTGAACCAGGAGTTACAGTTGTCAAGCTCACACATACTGATGTCCCTGAAGAAGACAAGTGAGTGTTTGATTATGGTTTTTATTAAATACTTCTTTTTGGCCAATTCCATGTGGGGTTTTACCCAACTGAATTCTTCTTGTAAACGCAGATATGGGAATGCCACTGTTGCGGAGAACACGGAGAGGGGATGGCGGGAACTCATATTCCAAAGGATACGTGCTGTTTTTGGTTTTGGAATTTGAGATTTTGTCTGCAATTGTAACGGATTTTGTTCTTTTAAGGAACAAACGATTAATGGAACAACATTTAATTGAAGGCTTTGAACTTATTGTAATTCTGGTTATTAGCTTGAACGTCTTGTCTTCTTTATGAATCCTATCTTGTTCATTGGCGTGGTTGTTGTTCATCTTTGCGTTGTTTGCCATTCATGTAAGATTATCAAAGACCTACCGTTAGTCTAGATGCTAATAGCCATTAATTGAGGAGTGGATTATAACTTGCTAACTATTCTGGATTTAAGTATATGGCATTGATCTTGAGGACTACTTTCTTTTGCTGGTTTCTCATAGATGGTGTTTGACATCAATATGTGAATGCGGAACGATGGGCTGTGGCCCCAACTGTTTTCATGTTTCTTGATTCCTTCTGTCTACATTCCCATGGATAGCATGCAAATTATCGTTTCATAGGCAATTTAGTTTTCATATTCTGTTATGTTATTCGAATTTTGATGTGCACATAAAATTGCGCGAAGAACTATTGAGGATCTAAGTTTTCTGCTGGTCCGTGGATTCTAAGAGCAAGCTATATTGGCCTAACACCATCCAAGTAGGTTTTGTTACAATATATATTTGGATTCTCAACGTTCGTCAATTTATGTCGACCTAATTGAAATTACTAGGCTCTGTTTGGGATTTGAGGGAAGAGAAGGAAATGAGGGGAAACTATTCCCTGCTTCATTGGAATGATCCACAAAATAGTAAGCATTCCGTCTAACTTACTTTCCTTGCTGACATGTATATTCCCATCAACATTATAAGAATTCAACCCAAAACATTAATAAGCATATCTAGTGTTTACATACGCAAAATATAGATTATGGATTTAAAGCTACAAAAACCTGCACCCAAAAGTTATCCTTGATGCCTTATTCATGATCAATGATTATTCTTCCACATCAAATTACATTACATTAGATAGCCTTTCGTTGATTCAATTTGATGTAAGGATAAAGGGTTGTTTGCCCTTAATTGATCTTCTCTGGTATGGCTGGAAACCAGGGAGACGGGCCGACAAAACAAGGTTTTTGTATAGGCCCAAGATCAGGCCGACATACAAACCCAACCCAATTAATATCTGGAGATTAAAAAGTTTAACACGTCGCCTGAGAGATTCGAACTCTCGCGGGGAAACCCCATGTACTTAGCAGGCACACGCCTTAACCACTCGGCCAAAGCGACGAGTTGTGTGAATTGCTTATTTGTTCTTTATTATTGTTTAAAAATGCCATACCTACCTTTCAATCCAGTGTTTCTATGAAGTTCTTGATGCTATTCTTCTTTCATGGCCAAGCTATATTATTTATATTATATTATAAGCATATCGGTGCGTGGACTTAAGTATTTAAATCATCATTGAATTTCTAGGCAGACGTGGTGTGAATATCATGTATATGGTTTATGCATAATATATAACGGCAATGAAAAACCCACAATTTTTATTGGGATCAGATTCTTATTTTATTCTGTTAATCTAGATTTTCATCTTCTTAGTCCGTCCATTCTTGTTAATCAGCCTCGTCCAGTTGTTCTCATCCCCAGATGGTTGGTTGTAATCGAATATTTTCATTCATGAGTTTGAACAAGTTAATGATTCACCAAATAATTGGCTAAGGAAAGCAGCAATTTTAGGCATGTTTGCTGGGAGTGACCAAAGAGAATGCATCTGCAGTCATATAGAATGTGGTCGGTGAATCATTCATTTGACCCCTTTTGCTTTTTCTATTGATCAACCATAATCGTCGTGTGATTATTGCATCTTTTCCTTTCATCAACCCTACAAAAAGCCAAAAGGGTTTCCCTTATTTTAATGCTGCACTCTACTTTGAGTTTGAGCTATTAGCTCTCACATGCCTCCTGGTTTAGTTCAACTTTATTTCCCCTCCAACAAATTTATTCAGCCTCTGTTCCTTCTTCCATAAGTTAACTCAAACGGTGGAGTCCAATTGGCCCTATCACAACGTATAATGTATTGAACAGTCACATGATTTGCTCATATATCCTTCTACTAATAGGACTTGGAGTTGAGAATCAATGCAGTCCCTGCCTGCGATTAAGCAAAATAACTGCCATTCTTCAAGTAAAACCACATGTCTTTTCTTGTATGGATACAGTCTTTTACTTGATTGCAGGGAATTGCTGATTTTCAATTGCAAAAAAATACAAACTCTTAGTGTTAGCACTAAACCAATCCTAATGGCCATATATCTCCTTTATTAAACTAAATTGACTCTGAGCTATAATAAAGGACAAAATCAACTATCGTTTTTTCTGTCTTATTTTATATCTCATTATATTAAATTATAAAATAATATTTTTATTTTATAACTATATACATGATTAATTAATCAGTAGTACTGTTGAAGGAAACGCGGTATATGTTGCTTTGAATTATTGAAAGTGGCAATCATAGGTAGTTACTGGTGTGAATTGTTTTCTTGAAGACACACCATAATCCATCTCACAAATGCATGTGGCATTGGTGTTTTGATTTTTGAGGCTTCGGCCTGCATTTAAGTCACCGCCTCTTTTCCCCGAACACCGGCTATGACCAAGCTAATTGCACACGATATAAATTTCAAAGTTCATTTATTGATTAATTACAAAATACTAGGGTTTTAATTTCTTTAATTAAGATTAACAGAGGACACGCGTCCAATTCAAGTTGTGCCGCTAACACAGTTCGAATCTGGGAAAAAATGGTGGATCGCACGCCATGTGGTAAGGTTGGACAGACCAGACAAAGTGCAGGTATCGTGTTTGACAAAATGCCTAACAGGAGCTAATTTAAAGTGCTACTAGTATTAAAAAGCAGGCAGGCAGGCACGGGAGAAATTTGGGCCTTCAATTGTCTTCTCGCCAGCTTAGAAGTCAGGATTTGTTTGTTTTTATTAGGAACTTACAAATATTGCAATTAGTCATCCACATTTAATTTGTAAAATCTCAATTACCTTCAGCTTTCAGTGTTTCACTTTTTTAATACGTGATTAAAAAATTATACACAAGGAGACTGCTCCAAGTCTCACTTTGATAAAGGAAAATGCTATAACTCCGTTTAGAAATATACACCTTTTGCAAAGTTGAGTTCTAATAAAAATAAAAAGAGATGCATAATTTTTTTTTGAAGGTACACCTTTTAACCTATACAAAACACCGTTATTTGATAAAGAAAAATGATATATGCGGTTTACATATACATATCTCTTAATATATTTTTTATTTTTAAGTAAATTATAGATTATAAAAGTAAAATTATAAATAAAAATACATATTATTATTACATTACTCATGTTTGGCTAGTTGTTGTAACCGACAGTGTCCCACCCAACACGCTGTGACCGTCATACTAGTGCTTACCCACTTTTGCCTCTGATTCCAAAATGCGATAAGCCTTCTAATTATGGTTTCTCCGTGACACGTCAGATCTATCGCTAGGAATGCCTAACATGGATCTAGAGGGTTAATTTCTCGTTAAGTCATTTGTCAACACTTTAAATCAAATCAGACATATTCTATCAGTTAGGTATAAGATAGAATTATTCTTATCTTATTTATTTGTCTATTTACAACTCTATAGAATATTATTCTACACAAGTCCCACTCTCACCTACGTACGGACTTTCCTTCCATCACAACTTGTTAAGCAAACATCAACATTTATTATAGCTTTTTGTTTTTCTTCTAAAAATATTAACATGCTTCCTATTCATTCATTGTCTTGGACTTAGAATGGACAACAAACTCAGAAAAATATTCAGATGTGAAACATGCTAATAAAATGTTTCCAATAAAAAGATAAGGATTTTATCTAAACATCTATGTATATGAGGAGCTAAATTTTTTCTATTCTCACCTTATCTTCAAATTTAAAACACATATTTGTTTTCAAGGAAAGAGGATGAACAATTTTTCGTGGAAAAAAGAAGAAGCAAATATTACAAATTCAAAGATCTGTTTCTCGGAAAACCACCTTTTATTATCATTCCGACATATATATTTTTTTAATATTATGCAGAAAAATAATATAATTTTTATTCTGACTTCAAGAGAATCTACTCTCAATTATCAAACAGTAAAAGCCACGTGTTGATTCCTTAGGCAGTGAAGCACAATCTACGTGCGCTGATTAATGAGAGGGCTCCAGCTGTACCAGTTAGCAGAGGTTCAACGAATCAAGCACCGACACAAGGGAAGAGCCGTCATTTTTAGAAGATGGCAACAACATTGCTATTCACTCAACAGTCAACACAAGTCCAATTTTTATTTTTATTTTTTTAAATTTCATCAAGTTCTGGCAATCATCACATACAGTGCTAGTCCTTAGTTCATTCCATGCTCTACCGGCTAAAACATGTCTCTTTTTATTTTAATATTTTTAATTATTAAAAAATCGAATGATATTGTAATTATTACAATTAACTTATAAAAATATTATTTTATATTTTTAACCTTTAAAAATAAAAGAAAATATATGACACAATGCGAAATAACAAGTGTTAGTCCCGAAACTGTACAAAGGAAACACGAAGCCGATAAAAACGAGAGCTGATGGGCTGAGCTAAAATAATGGAGCTGCAAGCCAAGTCAATATCGATATGAGATTGCATGAAGACCCCAGCACCGACGTACAACTATTTTCATGTCCAAACACGTAGCTTACATGAATATCCTGTTACTAGTAGTACTAGATTTAGAATCCTTAAAGTTTTAAGTATGTTTTATCTTCGAAGTAATAAACAGGGGAGGAGCATATTGAAATGTCTGGGACACATTTCCAAGAAGTTACCAAAGTCCCTCGTTTCGCATTTCCCCATACATTATTAATTGGGATAAATAATAAATAAATGACGGCAAACAGAGAAAAAAATAATTATTTTTACACAACATAGTAATATAAAAGTACTTGAAATTTTCAAATGCAAATCATATAGTGACACAAGATCTATACAGTGTTTTTTTTTTTTTTTTTTGTGTTCGAATAATTTAATGTAAGTTGGGTTATAAGAGCTTATTAACGTATAACTCTGAAGATTATTTGTAAAAATATTTATAGATATTAATTGTATAGATTAATTCACACAACATTATTTTAGTTTGATTAATTTTTTTTAAGTTTTAAAAATATAATTATATTATTTAATACAATATCAAATAGCAATAGTTTATATATAAAAGAAGAAATATTTACAAAATATTCATCAATTCAGATTTATTACTTCAAAATTTAGATTTCAATTCTAATAATGTATTAATCCTTATATGACCCACCAATTTAATGGGATTGTGGCAACGCGTCACGGACCGCAATGTCACATGGTAAACAGACTTGTGTACTAGACTCTTTTTTTTTTATTTTTTTCAGAAAAGAAAGGTATACCGACAGATCACATAGAAAGAGCGGAGCGCGTGTGCTTCACATCGTTCCAAACTCCCCGTCACTGAGAGTTTTGACATCCTGAGATCTAAGCCGTTAACTTGGAATAGAGCTTCAATCGACCAACGTAAGCGTTGACACGTACGGAAGTTTAGGTACGGCGGGAGGACTATTGGATGAGATTGTTACCTACGCTTCCACACGGGACGACTGCGTACGACATCTTGAAGAAATATAAAATTATATTTTGTTGCTGAAAAGCTTAAAAGCCGATTCATAGTAGTCCCCACCCTAGTGGAGTACAACTAATCTTTAAAAACAGTGAATGATATTACCATATTGCCACGACTAGGTCACATAAACTTTCTTTATTTATTTATTTTTTTAATTATGATTCACTAGTTTCTTAGTTTTCAATGATTATACGATTAAACACCACCATTATAAATATTCATTATTTAATTTTTTTAAGAAATTTTGAACAAGCTCAGCCTATAACTTACAAAAGTGTTAAAATTCTTATCTCATGTTTTGTATAAGATAAAATATGTAACAAAAACGTTGTTACGATACAAATAATACCTATATTGCATATAAAAAAACCTATTCTCTATATTACTACCTTTTTTTGTCCCAAAACATCAATCGTTTAAGGTTTATGCATAACAATTCGCAAATCAAGAAATTGTTATCAAAAAAATAAAAAATAAAAAACAAATCAAGAAATCATTAACTAATTTATGCACTAATTATACTTTCTTATTTAATTCCTTTATATCATTTAATATATAATATATTTTTAAGAGAAAATGAATAAATTATTTTTAATTAAATAAGGACATATATAAAAAATAATTTTAATAAATTCTTAAAATTTTATAAGTACAATAATTTTGAAAAAAAAAACTCTAAAACTGTTAAAAAGTCCTGGGATAGAACTGTTGAAGTACTAAAAAAAATTAAAATAATAGGTATCTATTTGCCAACAAAACTCTAAAACTTACCCAATTGTTTTTTTTTTTTTTTAAATAGAAATACATATCTAACGCGTGGCCGAGTAAACCGTCAAAACAGGTAAAAGTAAAAGTCGTGCTGTTTAACGGTCGTGTTTAGGGAGTTATGCTCGCTCCTAGCAGTGGCAATTTTGTAGTTAACCGGAAAAGTATGGCCATGGTGATTGACGATGAACACTTTAACATGGCGATCGTGCTTCGTGCACTCAAGGTGTTGCTACTGTCAATGTAGCACTACCAACCCAACTTAAGCTCATTTGATCAACGTTGCCTAAACCACCCCACGATTACAAATCCTCTCTCTCTTTCCGTACTCTCTACGCTCAACAAAGCCGTGTTAGGCATTGTTCACTTTATCTCTCCCGTTCTCCGGCGTTGATTTCCAAGAAATCTCTGCTCAAAATAGGGACCGAACCATCGAGAAGCCTTGAAGTTCCATGGCTGATCCCATAAAGTACCTTCCCGTCGGTGGAGGAAATCCGGTCCCGGACCTCAAGAGTCTCTTCCCTATCCTCAAAACCAGGAGAACGGTAGCTTTTGCCTATGGCTTTATGCTTGCTTTTGTTGCTTTCACAGTCTTCTTAGCCTTCTGCCCTTCTCCAAATGCTTCCTCTCCCTGGTTCACCAACATATTCTCTACCTCTGCTGTTTCCACTTCCACTGCTGGTTCATATAAATCTCAACTGTATTCATTTTTCTCTTACTTCTTCCAAAACAGTACCGATTCTAAGCTTAACTATGCCCCCAGTTTTGCTTACCCTGCTCCGCTACACACCAACACTTCTAGATCTAGTAATACCACTTCACAATCTACCAACTTAAGTAAACAAACCCCCAAAGCAACCTCTGTGAATAACCAAACTCAAACCTCTGTGAATAAGTCTAAGGATAATGTTCCCACAACGAATCATACGGCAATCTCTCAGATGTCAAGAAATCAGACATCGAGTTTGCAGGTGATGTCACCTCCCACTGCCTCATTAGTTGTTCGAAATCAGACGCAGAGTTCTGGCAAGTCCGATGAAATAAAAAAAGCTCTCCAGACCAATCAAACAACAAATGCTGCTCCACCGGCACCCAAAAAATTAGTTGCGCCGCCTCCCCCAAAAGTGGTACTGAGCCCGAATAAGAATTTGAGCGCTCCGGCGAGTTCTAGTTCTTCAGTGAAGGGTGTTGTGTCGAATAATTACACGGCTTCCCTTTCCAAGAAACAGAGCGATGGGACTAATACGAGTGAGAAAGACGACTTGATTAAGTCTCTGATCAAATGCGATTTCTTTGATGGAGAATGGGTTAAGGATGATTCGTATCCTCTTTACAAACCTGGTTCTTGCGCTCTGATTGATGAACAATTCGGTTGTATTCAGAATGGTAGGCCCGACAAAGACTATCTAAAGTATAAGTGGAAGCCTAAGGGATGCAACCTCCCAAGGTATGTGAATCTCGTCAATTTGTTAGTTTCTTCTATTGCCGTTTGTTTTCAATTGAACTGTCGCTTAGTGATTGATTATCTTGGTTTCTTTATTCTATAATTGGTGGACAGTTCTTTTCGTCCCATTTAATCGTGTTTGTTTGTGTCAAAAATCTCGAGAATACTTGTCCAGTTTATGTCGATCTTTCAGTTTGCTAAATTGAAATGATTGAAGAAAATAAGTTGCCAACTTTATTCCTGCTGGTTATTTCTGCTTTGATTTGGCAGTTGGTACACTAAAACTGATCCGATAACAAGGTTTCCTGGGATCCCATCCCAAATGCTGATATATATACATTTACATTCAGGTTGGATGGTAGTCGAATGCTGGAGTTGTTAAGAGGCAAGCGACTGGTTTTTGTTGGTGATTCCCTCAATAGGAACATGTGGGAATCTCTAATTTGTATACTGAGAAATTCTGCTAAAGATAAAAGCAAAGTTTATGAAGCAAATGGGAGAGTTCACTTCCGTGGTGAAGCCTCCTATTCGTTCATATTCAAAGTAAGTATTTAGTTGTTTCCCTTTTCTGGTTTGTGCATAATCATTCTGTCTTAGTTTTCTTACTGTATTGGTGCGGTGATGATTAGGATTACAACTTCTCCGTAGAGCTCTTTGTATCTCCATTCTTAGTTCAAGAATCGGAAGTGGCCGACAAGAACGGGACCAAAAAGCAAACACTTCGTCTCGATTTAGTTGGGAGATCTTCTGATCAATATAAAGATGCAGACATCATCATCTTCAACACGGGTCACTGGTGGACTCACGGAAAGACTTCTTTAGGGTAAATGCATTTCAAGTCTCTATTTCTCACCTCTGTTTTCTACAGTTACATTAAAAGGGTCTTTGGTTAAACACATTGTTGAATTGAAACTAAATTGCCCATGAAAAATCGCAGGAAGGACTATTACCAAGAAGGTAGTCACGTGTATA
This sequence comes from Bauhinia variegata, assembly GCA_022379115.2. Taxonomy (NCBI): domain Eukaryota; kingdom Viridiplantae; phylum Streptophyta; class Magnoliopsida; order Fabales; family Fabaceae; genus Bauhinia; species Bauhinia variegata. Next base: position 17,637,962 of record CM039438.1, read on the forward strand.
ATGAATTAAATGTTCTGGAGGCATTTCGAAGAGCTATAACAACTTGGAGCAGATGGATTGATGCCAACATAAACCCCTCCAAGTCTATGGTCTTCTTCAGAGGCTATTCTGCTTCTCATTTCAGGTAAGTCGAAATTCAAGTAGTTATGATCTTGGCTCTTTCCACACCCATTTAACATTAATTAGACATCTGGAACTAGAAGACTAATTAGAAAACATGTCTTTTTATTTTGTTTACTTCAGTGGTGGTCAGTGGAATTCAGGTGGGCAATGTGATAGTGAAACTGAGCCCATCAAGAACGAGAAGTATTTAAATCCCTATCCACCTAAAATGAGGGTATTGGAAAAGGTTCTGAGGAATATGAAAACCCACGTTAGCTACATGAATATCACCAGAATGACAGATTTCAGGAAGGATGGTCATCCATCGATATACAGGAAGCGAAATCTTTCACCAGAGGAAAGGAAGTCACCGTTGAGGTTTCAGGATTGTAGTCACTGGTGCCTTCCGGGAGTTCCCGATGCATGGAATGAGATTATCTTTGCCGAGCTTCTAAGAAAACAATACCGAGATCAGCATCATATATAGCCGAAGCCTATATTTATATTCAACAAATTAAGTTGAAAGCAATAACATTTTTGTCGGGGTTTCGGAAGAAAATACAAATCATACAGAAAGTTTGGTATAATTTTTTAGAAGGTTCAGAAGATTATATAAGAAAATCGAGAACCTTGAAGCGTTGTAATAAATTTGTTCATATGAATGGCGGAAGTTCGTATTCAGAAAAAAAAGCGCACACATATACAAGTTGGTGTTGGTGTTGGTGACGAGCGAAGAGTAAAATTGGATGGTACGGTGTAGTTTGTCGATGGTAAACCACCATTTATTTCCTCTTCAGTTCCTTTCAAGTGCTTCTTTTGTAAATTTCTAATCAGAAGTAAATTGTTGAGATTAATTGCTACTTCAATTAATTTTAATTGAAAAAACCACGTGGGTTGGACTTTTCTGTTAGGTTTTTTCCCCGGAGTTGAATTTTTGGGTCAATGCATTCCATTTGCCAGCTATAGTTTATAAATAAAGATTGATGACACGGTCTACAGGCCGATAGGAAAAATACTACATGAAATAAAGTTTTTCTGACTTGATCACATGGAAATATGGAATCTTTTGACTATTATAAGGCATATATGTTTGAATCATCATCAAAGGATTTCTAAATATTATTTCTGTTTAAAATACAAAAGAAAGTATCTTTTTTATATGTTTATAACGTTGCAGTTGACAAATTTCTTGAAGTATATTTATTTATCCCCCAAAAAAAGCATATTTATTTAGTGCAAATGAAGGGATTTCATATCATTTTCAATGTAATTCTTCATGGTATTTTTTGTTTTATTTATAGCTTTTCTAGTTTGATACGCTTCCATCACATTTAAGGTCCGTTTGGTACATTATAACGAAAAATAAAGAGTAAAAAAATAAATGAATTAAAAAAAAAAAAAGGATAGTTCTTGAGACTGTTTGATATATAATAGAAAGAAAAGAAAATATTTTTTTTATAATGTTTGGTTTGCACAAAAAATTAAAAAAATAAAATATATATTTTTGTGTAAGTATAAATTTACCTTTATCTTAAACTTTACATATAAAAAAATCTCTATTTCTCAATTTGATTATCATGGATTTTATAGTTAATATTAAAAAAAAAAACCTTAAACTTTTATAATATAATTTTAATTTTATAATTTAGATTAATACTCAAACTTTAATGTAATTTTATTTTTATTTTTATAATGTAATTTTATAATATAAAAAATTAAATTTGATTAATATATAAAGTTATATAATATAATTTAAATTTTTTATTAAAAATTTTTTTTTTGATTTTTTTTTTAAATTTTTTTAAAAAATTATAGTCTTAAAATAATAAAAAAATTATATCTTAAAAAATATTTTTTATTTTATTTTAGAACTATCAAATAGTATAAAAGGAGGAAAGAAAAACCACTCCTTTTACTCAGACGGACCCTAACTCTTTTTCGTATTGTGATAGAGATAATTGAATTTTTAATTTCCTCTCCTTTCTGTACCAACCGGCCGAGAACTGAATTCAGTCACCGACTCACTTCCAATATCAAGCAAAACAGGTAATGTTTTCCCGATCGAGATGGATCCACCAATTTTATGTGAGTCGGCACGGTTAGTCCATGATCAGGAGGACCCTTGGAGCCATTATGGCCCACTTTTAGATCATATGGTCTCATTTAATAAAATTAGAGAGGTGAGCCTGGACTAACCTGCTTTTGCAAAATGACAAGATATGGGCTTATCTTAGGCCTGAATTTATGAAGCCCAAATTTTGTTGCAAATTACAGAACAGACCAATGTACATTTTTTTTTCCCCCCCCTTTTTTCAAGTCGAAATTGTTCTAGTGAGTGTCAATCCAAATATGAATGATTCCCTACCTAACTCGTATTTCTGTGTGATTGGTAGGACAACAAGTTAGAGAAGCAAAATATACGTTACGAGCGAGAATCTATTATCAAAACATAGAATTCCCTTCTCAATGAGAGGCCTGTTTCTTTCCTTCCGCAGTGAATAGTAAAAGAAGATACTGATTCTTTCTTTTAACGCCGAGGATTTACGCTACTAAACCTTTGCAATTAACATTATTTATTATTTATTCTTATTTTCTCTACGTGCAGGACATTTTAGTGTAACAACGTACAAGGTTGGTGAAATGAAAGCCTGTAGTTGATCCAAAAGAAAGAGGTGGTTGGGCGTATGTCGCTGCATATATAGCACCGTGAATCTGATCAGAGGAGGGAGTGGGGGTAGTAATGCTGTTAACATCACTGGAAGCATCGCAGGAGTAGATGGTAATAACCAATCAAGCTGGCCATCCTTTATCAAGATTATGCAGTCTCTCTTGCTGTGCTTATTTTTATGTCGTTTTGGTTTGCTTTTGCTCAGGTCGTATTTGGGTAATCATGCTGACTCGATGAATTTACTTGTAATATACCCACTTAAAGCAGCGAGCCTAATTATATATGGCTCTTATGTACGGCCTTGGCAATCAGTATTCTATTTCCTAATTTTCTTTCTTTCTTGGGCATGTTTCCCTCGTTAGCTTTTGTGTGTATGCTTATGAGTGAAAGAACCATTCGAGCATTCTTAGCCTTGCTCAAAATATTTCATTCTAAACATGCACGTAATCATTTTGTTTAAGGTTATCAAACATGCAATCAATTAGTTCTTCTCCCCTATCTTTTCATTTTTTTTTTTTTTGTTCGGTGATTATACGCTTAAACTGATAAAATAAAACAAGAACAAATGAAATGAATGAAAGTATAGAGCAGAGTCTTTAAGGAGGAACCCAAATCATAGTTAGGGTATGATTTCTAAGTAAGGTGAGGAACAATGAGTAACTGGGTACGGTGGTTGAGAATGTTGGTTGTTCCCGTTACTCCTTTCCTTTCACTCTTCATTCTTCTAGAGTAGATAGAGCTACCCGTTAGGGTAAATGTGCCTCACTTAATGAAAGCCCTTAAGAAAATATTTTTCAATGCATTGATAACAGATCTACGGCTTCGCCAACAAAAGCTTTGTAATAATTTCTCATTAAAAAGAGTATGATCATTCTCTCCTCAAGTCCACTGCCAAGAAGAGAAGAGAAGAATCCAACAGAGACAAAAGAATGAAAGAAGAGGAGATAACTAAATGAAAATAACTAGTATACACAAAAGACTGAGAGCTGCTGGGGCACATATTCATTGTCCTCTATGATGTTAAAAGACAAAAGAGGGGCCCATCTAAATCTAATCATGAGGTTTCGCCTGCTGCGTGTGGGTTTGGGCATTTGTGAAAGGCGGTGCTCTGGAGTTGCTAAGCGACAACGGTGGTGGGATTAGAGAACCGTTGGTGGTGGTTTGATTGGCGGCGCCAGCGGTCCCGGAGGAAGAGTTGGTGGCGACGCGTTCGCAAGAGGGACACATGGTGAGAGTAGTAGCTGGCAGCTGCATGTAAAATGGTTGGGAAGCTTTTAAAGCTCTTAGTTCTTGCAGTTCCTTCTGTAACCTCTTATTCTCTTCCGTCAGAGTATCGCAGCATCGCTTTAAATATTCACAATCTACCTCCGTCTGCTTCAACTTAGTCCTATGAATAAATAAATGTAATCCAATCAATTCATATTCAAAAATTCAACTTAATATTATTTAATGATGATGGAAATAAAATTTACCTTGCCCTTCTGTTCTGAAACCAAACTTCTACTTGACGAGGACGAAGATTTAACTGCTTTGCAAGAGCAAGTTTTTGCTTCTGCAGATAAGGTTAAAAAAATTACAAACAGTTAAAATAAGGGGAAAAAAAAAAATAAAGTCTTTCCGGAAACGGTGCGTCGTGTTTGTTCGTGAAGAGACTTACGGGATTGAGAGTGGCATGTTCTTTGAAGCTCTCTTCGAGGAAAGCCGATTGCTCCTTGGAGAGTCTGAGTTTCTTCCGAGTTGAACCGTTGTCATCATCGTCGCTCGCTCTCGAACTCGTTCTCTCGGCGTCCCCCTCATTCTCTCTCTTGTTTCTGGCCGCATTACCGTTGTTCCTAGCGTAAAAATCCATTTGAAACGACGACGCAGCACTGTTAGGAGACGACACAGCAGCACCATCGTCGCCGTCGTCCGCCGAACGGTTCACATCCAACGCCCTCGCACCTGGATCTGATAAAACGCGCTCAATACCCACTGCGACGAACAAACGCCAACTGAATTAATAAGTAAAATATAAGTCAAAAGAACAATGAAGAGTAAAAAGTAAGGTGTTTGTTTTACATGCATCAGAAAGCCAAGGAATCCGAAGTCGAGAAGGTGGGTTGGTTCGAGGAACAGGAGTAAAGGGAAGAAGGTCGAGCTGAAGGGGTGGATCTGAAGAAGAAGCCCCGGTCTCATCTGGGCCTCGATTCACTCTTTTATCTTCGGAGGCCTTTCCGGTGGCAAAAGCACCCCCTAGCGCTATGCAGAAGCCGGGATGAGGATCTTTGTTAGGCATTTTTGCTGGCTTGTCAAGAAAAGAGAATGGTTTTGAAGCATCTCCTAAGCTCAATGCTAGCTCCATTTTCGGAAAATAGACGATGGAGAAAGGAAAAGGGAAGGCAAAGAGTAGCTACGCTACGCTACGAAAGCAAAGGCCAACTCAAAATGCGAATCTATCTTTTGCAGCATCCACTTCGTTGACAAAGAAAAGGAGCGCTCACAAGAACAAGGCAAGGCGCACATTGAAGAAGCTCTCGGCACCCTTCCCCCCCTCTTTATTTCTGGAAAAGATTGACCGACAAATCCAGGTTGACAAACGCACGTGAATCTATTTAAAATTACAACCGCTCCTAGTGTCGTAGCTACGACAGAGACAGACACAGAGACATACATTAAAATATTCTTATACTAATTCATTCAAATGTTGTATGTAAGTAGTAGAATATGGAATGAATAGTAATTAAAACTTAGATTTGAAGCATTATCCTACTCTACTAGCAGTTTTAAAATTGGATAATTGACTTTCATTAATTGGGTGCACTCACGGGAGAGATGCTGGAATAATATATCTTAGTGATATTTGATTTTGAAATTGTGGGTTCATAATAAATGCACGAGATGGTTACACGGCAAAACGACATACATTATATGAAGAGGGGGGAGGAAGAGAAAATGATCTATCATCAGAGAGATATGGGTGGGATCATAACCTGGTCCTGTTGTCTTATTGACTAGCCAGCATATATGTTTGGCCTTTCATGTCAATCATGATTATTATCATCATCATCATTCTCATGATGCATGATTAAATTGTTTTTGCCAACCAACACGCCACATCATCGCGGGGCCCGGGCTACAACCAACAAGACACTGTTTGGTTTTGCCGATGAAAAAGCTTTTATTGTTTCCGAGTTAAGCTTTGATTAAAGGGACAGTGGACTCTTCCGAGTAATGGGTTTTCTTTTTAAATTATTTTTTGCAACAAGCCAGGCGTAGGCGTGATTTGAAGTGAGAAAGATGGGTGAGATGATTAGGAGGAGATTTTTATTTGACCAAAGTTTGATTAAGGTTCTAGTTAGGCAGACAAAGCGACCAACTTTTTGCTACTCCCAGAAAAGTTTCTCCTTTAATAGGGTTGCTTTGCCTTGGTTTTAGTTAAGTACACAAATAAACATTCGTAAAAAGGAGAAGCTTCTTTTGTATCTTTTCGAGCAGCCTCAGCCTCAGCCTCCCCAAAAAAGAAAAGCGAGAAATATGTATGGTTAGTAGCTGTATTGGAATCCTATGATACGAGTCCAGAAAGCAGGGGAGGTGTGAAATGGGATTGATTGTGTGATGCTATACTATATTTGTAAATTATAAATGTAACATTTTTCTGATATTATTGGAGGTTGATGTAATTGTAGAGTAATAGTGTTGGCAGAAGAAGAAAAGGAAGTTGGGGTTGGGGTGGGGGTGGTCCCACGCGCGTGGGATAGCTTTACAAAGAAGTCGTAATGGTAATGGTAATGTAGTTAAAAAATATAGTCGAGAAGAGAGAGAGGTCAGAGATGTCATGCTTTTGGGATCATTGCAATAATTGAAGTCATGCAGGCTTTAATGATAAGCTGCAGAGAGAGAGATGCGTGTATAATTGGCTGGGACCCCCCAACCTCTTCTCTTCTCTCCCTCTTTACCATAAAGTGAATTCCCCCAACTCATCATTATTATTATTCATTATTCATGGAATGTACAAAACTATGCCCATTCCACACTCTCATCTCTCCTCTCCGCAAAAATATCTTAACGCACAATGCATCACATTCTAAAATTAAAAACTTACATTACCACCTCTTTAAATTTGCATTTATTCCTCTTTGACTGCTATTATGTTATACGTAGGCAACACAGAACAGATTGTTTTGGTCAACCCACGAGAAAATCAATTGGACGCGTTGCAAATGTCATCCCAGCTTGCTTGCTGTAGCTATTCAACAACCCAATCTTTGGATATATATATATATATATATATAGTGCATGTGTTCAGTTCTTCTCATCTTGTTACTTTTGACTTCAAAATCATACTGCCGGAGAATTTCTGAGCATATAATAAGTAGCAAGTAGCTAGCTGCCGAGCATCATCCTAACGTAAAATGCGTAAAGATATCCAACTCTAAGCTCGCCAATCATGAAATGTTGAATTGGAAGAGGATGGTGGAAGAATGAATTCCAATTCTTGACTTTGAAAAAAAGTTGCGAATAAGATTAAATTGTTCAGTCATACGGTGTCTTCCAAGTATTCTAAAGCTGCAACCAATAATATGAATATAACATTTTTTCCTTAACTGGGTTATGACGTGAATATGTATCTGTTTCCACTTACAACAGCCACGCAAAACTCTTTTAAGACTTTTTCTAGATAATGATTGAATGGAGCTATAGCTTTGTCAAATTCCATTGCACGCAGAAAAGAAAATAAAAGTTGAAGCAACAAAGGACCGAGTAGAATGGCACACGCACAGAGCATTTATGGTCCTTATTTGTGCATGGTGGGTTTGGTTAGCATACCCATTTTGAAAGGCATTTGGTAGCGACTAATCGAGGATGCAAAATGCATGTAAGAACGAAAAATGCATATGGTGTCCCCATCTAGAACCAAGACTTTGGCCATGTCCATTCTTCCCACGTGGGAGGACCACTCCAACTGTCAAAACGTACTTGGTAAAACCTTTCAACAAAAATAGTGTATATATGATTTGATTTAGTATAATAATTAATATACGTATATGAATGAATACCTATTGGTTCGTGGATGCTTATCACTTTATCCACATGCATGGCCAATGATTAAACTAAGGCAACTAGGAATTCTGGTTGATATTTAATTGCATATTACGTATCTATCTATTGTATAAGCTTCTGATATTAGACCCACCAGGAGAATTTTTAAAACAAGGTCGTCTTTGCTTCTTGCACCTCCGTGCTAGTTCGTGGTTACAATATGAACACACACCATATATGGTCCTCGGAGGAAGAGCTAGCTGGGGATAACATGAAGAGGAATTTTCATTGTCATTTACCGGTGGAGTATTTCTCTGTTATCGTAGGAAACAGATGTATTCATGTTTGTCTTCATTGTTCGTTTCCCAGATGGTCCACTCGCTCCAGCTGTATACATTAAATTATTCATATGAATTTAATTTTGTTATTTTTTTTTTTTTGGGGGGGGGGGGGAATTATTGCACATTATTCTCACTCACTTAACACTTGCTATTTTAATTTTTAATTAATTACTTAACTAATATAATATGTAAACAACGTAATGTAGTACATTCGGGTAACGAGGAAAACAGCGGTGTGGTGTGGGACAATTAATTATTAATTAATTAAGAGGGAAGGAAAAGATCACGTGAGAGAGGCGTGAGTAAATTATGATGAGGATTGTTGTCAGAGTCAGAGGAATGACGTGATCGAGGATAGAGGTGTCAGAAAAGGGCTCTTATAATAAAGTGTTTGCCAGTTCATGGTTAAGGGCGCGAGGCAGTAAATGTACCAAATCTGTGTAATTTTGTTTGTTTTAATCCCAGATTTGGTTAATGATTTACACTGTTATGTTATCACTATTAATTAATTAAATCAAATCAAATCAAATCAAACATTATTATTAGAACAAGAAAAAGGACATAGTACGTGGCAACACCAGATCATACGGGAACATGATTGATGCATGAATTGAATTAAATTAAATAATATAAACGGCAATATTATTATTATTGATATCTATAGATAGATCGATCCATCCATCATTTATCTGTAGGTTAGTGGGCCCCATGGTAGGCAGTGATAGGGACGTGGTGCAGCGTCTTAAGGAGACAATCTATACAGCAGCAATCATTTGTACATGGGATCTTATATTGATCTTCCAATCTCTCTCTCTCTCTATCTCATTCTCCCGATGAAAAACTCCTACTACTGCAAATTTGTGGCTATTATTTAATCCAACAGTGAAATGGGTCCCAAACCAGGGTTTGTCCCAAACGGAAATCAGACAATTATTAGCAGCTCATTGTGATTTTATTCATCCCCGACCCGACCCGACCCGAGCATGGTATTCCCTTCCTACATTGTTACTTGAGTAGTACCTTGAACTTTTTTCCCTGCCCTCTGTGACAGCTGCTTAATCAATATCAACGCTTGCCCTATACTATTACTACCCTTTGCCCAGAACAGAAACCTGCCTAAATCAAACAACACTGCGAAATTAAACATTCATCCCTGCTTGACTGGTTTTGTATTCTAACTCAATGCATTAAATTAACAAAACCTACCAAAGAAAACAGCAAAAGTTTGGTAAGGTAAATTTAGGGGTGCCAATACAATTATATGTAGTGTAAACTGTAAACGTGAGTTCATTCGTCAACTGTTCCTCTCTGCTGTCACCATCGAATTGAATTCTAACTAGTTTGTCTCAAGTTTATGGACGGACTCAATACAGTAATGTTTGGTTTCGTAGCGGAAATGCCTTTAATGTCAAAGTTGGTCTATCTGTCTGAGATGGAGCTGTAACTGTAAGCGCCAGCTAGTATATAGCCTGAAGAAGAAGATTTTAGTTTGCATTTTGGATTTCAAGAAAGATTCGAACTTGAAAGCGCTGACTGAAACTTACACGATCTTTTGATCCCTACACATTAAAGATCTGATCGATTCACCACTAACAAAATTTCTCCTTTTCCCAATATAGTTTATTAATTTCACTAATCCATCAAAACTGATCCATGCCAAAAAGCGCAAACTTAGTAATGTTGGATAACCAGAAATAGGCACCGCATCTGCAGCAGATCCAGGTAACCTGATATCTAGTCACGTATGGGAATAGTAATAGTAGTAATCAACTAAAGTGTATATGTAGCTAACCTAAGGACAGTGTCAGGGCTTAATGAACAAAAGAAACCTTCTTGACTTCTGTCTCCTTGCACAAGTTCAACCCATGTTTTTAAAGAGGCTAACTATAGATTTAGAGAATATAGAGAGAAACCCACATTCACGCCGGCGATTTCCCAATGAGGGTAACATGCAGTTGCAAATTTGCAATCTCTTCTCTTCAATCTAATTTCTGTGTAATGATGACCATTGATGTTACTGCCTCTGCGAGTCATCTTTGTGAATCTTTCTTGACTAGTGGATCTCTCATTTCATCCCTTTCTATGCCCTTTCTTCACTTGCTTTATCTCTTTCCTCTCTCTCTATCATAATTAGCTACAATGTTGTAATACTGTAGCTTTACTTGCTGTTACTATAATAAAATTAAAAAAAAAAAAAGATATAACGAGGGCTGGCAAGAGAAACAGTTATCATGAGCAGCAAGGACGGGCTTGGTTTGTAGTGTAGTAGTGATGCTGGCTACCTAAACGCACGGTGAGTAATTAGGTTGCATTTATTAAACAAATAATTGTTTAATCTAGCTAATGGAGAATATGAGATTACCGAGATGTGAGCAACTGAAGGGACAAGTCGGCATGCAATCCTGCGCATGGAAGCCTCCTTGCTCCCCTTGTTGGACATTATGATGAGACATTTCCCATGCTTTTTTCCCTCGTTAATTATCATAATCATAATCATCACTATCATAATCTTCAACTCGTTCAAGCTTTGATGCTGCCCAAGTATGGGACAGCATACCCTAAAATATTTGCACTCGAGTGACTATTGATGATAATCATGATGATTATGCGCTAACTATGTCTTTACCTTTTCCATTGCTTTTTCTTTAATCACCCTTTTGAAAACTTTATCCTTATATGAAATTATTATAGGAATAACATCGATCTCTCACGCAGGTGGCCCATTACTCCTTCAATCTTAACATAAATTATAAGCGATTGATCCAGAGATGAAGATTAATGAGAATGGGATTTATTGTCGATAATAATATATGATTAGAAGATAATGTGATGAGATGGATCTACAATCAATTGCATTCTGTTTTTTGACCATTCTATCAAAGATGTAACATTTATTTAATTGCATATTGTGGTTTATTCTCGTGTTCATTAAGCTCCCTTTGTAATTTTTCTTTTAAAAAATTGAATTTTAAACCTTTTACAAACTATTAAAATCTCACTATTGTACCATATTTAATGACTTATTTGTAGTTGTTCATTAAAAAAAAAAAATGATTGTGCTTTTTCGTTTTGAGGAAAAAAAAAAAAAACAAGTTTTCTAACAGTCATTAAAGTATCAACACATTTATAATATCTTAATATAAAATTATGAGATGATGGTCGGTCAAGAAAAGTCTTTTGCTTTACATGTGGTCCAAAAATGAATATAAAAGGAGAAAATTGTATTTGGTGGGTTATCAATTTAAGGGATAAGCTGGGGTTATGGATGCCTATCATGGAATGAGTTTTCAGAGGGATGAGTGTGCAATTATAGTGATAATGATGAAGATGATAATAATAATAACAACAATTATATAAATTTGTCCAAAAAAGAATGATGAGAGGAATATATTGACTTTGATTATAGAAGCATATGGGTCATAAAAAAAGAAGAATGAGGATGATGATGAGGATATTGTGGTGTGTTGACCACAGGGACAGACAGATTAGGTTAGATGCCTTCGAACACACTCACCCGTGTGTCCAATCATGCCCCCTCACTCCATGAATGATTTTGTTCCCTTCCCCTTTACTCAGATTACCCATGCTTGTATCTAACCAATCAAAATAAAATAAAATACATTACATTAACAAGATACTCTGATGTTTTAAAAACCTATATCTAGAATTTTTCTTTGGTTCAAAATCGAGCAATATATCTTGTCCTTTCTATTAAAAATTTTAGTGGTAGTATTATTATTTTACGTAAAGTTGATTTGAAATTTGAGAGTCTAATTAAATTATTTTCAACGAAAATGATACGGATCAATTCGATTGAATTTGTTTTTACGTTCGATATGTAGCAAAAATGAATTGAGTGATATATGTAATATTATTTGAAGCTAAAAAACTGCGAGTATATAATTTTAAACCGAGTAAAGCAGCTCTCTGATTTACTAATCAAGAACCATGGGATTCCACGATCATTCATTCTTTCTTCTTGGTCGTCATCAAGATGTTTCACTGTTGTCTTGCGGAAACGAAACCAAATAATTTAGGGTTCTGTATCTTGCCGATAAATAATTTGAGGTGTTTTGGGTGAAGGCAAGGGTTAGAGACAGTGAAGTGGACTGATTCTGTTTTTGACTAGACTGACCTAGACATAGACATAGACCTCTATTTGGCGTTGGGGACAGAGGCTATATCATAGGTAATGGGGGTTTCGGTTTCAACGGAAGGAATGGGATGGTGAGAAGAGGAAGAGGGGCCAATACTATAGGTTGCTGCTAATCGGCGCTGGTTAGGCAGGCACGTCTTTACATGGTGAAGCTGGAGACGAGATATCGTATGTATATATGCATTGCCAGTTCAGCCCAAGCATTAGCATTTTGCTTTGCCTGTGTAGCCACAGTCAGTCTAGTGTCCACAGAGATCAGTTACTAACACTTTTTGTGTCTACGCACTACGACTCATCAATATGCTTCTTCTTCGCTTGTCTACACTTCTCAGATCATATCTTTGCTGCATTTTTTAAGTTTTCGTGCTAGACACAAGACAATGTTATTTACACACAACAGAATGCCATCGACCAAACCAATTGTTTATTTAAATAAAAAAATATCAAGACTCGTGACCTCGACTTCAATGTCATTTGGGGTTTAGACGTGGACAATTCATCTTCGTGGTTCAGCTAGTGCATGTGGGCTCCGGGGTAGGAAAAGCCATTGTATTTACATATTTGGGTTTGGGTGTGTAGGTTAATGGGTTTAAACTTTCAAATAAACAAGACCAAGACAGTTAGTTATCATATTCTATTTTGTAAACCAACAATGGCAAGATGAAGTTGAAACCCCCTTTCGGATTTTGGTTTAGGGAAGAGGTTTTAGTTGATTCATTTTAAAATGAAAACAATCAAATAAGAGCATTAAGATTATATATGGTCGTGAGAAAACTGCTTTCCTTAAGCTTGTCAATTGTCATGACTTAATTTGTCCCGATTGTACTACTACTTTTACAGCAATGTAGCCATTTTCTTTTTGGTGAATTACACCGGGGACTAATAACACGGAGAGTGAGCCCTTTATCATTCCAAGCCCATAATCTTGGAATGAATCCAAACTAAACTTAAGAGCCACTTTTTAAATTTACTATTTACTACTTTCAGGCCTCGTTAAATAACTAAAAGAAGTAAAAATATCCATCCTATATGTAAGCAATTAGATATAATTTAGGAATTTAAGTAATTTAGGTCAAGGGTTCAAACTTTCTCATCTTCGTCTATCAAAAAAAAAAAAAAAAAATTGAAACAGGCTGATAACAAAACCATTAGCATAACATAGAAAAGTAATAAATATGCATTGAGACTATATATTTATTTGTTCCGAGCTCTCATTTTGAGGTACATTATACGTTCAAAACATATGATTATCCTCTTGGCTAGAGCCTAACGGAACTATGACCTATGATGGCTTCGACCGCTTGGTCAATATTCTACGGCAAAATTGAACCTCATAAACTGCTATAAGACTACCATTATTGGATTCTTTCTATATAAAGAAAAGATCCTTATTAATCTAAGATAAATGAATCAGCTACTATTTCCAACATATGTCATTTGGTAATAGAAAGAAAGAACAATAGACTGAGGAACCTACAGATAGGACAGGACAACCATGGTTAAGCATCCATCTAGTAATTTACTTGGCTACATCAAGTGAACGTTCAACTTCCAAGACCAAGAAGTATAATAGGAAACTAAGATCGTGCAGTATGGAGACCAAGTGCATTGGCGGAATATGGACAATCAAATCACTACCTTGACACTAAAAAGAGTCGCTTCTACACTACTACAAGCAAGCCTACAACAACTTTGCTGAAGCAAAATCCGCATTATTCACGGAAATATCTATAGCAAGGAGCTTGAATTGTCTTTCACCTATGCCCATGACACAAGTCTGTATAAGAGGAATAGAATAAAGTTAATAATCCATCATCACATCAAGAAAATCAAGAAAAGAATTTGATTATCATAACCATGCAGAAAAAAAAAAATCTTAGGGAAGGAGTTCTGTTGCCAATTTTAATTTGAATAGCAATGAAAAAGGGATTGTAAAATATGCAGCAAAGAAAATATTTTGGAGCTTAATAATAGAACGTGAAATCTTTTAGTACCACAAAGAAGAGAACTAGTATGAAGTATGAACAATCAACTGAATAAAATTGTATATTAATTAAACGAAGAAATCATGCCAACTGATTGAGAGCAATAACGATGGTGATTAGACAGAATAAAACAAGAACCAGACAGCCACACATCAACATAAACAGAGAAGACACGAAATAAGCAAATCAACGCCCTCTATCCCCATGCTTAATTCATTCTAGATGAATCACCAGATACAATCTCACCAAAAATAACACCAGCAAGTAGTGGTATGTCGTTTATTTAAATATGCTACATGCTAGTAGAAGAAAAGAAAAAATATAACAGTATTTTATGAGACTTATCATTAGAAAAGAATAACAATACCAAATGCAGAAAAAAATAAAATTCTAAAGCTCCGCAATCAGATAAATGAACTTCCCGGCTGTATAAAAACTAAAGCAGCTAGTAATTCTATAGTAAAACTTAGTTTGCCAGAAACACTGAATTGACAAACTCTAAATAGCTGAATCCTTGAACGAGGACATTTTTACCTTATATTGCAACAAGTGAAGAAGTATAAAGTTTCCAAAATCATCTAATAACAATGAAGGATTGCAGTACAAGGAGAATACTTCATAAATATAAAGACATATAAAGGCAGGTAGCACTTACATAACTGTTGGAATATTAAAATCTTGTGTTTTACAGGATACTACTGTAATAAAAAAAAAAAAAAGAAGACTTGTATCAGTTCAACCGCCTCCGCCTTGGGGCACGAGAATCTCCAGTATCCACATCAGAAGCTCTTGAAGGGTCATTTCTCCTCCTGGAAGAGGATGTTGACAAAGAGGACACCATGGAATCAATTTCTATAGCATTGTCCACTTGACTCTCTGAATTTATGACAGCAGCAATGCTTGAAAAGGAATCTCTGTCATCAACTGGTGGAGGTTGTTCCTGGCTTCTACCAATAGGATGGCTACGGAAATATGCCTCAACTAACCTTTCAGCGTTATTCAGCGCTGTTGAAAGAGAAGAAAATGTTGCTCTATGTAAATGTCCTCTTCGGAACCTAGAATGCTGAAACCTGCGGATATCTCCTACTTCAGTGCTAGCAACGTTTTGTGTTAAATCCATTACATCATCTGGGGATGGCCCAGGATTATGCTCTCTCCTCATTCCTCGAGATGTCAAAAACCTACTCAGCAAGGAACTAGTTCTCTCTGCTGTTTCACGTGCATGGTCAGTCTCATGGGGCTGAACTAAATCCCTAGTAAGATCAATTCTACTTCCAATGCGGCGAATCATCTCCTCCACAGGTAATGCATTTCTCTGAATGGTTTGTCTCAGACTCTCAACACGCCTTGCATTAGGCCTAAGAGGGATTTTAAGAGTGGGATCTTCCTCTGGATCAGGGGCATTATTTCCCCGACCATATATTGGGGTAACATTTTTAATTGTCACCTCTCCCTTGCAGACTGGACATTCCTTAGCATCAGAATGCACATGTAGCCATCGATAGAGGCATGGCCAACAAAACAAATGACCGCAACAAGTGACAACAGGATCCCTGGCCAGATCTAAACAAATATTACAATCAAAAAAGCTCCCATCGTTGCCACTACCCTTTTCAACATCATCTTTCTTCTCTGATGTCTCCTCTTCTGTAACACCATTGTTATTTTCACATGCTTTAGGCATTTCCTCTGTTCTTTGCTCAGCCGCCACACTACCTTCACCAACCTGTAATGCATCTCCATTACCAGGGTTGACCAAAAATTGATTTAAATCCATTGAGATGTTTCGGCCTTCAGGTGGGATATGCCGCCATCTCCACCTTTGTCGAGCCCTAAGCCTAACAGATTCGCTAATTCTATGAAGAGGCTCACCAATCCAATCATCCAAGCTCACAGGTTCATTGGTTATGGAGCTAGCTGCTGGCTCTGGACCAGGACCAAGATTCAAATCAAGGTTCATTGCATCCGATGTCGCTTCCTCCATCAAAATTGAATGCCCAAATTAAAAAGATGCGTATTTTACAAAAGATTTTGACGAACCTATAATAGGAGGAAGAAAACTGACAAAAAGGAACCAGAAGACTACTTCACCTCAAATTTTAAGAAAATCCAATGTTAAAAGATCCCGACTTTATTACAATGTTGAAGGAACCAAATAACCAAAGTATGTAATCATTCTGAAGAGTTACGCGAGGGGAAGTTGATAAAAAAATTGAGCATTCATACATGAAGATGCGTCAAATTTGCCACAGGATTGTTCATAAACCCTAACTTCAATCCAAACATGAAAACGGACGAACTAAGATCCAACTAGGAAACTTGACCACAACCAAAATCAGACCCATTCCGAATTCCTTGAATTCAACTGAATTCAATGGAATTCCAATCAAATTGTCCTGGGTGGTTATTATTGAGAACAGAAGCTAGGCTTGAGTATCCCAATATTTGTTCAATAATTACAAGGACGGGACTAGCAGATATTTTGAAAATCATGGTTTTTATTGGGCAAAGAGAGCAAGATATCAGAAGGAAAAAAGGGGGAAAAAAAAACGTAAGAGAAGTAATTTAGAATAAGATAGAAGACCTGGGTTGAGTTGCGAAGGTGGTTGTTGAAGGTGAGCTCGACCTAATTCGAATCATTAGGAGGGACGGGGAAGGGAGCTGAGTCGAGTTATGGCCGAGTAGAGTCAACCATTATTGAGTTGCTGCGGTAAGGATCTAGTGAGAACAAAGAAGAATAGAGAGTTTAGATGAGTGTCCGAGATGAATCGCACGCAAGTCAGACACCTCGCACTCGCAGGGAAAAGAGAGAAAGGAAAGAGAAAGTGAGGAGCAAGAACCGAACGCGCGTTGGCAACTCAGCATGACGGTGCAGACGCTATTCTGATTTCACTCCCAGATTGAGATGGACGGTTGTGATTACGTGTATGATCATCACCGCGACGAGTGGCTTCTATTAAGACAGAATCAGGTGGCACGTTTTCACTGGCTACAACTGCTTTACATATGGAATCAGAGCCATCAGTCAACGATGATAAAGCTAAAAAGTCTCTCCAGTGGCAGTAGATGCAGGAGCAAAGCAACTGATTTATTAAGATTATTTTACCATCAATAACCTTTTGCAGCATAAATACCAAAAGCTCAAAATAATCATATAACAATGTTTAAAAAAACAGATCAGTTTTAGTCAATTACAAATATATTGTATCAATAAATAAATTACTATGTTATTATTTATGTTAATAAAAGAAAAAAGATGTGTTGAGACACTAAATTTTAACATTCAAAGTTTGAAAAAGAGGATTTGGACAAATAATTCTAAATAACTTAAATATTTTTTAAAAAGAGTGAAACGTAAATTCAGTAGCTTTGCCTTAATCGCACTAGGATTTGTTTGTTTATCAAAGTAAACCATGGAGTAATATGTTTTTATGAGATGAAATGGTTGAAAGATATTTTCAACAAGAAGTAAAATAGATGGAATTGAAAATAGTAATTAGATTTCTTTTGACAGTGATAATGTAATTATTAGTAATTGAAAATATCTGATTCATCATTAAAATAGATATCGACATGTAATTGCAGCTTCAATCAGCGTTGACTTTCCGGATTGTTAGGTGTCTAGTTTCTTGCTGGGTTAGTAGAAAAACCATCCGCACTAACAATTTTATAATTAATGATCTTTCTATGTGGTCAAAAAGTTTGTATTTCTATAATTATCCTCAATCAACATTTTCTTTAATGTTTAGACAAACTATGTCCCCTGCCGTGTACATTAATATTAATAAACTCCGAAGAATAAGGAAATAATTGTAATATGAAAAAAAGCGAATCCAATTTAATAATGTTTGCTTTAGTTTGATGACTCAGACAACGAAGAGAATCTTAATAAGATTGGGTTTATTTAGTCCAAACAAAGCAATACAACAACAGAGCACAAACCTGAGATGTGACAAATAAAATTCGCCCACTTTCTCTGTTATGACTTTGTCCCATTTTTTGTCCTTAAAGAAAAGATTTTGTTCATGCATCCATGTAAAGATTAATGAATCAAGGCAAGGCCAGGTTACTGTCCCATTATATCAAATATCTTAAACCCAGTAATTATACAACAGCAAATACGGCGTATGTATGTAATCACCTTCAGCAAAGGCTTCGAGTTCAACTCCCATTAACCTTCCTGCAATTGGATCTGATTTCTCCCTGGCTTCCGGTCAATGGGCTAATGTTGCCCATGTTTATCATGGACCGAGCAAATGCTTGGAAGAAAGCTGTTTGGTTGGAGCTGAAGTTGTTAACAATGGAGATTGTGGCAGAACCATTAGTGGAGAAGAGCTCTTGGTCGGATTGAAGGAGCCCTCTATTGTTTACAAGGTTACTGAAGTAATTGTTGTCGAAGGTGTCGGGTGATGAAGGGTCAAGGTTATTGAGACTGCTCCCATTTCCACCTTGTGGACAAGCTTGCTGTAGAGTGGCCAAATAGGAGGAGTCGAGCGTTGGGTCAGGGCTCCCTGTGCCGCTGAAATTGAATAGTCGGTTGCTGAAGAAGCGACATTGGGCACGCCCAAATGTATGAGAACCTTCAAGGTTAAATCCATTTCGAGTTCATCACTCAAAATAAGCATCCAAAGTTTTGTATATAAACCAGAAACAATCAACATAACAATACTTCCGGATACAAGTCTTGGACGTATTTCTGATACTAATATTTAATACAGGTGTAACCACCTCTCGTATGGCATTCAATTAATAGATTTTTTTTTTTTTTTTATTATGAGTTGATACTTTTATACTTGAGATATTTATATATAACACATCTCTCTTTCTTTTAATTTTTAAAATGTTTTTACAAATTTTTAGTCAAAAGATATTTAAAAATTTTGAGGTTTAAATTATAACGCAATCTCTTAAAAGATAAGAGAAGTTTTTTTTTTTAAAAAACAGTATGTGAATCTTTGCTTTAAAATTCCTTTTCTAGAGAGATAAGGTGCTTGCAATATAAAATAAAATCTCTTAAATTTATGATGAGATTGATTAATATATAAATATATATATATATAAAAAGTTTGATGAGTTATGTTTAAAAAGGTGAATGTATAAATTTTAAATTTTAATATGTAATATATCAAAATATTATAATTCTGTGTCTGGATGGGATTGTATGTTTGATAGCAATGAAACAATTACCTACCAGATAGTGCAACGAGATCAGTTATGTTCAAGCCAACAGCAGCGAACTTGGCTGTGATGTTGGCTAGGCTATCGGTAGGGGCTGGAATAGCGGCATTGGCACCGCTCTGGTTTGCTGTTAAACCGTCCCTTCTGCCAAGTAACACGTTCCATGTAGGACCTGCTCCCTGTAATAATATCATTCAAAATTTCTCATTACAAGTTTATATGCTCAGTGCTCTCTCTCCTAATTAATATCTGTATTACTAACCAAAGACACAGAAGCTTCGGCTGCAAGGGCAACAATATCGGCACAAGAAACGACCCCAGGGCATGAACTTTCAATAGATGACTTGATGTTGTCGACCACATCAAAGCCCCTAGCTGAGTTGTTGTTTGGGACTGCATTTTTTTCACTCAGCGTTATGTTGCCACCCACGTCTAGCAAAACAGAAGCATCACATCCCTGTAAATAACAAAACATTAGTGTATATGAACTCTGTCGATTTGGAATTGTAGTTGCAGATCATGTGTGGTTTTGTGATATTTACGTTAACGAAGCAATCGTGAAAGTGGAGACGAGTAAGGCTTGCTCCTATGCGGGGATCAGATTGCAGAGCCTGCTGAACAGCATTTCTCACGATGGAAGATACATTTGGGCATGTGCTAGAATAGAAGGTAGCACTCAATTGAGCATTCGATGGACACACAGTTAGGGCCAAGAAAATAATGACCAGTGCAAGGGAATAAGAAGGAGAAGAAAACATTTTTTGCTAGTTGTGTGATGGGATTTAGCCACTGAATAATGCTTTAACTGGTATTATATATACATATATATATGAAGAAAAGAGTGTCTTGTCTTCCAACTTTATTATTTGCTTCAAGATGAAGTATTATTGGGGGTTATTTTACATGACTCAGCAACATATATAGTTGATTAAAAGATTTACGTGTACTTAACGGGAAAGGAATAGAGAAAATTAAATAAAATCCACTGTGATTGTAAACTGAACTACTTTATTTATGGTAAAACGTCACACAATATCTTTGCGAGCTTAACAAGAAGACAGGAAAGGAATGCCATGCAAAACGTGATTGAAAGAAAAATTGTACAGCACATTCAATTCAAATCATAAAGTGAACATCAACCATCATTTAGTCACCGACACGTTTCATTTTTATCTAAAATCCATTTAAATAGGGTAATCTTTCTGCTGTTAAGTCAATTTAAGCAAAAAGTGATGTTATCTAGACCTATATCATATGGTTTCTTCGAGTTGGCTCAGTCTTGAGGAGTCGGTGCTACATCTATTCATTAAAGTGCAATGTCACTACAAGTACGATCTTGGTCCGCAATCAGAGGAAATGTACGGTCACATTTTATATGGCATGGTGAGTTTCTAAAAAAGTATCTTCATATTGGTTCTTATCTTTCAAAAATTAACCTAACTATACCATCATGATGGTAAAGAATAATGCAACTTTGATTTCCATTTCTATAAAGTTAGACAGGGTACAGTGTATTATCGATCTTGTAATTTTCTTGTTTTGGTATAAATAAAAAAAAATAAAAAATAAAGAGAGGCTATCCTATTCTTAACTAAGAGCATATTATATTATCATCAATAACTTTGGGTGCAGCCAATTTTGAAACTAAACAGCTCTGCTTATTCTACCATCACGAACTAATGAAAAACGAATGTCAAATCATTTTTTGGATTATTGCAGAATTTCTACTGCAATTAATTCTGCAAAGACCCGAGAAAAAGATATGACATATTGACCATTAGCAGCCGAGTATGTAGTACAGCAGGAAGCTATGGCTATGGCTATGGCTATGGCTATGGGGACGCTGCTTTCATCCCAATCAACATTGTTATTCTTCTTCTCTAGAAACGATATCTCAGGTGTTTGGCGAAGAATGGTGGAAATATAGATGGTGGTTTCCTCTGCTTGTGGGCAAGGTGGCAACACTTTTGTTTGGGACAAAAAGAAAGTGCACAACTCTTTATTACTCGTCTTTGGTTTACAAAATCCGACAATCTTCCTTTGGAAGAACAAACCCTGTAATTAAAATTTCCAATTAATTAAATAACCAATTAAATTTTTTGAATAGAGGATACTATCCGAAAGAACGAGGCCGCCAAGCATGTAATTGGGCTCAATTTGTAGCTTTGAGTTTTGTTTTTTTCATAAGTATGATGCGAAGCCCAATTACTGAGTCGAATGTGAATTTTCTGGGCCCCGGAGAAGGGAAAGTGAATAACGAAGATAACACAGACCGATTCAATGGGAAAAAACACGGGCTGTGTTGTTGAGTTAGTTACACTCTATCCTATCTTGAGGACATTCAAAAGAAGCAGATTCAAGTGAACAAATTAAAAAATTATTAACTACTTTACCTTTGTGTGTTTTTTCAGTGATGGCTTATTATTCTTCTTTTTGGGTCAACGGTCCGAACGGCCCAGAGGCTATTTATGAGGCCCAATAAGTTGACCAGCAAAGCCTTGGAAAATGGCATGGCTTGATAAAGACGATGAGGTACTGGACACAAGTAAATAATTAAAGTACACATCTTTGATATCTAGGAAATGAACCGATATTATAGAATAGCTTTTCTGGTCTATGCTGTCTGTCAGGTTTATAGTTGCAATTCTGAGTTGTCCTTTATTCTTCCAAGCTTTGTTTCTACTCTAGACTGGAAAAAAGTGAAATGAGATAGGTGACAAAGATCAAAATGCACCAAACCGAGAAACAATTATTTATTTAGAAAAAATAAGATTTTCCCTTAATTACTGATTCTTTATATTCTGAACGTTCTTATGTTACTTTAATCCAGTGGGGAGTTCATACAGTCCAGAATGCAATTTTGGAGAATAAATTTTGTTCCACTACTTTCTGTCCCATTTGCGTTTTTTTTTTTCACTTTTATATGTTTTACAATATTGTTTTATAGTTTCTTTATCCAAATAATACAACAGAACAGCAAACGAAATGAAGAATAAGACTGTTCTGTTATCTTGAAGATAATAATAATAATAGTGATATCCCTCGTAAAATTGAAATATTTGCATAATTGAGGAGCAAGAAAAAAAAAAAATGTTCTGCTTTAGGTATAAATCGAACGTACTTGAAAAATGAACATCTTAATTCATTTGGACATCAGAAATTCAGAATGTTAATTTGTGTTCTAAAATCTTTTTTTTTTTTTTGTTTAATTTGGCAAGGCATGTTAGGTTTCATATGGAATTTAATTGGTCAAAACATAAATCTTCAAACTATATAATATTTTGAAACCCTGATGTGATACATCCCGAATATAGTTTGATAAATTTTTGTTCTTCCATTGCCACCCAAAAAAAAATAAAAATTGTTCTCAACTTTCTAACCACTGAAGAAATATCAAATATGGTCAAAATCCCATTTGTTACTTTCTAACTTTTGGCAACAAACACATATAACAGGGCTTAAGTCATATATATATACATATGTCACATTAAAAAATGACACAGAGAAGTGTATTTATTTCATTTTAGGTAACTAGTATCATAATTGAAATATAATAATTACATTACTATAAAAATAAAATCACATGACATAAAATAGTGAAAAAAGAAATTGAAAACCATATAGGCGTGTTTGTTTGAGAAGTATAACCGTTGGGGTGGGGAGGTGGGAAAATTGTGGTACGGTACCGGTAAATAAGAAAATGGTGAATAAGAAAGGAGGCATGGAAAAGCAGGGAGTACAGTGAGGAATGGGGGGAGCATCCATCCCGGTCCTTGTTAAGGAGGGTCGGGTGGTGGGGGCCCACCGTCCCCATTCTTAAAAGTATAAACGATAAAACCACCCGCACCCACTTCCCTTCCTCTAATCAAATTTGTTTCATATTCTCTTTCTCTTTTTTGGTATTTTCTAGTACTACCCCTCTCTTCCACCCTGGCATCCCTCGTCCGTACTGTGTCTCCTTTCTCTTCCTATCCTTCGATTCCCATCTCGCCCTCGACTACTGTCCCAACCGGTCACTCCCTTCGCACGTGCTTCCTCCTCACCCATACAACTCTCTTGTTTCTGTGGTGCAACAAATAAAAGTTAGAGAGAGAAAACAACAGCAGCAATATATATGGAGAGAGCTTGAGATAGATACAGAAAGAGAGAGTGTGTGTATGTTTCTGGGTGTGAGAGTTGATGATAAGAGCAGGAATTTTTCTTGGTCTTTGGAGGATGTTAGTATGTGGTGGATTCTCCTTTTTCTCTCTTTCTCCTTTCTCTATTTTTCCTGTGAAATCTTGAAGTAAAAGATCAGTTCCGGGTGCGAGCGTTGCTGGATTGGTGTTTTTCTCTCTAAATCTCGTGAAATAGCTGCAATCCTATCTTGCACCGATGAGGATCCGGAAAAGGCAGGTTCCTTTCCCTCTTTCGTCTCTATCGCCAGTGCCTCTCTCAGATCCCCACCTGATCAACCGGTCGCCGGTGGTGCAACTCAACGATGCTACGCCACCTGAAGTAGACGCTCCGGGTACAACAGCCGTCCGCATGGATCGTCAGCCGTCTGATCAGCAACTCCCACCGATCGGGAAAGCAAGGGACGGCTCGGATTCCTCCGGTAACGCCAGTGAAAGTGGGATACCCAAGGAGGAAGTCTCTTCGGTTAGTGAAATAAATAGACAAGCTCAGTCTCACATCATTTAATTTTTTGTTTATTTTTCGATTTGTCTTTTGAATTTTATTTTGTGTGTTTATAGAACTGCACTTTGTCCCAATCTGCAGTAAGGAGTTGGCGTATTAAAATTTTGCTTTTGATTTTACACCAACGATAAACGAGGCAACCGTGTCTGAGTGGATCTATCTTTGCTGTGATTTTGCAGGAGATGAGCCCAAGGAAAGACCAAAACGGAGAAGGAGGAGAGAAGACCAATGATACCAGGTTAGAAAAAAAATAATTTTAATATTAAAATAAAATTTACAGTCTCTTCTTTCATGAAATCTCGTAGTAAAAAAGTTGAAAAGATGGAGACCCATAACTCGATTCTATTTACGCAGTATCCCCAAAGAAAAAAGGGGAAAAAAAAAGCATTTTTTTCCTAAAGAAATAGCACGCACAGAAGAGAAAAAATACCGTGAGTGGAAATACTGTTGAAAGTAAGCGTTTTAAATAAGAGGTTGGGGTAGCCACCATATCCATATCTAGCGGAGCGTTTCTTTTTCTCTAAATTGGCTAACTAGCATAGCCAATGACCATGAAGTGCACAAGTAGCACGGAAATGCTGGTCCCCCAGCTACATTCCATGCTGTTTTTTCAACTTTGAATAATATTACACCCCATTTATTTTCTACTTCCCTTTGGCTGTAAATTTTATGGATGCAGTTGTGGGTCTTGTTTGTTTGTAGGAGAGGAGGCATCTTGGGTTCGGAAACATCCGCTGAGGTGCTCCCACCGTCAAGCCCTTCCCGACAAGCTGGTAAAAATTATCGAAACTGTTTGACGATAGTGCATGAATCTGTGGGCTGCTGTTGAATTTGTCGTTTAATTGTAAATTTTACTAGATGGGAGATGGTGTGACGGGGAGAAAGCTATTCCGTTGAAGAAACGAAGGGGCACCTTCGACGTGTCGGAGAATAATAATAAGAAGATGAAGACGAGAATGAAAACGAAAATGAACAAGAAGTGTTCGACTTCGACTTGGACGCAGAATGATAATGAAGTAGAAGACGAGGAGGAGGAAGAAGAAGAAACCAAACGGGATCTGAACGTTGGGAAGAAGAGGACAAGAGGTAGTGCACTCATGGAAGGGTCGCGGTGCAGTCGTGTGAATGGGAGGGGATGGAGGTGCTGTCAGCAAACCCTCGTGGGTTACTCTCTATGCGAGCATCACTTGGGAAAGGGGAGACTTAGAAGCATGACAAGTGTTAGAAGCCGATCTGCAGCCACCACGACTGATACTAGTACTGCACCAAAGAAGAAGGAGCCTGTTTCTGTTTCTGTATCTGTATCCGAAACTGACCTTATACTGGTCGCAGCAGATTTATCTTCATCTGATCCAGAGAAGAAGCAAAGCAAGTTTGGTGCTTTGGGCAATGACGACGGTGAAGAGAGTGAGGAAAAGAAGCCATTGATCACAACGAAGAAAAGAATGAAGCTGGGAATGGTAAAAGCGCGATCTATTAGCAGCTTGCTGGGCCAAACAAACACCAACGCTGCCGAAATTGCTGTAGCTGAGAATAACAAGTAAGGCGAAAACAAGTCAATAAACTGTTATTTCATGTACTTTATCTTATAAAAGGAAGTTACTTTTGGGTGCAACTGCTTTTAATTCAACTGCCACAGGTGCTTTGAATCTAAGTGTTTTCTGTATCATTGATCCTTCCTTTTCTTAGCATATATACATGTTTTTGTTGCTTTCTTCGTGTTACTTTTCTTATTAATTTCCAGTTTCTCTTTTTCGGTGATGGGATTATTAAATTATTTGATTGGGCATGCACTGTTTTTTTTTTGGCAGTTGATCAGTGCAATGTTTTTACTACTATCTCCTGGTTTAATTAATTATCCAACAGATTTTATAGTTTCCCAGTTGGCAGCATTATGCCCATTGTTTGTCCTTTGACCAAGGAAACAACTACTTGAACTCCATCGCGTGAAAAATTCTTGATAATAATTATAAGAAGCCAAGTTCACGATTTAATTAGAATATACTATTTTGCGCAATTAATTAATTAATTAATGTATGATTTGCTTGAGATCAAATGTGATTTGGACGAGTTAACGTTACTCTAACATTATAACTTTAACATTTGAATTTGATCTTGTCTCAGGCTCTCCAAATTAAAATTCTTAAATTCCTCGTTTATAATTAATTAATTTATTTATGTATGGTTTGGTCTCACTCGAATTCCAAAAACATTGGACGATCATTTAATAAACACGCGATCATCATTTGTGCATAACTAACATAATCCAAAAACTAAACAAGCAGAAGAATATTATTGTCATTTTCTTCTCTTTTTTATTGGATAAGGGAATATTACTGTCATTTTCTATATTTGGAATATACTATCACGAGTTTAATTTCTAAAACATAGAATTTCTAATTTTGAATAGCAATATTGTTCTGTTTAATTTATTCTATTGGTGTTTTATTTTAGTTGGTTTCTAATGCTGGTCATTTAAGCTGAAAGGGTTCTTGTGGTATTCTCCAACGACGGATTTATTATATTAATAATTTACATTATTACAACGATTTTGCTTTTGGAAAAAAAATATCACCGGCTATGAGAGAATTTATTTTGAGTGTTTCCGTTCCGTTGGAGAGCATCTCTTTATTCGGATGGATCCCAATTCTCTGTATGCTTTTCTCTCCCAAGACATAAGTTTACGTATGTTTCTTGCTACGCAGTTCAAGTTAATTTAATGGTACCCGAACCGGAGATTTGTTCTCAGTTATTACGATACAAGGTTATCCAGAAATACATATGTATATATATATATATATTAAATTCAATCGATTGCTGTATTAGAAGCACTACGAAAGGGATTTGTTGAAGTCAAAGAGAAAAAAAAAAAAAAAAAAAAAGCCACCGATCGATGGGCTGTCAAAACTTGGCAGCTGAATTATTGTTTTTCTCAGAAGAATTAATTTCTGTTACACATTGCGTTGCATGGATGATAAATGAGTTGAACGTAGGATTTGTGAAAGAAAAGGAGAAGGTTTTGTTTTGGGTATGCGGTGAACAAGGTAAAGTTTTGTGGGCAAGCAGAAACAGAAGCAGCCTCTATTAAAAGATGAGAAGTAACGTAGACCCCAATGATATATTAAGATGTCCATCGATGAATGAATAAAGCTCATAAAACGCAAGTTTAGTCAAATGCGTAAGTGAAGGAAACACGTTCTCCATTATACTGTACGTTTTTAGCATGTAGCGAAGCGAAGGGTGCGTGGTTTCCATGTATTTTCCAAGAAAAAAGTTAAGGACGCGATCGCTGGGCTGGCTGGCTAGCTACCTAAGCTTGACACGGGTCAATTCCAGCATAATTAAGGTAGACCCCATCACTGTTCTCTCTATCCAGCACCTCTAAATCAAATCAAGTTTTATAACCTTTTATGAACTCGATCTGACTTGACTGGCTATAGAGAAACCTCGGAGATCATTAATTGTAATGGCACCGATCTTACGTTGATTCATTCAATTCAATGCCTTTTGAAAAGTTTTGTCGACCAATAAATCATTTCCCTTTCGAAGGCTGTTCTTCTAACCTGCTTAATTTACAGACTATTGGCGGCGATAGTTGGATTTTGGGATGCCTACATCTAAGAAAAATTTTAGTTAGGAGTTCACGAAATGTAGTGCATTGTCATTGGTCAAACCAAATACAACTTTAGTACTTAATCACAAAACGATGCTCGTATTGCTAATGTGTGCGTTCTAAGTGGTCGTGGGTGCTA
Source organism: Bauhinia variegata (assembly GCA_022379115.2). Taxonomy (NCBI): domain Eukaryota; kingdom Viridiplantae; phylum Streptophyta; class Magnoliopsida; order Fabales; family Fabaceae; genus Bauhinia; species Bauhinia variegata. The sequence continues at coordinate 17,665,843 of CM039438.1, forward strand.
GAGAAGGAATACCTGATTGCATGTACATAGTTTGATGCTTAGAGGTGAGGGCGGTTCAACTGTTGTTTTCCATTACATTTAAGTATTTGGGCTATTTACCAACTAGAGTGGAGAGCAAGGTGTGCGATAAATAAATGAGGACCCACTGGCTAGAATAGAATGATTTCCAAGCCATTCCTGTGCTTTTCATTATATTGATTTCTTTCTTTTTAATTTCTTTGGAGAAGAAAAAAAGGGAATATATTCTTTTGCCGAATATGAAAATTCAATTTTTTGGGTATAATTGGTATTACGATATTTGCGTTTCTGTGGCTGAACCATTAAATGTGACACAGATTCTTAAGGATGGGACGATGACTGCTGGGATGGAGACCCTATCCCGGCACTTGACAAAACCACAAGATCCCAATCGCCAGGCTGATTCAAATTAATATCTTTGCGGAAACAAATGAGCCAAAACCAATCTCTGCAAATTAGGTTCACGCTTTGTTGGAGTTTCAATTAGTTGAAATATATAGTTTCTTACAAGAGAATTGCGTGTTGCTTTTAGCTCTAGAATTATTTTTGGCATGAATAAGGGATGACATCTTTTTTATGCATGGCGTGCTACTCTGAGTCACGAGTGATAGTGATCCAATTAGTTAGTTATTGTGAGAATAGTCTAATTAAAAAGGTTGCTGCTTAATTACAAGTGAGTAAAAATAAAAAAGGTTCAAGGGACCCAACCCAACAGCAAAGCGAGTGACTGAGATAACATATTGAATTGCATGTGGGCAGACGGCCCACCAATCAGACGCCAGACGCCAAACCAATTAGACTTAGTAAAACAGCAAACAGATCATGAGTTGCGAGATTTAATTTTGTTATTCTATTTTATGATACAGCATCTCTTCAGTTCCTGATTGGTTGGGTTAAAATATATATCTTCCATTTAAGGGCAAAAGCAACCGGGCAGCACAAATAGATAAATGTGTGTTGAGAGCTGATGGCCAGGCTGGTGCCTAGCTACAGCACAAAGCCACGTACAAGAACATTTGAGGGGTTGAATTCTTGCTCGTTAATGATGGAAAGCAACAATGATTTGATAATTGATTCAAGCTTGGCCACACATGCACCTTACCCTCAAGGCTTGTACTTGTACTGTATATATACAATCAATTGATGGATATATGGTTTCCAACAGTCTGGTACGCTGTATAACAATGGTGGGACTCTCTGCCTTTGCTACATACACAAGTCTGTTTTCATTCCGTAATCATTATCACCATATTTCTGATATCGCATCACAATGCTGATGGCGCAGAAAGCATGTTATAATTACTAAATCCTCTTCTACTTTCTCTTGACCAACACAACATATATTTGTGTATATACAATTAAAAAACACAGCCTTTGTTAAGATCTCATCGAAAATTTAGATCCACTGATATCTGTTAAAGCAACTGCAAATGAGGGATATGGGACCAATATCAATATGGTGGAAATGCCAAGGCCAAAATAATGGATTATATATCAATCTTGGATTAAACCTGCTTCTTAATTGACCTAAACACCTTTAATCGCCCAAGTTAAGGTCACACATGAAACCTTGGCAGTAATTTTCCGATATCTCGTGGTACTGCCGTTGGTTGGTCATTGCTGAGGCAATGCAGTGATCGTTGGTTTCAAATAATTGAACAAAATTCATAGCACTGTGTTGCATTCATAAGCTAGCACAGCATATTGATCATATATCGCGCGCACTTCAATTGCTCTAATACATAAATGGCAATGGCTGGTTTATTTCTGGAGAAACTGTATTGCGCATGGGATTGACTATTCAAATTAGGTTTTTTTGGCAATTAGGTATTAGTATTTAATCGCAGAATTTATTGTTTAAGTAGTAGCAACTGGACAATGCAAACGCCAATAGATTTGAGCTGGTTGCCACTGTCATCTCATCTCTCATTTATTGATATGATATAACTTTAACGTCAAAAGGGTTGGTTCGCCATATAATATAAGATTGCTTTCGTTCCTTTCCCACTGTACTCGGCCGGCAATTTTTACTCTTGATTTTCCTGTCTTGTTCCAACTGGTCAGAGGAAGGTACAAACACCTTTACAGAATTTGGATGCTTATAATCTTGATATCATTATTCGCCGACTTCAATTCTGTACTGTACCTTGACCAACAGCCAAAACAAATACTATAAAAAAAGACGTACTCACTTTTTACCCTTGACAAAGCCTGCCAATATCCCATTCCCGTTGCTATCCAAAGGAAAATATAATAATAGCATTAGCAGCTATTACAAGACAAAAAAACAATAGTGTGTATTATTATTATTAAACCTACTTTATCTCCTTGGTTGTTGTGGCATTGATTGGTTGTAATGTAAGTGGATAGCTAGGCAAACTATTCGCAAAAGGACTAGGTCAAGTTTTGCTCACAAACTAAGATTGCTCAAGATGACCATGCCAATTGCTCCAAAGCAACAACTTGAACCCTATAACCTAGTAAAAAATAAAGCGGAAGTAGGAGGGTCTCTCCAATTGCCATCATACAATAAATATATAGAGCAGAAATACTATTATGAAAAAAAGAAAATTGCTTTAATTTTCAACAACGTTGTGTGCGCGCACACCTATGCACGGTTCTTTGTTAATATAGATTCAACTGCTGGGAACAAATGTTTCCTACAGTAATAATGGAAGCAGCCCTATACCTATGAAATTAAACCGCTTTATCCTTTATCCAGGTACTTGTACACTAAAGGCAGCAAGGTACGAACTTCCTCCAACCTGAACAGCTGTATCTTGCCTGCAACAATTAAGGGAAGCAAAAAAAAGAGACTTAATTAAAACCATATAGAAATTGATCAATTTGAATGAACAATTCATAGCTCTACCAAAGAAAATAATTAATTATATGTAGGGTGCAGTGGAAAAATTTGGGCTTACTGATTCTGGCTTGATGATCTGCCAAAAGTAGTTTGTTTATTCAATAATGCTTCCTTCATCCGATTCTGTTGTGCCACAAAGAATGAATCAAAGCTTAGCCATTTATAAAGACCAAATGGTTCATTGGCTTGTCCGGAATCGCTCAACATTCTCTGTGGCATTGGCTTAGAAGTTATGGCGCCGTAGCCATTTGTTCCTTTAAGATTGCCAACTTCCTTTTTTGCTTGGTTTTTTGGGATCATAATTCTTGGCCAAATCTATTGAAAATAGTGCCTCGCTAAATTGGTAGCTTGCACTAACTATATCAGAATGTTGGGTCAATTTATCTGTTGAATTGCCAACGAGGCCTGGTTCTGTTTCTTGTAATTCAACAACTTTAGCCGTGTTGTTCCGTACTATGATAATTCTGCAAAGCCTTGATATCGCTGATATTTCCCCCACCGGTTTGCTGTGACGCCAAATGCATCAGCTCATAGCCTATGGCTATGTCAGTTTCACCGATTCTCCCGTTGAACTTCGTAGAGGCCAGTTGGGTGCTAGTAATCTGCCAAAATAAAGTATTTGATTTGTAGAAAGATGGATCTTCAACTGACTTGGGCTCTAAATTTTGAATGGCAACTCTTGCATTGATAGTAATCTTTACCAGATGGAATATTGAGGTTGCACCCAGAGCAGGTTAGATGGGTGTGGTTGAAGGCTGTAATTGTAAGGGACGTGGATGGCAAAAGTGGGAAACAAGGAGCTCCTTATTCTCTGTTGCTGAATGGGAATGGGATTCCATCTTCAGTTTTCATCAAACTATCTTAACCTCTGCCTTGTTTGTGACACTACTCTTGTGTCTTATGTATATCGGCTTATGTTTTCTATGTTTCCTTTTACATATATATATATAGTTTGGCGGGATATCATCAATTATCAATTATACTAATAGGTAAAGCTGGCTGTTGTAATTGTAATTTCACTGTCTCTTGAAACACTTTGGAGTTAATTGCCTCTCTGACTAATTCTTGGAATATTTTTCGAATGTATTTTTGTGAAATTTCCGGCCGAAACATGCTAACTGGAATAGAGTTTAATATTTTTACTACCATACGTTTCGCTCGTATATATGTTAGCATTATTTTCTTTTTCTTTTTCTTTTTTTTTTTTTAAAAAGAAGTTTGATATTTCTCCCTTTTCACTGCATTTTAAATATTATCTTCACTCTTCGTAATTAGTAACTGTAAAGTACTTATGAATAATCACAAGAATAAAATATAGATAATTAGATAATAACTCGTGTAATTTTTATTTGTTAATAAATCCAACTAGAGACAGAGGCTCGACACTTGTCGCACAAAAGCTATTGGAATTTGATAGGTGGAAAATTCACATAGTGGTGTGTGGGGTGGGAAGACTAGCTATTTGCATGTAAGGAGTGGCTCGCTATGGGATATGGACAAGTAACATTGAGTACACCACATGTTCGAGTTCTGTTCCATAGGCTATAATTAAAGTAAACAAATGATTTTTATATATTTCTTCCAATCGAATGAAAACCACATGCATGGCAATCTCTGTTGGTGTATAATCTGAAAATAGAAAGCTAGAGCCACATGTTGTGCTTGGCAGCTTGGCTTCTAATTCCCAGTTTAAAATACGAAACAAGCATATGAAAAATTGTATATTTCACATACCATCACAAGATTCCATATGCCACAGCATTTTCACTTTAATTTATTATCGTCTCCATCCATAGCTTGATTTTATGTTCTTTAATATGTACGTATATAGTGATAGTTACAAATCTACCAAATGTTGTAACCATTTTATATATATATATATAGACATAGATGAATTCCAAGTTTTTAAACGTTTATAAAGATAAAAAGTACCTTCAACGTTACTGTCGAAAAAAGAAATGTAATAATATCGCATTCATTCTATTCTATTTAGATATAGTAAAAGATGATAAAGGAAACATAGAAAAGCCGAAATGTCTCATGGAGATGACCAAAGTGGAAGAGTCTATACTATAGGGTTTGTAGAAAGCATATACTTCGTATATTTTGCTATATAAGTTTTTATTCTTTTGGCAAAACTAGCATTGTCTGTTGAGGGGCTATCGAGGAGTCATTGGATTTAAAGTCCAGATCATAATATATGTATATATGAACAAAGTATATGCCTCGTCAACTACAAGGAAGGATCCATTTGAAGTTTTGTTTCTTTTCTTCATTTTATATTTATTTTCTTAAGAAATAAAGCTATTTTATCTTAGAGAAACTTACTATCCTCTCAGAAATCTTAATAATTTGTATAGTTATGAATAAAATTTGAACAAGAAAGGTTCCTGCAGAGAGCATAGCTAGTCAATGTATAATCATTGATACGACCATTTGAAAGAAGGAATAAAGACAGGAAAAGAGATACTTGTTTATCGTGTGGAAGTTCAATGTACCTTTGTTGGCTTTATGCTCTTTTGCATTTTTATGTGACGAATCTAGTCAAAAACCGGTAACCGGTGGCCGTGTTCTCATGATTAAGAGAGAGTCTAATTAACCAATGCAGGTGCAGAACCATTTTAATTACTTGGACTTAATGGAAGTCATCAACTAATCATATACTATATTGAGAAATCGCGTGTGGACATATATAGAAAATTGAAGCTTCTTATTATGGCTTTTTTGGGCATTATTTCATCGAATTCAACGGTAACTCGATCGGTTGTCGCACCTAATTAGTCTTAGAGATCCGGATTATCTGCAATCGACTTGCTAATCGTCTGATCTACTTAAAGCTGTACAGTCAACATAACTTTAAATAAATTAGACGACAAACAATCGACTACACTGTACAATCACTGCATTTGTTTCCTTAGTCTTAGTATGGCCCAATTTTTTCCTCAACATATTGTTTTTGTTAACTTGTTCTTTAATCATTAACTAGTTCGGGTCATCCAATGTATCTATCGTATGGGTCCAATGGGTAACCTAGTCGTGGCTCGCCAGCCAGCCAGCCCAACAGTCGGAATAACCAATCTTATCTCAGTGGCCTAGCCTAGCCGCAACTGCAAAAATTATATCCATAAATTAAAAAAACTCAATCTTATCCGCCGGGAAGGTTGCATTTTGCACATGTTAAATGGTGATTGGAAGTCAGGTCAATCTCTAGAAATAATGATGCACGGTTGACGTCATGTGCTGACGCTAGCTCCTCACATACAGCTGTATTATGCAACAATAATAACAATTTTAATTGTCTCCTTCTAGCAGATATTGAGAGATTTGCTGTGAAATATTGTGACGTCAATTCTATTTTGTTAATCATTAATCATATTATAAAACCATGAGTTTGATTCATTCCAACTTGCCTCTCACACAGGGTTGATTTAATTTTTGTGTAATAACTAATAATTGTTTAGTCACTGAATTTTAAACTGTTTTCATAAATTAGTGTAAATGTAAATAGTATTTTAAGAAAAATGAAAAATGATACCGAAGGAAAAGTCTTGGTTCAATTATGCCGGCTTAGTTAGATAAGGCATTCTGGATCACTTTCACTATTTAAAAGGTCTATCATCTCTCCCAATTCACAATCACAAATAAAAAAGAGATTAACCTAGAGTGGATGGTGAAGAATAAATAAATATCTATATGCAGTAGCCCCATCTCTGGGTATCTCTGCTCTGGGTGATAGCTACACGTATCGGGATGGTTGGTCCAGTTTTAACTGTAGATGGCACACGACACGCGTCGCTCTCACCTGGAACGGAGCTCCCCAGAGCTTCTGATTTCTGATCACTCTCTTCCTTCTCTGTCATTCCGAGGTTTCGCCCCGATCTTATGTTAATGTGAGAGTCCTGTGAACTGTGTTTAAGATACCCGATTTCTTGCTGCTCGTCATAGATCGATGGTTTTCCCTTTTTGCTTCAACATTCATGTAAACTGTTCTATTGGTGTTTCATTAGTTGTAGAAAAATAAACCTGAAAAACGACAGAGATTAAGAAAGAATTTTTTTAACACGTTCAAGAATATTTTAGACAATTTTCGTACAATTATATGCACCTTAAAGATACAAATGGATTCTCTTTTTTGGAAAAAAGTTTCGCGGAGGTCACATAATTAGTTGGGAAGACAATTTTGTTTTATATACAAATTAATAACAATTTATTTGTTTTGGGATGTATCTGTTCGATTTTATGTTTCCAACTTGGAAGCAAGTTAGTTATTCTTTCAAGAATCAAATTTGATGTCAAAATAAGTATCACTTTTTTTCCTTGATTTAACCTGAACCAGCCGTGTTGCGTTGTACCGAGCAAAGAGATAAGCTTGAACATTTGAGGCATGTGCACCACTTGTGTTCCCTTTGGGAATTTGAACTTCAAATGGGCAGTGCTTCACAAGCCTTCATCTCCTTCGCCAAGTCAAGGCTTCTATTTGCCAAATCTGGATCCACCTTAGCTAGCTGCGCTGCACTGCACTGCACTGCCTCGCACCATCACCCATTTGATGCTCACCTATATTCACCCACATCTTTTGCAACGCATTCCAAATATATGTATATATATAGGGTTTCAAGCGAGTGTTTGTGAAGAAAAATTATGCCAATTCGACCTTTGCACGCGAGAATCATTCGTTTGTAATGGGTTTGCTATTGTAAGCATCCTCTCCATCTATGCTACGATCAAGAAGAAAGCAAGTAATCTGGGATGCCCGTGGCTGCGGTGAAGGATGCGCGGTGGCTGGCCCCTTGAGTGTAGTGGATCCACCCATGCAAAAGGGTATTAATTGTTTCTTGGAACAATTTAGAAGGAGTAAAAGCTACTTGTCTTTTTATGCCATGACGAAGGATAGGTGCTAGCTGGATGGATCCAGGCCTCTCTCTCTCTCTCTCTGTCACAAGGCTGGGCTGGTATGACTATTTCCTAACTTGCTCTAACTCGTTTACACAGCTCTAATATTATATTGATGTGGTCTCGCAAATCTGAGAATTACCTTGATTGTCTTGTATAACATAACCCGTGCACTTATGGTCAAAAACATGTTTGGGAATCTGGGATTATATGCTCAATAAAGTAGAAGACAATTGGTGTAGTTTTGTTAATAATATAGTTTCAGGATATAGCTCGAGCCTCGAAGGCCGACGATTATTGCCTAGGTTAAGGCCTCTGCTAACATGCCCAATGTAACAGGGGATCAACTTCCATGGCCTCACTAAAAACTACTCTATGAAATGTCTTGTAATATCTATAGCATGGGACATAAGTTATGGTGTCAATAACCTGGTCTTTACGTACGTAAGTTAATAATTGAACCACATTTCACTCTTTATTTACAATGAGGGAATGACTACCTTGTTCCTATGTAAGTTTATTGTTATGTGATTTGTGTTTGTTCATAATATATGTACGGGTAGCTTTGTCCAAAATGTCTAGGCATTTGGTCATGCACACGCTCTTTGTCTCCTTCGCTAATCCTTCCTCTGCTTTGTTGTGACCGAGGCGACGACTTCTATTTGCCAAATCTGGGTCCACCCTAGCTGCGCTGTACTACGGGCACGATGTACTCTCACACCCACTTACATCGATTCAAAGACATTACATCAGTCACTTGGAGTGCATCTAAATAAAATCCTCTTCGCTCTTGTAGTGCCTTGTTAATAAGATTCATATTATACTCTGTTAATCATCCAATTCATATTTTGTAATACATACTCTAATAATTCATCGTTCCTGCATAAATTTACACACATATACCACAAAAAAAATTATCAATATATACTACTTTAAAAAATATTTACCAATATATACCACTTTTTCAAATATCGCATTATGGTAATGCGATATCTGAATAATATCGTATCACTGTAATACGATATTTAACAAAAAAATTGATAATTTTTTAATATTACAGTACGGTAATGCAATATTAATTAAAAAATTAATTAATTTTTTTTATAACTAAAATATAAAAAAAATTATAAATTTTTTTAAATATATATACAATATCCCAAAAATTATCACTAATATATACCATTTCTATAAATATTTACTAATATATATTACTATTAATAAAATTACATTATCCAAAGACATTGTTATCTCACAAAATCCCTCAATTTATCTTCCAAAATTAACTCAACACCATGAACAGAAGAAAGTTCCCATCTTGGTCTATTTCCATGGCGGAGGATTCTTTTTTGAATCTGCCTTCTCCAAGCTCTACCAAACTCACTTCACCAAATTCGTTTCTCAAATTGATGTCCGAGGGTGATGCAATTTTATTAATAGTAATATATATTATTAAATATTTATAGAAGTAGTATGTATTAGTGATAATTTTTTAGATATTGTATATATGTTTAAAAATTTTATAATTTTTTTTTTACATTTTATTTGTAAAAATATAAAAAAAATAATTTAATTAATTTTTTAATTAATATTACAGTACGGTAATACGATATTCATGAATATCTCATTACCGTACTACGATATTAAAAAATTATCAATTTTTTTTATCAAATATCATATTAGGGTAATGAGATAATATCGTATCACCGTAATACGATATCTAAAAATGTGAGATATATTAATAAATATTTTTAAAAATAATATATATAGATAATAATTTATTTATTTTTTGTGATATATGTGTATAAATTTCTCTTGTGTGCTCATTTTCAATTCTTTGTTCTAGAAAGGCGACGCTGATGTGATATCCTAAAGTCAACTTTGGGAAATTAGTTATTAACTTTCCCAGTAAAAGTTTGACCATCACTTTCGTTACATCACGAATCGTGCCAACATTATCAAAACCAAACTGGAAAATCCATTAAGAGGATTAGATCCTGATCTTCCTTTCTTGTCTTGCAAAGGGCAACATTTTCAATTCCTCTATTTTGGTCAGTAGCAGATTAATCTTTTCCATTGATTCACAGATCTTGTATTTCTTCCATCTTCACAATGCTAAGGCCTGAGCATTTGATGAAAAGGATCAAGGCGTACTTTTCTCGGATAGTTTTGTGTCAGTTGCTAGGAATGATGTTGAGCAGCGCTCTTGTCCAAGTTGGCTGCTTGTCTTTCGGGTTTCCTATCTTCCAACCAGAGAATGTAGGTGAATTAATATTGAGCAGAAATTCACAAGTATTCTCAGATGCCATCCAAGTAACCCCTGATCTTAGCCTTGACATGATTAATGTGTCTGGACGGGCTTTCTACAGGGAACAGTTGAAGCTATGGGACAGCCGGAGAAGTGTGAAAGCTTCATTCAATTCGAGCTTCGTTTTGAATATTAATCCCAGAACCTCTCCTGGTGGTGAGGGATTAGCTTTTATATTAGCCGGTCACACAACTCTTCCGGATAACAGTGCAGGGAAATGGCTTGGAATAGTCAATCAGTCAAGCATAGGGCTAAGCGACGTGATTGCAGTGGAATTTGACACCAGAAAGAGCTACCCAGAGGATATCGATGATAACCATGTTGGGGTCGATGTTAAAAGCATCTATTCAATCCAGCAACAGCCTCTTGGAGCTCATGGGGTTAATCTTTCAGGTGGTACTGATATTACTGCTACTGTTCTCTTTGATGCCGAATCAGGAAAATTGACAGTTCTTGTTTCCACGTTATTAATGCTCACAGTGGATCTAGATCTCTCTAAACTGCTTCCAGAGGATGTATTTGTAGGATTTTCTGCTTCCACTGGGGTTTACACCCAGCTTAATTCAATAAGGTCATGGAATTTTTCCAGTTGGGAGGTTCATATAGAAGAGAAGGATCCGAATCTAATATGGCTGTGGATCTTGATTCCAATAATTGTGCTTGGGGGAATAGCTGCCGTTGCTGCTATTTGTTACATGAAAAGAAAGTGCAGAAAGGAGCAGGGGCTGGATGAGGATCTGCAGATAGAGCTTCAAATTAAAAGCTCATCAAATGCTCCACATAAATTTCGTCTGAAGGAGCTTGTTTCTGCCACAGAGAATTTTAACTCATCAAACAAGCTTGGGAAAGGAGGTTTTGGGACGGTTTATAAAGGGACACTGATGAATGGCAAGGATATTGCTGTAAAAAGAATTTCAAAGGATTCCCGTCATGGGATCCAAGATTTTTTAGCAGAGATCACAACTATGGGTAATCTCAATCACAAGAATCTGGTAAAATTAATTGGATGGTGCTACGAGAAAGCTCAACTTTTCCTTGTGTACGAGTTCATGCCAAATAGAAGCCTAGACAAATTCATCTTTTCCGGCAATATCCCATCTTCTGCACAGGATTTACCTCTGAGTTGGGAAAGAAGGCATAGCATCATATGTGGGGTGGCTCGAGCACTAGACTATCTCCACAATGGGTGTGATAAAAGAGTACTACACAGAGACATTAAACCTAGCAATGTGTTGTTGGATTCAGAGTTCAATTCTCGACTTGGGGATTTTGGCTTAGCTCGCACCATTCAAATAAGTGACAAAACTCACCATTCGACAAAGGGGATTGCTGGAACACCAGGATATATGGCACCTGAAAGCTTCCATACTCAAAGGGCCACTGTTGAAACTGATGTGTATGCGTTTGGAGTTCTTATGCTAGAAGTTGTCTGCGGAAGAAAGCCAGGACATCAAAATGGGCCAAATAATAATGACAACAGCATAGTGGAGTGGGTGTGGGAACTTTATAGCAGAGAAAGTGTAACTGAGGCTGTAGATACGCGTTTGAAAGGTGATTTTGACATGGATGAAGCCAAGTGTTTGCTTGGATTGGGATTAGCCTGCTGCCATCCCAACCCATACGAGAGGCCATCCATGAGAAGTGTCTTGCAGGTTCTCACAGGGGAAGCAGCTCCACCATTTGTACCTTATGAGAAACCCCACTTCGTATGGCCAGTCACGCAACCAGCTCTTGAACAAGATCTAAATTACCAAACCAGTATATCTCAATGTACAACAATAACAGAATTGGCCACTGGGAGATGATGAATCACGTTATTTAGTTTTTGACACTTGGAAATGCAAATAGTTTATTGATTTTAACATCTCTTCAGATAGTCAAACTGAGTAAATGGACCAGGACTTTGTTCAATTATGGATCATACAATATGACTTTATGTGAAGTTGGTAGTTTACAGTCACTTGATATCCCTTGGCAATGGCAGCTTCCATCATGTTCCAACAGAGGAGCTGCCAAAGTTTATATGCACGCAGGACATTCTATAGGAGTAGTAGAGAGTGCTCATCTTTCTCACGTAAGGGTCCCATAAGTAGCCAATGCCAAAAAATATTGAGAGAATCAGGGATAATATGATTCTTCATTGAGAGTGTTTCTACAAATAGATTTTCCCCTTTGGAGAAAATCTTTTCTGTACCAGTAAGATTTTGTACAGATAGAGTGTACAAACTCCAACACATTAATTTATTTATAAATTGATTATTGGGAGAAAATCTCTTCGTACTACCTTGATAAGGTTTTATGTATTTTAGTGAACTTTTTAATTATTTCTTGAATGCCAGGCCGGCAAATTTTGCTCACAAGTATAAAATGAGTTGTACTAATTATTTTTTATTATTTTTGTGAAAAATGCTTCTAGTAGTAAAGAATAATTTTGTATAATTTTTAATTATTTGGGTTGATTTTTTAAAAAAATTTAAAATACTTTCACAAGTCAAAATATTTATTTTTTATAATTCTAAAAAATGAAAAAAATAAAGTTGATAACTGTTTATTAAAAAAAAAAAAAAATTGCATGTGACTCTTGAAAACATTTCTTAACCAATTCAAACGAACTCAAAATTGGCCATGAGATCGTCATCAATACTTGTAGAATGAGTTAGACATAATATTTTTCTTAGAAAATAATAAAAAATTGATTAGCTGACAAGTAGTGAGAAAAATGGTGTTTATCAATTAGGAGTTACGAGTTCTGACCACTCTGCAACGTCGAGTTTCTGGGAAAATTCCCTTCTGGACGTCCATCACGTAAACCGAAAGACTTCAAATTCGATACCGATCATAATGTTGTTCTTTTATATCATTTTATTTCAATCTAATGACAGTGGTTACGTGACAACCAAAAGAATATACGTAAATAAAAATTGACATAAACGGCTAACAATGAAGATTTTGTAGTAGGTAAATGAAGTTGTCATGAAGGGAGGGTGGGAATTGATGATAAGATTTTGTTAATTGACTAGTCTAGTCTAGTCTTTTATATATCATAATTTGCCTTCTAGTTAGACTTTTTCACATGACTCAATCGAACATTATAACCTTGACTTTTTATTTTTCTTTTGCATAATTCCCCAGTTCACATTAATTGCATTTGCACGGAACCTAGACAAGCGTGTTTCTTCGCAAAACAGACTTGACTTTACAATTAGTAAAATATCAAGTTTAAATTAAAAGTAATCATAGTTAATCAGATATAAATTACTCGAATTTTGTCATAATAATAGATTTACTATATTCAAGATTGCATATTTATAAAAAAAAAAAAAATACTTATGAAGGTACATTGTTATAATAATAATAATTTTGAATTCAAAATTCTTTTATTTTTTTGATGAACCATATTTTTAAAGACATTTAACATACTTATCAACACCTATTAGTAAAATTCTAATTCTTAACATATTCTTTCAATAGGAAGAATTAAAGTTACTATATAAAATAAAAACTAATTAGAGAGGAATTTATCGCTATTATATAATATTATCTAACTCAAATTCAAATTAATTAATGTTTAATAGTAGTTTTTAAAAAAAAATATACATAATAAAAAAGCCATACATATTTAGGATAAAAAGACTAAAGAATGGATCCTAAAAACTTCTTGATGAAATTAATGTAAATATTACAAGAGTTATAATATTCCACCTTTGAATCATAATAGTCAAATGAAAAAACAAAGAAACTTCCTCCCAATATATTAAGTCTTCCAGCAAAACTGCCTATATGTATTCTCATCATGATGCTTTGATACGTAGCACCTTTATCTTCTATCTTTCCATTCAAAACTGGTCTTTGTAATTCAAGGTCACTGCCCTGAGCAATTGAAGAAACGGACCAACATGCAACTTTCCCAGATAGTTCTGTGTCTGTTGCTAGCAGTGATCTTGAGCAGTGCTCTTGTCCAAGTTGGCTGCTTCTCTTTCAACTTTCCTACCTTCAAACAAGAGGACGTTTATCATTTAATCTTGAACCCAAATTCAGTAGTATTCCAGGAGGCCATCCAAGTAACCCCTGATCTTAGCCGTGACATAACTAACAAGTCTGGGCGTGCTTTCTACGGAAAGCCGTATAGACTGTGGAGCAAGAAGAAGAACCAAACTGCTGCGTTTAACACCACCTTCGTGCTCAATATCTTACCCAGAACTTCACCAGTTGGAGGTGAAGGTTTGGCCTTCATATTAGCTGCAGATACCTCTCTCCCAGAAAACAGTGAAGGAAGATGGCTTGGCATTGTAAACTCCACAACCAATGGCACTGTCCAAGCAGCCATTTTGGCAGTGGAGTTCGATACAAGAAACAGCTCCATCGATGATGGCCCCGATGACCACGTGGGCATCAGCATCAACAGTGTTTATTCCATCAAACAAGCGCAGTTAATGAACTTTGGGATCAACATCTCATCAGGTTCCAATGTAACAGTGACAATTCAATATGCTAATGATATAATTTCTGTTTTCGGAGCCATGAGTGAAACTGCACAACAAGGTATGGAGACTCTGCTGATTTCTCCTCCTCTTAATCTATCTTCCTATCTCCCAGAAAAGGTTTACGTGGGTTTCTCAGGTTCAACAAGTATTTACACAGAGCTGAACTGTGTAAGAGCATGGGAGTTTACCGGTACAGATATTGGAGATGATGGGAATAGATTATGGGTTTGGATCACAGTTCCAGCAGCGCTGATCATCAAAGGAACGGTGCTCTTTATCTTGTTCTGGCTTATAAAACGCAGGAGGAAGATATCAGAGGATGCTTATCCTAGGATAGAGGATCAGATTCAGGGTTCCTCAATGGCTCCGAAGAAATTTCGACTGGGGGAACTAAAAAAGGCAACAGCGAATTTCAGCCCACAAAACAAGCTCGGTGAAGGTGGTTTTGGAACTGTTTACAAGGGAATCTTGGGAGATAAAGAGATAGCAGTAAAACGAGTCTCCAAGGATTCACGACAGGGCAAGCAAGAATTCATAGCAGAAGTCACAACAATTGGCAGCCTCAATCACAAAAATTTGGTCAAACTGATAGGCTGGTGCTATGAGAACCGAGAACTGCTTCTTATCTACGAGTTCATGCCTAATGGGAGCTTAGATAGGTGCCTATTTTCTGACGAAAAGTTGAAATTTTGTAGAGGAGAGGGATCGGAATCAGATTCAGAACTGTGCTGGGAAACAAGGCACAGCGTGATATATGGGGTGGCTGAGGCACTCAACTATCTTCACAGTGGGAGTGACAAGAAGGTGCTTCACCGAGACATAAAGGCTAGCAACATAATGCTGGACTTGGATTTTAATGCTAAGCTGGGAGATTTTGGATTGGCTCGCACCATTCAGAAGAGAAACGAAACTCACCACTCCACAAAGGAAATTGCTGGAACACCAGGTTACATGGCTCCAGAAACGTTCCTTTCTGGTGGGAGGGCAACTGTGGAGACTGATGTTTATGCATTTGGGGTTCTCGTGCAAGAAGTTGTGTGTGGGAAGAGGCCAGGGAATCCGTACGGCGAGAATGACTACAATAAGAGCCTTGTGTATTGGGTGTGGGATCTTTATGGGAAGGGAAGAATACTTGATTCTGTGGATGATAGAATAGCCAAAGAGATCAAAGAAAAAGAACAAGTAGTAGAACGTGTGCTTGTTTTGGGGTTGGCTTGTTGTCACCCGAACCCTCACCAGAGGCCCTCCATGAACACTGTGCTCAAGGTTCTTACAGGGGAAGCGTCTCCACCAATGGTGCCCAAGGAAAGGCCTGCGTTTGTGTGGCCTGCCATGCCTCTTTCCTTCAAAGAAGATGCAGATAGTTCTATGTTAGCAGGACAAATCACTCCTTTCACAGAACTCGCTGGCAGATGATTTCGTCACTCATTTTTACTGGGTTAGATTTAAGTTTCTTTAAGAAAAAATGGATAAGTGGGGTTGCTAATTACTTGAGATAACCCATATGTCTATGTGAAATGGTTCTTGTACTTCTTGTTGGTTTGTTTTATGTGTTTGTCTCAGTCGCAAATTAATTTGTCATTCCATACCCCTCCAAGGTTGTTAGTCAGCCATGATTGAAGAAAACAAATTAATATGATTACATGTTACGCATATATATCTATTGTGAACTATGAATGTCTTCTTTGAACAATTATGGTTATCGTTTCAGCAATAGCAGAAGTTTTCATCCTTTTGAATGACTATAATTAATTAGGGTTTCACATTACACAGTTTGTTTGTCAATAGAAAATCCAAAGTTTTACTTTGTTAGTTAGTTAGGGCATAACCACTCTAGTCATAATCCACTCATAATAATCAAAAAATAAATAAATAAAAATAGAGCGGTATAAATGAAGGTAGAAGAATAATTTTATATTATAGAATTAAGTTTTGGGGATCTTATTATGTTAGGGAGGCACGTGATATTTCTGTGACATCACAGCATAATTGTCATCTATATAAATAGTAATTAATTTTAATTATTATAAATAATTAAAGTTAAAATTTTTATTCATATTAGTAATTGTTATGCTACCACGTTAAAAAGATATCATATATCTCCCCGGTATATAAGAAAAGTCCTAATTTTTTTGGTTAAAAATGCCCCAATTGTTTCTACTTTCTACGTATCTGCCTTGAATATTTCAATTCCTTTTGGAATGGGAGACTAGAAAGCTAAAGGGAATTCTTTAAACATAAAAAACTGCTGCATTCAACTAATTCCTATCATTTTCAGTGGAAAATAGCTAGAATGGTTGCTTGAAGATTGTGGTGCAAGCAATTTTGTGGAAAATCCTTGGGAAAATCTAGATGCCGTATGTAGTGATTTACATTGCAATTATTTATATAAAAATTGATAAATCGTAAGATGGAATTATATGATTTATTAATTATTTTATTTAATAACTTAAAAATTATTATATTAATGATTGCAATGCAATCAATTATAAATAATTTTTTTATATTCTTAGGACATGTGTTATATAATAGAAATTTTCATTTCCAATTTCTAAACTTATCTCGCTTATGTGTTATTATTATTTACTGACTATATAGCTATTGCATAACTCTTGACATTATGAATCTAATCAAGCCTCACTTATTTTATAATTTAACATAAGAAAATAAAGGACCCATCAATTAATTTTCTTTCTAGAATAAGAAATTGTTAATATTGAAACAAGATAGCGCCCTAAACAGTAATCATTTTAAACTGAGCAACCATGTTATTATCACTTGAAAAATGATTATAAGGATTAATTGTGATACATAAACAACGATGGTCACAATCCTTAATAAGGAAGGATTTGCATGAAATAATGGAGAAGAAAGCTCAGCTCATGCATCATCATCAGTCATGCATAAATCTACGCTGGTCATCTGTCCCTTTCTTCACATGGGTGTAGAAAAAGTTTGAGTTGGCATTTCAGTATAATATAATTACTAATCGAAGTTCAAATGAAATTCATGCATAGTAATTGTCCTCGAAGTAGATGGTAATTAATTCTATCATTTAAAATAGGGCTATCCCTTTCTTCACCTGTCAGCAACTAAATTGCAACACATCAGGTGTGAAAAAAGCTTGAGCTGGTGTATAAGTACTAATCAAAGTTCAAATGAAATGCCGGAACAAATCATAAATTAGCTGTATTGAGAGTGATCCAACCACATGACCAGGCACCAATTCCCAAAATGGAGCTTCAGAAACTTCCACCACATCCTCCCTAGCAGTGATCTAAACAGAACATTGTAAACTTTTAAAATACAAATCATTGAAGCATCACTGGGTGGATTAAATTGAAAAGGCTTGAAATTTAACGCTATTAATTAAAAGAAGAGCAATTACACCTTTCGTAGTTTGATTAAACTAGGAAATATTTAATACCTAACGGTGTAGATGCAAGTCTATGTCAAGTGCATCGTTTTAGGTTTGTCAACTATTCGACAACGCAAAGAAATACACAAAATACAACCTCTAGATTAGACAGCTTCAAGGTGAAATTTATCAAAGAATGTATGCCTTATCAAGAAATTTTCACCAGAAGTGTTAGTACCGCAATCCACGAAGGTTAAAGTACCTTTTTCCCAAGTATAGAGTACAAACCAGTCTCGAGCATTTACTGAACGCAGAAGTAGGAATGCTAGGAGGTGCCATTTGGAGCAAGATACAACTAGTTGCTTTAAAGAAGGGAAGGACAAGCATAAAGATGGCAGCTGAAACAAGTCCTAAACATAAGACTTCTGCATTCTGGACCCTAGAAAGAAGGAAATGGAAATTACTAGGCTAGAAGAAATATAATATGATAGCAAATAAGTCCTAAATATTGAAGTATACCAGCTTCATATGAATGTGTAAAGACGAAAGGAAATGGAGTGGTATTGGCAGTGATGAGATGGTGGCATGACGCTATAATTCATAGAAGAACTGGCATGCATATAAAGACCAAGCACATCTACCTCCGGATGGAGTCTGCAAGAAGATACAGGAAAATTGAGTGGTGATTCATATCTTCTGCAATTCTATAAGCTGCGGGTAAAAATACAGAAGAAATAGATTTAAGTCATGAAGATGTCATAGGTCAAACTCAAACATCTTATCCCAAAATGAGGAAATTGACTTTGATCGAGACAATATCTAAATTTCTAAAAATCTTAAACATCAAAAGAATACTGACCAAGATTAATCCGAGCATAGTTCCTGAAGAACCACACACCAATGAGATTCACAAATAAATTGGTGACTGCAGAAACAATCAAGTAATGCCTAAGGAGACCATGGCCAGCAGATATTCAAAGAACAGAAAAGTTGGAATGACCACAATTTGGACATGCAGCCACCTCCCCATACTTGAAAAACGAATTTGCATGTTTTAGGGAGCATGAATAGAAAAGCGAACCACCAGAATTCTCATGAAACTGAGATATAGTTGCAAATACAGACTTACTTGTGCTCCGATTCATCTTGAATGAATGCATGAAGTGCTTCAACCGCTAAGGAGAACGACATAAAAAGCAGAAACAGCTGTCTACGCACGCAGCAGAAAAAGAAAGTTCAATATGTTAGTGCATATACAATGCAATGCATCAAACAGGGGGGAGAGAGATAGTAACTGGAACTAGGAAGTTGCACACAGTTTAGCCATTACAATATTGAACATCAACAAGATGCAAAGCTGAAAGAAAAGAGGGGGGAAAAGTAAAGCTAATTTTTTATGCTTAATTAACAAGGTGATGGGGAAAGCATATGTAGAAAGTAGAATTTCCAGCGTTTTTGACAACTTTGAATATTAGATCAAAACACCAAAACAAATAATTACCATACTAGTATTACATACTTCTATAGCATAGTAAAAGATATTGATCTTTAGTCCATGGTTACTAGTTTTTTACAAGTTAACAACTACAATAGTGAAGAAAATGTTGAATACTTAACGGCATTTGTAAATGCAGATAAAACTTCCAGCCTTTTATACCTGAAAATTGAGGACTATAGTTAAAACCATAACTGCAGGATCATATAATTAATCGAGAGTAAATAAAATTTAAAATTCAACATCTCCAAGGTCAACCACCCAAAATACAAGTTCTGGCACATATGCCTCTGCAGTTCAGTTATGGGACAAAAATATATTCTTGCACGCCACATGCAGGAAACTCCTTACATAACCATAGCACAAAATTATATTACATTACAGTATGCAGAAGGTAGACCCATAACATATGAATTTACGCACGCATAAATTTTCTTAATTCTTCAATGAGAATTTTCAATAATAATAAGATAATTTTCAGGAAAAGTACCCAAGCAAATGCTTCAACCTCAGATACGTGAAAATATAAATAACAATAGCGAGACATTAGCATTATTAAGTAGCCAAACTATCTAACAATCTTCTAGAACAGCAATCTCACTCATAAGTATAAACTCGATCTCCCTTCTTCCTTGAGGCAGCCATTGCAAAAAGTGAAAATGTCAAGAGACCACATCCAAAAGTTAAATGAAATGCATCAGACACCAAACCTGAAAGCAGGTATAGAAAATCAGAAGTTAAGAGACTCTATATGACATTGAGGTGCAATGGCTCTTTCGAGGGTAACGTGAGCGGTTAATGGGAATATTGGGAAAAGAGTAAGACTTACAAAGCATTCAGTTGTGAAAAGTTGAATTTAATTCGGGGTATGTGCTTGAGGAAATAGTGAAATTACATGTAAGATTCAATTTTCAGCCCACCACACCGTGACGTAAGAAGAGTTTCCATATGGCCTTACCTACACGCCCTGTTAAGAGACCGATAAATAGCTCTGCAGTCGAGTATGCTACATTCAGTGAAATTATTAAAAACAATCTCTTCATATATCTGTGCCCGGACCTAATATTCCGAAAAACTGACAGTGAACGAGGAAAGAGAAAAATTTCTCCGCAGGCCTTCTCTTTCCCCGGAAAATTTGTCATCTTCCACTGACCAATATGGTCCCGGCGGAATTTCTATGCTGGAGGAGGTCCTAGACAGAAAAGGCCTTGTGGAATCATTGAAATCGATGGAGATCGGCGTCTGAGGCTCATGTGATTGCTGGAATGAAGCTTGGCGCGAAAACGGGAATCTCCTTTCGCTGCTACCAAATCTAAAAACTCCATTCAGAGAACCCCGAGACTCACAGGAACCGGTTCTCTCCATTTATAAAGCCCGAGAATTTTAGACCCAAAAAACCGAAGTTTGCAGCGTAGGACGTAGAAGACAATCCAAATCACCATGGAATTTTCATGACGAACCAAAACAATATGAAGCAACGACAGTATAACAGTAGTTAACTCTTAATTCATAGGACCAGACTCTGAGATCGTGGCTGTTAGCTGATAAAGGATTTTATACCCGTAACAGTAACGGTAATTTCACAAGGAAAAGCGTTTTCAGAGGGAAGATATTCAAGAGAATTGGCGGTTGCCACGAAACGAAGTCAAGTAAACGGGTGGACGAAACTCAGACCCAAATCACAGTTGGGCCTTCGGGCTTAAAAATTAAACCTTTAAATTTCAGAATTCAAAAAAATTGATTATTAGAAATGGCAAGGGGAAAAGAGGGCAATATTGTCAATATGCATACATTACGTTGAAAATCAAAACCCTAGAGGAGGTGGCGGAGGTCGTCTTCTTTAAATAGTGCTTCCAACTCTAACTCATTGGTCAGTTTCATTTAGTAGAATTGGGTTTCGGCAAGGTAGCTGGAAGAGACGAACGAGAGAGATTTTCAAACATCAATAAAGCGTCGTCTCTCTCATTTGCTTTGCTGTGTTTGCAGTCTCGATTCGCTCTTCTCTTCCTCCAATTTTACCTGTACATGTTGTTGGACGTTGTTCCTCCGCCATTGGGATCGTTTCTCAATAAGCGAAACCATATGATGAATTTGGATTTACAATTTCTCACGACGGTCGTCTGAGATTTTCTTTGATGCAATGATCCAATGTTTCTGATGGTTTCATCTTCTTTCTCTCTTTTACTCTTTTTTAACTATATTTTTCTTTTTCTTTCTCCGTAATCAATAACACAACAATAAATAACAAAGTTCGGACTTCGGATGTTATCAAACCGAAATTTTCAGTGTGAGTAGTTATTAAATCCAAGAATATTTAAAATTTTCAAAGATTGTGAGCAATTTCATATGCGTGGGACATACGAGACTGAGAACAAACATAACCATGAAATGGGCATCGGAATATCGGTATGGTTTATTGGATGGGCCAGAAAGGCTATGATGCTAATTCCAGGTTCCTGTTTCTATGAAGAAATTAAAATCTGAGTATTCGTTAATCATGATTGATGATGACACTTAATGTTGGTCACCATCGTTGGATACAGGATGTGCTAAATAGCTGCCAACAGTAAGCAGCTTCAAAAGCATAGAATTTTAATCTATTTTCAGATTTCCATGGTAACAGAATATCTAATCAGTAGAAATATCGAAAGAAAGTTCTTTTAAAGAAAGAATTCCATTTATCCTGATGAATATTTTGTTTACAACAAATCCCACAAATGCAATCTGCAATCTAATATCTGATCATGTCTTTCTTCTATAATTTTTTTAAAAAAAAAAAAAAACAAAAATCAAACTATAATCTCTCAATTTTACTTCTACCAAGAGAGCAATCACCAACTAATTCTGCTACAGATATCCTATAAAAGAATTTGTCAGTGAGCATGGGTTGAAATAACGTGTTTTTCTAGCAAGTTTATCAAACTTACGACAAATGTGCATTTCTCTCAGAAATTTTATGATACAGGGTCAACAGAATTCTTGGCGAGTCCATCCAGCTAGATGCCTAGATACATTCTCAAAAGTCCAAAATGGCAGAAATCTCAGTTAAACTTCTTCTGTTTCCAACCTTCAGATGCCCTGAGAGTACAACCAGCAAAATGTTAAAGAACAATTTGTTGTTATGGAGTCTGGATTACAAGGGAATCATGAAGGAAAAACAATGATGCATAACAAATTATTTAACGGGCATCTGAAGGTTGGAAATAGAAAAACATATATTTTTACATAATTTTAGACGATAATAATAAATATATGATAAAGGGAACTCACCAGTTTATCATGATGCATAAATCATAATTGCATATGATGATCCAGTGTATAGGCATGAATATCAGAAGGACTTGTGCCCGGCCTATAACAACCATCAAAATATATTGGGACATCGTGAGCAAGAATAACAAATCTATGTAGCTCGGTATCATAAATAATCAAGATAGAAACCTACTTCTTTACTAAATTTTATCCCAATTATAGGAGACAATTTTAGCAGCAGGAGTTAAAGAACAACTCCTGACACGCAAGATCATGTTCATGACGAAAAATTCTTGATCTATGTGTACTTCTTCTGGTAACATTTAACAAAGTACAGAATGACATGAACAGTCATGAGGTAATCCAACTGTTTCAGATAAGTGCAGTTAATGTGGCTAACTGTTTTCTGCCCTAAATCATAATATAATTACTTTTTGAAAAAAAAAATCTAAATAATTTTTTCCTTGAAACCAGACATTTGGAATAAGAAAAATTTTTATGACAATATTCCTAGTAAAGGATTTGAACACCTTTTGTTAATGGTACCATAATGGAATCTGGGCCTTCCAGCCTTCATATCCTTAACATACTGCAACCATGAGATACCACTATAAGACAGACTATGAGTAGACAAAATATTAAAACCACAATACAACCAGGAAGATTCTTGAATGTTCAAACATCTGCTCCATACCAAATTTAACGTAACCACCATTGAGGAAAAAGATAGAGAATCAAAAGGTATGTCATCAAGTGCGAAGAGGCGGCAGTCCGATGATTCTGGACCTGGTGAAAAGTGGGGCTTCTTCAGCTTTGCTAAGAAGATCATGTAAATCTGCTTCAAACATAATCATGACCGACACTTAACATTCTTTAGCTATTCAAAAGAAGATCAGGGAAAAAAGTAAACATAGATGCTTCTCTCTCACTTGGCCAATTAAAGGAATATCCAACTGAACAAAGGGAGACAGCACTTCCACATCTGCATTTGCTTCCTCCCTCGTTTCCCTGATAGCACCATCCACAGCCGACTCTCCAATTTCCAAATAACCCGCAGGAAGCGTCCTTTCACACCCCCAAAAAAAAGTGAAATTTAAACTGCTCATTAAAAATATGACAAGCTATTTTCATACAGTAATAAACGTGCTAGCATCTGGGCTTTATGAATAAATTTCTTCAGAAAGAATTGTAAGATATAATAAGAGTAATGAAGACAGCAGTTCAATAAAGTTTGCATTCATACCAAAGGCCGTAAGATGGTTCGATCTTCCGCTTGCAAAGGAGGACCTTGTTCTCATGTTCAATAAGGCAACCAACTACCTACTTTGCCAGCCAAAATAACGCAATGTTCAAAAGAAAGGAAATACTCTGATAGTTTAGGCATACAATTTTAAAGTATATATTAGATATGGAACCCTTTCACATCCATTTCCTCTTCTGTATCATATTTAATACATCACAATCTGAAAGAAATCCTAAAAATGATAAAACTAATGTGTTTCCTCTCCCCGGGTCAAGGACCAGTAGTAAAATAGGTAAGGTTAAATCTGCTTTCTGAATGTCTACCTAAAGCTTGTCTTAAAAAATCAAGCAAAATTAGTTATTAATGGTAAAGCAAACTACAGTTCAATTTTGAAAGTTAACACAGGTAGTCCAAAATAGCACCACTCTATCAGTATAAAAGCAAAAATATCTCCTTTCTGCATTAGCATTATAGAAAATCTTTTGACTATATGTAGTTACCATTTTTGGATTTTGATAGGTTATCTTTCCACAGATTGTACATATAGCTCTCATCCTTTGTTCTCCCTCAGGTACGTCATGCTTTGTTGAACCACCACACCACTGACAAAACTTACTGTTTCGAACATGTGCCTGCTTTGCAACGGAACCCAAAGATATGAGCAAAAACGCCAAAGAAGATTATCATGGATTACATACTATAAATAAGCACTTAAGTGGTGCGTGTATTTTGATAAGAAGTTACAAGATTTTGATGTTGTATCAACGTATTTCTTGATTGTGAACGGTGAAAACCTGTGACAGAAAAGAGAACGAGAGCACTCTCATCTTCATTTGGTTCCCTTGTAAATATGAAAAGCTAATCCCTTCTGAAACTATCTTTCTTGCAAAGACTGGTTACAGCAATGACCAAGGTACTCATAGAAGTCAATTGACATTTTTCTACGTGAAATTAGAAGCACATTTGATCATTCAATGAATTTTCGCAAATCCAACTCATTTCTTTATCCAATAAGACGTTATTAAAACTAGAAAATCCGCATTAGGTACAATTTTAACCGACAATATTTGTGTGAAGAACCAAAAAAAAGCCCAAGAAAATTTTAAAGCAAGTAAACATCCAGATATCAAGAAAACTCACAGCTGACTGATCCGCTACCGATGACGATGAAGAAGCCAAAGGACCCTCCACGTTAAGCTCCGACCGAGTTGAGGGAGCATGAAATGTTCTGAACCGACTCCTGCGAGTCGAAATTTTGGGAACGTACGAAAAATCTTGCGTGGGAACTATTCTCAAAGGAGAATACAGGGAGAAGGGTTTCGATGGGATTGAAGTGGAAGATATCCCTTGACTAGTACGGGTACGGGGTTTCCAATATTGAATGACAAACCCAGACGAACAACACAGAATCTGAATACCTTTCAGCATTGTTGGTATATCCCTGAATCCGCACAATTCAAGGCATATAGAGAGAGGGTACAAACGAAATGGGTAGCTTCAGAACTTCAGAGCTTCAGCGACTACGGAATAGTTACGGTTATCTCTGATTAACAGAAAGAAAACAGTGGAATCCCGCGTTAACTCAGCCGAATTTGGACGCGACCAGAACATAACATGCCTTAAATCTGGTCATCTTTGAATTTTGGATAAAAATTTGCATTCTGTTCTTAATTCCGACTCTGTTTGACGTAATAATAATATAACAATAATAGTGATAATTTGACATAAATAATAATGACAAACTTAGTCGCAATTGACTCCCTACATACTTAGCCTTCACCTTGCCTCTTCCCTTTTTCTTATTTTTCTTCCTTTAAAACTTGTTCAATTCTCCCCCTCTTAAGATTATGATTCACCCTTCGCAAGGAGATTTATTCAGATGCACCTATACTACGTTAATATAAACTTTAGTATGAAGGAATCAAACTTTTAAGGTTAGGGGACACTGAATTATGTAGTTATAGTAGTCAATGAATGAATCTTACATAGTTTTACACCGTTGGATCCATATTTATTACCAATGAGTCGGTATCTACAGCACGAGCAAGACCAATGTTTTCCAGGATTACAGTTTGTCCATCACCCACCAGGAGAATAATGATAACATAAATAAATATATGATACAGAATACATAGCTATAAAATATAATTATCCGAATAAGGTGTATGAATCAACAACCTAAAACAAGGGGACAGAACACATCTTCGTTCAACTTGGTTACTCTAGCAAAATGTCTGTTCAAATGAAGCTAGAGATAGAGGGTGCGTTTGACACACAGTACAAGCAAAACAGCACAGCACAAGTAATTAAGTTACATGACAACTTTTTGTTTTGTTCACTGTTTGTTAGTTCATGCACAGGACAAAAAATTTGTACTGTTTACTGTTTGATTAACATAAGTACTGAGCAAAATAATATAAAATTTATTATAATACCTATTTGTTATTTAAAAAAAAAAAGTATTAGATAAGATTTTGACATATAAAAATATAATAATTAATGAAAATATAAAAATTATAATAAAAATATATAAATAAAACATCATGAAAAATATATTAATTTTAAAAATGTGCTTTGTACCCAAGTTCATAGCATAAAACCAAAATAAAATATCTAATAAACAAGATTACAAATCCATCAAATAACATCAAAACCAAGACCAAATAGTTGATATAATTCTACTACTTTAAAAAAGTTTTATAAATTGCCAATAACTAAATCATCTCCAGCACTCTCGTGCGTGTGTGTGAATAAAAACTAACAAACATTCACATTTAGCTACTCTTTTCCCTCATTTCTCCAAGGGCTACAAGCGATTATAGGAACCGAGACTCTATTTCTCCTACAACCCATTCAAATGCCTCACGAGAAAGCCTCTATTCCTCCGAGACCCTTTTACTAGCAAATGTACTACGCAACTGAATATTGAACAAAAGTGTAGAATATGAAAGGAATTATTATAATAAAAGCATATAAATAAAACATCATGAAAAATATATTAATGCATAATGTGCTTTGTACCCAAGTTCATAGCACAAAACCAAAACAAAATATCTAATAAATAAGATTACAAATCCATCAAATAATAAAATATCTAATAAACAAGATTATCACATCCTCATAATCTTTCTCACAAAGGGCATTCTTTGGTTACCCTAAAACTCCCAAAATAACTTTTCATATTGATGATTTTGTGAGAATTTAATAACCAAGTCAATCTCTTCTTCCTCTGTTAATCCTAATTTTTTAACCTCTTCAACCAAGCCACCTTGTGGAGGATCCGGCATTTTGCTAATGACCTTTGCAAAATCAGATGTTACCGTGTCCATTTTGATCTCAAAACTTTCAAGAAATTTTGAAGCAACATGAGCTAGGCGTTGACGCTTAGGAAGTGGTGCACCACTAGCAGATTCATGTCCAATCGAAGTATTTGGAGCAGAAGTTGGTGAATTATTATGTTGCAACCAATCTTCCTCATCATTATGTTCAGCTTCAACATAATCCCCTTCTATTGCATCTGCTGCAGATTCAGCTCCAAGACCATTTGCTCGATCCTTTCCAAAAATTCCTTGCAACCTTTCAAACTCTTTAAACTCTTTATTAACATGGTTGCCACTTTAGGATGTTTCTGCAAGTCAAAAAAATGTCCTCAGATATGTGTGCTGTGTTTGAGAGAAAAATAAAGATATGGGCCCTGTTTCTACCAAATTTGCCTTGCCACATTTATTTATTTATAAAGTCTGCCAAGCGCATAGAAATACAGTGACATAATCCAGCCAAGAAATACCAGACTTACCAATTTGACTATAAACAAAACACAGGCTTTCAAAAATGGAAGACATTCATGCGCAACATCATAACTACTGGCCATCAATTATCAAGAAACCGCATAACAAGAAAACCTTGTATTACCAAAATAAACATGTTTAAATACAGTGACATAATCCAGCCAAGAAATACCAGACTTACCAATTTGACTATAACCAAAACAAAGGCTTTCAAAAATGGAAGACATTCATGCGCTATATT
Organism: Bauhinia variegata; assembly: GCA_022379115.2. NCBI lineage: Eukaryota > Viridiplantae > Streptophyta > Magnoliopsida > Fabales > Fabaceae > Bauhinia > Bauhinia variegata. Next base: position 17,693,786 of record CM039438.1, read on the forward strand.
AGATATCAATATATAATAGAGGAAAACTGCACTCTTCAAACTTGACAAGTAGATACCTAAACTTATTCTGGAAAATGATATTTCTCCATTTTTATTTTCTTTCTCACTTTAAATGTGTTCTGAATACTATATCATGCAAGTAGTAGAGAATTCATTTCCAGAAAATCGAAGCTTTTGTTGCCTTTCTGTATGACAACAACATACAGGGTATCGAGTACTTGTTTAGAAAAGCATCTAAAAGCAAGCAACAGTGCAATTTCCCAGTCCAACTCAATTTCAAGTAAATAAATGACCTCCCCCATCGAGCAAGCCATCTACCTTTTTTAGCTACTGCTGAACACTCAATTAGTCAAATATGTTGAGGAAAACATAATAAGAAAATGTTTATAAAGAAGAGAGTAGCTAGAAGTTCAATCTGCCTATTATTTCTGACTAAGATTCCCAAATTTCAAAACCAAATGCACACACAAACAACCCAGAAACTTCCAAGCAGGAAAAATATAAATTTTGTATTAAAAATTCTCCAATTCCTTGGAAGCTTGAGACATGAAAACGAAATATACGAAAGAAGAAACGAAAAGAAAATTGGAATTCTTTAGTTTCCCTAAACAACTAATCAGTGACCACACAACAAGAAAACCTTGTATTACCAAAATAAACATGTTTAAATACAGTGACATAATTCAGCCAAGAAATACCAGACTTACCAAGAGAGAAACGATAAAGCAATCATTATTCAGAAAAACGACAACGAAGGTAGCTGAGATAGAAATAGAACAAGAGAGAAACGAGGGAGATTTACCTTGGCAGCAGCGGCGGCAACGAAGGGAGCAGCAGAAAGAGAAGTGTGAGGGTAGCTGATAGTTGGAACCTGACTTGTTGAAATGCTAGATGGGGTTATATTTGTCTTTTTCAAGTTTTGTACTGTGGACAAAATTTTTGTCCCCTGGTTTTTTTAGGGACAAAAAATCAAGGATTTGTCCAGTACTTCAAAATTTTTTTGTCTAGTACTGTAGTCTTTTAAGAAATCAAACAATGGACAAAAAATTTTGTGCTGTCCAGTCCCTTATTTTTTAGCAAATCAAACGGACCCAGAGATAGGAAACATAAAATTCAGGACAGGGTACAGAGGAAAAGAAATCTCACACATTCAGTAACCACATATAAATTAAGACATTAGCAAATAATAATAACAATAATACATCCGTCCAGTCCTAAGGAATAGCTACCCCTTAGTGTACATATTACTACAACTTCGGTTGAGATCTCAAGTGCAAATGCACTTTGAAGAGAAGAGAGCTATTTTAGTTTAATTATAGGTCTCGAATTTGAGCACCAATAATATAGCTGCTTGTGATTATAACCTGACTTGAATTCAAATTAGTCCTATTAAATTATTCAAAACTACAAAATTCAATGAAAGTGAGCCGGTGTATTTAAATAAACTAGCATGGGCCAAATATCTGCCAGTTGCTGGAGATCCTTGAAAAAGATTAGCATATCCCGAACCTTAAGGTCTTAACTGATTCTCAGCTTATCACATAGAGATTGATAAGCTGCACTACAAAGCTTGAATTTCTCTTCTGCCATAGCCTGTTAACATAAGTTAATTAAATAAAATTAGCTAACTTCTCTAGAATAGCTATCCGTTATCATATAGATTTATCAAGTCAACAAGTAGAAATATTTAGGAGAATAACAAGAACGGAGGGAAAAAAAAAAACTGATGAAGCTTGGCAAAACCTTAGAAGAACCTTGGTGACGATCTGGATGCCACTTTAATGCACAGGCTCTATACCTGAATATATATAATCATGAAGTTTGTAGAAAATCAGACACCAGAAAAAAACAGCAGTTCTGGTTCTCTCTAACAATATGGTAAGGAGGAAGCAAGAAGAGATTAAGAACTTACGCATTTTTTACATCTTCATGCTTTAAAGGACCGGAAGCACTCAATCCAAGGGCTAACCTATGTGAAGCTAAATCTGAATCCGCATTGTCAGACTCACTTGAAAAGTCATATTCATCGTCACTGCGTTGCCTCCAGTTCCAAGATTTCTCATAATAAGAATAGCGTGCTGACCTCCTCCACTGAGGGTTCCCCTCATTCATAAAGGACCAATAGAAGAATCGGTTCCCACCAAACGCAGAACGGAAAACGGTTTCAATATCAAAATCATCGTCCCAAAACTCTCCTGAAATACATAACAATGTAGTGCCGTCTAACTCGTGTCCCTCCAGAATATGCTTTAAAGAAATCTAATATCTTTTACTTGCTGTCACAGAAAGTGTCAAAACAAAGTAAACAGGAAACTGCTTTATGAAAGCTGATAAGGAGAGTTAAAACCAAATCAATCATACGGTCTAAAGTCTCCGCAAGAGGTAAATTTAATTATCAGTGAATCAAACTAGACTAGACATGAATATTCCCAGACTAGATTCATTCAGAAGATTTCCCGGAAGAAACCAGTTCATACATATTCAAAAGAAGAAGAAGCTAATTCTGCAAGGTACATGTCATACGTTTTTCACAGGATAAGGATAAAAAAGAATCCTTACTTCTGTACTGATACCGCGATTCTTGTTGATTGCCATTCCTATCCCAACTGGAGCCCTTAGCATGATATTGTTTCTTAAACCAAGAGGTGCCTCGAGTTGAAAATGGATCATCCTCCTCAGCATCTTTCTTCCAGCTCTAAACCGTGTAGAAGAAAGACCAGGAGAAGCATTTTTACAAGCAAGATCTAAAGACAAAAATAGGGAAGAGAAAAGGAGAAACTTATGACAAGACAGTAGTGTCCGAACCTCAAACAGGAACTCTGCATAGTCATTGGCATTTCGCTTGAATATTCGTTTTGCATTCATTCTTCTAGACCTTCTAGAGCTATGGTTAGATTTAGATCTCTGCAATTAAACAGTTCTAGCACAATAAGATTCTCATGTAATAAGAGCACGAGATTGTAGAGGAAAGCTATATTAGAGAATCTGCATGAAAAGATGAACATCAATGCTAAAAGAAATAAAAACAGCTTTCCCTCAGATTGACATCGACACCGGTTCTTCTAAATGTTAATTTGGGGTGCGTAAAAAGACTGCCTAATGACTCAACATAAAAGGCATTTTGTGAAAAACAGTTGCATGAGTAAATTAACTAATCACAATCCACTCATGTTTTAGCAATGATCTAGGCTACATTGTCAGAATCCTTTCTCCAAACACCTCAAAATTGACCTATATAACTATGCACTTTCTGACCGGTGCCTATGATCGATGACCATATTGGAATTGCAGATGGCAAGAGCGGACATAGAAGAATTCTTGCTGAAATTTATAATTCATTTTCCTTGGTTTTAAGCGAACCCAAGCAAGAGCTGGATAGCCACAAGTACCAACCAGCAGGTAACACGATGCAACGGTGCCAAAACAAAGTAATACCTCAGTTATAATCTAAATCATGTCCACTTTTGCCAAGAGCCATATAACAAGAGAAAACAAAGTAGGATTATTCGTTACTGGTATAAAAACACGAATTAAAAGACAGAGTAAAGAGCGAAACTAACAGAGTCCCAAAAATTTCGCCTTTTGCGTTCCAATACAGGAGTGGAATGAAAGAGGGCAGCTTTCAGGTGTACGTAGTTGCTCTTCGAATTGGTCAGTGCCGATTTCATGACGCTATTCATTTCTGCAAATGATCCTCAGAGGATGAGAGAAAGGACCGACACTGCAACCTGTAAATTACGGCCTTGACGCTAAGCGACCATGTGATGGCGAGTTGACTGGGGGTTCGTACTTGATGACTCGGAAGTCCTACCTCCTAACCTCGTCGTCTGGAAGGCAACGTCTCTTTTTTATTTTTTTGGGTAACTCAACTCAATTCGTTCTCTCAGTTGTGTAGTTAAGCTTGTGTTCCGCCGCATTCCTTGTCCGCCGTTTATGCTTCGTCCTTGGTTGTAACTAGAAGCACGGACACCTCTCCAATTACAATTAGGTGTTGGAGTGTCCAATATCAATACTGCGCAATATTTGTATAATACGTATCAGATATTTTTGAATGGAATTTAATTAAAAAATATTTTTTATTAGTTTCACCACTTCACATTAAATATTTGATATTTTAAAATAGTTTAGACACTTAAATAATACATTTTTATTTAATTTTTTATTTTTTTTAAAATTTTTCATTAAAAAATTAATTAAAAATTTTAAAATTTAGAAACATAATCCTATATAATTATATGACAAAAAAATTTATTTACAAAAAAATAAAAATATTATAACAAAATATTTTTAATTAATTTTTTTGTCATAATATTATATTAAAATAATATATTTTGATGTTTATATTTTTGACATATCTAATATTTTTGTATTTATAAAAATAGGTTTTTTTATCTTATGATAAATATAGTTGTTAATATTATGATTTGTCTGCCATCTTAATTTCTTTCAACCGTTAAAAAACATTTTAAAAAATAAAAATGTGAAAGTTCTTAATTTATTTATCATCTTGTAATTTTTAGTTTGAAGTCCATCAAACAAAATGTGGATTGGATTTGGATGGAGCCCAAATATCAATAGCCTTATTTGGAAAAATAATTAAAAAAAAAAGAAAAGAAAAGAAAGAAGAAGCACTAGCCATTTCCATTTTGGGACTGGGTTGGAACCCACATTTCTTGGGTCCAATGCAGTATTGGGCTTGTTATTTTATTTATTTATTTATTTATTCTTATGATCATTATAAAGTGGAGATGGTGATAATCTTTTAAGGAATAAGGAATTAGCTAAAGACTATTACCCTCGTGTTTCTTAAAAACACAAACATTCAAATTTAAAAAACATGTTAAAAAGAGAAAATAAGATAGACCGTAACAAAATCCTGCAAATAGTTATAGAAGAGACAATAATGATTTGTGAGTTGAGTTTTAAAAAATTGTACATCAGCGCGGGCGGGACCAAGCCAGAAGAGGCTTCAGCCAATCTCACATCTCTTGCCTCTTTCTCACTTTTGAAATTAGCTTTAACTAATCAATCATATAACCTTTTACAACTAAGTTTATCTTTAATTATTTTGGCTGAAAACGACTATACATAACATACCTGCCAAACTAAATACAAGTTACCATTTTGAAGATCTAATATAACTTTTTCAGAAAAAATAAAATAAAAAGTATTTAATCTAACTTATGAGATGAAAATTCTGAGAGAATTTATTATTTAAAAATAGTGTGACGTGACTCCACTCCAATTCAATTTCCCTTTATATTTAAAGAATGGTTCATGTTAGTGTTAATTTTTAGTTTTAAACAATTTTTCCATTTTTTAAGAAGTAAATACCGTAACTTATACTCCAAATCTCCATGTATGACACTCTTTACTTGTTTTTACTTAATCTGTAAGTATTAAAAAATCATTATAGGGTTTCAAATATTATATTATTTTCGATGTTATTAATAATCATGTAACATTAGTGCGTTTTCATTGCTATTTTGACCATATAATCAGTGATGAAAATTGCATTATTAATGGCTGTTTTCATTTCTGTTCCTTTAAATAAAAGGAAGATTTGAAGCTTCAAGGTAAATAATCCAACAAGAAGATCACAGCACACCATAGAATATACGATAAATGATTACCTTAATTTATCGTATCTTGTGGTAAAAAAGAGAAAAAGAATCTTTTAACTGAGATCGAGAGGGAGGGTAAAACTAAAAGGGGAAGTGGTCAACGGGTGAGGACGACGTTGTCCGATGTGGGAGACCACGCTATGTGTTTCTTTGGTCGTTAAGCCTAGCACGCCTTTGACCAATGCAACTAGATGTTGTATGAACCGTTAGATGTGGACGATTTGGTCGGGGTCAACGTAGGATCCGATCCGAGCGACGCAAACAGAGGAACAAAGAACAGGTGTAAGTGGATTTGACCACACGCAAGCAAACAAGCCGATCTGATCTCTCGACAGTTGCAAACGGAATGCTGAGTTGGTATTGGGAGCTTTTTGCACCGTCCCATGTATCATGACTGGCACCCAACCCGTCAGCGAAAGTTGAGTGAATAAAAGAGAGAGGAAATTCGAACCAGAAAAAAGCGCTTCCAAATTACAAGGGAAATTAACTTTACCACTAGGCCCTACACAAAGACTAAATTAACCCTTTCTTTGAATCTTATCACAATTATATTTCTACTTTAATTATAATGGAACAATAGTCTTTTAAATTTTTTTATATTATATTTTTTTCTAAGACTTTCTTTTTAATATATGCATTTTAAGACCTCATTTTATTCGTACATCACTATTTATAAAGTTGTAATATGATGACTTAGACTAACTAACACATATTTTGGTAATGATGATACATTAATAGACTAAACTTCTAAAAGAGATCTAATAGGATAGATGGGCTAGTTTTAGAGAAGAGAGGGAGAAATATGTCCTGAGAGAGAAAGTAAGGAAAGTGCCAGCTATATCCAACATAAACGTGAGCCGTCATGGGGTCCGTCCATGAGATATTCGAAACAGACGATCAAGATTTCCTGCCAGCGAATTTGCGGTTCATTTGAGTTGAATTTCATTTGCACGGCCTTGCTTTTTTAAACGAGAGGGCGGGTAGCTCGGCCACAGACGCACAGTCCGTTAAAGGAGGAAAAAGAGAGAAACTAGTACACAAACAGAGACAGGCTCCATTCCATTTCACAGGTACACATTCTTCCATTCCATTCTCTCCTTCTTCTGCATTTGATCTTCATTGGGTGAGATTCTAGAGTATTGATAATCCTGCTCCTCTCTTCCTTTATCTCTGGATTTTCTTTCTGAAATTATACTTAGCTTAATCTGTTTCTGGGTAAGATCGTTGAATAACTTGAATTAGAATGATCTTATGTGGATTTTATCATCTAATCTATCTCTTTGATGGACAAATTTTAAGCATTCTTTTCCTCTATTTGCTCGTCATATTTCTCTCCTGTTTAAGAAGCGCTTATATCTCTGTTAATAAGCGTGGGTTGCTTTTGTACATTAGTTTCATTTCCCGAACTAAGGATTTTGAAGTCCATTTGATGATCGATTTTTTTAAAAAAATTTAGTTGATTGTTCTAATTTTATCTGCATTACATAGAAGATATGGCATATTCGATCAGGACATCTCTGGAATTTGTTGGTTACTTGTTAATTCTTGTTCTATAAAGTGTGATTTGTAATTTATATCTTTACGGTAAAGATTCCATGTAAAAGCAGTTGAATACGTTAGAATTTGCACTTATCCCCAGATCAGGGCATCTAAAGGAATGATCACGTCTTTTCCATTCTTGTTGTTTGTATGCGTTTTGTTTTGAGATGTTTATGTAAGATTGGTGTCTATCTGCAGCCGGCGATAACAAATGGCAGAGGGTGAGGATATTCAGCCACTCGTGTGCGATAATGGAACGGGAATGGTCAAGGTATGGATCGAAGCATGTAACGTATGCTATTTATGTAATCAACTTGGTTTGAGCATCTTATGTCAAAAAGGAAAAAATGTGAAATTTGCAGGCTGGATTCGCTGGAGATGATGCTCCGAGGGCTGTATTCCCCAGTATTGTGGGTCGGCCTCGCCACACTGGTGTCATGGTTGGTATGGGGCAAAAGGATGCCTATGTTGGGGATGAAGCTCAATCAAAGAGAGGTATTTTGACTTTGAAATACCCGATCGAGCATGGCATTGTTAGCAACTGGGATGATATGGAAAAGATCTGGCATCACACTTTCTACAATGAGCTCCGTGTGGCTCCAGAAGAACATCCTGTTCTCCTCACAGAAGCACCTCTCAACCCCAAGGCCAATCGTGAGAAAATGACTCAGATTATGTTTGAAACCTTCAACACTCCAGCTATGTATGTCGCCATCCAGGCCGTCCTTTCCCTTTATGCTAGTGGCCGTACAACTGGTAATCAATCATCAACATATATTTTCCCTTTTTTTTTTTCTTCTAGCTTCTGTTATGGGGATGATTTTACTGATCCTCTAAAATTTTGGTTCTTTTACATTAAGTTTTACTTTAGGAGGAATTTGATGGGAGAACATAGCTCTCCTTAAATTTATTTTGTTTGAAATTGGTGAATTTTTTAATGAGAATTTGACAATAATCAAAATGCTGGCGTATGAGCAAATTGTTCTTTCATTAAATCTGAATGAGATTCCCAAGGGGATATTGAAATGAGATGACAAAGTGGTTTATATGCTGTTTAGGTATTGTTCTGGACTCTGGAGATGGTGTCAGCCACACTGTTCCCATCTATGAAGGCTATGCCCTCCCCCATGCTATCCTGCGTTTGGACCTTGCAGGGCGTGATCTCACTGATGCCCTCATGAAAATCTTGACTGAGCGCGGGTACTCTTTCACCACTACCGCTGAGCGGGAAATTGTGAGAGACATGAAGGAAAAACTGGCTTATATTGCTCTTGATTATGAACAAGAGCTAGAAACATCAAAAACCAGCTCTGCTGTTGAGAAGAGCTATGAGCTCCCTGATGGGCAGGTGATCACCATAGGTGCCGAAAGATTCCGCTGCCCTGAAGTACTCTTCCAGCCATCCATGATCGGAATGGAAGCTGCTGGCATTCATGAAACCACATATAACTCAATCATGAAGTGCGATGTTGATATCAGGAAGGATCTCTATGGTAACATTGTCTTGAGTGGTGGTTCCACTATGTTCCCAGGCATTGCTGATAGGATGAGCAAGGAGATTACAGCATTGGCACCAAGTAGCATGAAAATTAAGGTGGTTGCACCGCCAGAGAGGAAGTACAGTGTCTGGATTGGAGGCTCTATTTTGGCATCCCTCAGCACCTTCCAACAGGTAGAGTTTGTGATTCCATAAATGTGCATAAACCTGTCAAGAACAAGAGGAGTAGGTGATTTCATAAAAACAAGAGGGAAATAAATAATAAGGGAAAGTAACATAAACAATAGTCTGATCAGGGAAGGCAAAACAAACACAATGGTACTCTTTTCGTTTTCTAATGAGATTGTAGTTACTAGTCAGACTAACTACTGAAAGTGACAAATGTAGTTTTGCTAAAGCTTTTGGCCGACCTGATACTTTCTTTTATTCTTCAAGTATTTCTGATATATTTTCTGTCGTGAGTGCAGATGTGGATTGCAAAGGCAGAGTACGATGAATCTGGACCATCAATCGTTCACAGGAAATGCTTCTAATCATGGAAAGCAAGAGGTGGACCAGAAAATTACAATATACACTTCGTACTACAGAAATACCATCAAGTGGTTGCGGAACTTCAATTTTCTATTCTTTACTATTTTTTGGATCTTGTTTCTTTCCGTGTTTTCCTTTCTTGATATGTTGGGATAAGAGCATGAAGGCAAGATATTATGTAAGTTTCAATTTTTTTTTTTTTCTTTTAATTACCACTTTGTTGTAGAAGAGCTGTGTATTGTTTACTGATTTGGTTTGGTTGAATCAACAATTCTTTAAGTTATTTAATCAACATGTCTATCATGAATTTATTTGTGATTCTCTGTAGCATGAAGCCATTTATCATCGTTATCCAATATATTATCTTGATAATAACCATCTATGCCTTCTTGTATTAACAGAATTGAGAATGAGTTTTTCACCAAATCATGCATATGCAGGGATGCTTATCTTCCCGTTCCAGCCGGAATTGAGCTTTGGTAATCGATGTTCTAACTCACTCGGGGAAAAAATCAACGGAAATTGGGAATCCATGATGAGGTGGAATGTCGGTAAGACGCCGCCATCTCCACTAGAATCTAGCTTAGTGGTAGCTAACGTAATCACGCTAAACGTCGTTCATGTCGAGTAAGCTAGCACAAGAAAACAGTTTAAAGGACGCCACACCCAAAAATATGCTGTCCCATTCATCAATCAATTACCATCCAAAAACAGAAACCTAATTTTTGTCTGTCAAAGTCATAACAAGAAGACAATGAAATGAAAGGAGTAAAACGATAGAATATGATGAAAAAATCAAGAATTGTCCCCCCTATCCTTTTTTTTCTTTAAAAAAAAATTATCTTCCAACTACCAATTTAGGAGTCACGACGGTAAACAGACCTCTGGCCCCCCACTCAAAATAGAAAGTAGCTCTGCAACTTCTCTATGTGACAAAGGAACTCGCAATAGTTCTACCGGCTCATGACAAAAAAGGACTCGACATCTGCATACTAAACAGCCCAATAGTTGCAGTAAGAGTAAAACCATGCTTCAAGTTATCAATTTTATTCAAAGTTAAACATCTCCAAGAAAAACCACGGAAAAGAGGGTGGAAAAGGAGTCAAAAAAGGACCTTTGAAAGTTAAAGCATAGAAGAAGCTTGAAAGGCGAGAAGAAAAGTTCAAAATAAACAATTAGATAGTGCAAAAATATCCATTGTGATGTGGAACTTCTGAACTTCCTTTCCCGTAAGCAGGCAGAGCAATTCAAGTTTGTTGGAGATAGTTCCAGAAATCAACCTTACACTCACATCAATCCCTGGACAACTTTGAAATTTGATGGTCCAACGGTATCAACGAACCCTCTAACGGATAACTCTGGAACGGTAATATTCTTTGCAAGCAAATCATGGTCTACGAAGACAACAACAACTGTGATATCATCGTGAAAAAACCGCCTAATCCCCTTCTCAACCTTCTGCAGATCTTTATATCTCATTTCCCTTTTCCTAGCTGCCTCATTTAAAGCAGCTTTAAGAAGTCTCCCTGCAATCCCCTGAAATTCCAGAAAAGCAAACAACAATAAGATAAACTCTTTACTTTCAACCTATACAAGTACAAATGCAAAAAAAGTGGTAAAAAAAAAAGAAGCATACAGCTCGTGGGTTGTTGTACACAATCTCAGCAGCTTCTTGATTTGTCAAGTGTTCCCAAAGCCCATCAGATGCAAATATAAGGAATTTATCGTTAGGTTGCAAAACTCTTGAACATATAGAAGGTTCAGCAGTTAGCACAGGCCTGCGTATAGGTTCAGGCATGTGGAACCGTGGAAACGAAGGATCAAGAGAGAACTCTGGTCTCTTCAAATATGCATCGCCTATAGATCTGGATACCTGATAACAGATGTGGAGTGAACAAGAAACTTTCAAACCAGTATAATGGGAAAACAACATGGGCACATCTTTGATACGACTTAAGTAGATATATGAAATAACACTCGTTTCCAAGAGAGGGCATGGGAGTTGAAAAAGCATTACATGTAATATTCGAATCCTAACAAACGTAAGAAAGAAAAGATGAAGGTAACCTGAACCATTATCCTACTCTTCTTAATGAAAGTGAAAGAAGACAACCTGGATGATTCCTTTAATTCGCCATGTTCCATGCTTCATGACTACAATTTGTGAATCTTCTGGATGCGATGATCTTAATTCTCGTCTAACCTCTTCTTTGCTTGCATTGTGCTCTCTGGTCAACTGCTCGGCAACGATCTTATTAGATCCACCTAAAGAACCAATTACAGCACGAGAGTCTCCGAGATTGGCGACATATAAGGTCCCTTTCCAAATAACACCAGCCAGACAACACGAACCCACTGCTGCTATCAATGGCTTTATGCCATAAGTCCTTCGAACTAGAGTCAGAAACCCATCCTCGGTAGCAGAAACAGCACCCCTGAGAATATCTTCAGATATAGTTCCATTTTCACGAGCAATCCCTGTAGCCAAATTCGCACAAAACTTCTGTAATTGCTTAAACCTTTGAAGTACCAACATTATACATGACAAAGCGACACTTTGATGGACAAAAAAAACTCATGTATTGAGGGGCAGACGGTAAATTTTTAATTCATGTATATTAGTTGAATTATTATGTGTAGTCAATTCAGATCCACCAACAAAATAGAAATCGGACAAAATAAAAAGCAACTTCATAAAACATACTGATACAGACCCAACAAGTCAATCAATTTGTAGCATATGCGTAGATCTCAATTTATGTATGCAATCTTTGTGTTTGTCTTCCATTTCTTCTACTCCTTTTCAAGAAACACAACCAAAAGAATAAGGATGGAACGGAGGAATCAAAACATCGTTACCTAGTGCAATTTTTTTTTTCTTCAGAAAGTAAATCGATTTTCTACCAAATAGCCAAACAAACTCCAGATTACTAAAATCATCCACTGGATCCAAAACCAAGTCATGTGACTAGTTTCTTGTTATCGCAATCATATTCAGTCTGAACAAAAGAAATATACAAACAAACCATCTGGGTCCTATACACATATAAGCCAAAGGGTCACTCAAATAACAAGAAGACATGACATGAGCTCAATGATTATATACAACAAAAGAAGTCCAAAATGACAAAACCAGCACGCGTTCAGGCACAAAAATACCATATATAAATTCATTATATAATATAAAAGATGCAAACAATCCCAGAAGACTCACTCATTAGATGATGGAAGAGGTGGTCGCCAATGAACCGGGAAGCTTCGGGACCGCCATGGCCATCATATACACCGACGAACATAGCGCCAGAGCCCGTTTCGACCTGGCTGTGATCCTCAATAACTTCATTGGCCTGAACCACCGCAAAAGAGAATTCACCGCAGGAGTGCTTCTCGAGGTCCTTGTACCAGAGGAGAGCGTCTTCAATGGAGGATGATTCTGATGAATCACCCTTGTTCATACGGGCATACCGCCTTACCGGTCTCAAGCAGGCAGAAACTATCCTTGCCAACCACGAAAACATCCCACATTTCCCTCTCTAACAAATCCCTAAAAAATCCAGCAGTTATAGTAAAGGAGAAAACTTGGGTGCCTGAAGAGATGACAGCGCGGATTTCCGAATTCAAAAACAATACCCAGAAGCAGAAAACTTAATTTATTACCAAAGAGTCTACGTTAGATAAAGGAGATGAAATAAGGAAAAATATTATGGCTTGAGCCGGAAAGAATATAGGAGAGATTGTAATTCACAAAAATTGATACACGGGGAAGAGCGAATTAGTTGTAAAGTGAACAGAAAAGGAGTTGAAGAGAATGGAGAATCGCAGTGTAGCCCAGAAGAAGAAAATCAAAACCTCAAATTCGGATTTAAATGGACAAAGCTTATTACTTCGATTTCAAAAGCGAATGTAAGATCTAATATTGTTTCAGAGTCAAAAGAAGGAATAGACAGGGAAGATTATGGTTACATACATCTTGCGTTACTCAACAGATTTTGTAGGAAAAAGTAAATGAAGAAAGGGGAATTTCCAGGTTTAATTAACGATTACTTATCGCTACAACCAAGAAACAACGATTTCCAAAGGAAGTGAGGTTTGCAGACTGCTGCTGGGTGGGAGCGGAAGGAAGAGGAAAGTTGACGAAAGGCTTTGTTGACTTTGAGATGAAGACCGCGTCACGGTGGAGACAGCATCAATTTTCTACTTTTTTTTTTTTTTGGCAATTTCTATTTTTTCCTCTACTTGTCGAGTTATTTACATATTTGCCATTGTCTCTGTTGAAATGGCTGGACTTGGACACGGAAACAATTCAGCTGGGTTCAATTAGTGTCCAGTTAAAAGCTCAGCTCCACCGCCACCGCAATTGAGCTCTAGACTCATACCTTGAATGGAAAAAAGCGCAACTTTCCCATCCAATGAAGTTGTAATTTACAGCAAAATCTCTACTTTTTCTTATTTCTTTTTAAAGTATAGTTGAATGAAATATTGGGCATACGACATTATGTTATTTGTCCAAAACCAATCAAACGGGACACGTGTAATTAAGTAGGTACAGCTATATAAATTGTGCAACATGTTTGGGTGGATTAAAGAAGGATTAGCGAGGTTGGGTAGAGAGGGCATGTAGTTTTCCGAAACAAAAGGGAAAGTCACTAACACATGTGGCATGTGAAGTCGCTTTTTCTGTATCACAAGCCTCTTCTTGTATTTCATTATTCCTTTTATCCTTTTTCCCTTTTTATCTACTCTAATTTAACTTAATCTAGTCTCTTCTCTAATTATTACAGTTGCATTAAAGGTTTGTGGTTGCTACCAAAGGCCATTTGATCCCCCAAGCCATCTATTAGACTATCACACAAATTTTATATTATTTAATAATTCATAATGTTTTATATCAACGATTATAAAAAATCCATTATGGCCAAGCACTAAGAACTCGAAAGGAATTTTTTGCTAATGCATAATGTTAGTGATTGCTTCTGTTGTGTTGCAATAAGAATTCTACAGGGCGTATGAAGGGGGAGAGAGAGAGCTAAGTTTATGTAAACAATGAAAGAATAACATCTATTGATTGTTTATGAAAGAATATAAGCAACTGAAGTAGAAACCCTATTTAGGGCTTTTTTTCTGTCTGACGAAGGACATAGTGCCCTTTGATTCAAGGACTCCGCAATTTCTAAACAATGTCACTTATCAAACGCTTATGGCGATGATAGTGCTTCTCCATAAAAGCTCTGGAGGCCCCTTCTACAGCTCTACGCCATGTCTGCAACAAATAATAAAAAAAGTATTAGTATTAAAATATGGGAATTATATGGTCAAGCTGTAGTTATCTTCCTTTAGAAAAAGAGGGTGTGACCCGTGTTGAGAGGGAAAAGCCAGTTACACATTGCGTTCTGCCTTCCTTAAAATTTCCTTTTCACACAAGTTAATGTTGAATGGTAGGAAGAAAGGAGCACTAACTCACAGCTTGAGTACTTAAAGTTATCTCAACCCTTTCATATGTTTCAACAATTTTTTAGCTGAAGATCCCAAAGAATCTTTAACCACTATAAGTTGTCAAACTTCATACAATTTTTTTTATAGCTCTGTCAAATACTCACCAGAAAACTGCAGTGTCTACAACCTTAAACAATAAGTGCTACTAATAAGATTTGTTAACAATTTGCCCTTTTGGTTTCTATTAAAGTCATTGTCCATACTACCATAGATTCTAGAAGCTAAAGAGGCATTAATGTTAGGAAATTACAGAGAGCCAAGTTTTGCAGCCCAATCAATGTTCTAACTCTAGACAACTGTATGATTCTCGTCTGTAGATGTTCCAGAAGCTAATTTCTAAAGCTCGCATTTGTAAATTAACAGTAAAAATAGCAACTTTTAAAGAAGAATGCATCAAGTAACACCAAACCTTCTCAATTGTTACCAAGAGGGACTTGTTCCTCAATTCCCTGGCTCTGAGCTGCGCCCTTCCGATCCCGAGTTGCCGGAGCAATGCTGACCTCCGAGTTGCGGCTAGCGGCAGAAGTGATCTCCTTTCCACCAACGCGGTGCTACCAAAACTATTTGATGGGCTCTCGCATTGACCATCTTCTCTCACTGCCCTGCTTTTCTTTCGGCGTTTCGCAACACGCAAATCTCTCTTATTCTTCTGGGCCTCGTCGCCGGAGTCGGAATCAGCAAACTTTCTGAGCAGTTCATCGGAAGACTTCTTGGTTACATGTTGAACATTGGCAGGGGCAGCAGCAGTTACAGTAGCAGTAGCAGGGTCCATTGTCAATGTAGTAAATGGAGGAAACTATGGCAATGTGTTACGATAATGAAGAAATTTAGGATTTTATGAGACGTTATTATGTGGATGTAAATGTGGGTGTGGGCAGTTTCTTATTATTATGTGGAAAATGGACCGTTGCAGGAAATAATGCTAACTGCTAAGTGAAATAATATGAATCAATAATGGGAGGGAAGAAAAAAAGTAGCCGTTAGGGAGTAGAAATGGACTTAATTTTCCAATGATTTGTAAATGTGGGGGCATGTGGATTTCTGAGAGCAACAAGACAAAAGACCCAAGTTGCTAAGTCCGGCACATGCGCTCCCCTTTTGTGTTTCTCTCTGACATATACTTTATGCTTGTCTTTTTGCGAACCAGACTCCAATTCTCGTCTCTCTCAATAATTATATTATACAAAGTACACTCATCCATTTGTCTCTCAATTTTAAGAATTTTGGACACTGAATCCCATGTAACATTATCAGACATTGTTGCGACAAGCCATAAAAATTTAAGTAATACTGTAAATATAATTTTTTATTTATACTTATTTTTTTACACTTTTATTTTTTATTTCTGTTTACAGTAATAATATCCAATAGTGTATAAACTAAAAGCATACCAACAATTATGCAAGTTGTTTCTTAGACCAACTTAAATCCATGGAATGCTTACCCGTTCATTGACGCAAAAATCACATATCCCAAACAAAATGCACCCATATACCCTTATCAAATGTTAAAAGTTAAATTGTCAGAAAATACACATTCTAGTCAACAAATTAGGATTGTACATTGACAATATTTTACAACAGGGGAAAAAAGCACACAGCCCTCGATAGCTTTGAGCCAAATTTTTCAATTTTTGGATTCCTCAACGAAATCTACACGGATAGATGGCTGCTCCAAGACACTACCAACGAACTGTCTTGTACGATTTAGACACTTCTGTTACTTGTCATGAGAGAGAGCTGCATGAACACAAAAGAAACATAGAAAACATCAAAGAAGGCATTGGTATAAGATAACGAGATTGCAGAAACAACATATCAAAACTCACAATTTCAGGTTCTATCCAGTTCCTATCTCCACGAGGAATAAATTTCTAAGATCCGTCCAAGAATCCAAGAATATATTCAGAAGTATGACAGGATATACTGAATCAAGTGATAATCATGACAGACCAAGTGATTGTAACAACTTTCATCCCTTCTCTGGCCTTTCAGGTTTTCATTTACCATCTTTGTTTATAAAATTTAACATTATTTATATATCTAAGTTAACAATCACACACGTTTTGATCAACTGCATCTGTAATAGTTATAAAAAGATACCAATTTACCCAAAAAACAATAAATTATAACGAGAAGCCAAATTATCTCTCATCCAGTGCTAAAATTTCAGCAGGTCACAGTTTTATTACCATAGTAACTTCATTCTGCATTCTTATGAGCTCAATTGAGTCCCAAAACTGAGAGCGTGACATTCAAGATCCCTCAAATTTAACTGCCAAAATTGAGAGATGTCAGTCATATTAAAGAATTTTTTTTTTTTTAAAAAAAAAAAAAAACTCAAACAATGCAATGTTTCTCCAGCCATGATCATCCCACAAGTAATAATTGTTTCTTGCCTTGGTTTTCATCTAAAAAAAAGGACCCAAACAAGTAGAGTAGCAGCTAAACTTCTAACTCTTAAAGGAGAAGCAGAAGATTACATGAATTTCTTGAGAACAACCTTTGAGTCTAAAATAGATATCCATAGACTCCTAGGTTGACTAGATAGGCCATTATTGCTAAAAAGTAACTTTAATTTGTGAGTCAGGGACGAGAACTTTGCACCTTTAAGCTGAGATATGTCATATTGCAACACCACTGAACGTGATTTAAATATGCAAATTTCATTTGATGAGAAGAAAATATGAAAAATTCAAGCTCACCGTGACAGCAACTCCAGTCTCACTGAATTTTGGGATGGATATGAGTCTCACCAATTGTCCTTCAGAACCTACAATCAATAGTTAACATAAACAAGCAAAATTAATAGATGATTCTTTCTTTTGATTTGGATATTGGGGGTGAGGAGTTTGTGGGCCAAAAAATCAGATATGAAACTAACAAATACAACTGAGAAGTAGACTTTTAGTGGAAAAAAATACCCTTCACCACACGTGTTGCAAATTTATCCTGATTGCCAACGAAGTAAACATGAGGACAGCTCTCAATGAAGAAGGGATCCCTATCGGTGTAAGGATAGCACCCTGGAAGACAAGTAAATATGAGAGTAAGTATTTTTCAAGGATAATCCGGAAAATTTTTGGAATTTTAACTTTCTGGATTTCTTGTGGTAATAATAGCAAGGCACATGAGACTGTCAGCTGTTCAACTGACCAGAAAATTCTCTAAGCTAAATGAAAAACAAAACAGAAAGTGACCAATATGCATTACAGCATATATAGTGTATACCAAGAGTATTAGGTGCTGTTGGTGCCAAATGCCTCCACCTTAACGTCCTTTCCATAAATTCAAGTTTATCTTTTGCCTCTGAATACTTCTCAAGATCATCTATATTCTGACCCGATGTCCCAAGAAAACTGAAAGCCACGAAGTATCATGTTTAATGTCTATTTAATTTAAAAAATACAGTGATATTTAGATATGCCTGTTTACCTGATTTTATCAAGTTCAAACAAATGAGGATTTGTACAGGATCTAAAAGTGTTATAAGCTGATGACCCTGGAAAAAGGCATCTATGCAGAGGCTGAAAGGACAAATCTTAGTAACAATAAGAAAAATACAGATTATGCGAACTGAATGTAATCTTAAACGACGGAGTAAGAACCTGCTGTGGCAATGAGAAGTTCGCAGGGTCACCAGGTCCTGGCATGATATCCAAAGGCAAACCTGCAGCAATCTACACATAAGTAAAGGTCATTAAGCAACTTCATTCATGAAGCCAAGGACTATAATCGAGCAACCAAACTAATGAAATGAACCTGACTCAACAGAATATCCAGCTCCTTTATCGGTTCAGACAGCCTTGAGAGATCCTTTGAAGCTAAATTCTGCAAGATCAAACAGAATGGCAATGTAACTTCACTTTGTAAATATTTATAAAGAAAAAATATATATATAATCCAAAATATAAATTTTGTAATTTAACATATACAACCAATATGAGTAGTAAGAAGTAAGAACCTAAAAGGCCATGAAGCTATATGATAATTAGCAAGAAGAACATGAACAAATGGAGCTTTCTACAAGTTCATTATGGAGACTAAGATAGAGACTTTGAAAAATTGGTATTGGACATCTTGAGACCACTGAGTTGCTTTCATATAATTATTAAATATTAGAAGTTAAATTGTAGTAAGCAACTTTCATAACATAAATATAAAGTTGGTTAAAAGCGGAAGCTTAGCTGCTTTTGGAATGATATGATTCTCCTCCATTTTCAATAATTGCAAGCAGATAATATTATTAGATTTTAGGATAAGAAACAGTCTTTAGGACACCAGAAAGCAGAATCCCTTTCATAAAAGTATGGATTCATGCATTTGATGATTACTTTATGTGCTCTATAAATTCACTAAACAAACATGAAAGGAAGCAAATGAAAACAAGAACTGATTTAGATGTTAATAGAAGTGAATAAGTGATTATCCTTGTCTTGAAGCCAAAGGGGAAAAAGGTTAAGTTAAAGGAAGTATAATGACTTCTGTTGTTTATATTTCTAATAAGAACAGGAGATTAGCACAGGAATGAAATCAACTATACAACTAAGTAACAGAAAAGAGAGAGGGGGTGCAGAAATGGTCACTGAAGTGTAAAAGTAGACAACTGTAATACCTGTCCATTAAGAAGTCCACATGGGATCTCAATAGAATTTCCAGCAATAACAACATGAACAATCTGAGATGCAATACTTTGCTCCTGTTTAATTTGCCATTTTACAAGTTAAAAATACGTAGATCACATAATAATCAGTAGCACTGCACTTCAAGATAAGGACAGCAATGAACCTTCTCATCTCCTAAATGTCCAGTAATATGATCAATGAGAAGCTGAACTTGGAGAGGATTACAGTTGTCACTCCCAATACTCAATCCCGAAACAAAAACTACATATTTATCTCCCGCTGTTGAATCAAATTTGACAAAAATTGAGTCTATATTTTTTATAAAATGGGAAATTTGACTAATCATAAAATGAAAATAGAAGAAAATAATTCATAGGTACAAGTACAATATGGGATGAAGGACATGACAAGCAACAAGGGTAAAGATCAAGCCATCAAATTTTAAGAGAAGCGAAGCAGGGTAATAAAGATAAGTTTTCAAAGTGTGATAGCAATAAGGGAAATTAATAAATTAGTTTGTTTCACCTCGTTTGTACGCTTGTGTATGTATTAAGATTCAAGACATTAATTTGTAAGAGAAGAGAAGCAGAAGATTATTGATGACTGATTCACATCCCAAACAGCTCAACCTTCTCAGTAATTTTTTTAAGGAAAAAAAAATTGTAGAGACTGTGGGACTCTGATCTACATCAATAAACTCATCCTATGACAACGTACTGAAGCAATACAATTGGAAATTAAAATCTAAAAATGTCATAGGCATAAGCTATTGAAAGTTTTCTAATGAACATTCTGTTCAGTTAATCAACAATTCATGTGCTTTATTAGTAAGGTAAAAGAATCACAGATGTAAAAGAAATGATAGCATTACTTGATATAAGGGGAAGTTTTATCTGTGGTGGTAGGCCAGCTTCCAGGAAATCTTGAACCAAAAATTCACCTGCCTCGGTTTCCTTTCCATGTAAAGCAAACACAATTCCTGTCACAAATGATATTAGCAGAAAAGCATAGTGTGCCAAAAAGACAATGCTTTGTACGGTAGGCAGGACAAACAACATTAATCAGCCATGTGTACAGTTTCTACATAGCTACGTAAAATTTCCTTTGAAAAGTCATGCAGCCCATTTCCTGAAGAAGCGGTGAAATAGACAGACATTTAAAATGACATCCTATCTCGCCAAAGGCTATTTTAATTTTATTCAATAAGATGTTCATGATGCAGACCTGTAACACATCCAGAAGGGAAAGGATATTCCCACCAAGCTTAACTCTCCCACTTTCATCTTCCAAAACTAGATGATCATCAGCATGCATAAAGTTATGAGGTTGGACAAGTGGAGTTGCAGATCTCTGTCAATTTACGGTAGATAAATATAGTACTTCAGCATCTTATTGTAGACTACACTCTACACGCATAGAACAACTAAAATCTCTATTAAAAGAAAGGAATAGAAAATCATACTCCCACTGCAGTACCTCTTTAGAATACTCATCAAGTATGCAAGGTTTGAGCTTCATGTGTTTATACAGAGTTCCAACAATGATACATTCCTTGCCCTGTTCAAGTGCCAACACCCTGCATACTGCAGCAAAATGAAATTAGTAAATAACGAACCTATGCATTGCTTCATTTCAAGTTACTCACAGAAATCTCCAACATCCAACATGACCTACGTGCAAAAGAAATTAGAAACTCAGCCTTAATTCCACTGCAAATAAATGTAGCCTCCGTAAGCTAATCGTTTAAAATGATGAATGAAGCTACAAAATTTTTTAAGTTAACTTAGTGTAATCTTATAATACCCTAGAAAGGTTTAGTAATATTTTCATGGTTTTGGAGCAACAACCAACCTCTTAACCTATATCCACAATAAGTATCCAAACTTAGATTACTCGATAAACAAGAGGCGAAAAGAAAAACATGACTGTACAAGCTGCGGTAGATCAAATTTAGCACAAAATTCTATTCCCATATTTTGGGGTCAAGGCAATCATTACTGGAAGACTGACAACAAAGATTAATGAAAACCTCAAGGATTTGGAAGAACTCCCAAATTAACCTAACCAAGAAGATAATTTTAAACGTAAACCCTAAGTAAAAGTACCAACAAATATTATTTAATTGAGTACCAAAACCTAATAAAATTTTGGAACAGGATTGATGATTAATGTCACAAAGATTCTAAACATTATACTTAACAGAAGCTGGAACAAGAGGTACCAGGTAAATGGGGCTTCCAATTAGAAACAAGGGAATATAAGAGAGTTCTCATTAGATGAAGACGAGCAAAGTAAATCTGACTGTACTGCTGCCCCCTATACGTCTCTTTCTGAATTCCAAAGGCTTCATCCTGCAATAATAGGTGAGAAACATAAAGCCATGAAAAAATTGGGGGTAAAACTTTTGGATTTCATATCCATAAAATGCTCTTCGCATTTCTATCCTTTATGTTTCCCTTTTTCTTTGTGGCTTTTCTCCCGGTTTCCCTGCAACCAAACTAGAAGCAACAAGTAGAAAGAGAACTATGAACTAAAAGTACAAAGCAAAAGAAAATAAGCCAAGAAGAAAACTGAACTAAGGAGTAATAGGCACATTGCTGTCTGACGAGGTTCTTCTCCGAGTCGATTTCCATGGTTTCCATGGCGGGAAGAGTTCACTCTCGCTCTTCCGCAGGGAAGGTCTATATATATGATAAAACAATATTATAATTTTATAAATATTTAATCTAACATACAATCAAGCAAGGGGATGTAGCTCAAACGGTAGAGCGCTCGCTTTGCATGCGAGAGGTACGGGGTTCGATACCCCGCATCTCCACTTAAAAATTTTACGTTTTCACTTTCATAAAATTTTTTTTGAGAACCAAGGAAGAAAAAAACTGTATATACATCAAAAATATAATAGTTTACTCATCAAAAAATATATATATCAATATAAAAATAGAAAACTAAGAATTTAAAAATTAACTTAAAGATACTAAAATGATATTATGCGGTGCATGAATTTTTGAAATTATCAAAATTAAAAGGAGATATTGAAATTCTATTTTTTAGAAGGGAAGAAAAAAAAACTATTGCGTCCGAACTTGTGCCGGGCGTGGGAGGGGGAAATTTTGTGTGAACGTTAGCGGTGGCTGAGGACAAATTAACAATGGTGAAATTGAGAATACCTACACCTCCTTCGCATTCAACTCTCTTCATGACTTGTTTCCTTGTCCTCCTTCGACTCCTCAACAACAGCCCCACTATAAAATAAATTCTCTTCACTCTCTGTCTCTTGCATATTTTTCAATGGCTACCATACAGGGACCAGTTTCTGCAATTACTGCAATCCCTTCGCATTGCAAATCATCTTCTTATTCTTCTTTGACTGCTACTTCGCTACTATCTCTATCGGAGAGTAGCTGGAAATACCCTGCCAGAAGATTTTGCCGCAGCTTGGTTTGCAGAGCAATGGTTCAGCAGGCAGCTCAGGGAGCCCCTGCGGCTTACGCCAAGGAAATGGAGAGGCTGTCTGCTAAAGAGTCGCTCCTTCTCGCTGTGAGTATCAAATCTCTTTCTTCCCCGGGAGGGAGTTATATAACGATTGTTTGTATGCTGATTCCGAGCCTATCTGGTCTAAATTGCTATTTTGCTAAGATGTGCGTTATTGGTAATAAATCTGAAGTATTCGTAAGAAAAACGATGTAAAAGAATTCCCTTTTTTTTCGCTATTGTTCATTTGGTGGTTTGGCCTCTTTTCACATGTTGAAATATAGAAATTATATTGATATATTGATTGCAATAGGCTTTATTCAATGGATATAAACGTTTTTAGCCCTTATTTTCTTCATTCACCTAGTTCGGAAGTAAACTTCTTATTGTGGATATATCCTTTCAGTTTAAAGATGCCGGGGGGTTTGAGGCATTAGTCTCCGGAAAGACGACAGATATGCATAGAATTGATGTAAATGAAAGGATAACTGGTCTTGAGCGGCTCAATCCAACACCTCGGCCCACAACGTAAGTGGCAAAGAATATGGATCTCTGTTCTTTCGCATCAAATGTTTATGTATTTCGTCCCTTCAGGTCACCCTTTTTGGAAGGAAGATGGAACTTTGAGTGGTTTGGTTCTGGAAGTCCAGGCTTTTTTGCTGCTAGATTTATATTTCAGTGAGTATTCTGATAGCAGGTTTGCATTCAGCTTCTCAACCTTTGATTTTCCTGGTGGGCCTGGGATCTCATGCTTCTGATCACAATAACCCGAAATTTTTATCTTTGTCTAAATTGGGATTCATCTCACTGGTGATAGTGCTCCTCTGGCGTCTTTGCAGGAATTTTCCTACAAGTTTAGCAAATTTGTCTAAAATGGATGTCTTTATTAAGGATGGAAATGCGAAGGTTACTGCAAACACAAGGTTACTGGACTCGGTATGGTACCTTTCTGAGTTTTCAAGTTTTGCATGGCTGAATAAGTGTTACTTTAGAATTTAGGAAGACCCTTTTGTCGCTATTATTAGGTTGAGTATAATCCATTCTTAACAGTGTGCTGAATTAATTTTATGTATTGCATAGAAACTAGTTCTATGTGATTAAATGATTTGGTGTAGTATTTGGATGTGGATTATCAACTTGGATTATTCTGAACTTGGACTTGGAAAATGAGACTGTAACTGCTCACTTTTCTTGAGGTGTGCTTTTCAATTTGAGCAGCAACTATCCATCCTGAAGAGCCTGGTGTAAGATACAAAATTTTCTTGCATTAAATTGGTCATTGAAAAATTATACATCGTGGTCATGGCATTTTAAAGTTGGAAAGGGCAGGGGGATATGATGAAGGCTGTGGGTGGAGGAGCTATGTTACTGGCAAAAGTAGCAGGCTTTGTAATGATGACGTCAGCAAATGAACCACTAGAGCTCGTCTTTTTTTCCAATTTACTTAACTGAATCACTAGGTTTATTCATTGAATATTATTCTTTTTAGTCAACTAATCTCCAAGTCATATTCTGCTTACTGGATGGCTGTTTAAACTTTAAACCGTTAGCATCCAGCGTTTCAGCTCAATTGGTGTGATAAAAGTTTTTTTTTCCAGAATTAGTTCTATCTTGTGTCTCAGAAACTGGTTAATGTCCTTCCAGAAATCCTTTAGCAATGAAGACATTTAACAGAATAGTCTTCTCAAAGTCATTTGTTAGAAGGTGATCTTTCTTGTATTGATCTCTTAATCACAACTTCTATCTTGATTCTTGTGATTTCAATTTTCTGTCATGTTGCCAAGAGGCCAGTGATTAATGTGACGCCAGCCGGAATAAGACAGTATTGGCTGGGAAACCAAATAATGGTCGTTGATGTAGTGTTTCATACTGGAGGATGGTCAATCTTTTTATCTGTTCACTCTTATGTTGATCTTATTTATGAAACTATTGGTTCTAGGAACATTCAGATATCTTTACATTATACCCTGCACAATAGTTCTCTTCTCTGTTTGCCGTACTCCAACACCTAAATTATTTAGTCTGCTCTTTTGGAAAATATTGAAAGGTTGCATTGTTTCATTGCTCATTGGTCATTAGGTAGGTTTAAAATCCATCCATATAACTTTTTGAAGTTTAACTTTCCCTGTGACTGTATTTCCAGTAGATGCTGGTGATAGAGTTATGCTAATGCAAAATGCAGTACTTCTTATTATATGCCTTTTGTAGTTTGTATATAACTCCTTTTCATTTCACGGCCTTTAATACTGGATCTTTTAAAAAAAAAAAAATCTAATTTAGGTTGAGAGCAAAATTACTCTGTCAACCAAGTTGTCTGTAGAGGGGCCACTTCGTATGAAAGAGGAGTATGTTGAAGGGATTCTTGAGTCACCAACGGTAATTGAAGACAGAGTACCTGAACAGCTTAAAGGGGCACTCAGCCAAGCAGTCAATGCTGTGCAACAACTTCCTCTTCCTGTCCGTGATGCTGTTCTTAGTGGTCTGAAAGTTCCTCTAAGTAAGTTTGACTGCTTTTCTATGTTCACCTTAGAAAATGTCATCCAACACAAGTCTTCCTGGAGACATGCAAAATATGTTTATTGTTTAAAACACTGTGTCAGTACCAAAATCATATGCCGAAAACCTGAAATCTTTGGCAGCTAACAAGCTGGGAAATGCTGTATATATGTCTGTTACTTTTTACATATGCTTGTGTT
Source organism: Bauhinia variegata (assembly GCA_022379115.2). Lineage (NCBI taxonomy): Eukaryota > Viridiplantae > Streptophyta > Magnoliopsida > Fabales > Fabaceae > Bauhinia > Bauhinia variegata. The sequence continues at coordinate 17,719,265 of CM039438.1, forward strand.
TGTCAAGACATTAAAGAATTCTTTGGGCCATTATTACAATCAGTTTCGATCCTGTTATTGCATTGCTTGGCATTATACAACAATGATATGCCCTGTAATTTCTTCACCTATTTTATAAGTAGTTAAGGATACATATCCTTTATCTGGGCAAGAATTTGGGATTATCAATTGTTAACATTGTCAACCATATATGCAGAAAGATAGGAGATGCAGGAACCTGATTGCATTATTTTGACATATGATTATGCTTGTGTGTGGAAAATGTAAATTCAGTTATTTGCGATAACAATTATGTTTCTCATATTTTTACCTGCATACTTTATGTACGAAGGTGGGACTTTTCAGAGACTCTTCATGATTTCTTATCTTGATGACGAGATACTTGTAAGTATTCAGTACAATTTCCTTCTATGGTTAAATTTAGATAAATTTGGTGGATGTGCTCTGCTACTTTTTTTCTCTCACTGCTGCTTCTGCTTAATTAGATAACAATGTTGATAAAGTTTACCCGGAATCTGGAGTTTCAACGTCTAAACAATTAGTTATTTCAACTGGATGCAATCTATGATCAATTGATCAGAAGTTCCAAAAAAATTTACTTTATGAAACGAACACCCACACACTTTGTATTTATATATGCACTCAAATATAAGGTTTAAGAAAAGGCGATATAGTAATTATGGCATCCCTGGAATTTCCTAGACTGACGCAACTGAGAGGTTTTGCATAATTAGTGTTGGACATCCTTGCATAAACTGTCATATTGGAATTCGGAGGAAGGGGTCCCTCATGGCAACGTAGTCACCTTTGAAACTATGTTCAGATGGTCTAGTAAAGAGTGTATTGTTGTTTCATTTTTATACTTTAATTTTTTATCCTTGGCGTGGGTCAATGAATGGATGGCATATCTGTCTGGAGTAGATGACTTGTTATCATACATGTGTTTCAAGTATCACTTGCTTTAGAGAATGTATACAACCCCATCTTAACCTATAATCAGATCATATCAAATCAATCCTGCTAAATGCTTATGTCTCTATGCTTTTACTGGCTTTGATGCAGATAATAAGAGATACGGCTGGGATGCCTGAAGTTCTAACAAGATTGGATGCATCCCCATCATTGGCAGAAGGGATCCCAGAATACGAGAGCTAAGGAAAGAGAATTTCTTTTCTTCTTGTTCATAGTGACCAGTTGTTCATCTCACTTCCTCACTCACAAGCATTTCCTGTATACAGACAACTTCAACTTCTTTCTAATTGAGAAATGTTTTTGGTTCTCAACCAAAGAGCATTACAGCCGGCGAGTACATGTGAAAATTAGTTTGAATGTGTCGAACGTTAAAGAAATCATTGTGAGAAGTTAATACTAAACCATTTTTGAAGATTTAAGCTAAATAGGAACTAAGTTGACAGACCATCCTCACTTTTTCTCGAGTGGGGCCCGAGGGTGTTTACTGTTTAGACGGTGGCTAAGTTGGTATGGGAGATAAGATCATAAGATATTTAAGATTACGTCGTGTTTGGAAAATGTGAACGTGCTAAAATGTAAGCGCCATGTTGTTTGACAAAAATGTGCTCCGCTGTCATGCTAATGACTTCTCAACCTCCACTCAAGTTGATCCAAGTCCTTATTTAAGAGTTTTTTATTATAATTTTACTCATATAATCAATCTTAATTTAAAGAGTACAGTAAAAGGTGTGTAAAAATGAATGTAGAAATCTCATTTTCCATACTTTAATGGCAACTGTGCTAGCTCTCTGCCACCTATTCTAGTGTGAACGTCTTTGACTACCAATGCCACGCTGTTTGGAAAGAAAAATTTCTATGCCGTCGCATTGCACGCCGCCTTTAAGGTGAAGTCTCAACAAATTAGCTTACGACAGTGTGTACTGAAAAAATATATATTCTTAACAGGTTATTTATAATTCTATTTAAATTTTGATACGCGAATCAAGTTTGTATCATATATTATGTAAATAATTTGTTTTTTAGAAAAAAATGTAAAATAAGATATGAATGATTTGTTTTACGAGCGATTTTCTTGTATCAGAAGTTATGTGATATTTTTCACAAATTTTTTTTTTAAGAAATATACACGGACAATTTCACTTATAGTCTTAAGGGATTATAAATTTTGTGAGAGGTAGTAATTACTAAATTAACTCACTCAAACTACAAAACTTATTGATATAAAAAGTTTTATTATTTTTATCGTTTTATTTAATTTGAACATAAATTAATTAATACGTAATATATTTTTTTTTTAAAAAAAAAGAAGAAGGTAGAGTTATCAAACACGACGGTAGAAAAGAGTTGGTCGGTTTGGATATGACCTGCATATGGGCAAGCCAATGACGAATTTATTAGAAAAATCCCATATGTCATTTGACTTTAATTGCCCACTTAATCTGAATTATAACCTTCACAAACAAATTAATATTACAATTTGCCAATAAAGTAAGTTGCTAAGACTATTGGCTTTATGATGCTATTCTCTAAGTTAAAATACTTATGTGTTACATATACATCCTTATCAATTCTGTGTGTTCGTCTTAGCATACATTGATTCTAGTTGGATTCTCGTGTATTAGTGACAGCCCCAAAGATTTAGAAACATCGTACACTTCTTCCAAAGATAAAAAGTTCAGAAACCATGGACTTATCAGCTGAGCAAGCAAAGGCCTCACCCCCCTCTCAACCCAATTGTAATGCAAACATGCTACTACTAATAATGTTACACTATATTCTCTGTAACATAATTTTTTAAGTGTAATTAGATTTAATTATTCTGTTGTTCTAATACTAGAAAACACGGTTGACCCAGAAAAAAAAAAAAAAAAAAAAAAAAAAAAAAAAAAAAACTTAGAGTTGTCAACATATTTTATAAAACTAAGTTAAGTATATGTATATATTTAATGTTAATAGTTAATTTTATGACGTAGAAAATTAATAACATAAATTCATTTTTATAAATTATTGAATGCTATTGAAATCGTTGTCAAGAGTTTTGTGAATTTTGTGTTAAAACCCACAAAATTAATCCTACTTAAACTAACAAAAATTGAATGTATTAACTAAAAAGTTTAATCGAATTCTTTTTAGGGAGAGAATACTTGCATAATCCCAATTTCTTTGTTTCTTTTTTAGGGAGTTGGGGTGGGAGGTTGGAGGATTGCTTTCCCTATTTATTGAAAATCTGCACAAATGATTGCCTGACAAGAAGAGAAAAAAAAGAAAATAGGGGTCATGATGTGTGATGTGTAAGTTTTGTTAAAATATTTTCTTTTCAGAGCTCTAAATATCTCAACAAAGGAGGAGCTCAACGTATTCAACTGTGAGGTTAGGCATATAAAATCATTAAACAACAAGTTAGTTTCCCTTAATAGAAGTTAGTTTATAAGTTGATATCCAACTAGTCGCTGAGATAACGTAAAGATTTTAATCTATGACCAAAACTACTTTTGTTTGCATATATGTTAGAAAAATGTTGGAAATAAAAAACCCTAGCCATAAGGTGTTTCTATTATAGTATTCCAATTTGAGTGCGAACGAATTTGGATGCCATTTGTGTGATGAGAGAGTAAACATATATACTAAACCGGAAACGACTTCTGTAATTTAAAATGATTAAAATATATTATCATTAATCTTACAAGAAAAGAAAGAAACATATATAGGAAATGTGTTTATCTTCGCACGTTCTTGTTTTGTTTGCTAAACAATCTTAACCCAAGGGATTGTAGTTATACTACGCGCAGAAAAGACAAAAAAGACATAACCACTTCCAAAAGAAACGAACAAACTATGTATAATGTCTGCTTAAAATGAGACTTTATCAGAAATGCATACATATTTGGGTGACACTGGTTTTGTATATGATTGTAAAATTAATTATGATCATAATTAATTAAGAATCATATAGCATTGATAGCCTCCATCAGAGCGCATTAATTAATTCATTTTCCTCATTCTTCTTATATATGGAAATAGAATGAAACCCAGATGCTACATCTTTGATCGAATTCACTGATGATCACCCCTAAAGGAAGGAAGAAATTAAATACATAAATGAATCAGAGAGAGAAAATTAGAGAAAAAACATGAACCTTACATGAGATCAGCTAACCATTATATCGCACAAAACCAAAACATTTGATATATAAGTATATGAACACAGATAGAAAATCATTAAAGAAAAAAGGATGGGGAAGGGAAATGTATAATCTGTCCTAGGCAAGTTGAGGTTCTCCGAACCCTTGCATGTGATTTCCATCCAAAGGAAGAAGAGGAAATTCAGCAATCTCAGAAATGAATCCTTCCAAATCTGGAAACCCTCCCAAGTAGCCACCAGAATTTTCATAACTGCAAAGCCCAGCTTCTTCCTTTATTCTGAGATCCCTTGACTGATCCAACCCCACAAACCCATTTCTCAATTCCATACTCTTGGCGATCATCCTTTTGGGCTTTTCTGACTCATGACCGCTCACAATTTTTGCCTCTCGATCCCTTCCTGCTATTCTTGGCTTCTTCTTGCAATACTTCTGATCACCACTTGGTTTCCCAGTTAGCCTCTGCACAAGTTCCCGGAAGTTTTCAACATCAGTCTTGATGATCTTGGGTGCAAATATGTGAATTATGCGTATCTTTGGCTTTGTTTTTGATATTGTCTGAGAGTCTCTATGCATGGCGAGGGAAGGTGAGTTTGAAGTGCCCATGAATGTGTGTTTTCTGATCCCGTTTTCCATAGAAAACATGGCGAGAAAGAGAGAGATGGAGAAGGAGAAGGAGAAGGGGCTATCAGTATCAGAGGTTTGAGCAATTTATGAGAAGAAGAAGAAAACGGGAATTTATATACAAGAGCAGAAACAAAACCAGAGATAGTTTAATAGGAGAGAACAATTCAAAAAGGAAAGTTTGGACAGAAAAGAAGCAAGTTGTCTATGTTGGGAGCAAAGACTGGATGAATTCTTGTCTGACAAATGCAAGTAATTGGAACTCAATGGTCCCCCAGTTGCAAATTTTCATTATTAAACAGGTATTACCATTTTATATTCGTATAGAAATGTGTATTATATATATTATACTGTCCTACTTTATCCTATTCTTTTTAATTTTTCCACCTACTTTATCCTCCCTTTATATATGCTATGCTTCAAAAGCATTGCTTTCTTCAAGCATTACTTGCTGTAGAATATCGTTACAACATACTTATATATATCATGTCCATTCTATTTTCGGTGTCTAATTATGAACTTCCTATCCCCTATGATTCCCCCTTTGTCTCGTAAGATAAGCTACTACTTCCCTTGCTTACCAAGAGAGAAGAATTTTCTACATCTATTAACAGGAAAAAATAAAAATAAAAATAGTGAAATCACAGTGTAAATTTGTCTTCGTGTAGCTACCAGTGATAATTTGATGTTCCTGATGAATCGATGAGATTGGAATTAATCGGAACTGACTCAATTGTCGAATATCCATTCAATATCAATTTGGTAGAGTTCTGATCCAAACATTGAAAGCTTAACATAACAAGTAAATGACTACAGAACCAAGGGCTAATTAAGTGGAAGTGAAACTAAGTGCACGAACTGAACTCTAAAACTGTCATGGCGGTTGCTTGTTCTTTGTTCAACCGGCAAGTATGACAAATAAAACGAAACTGTCTACTCTGCTAATGTCTTGTTCCTACCATTACAGAGTCAACAAAATTATTCAACGAAGCCATACTAAATTAGAGATTCAATTCGAAGAAAGGAACGGCCAGAATCGTCAGGAAAGAGTAGGTGAAACTTCCCAACCCGACGAGTGACCTGAAAATTGTAATCATCAAAACTTGTTCTTGTACCAGTATACACCTTGGTTCGGAGCCCCTTCATCTGACTCAACATAAATACACTCTTTTGCCTCTCTCCACATTGCCTTGTAAAATGGAGTCCCATCAAACTGGTAGTACTCACCCAAAATTGCTTTTATTGCCCTTGTAGCCTCCATTGCATGATAATGCGGCATTGTGGAAAACAAGTGATGCGCCACATGGGTGTCTGTTATGTTATGGAAAACCTTGTTCAAAATTCCATAATCTCTGTCGACTGTTGCCAAAGCTCCCCTCAACCAATCCCACTCACTGGAATCATAGTGTGGCAATGAAGGGTGGGTATGTTGTAAAAATGTGATCAACACCAAAAATCCATTGACCACCAACAATGGCACTCCATACACACATAAAACCCAGGCAAGTCCTTTGGCCACAACAAGACGGTAAAGTCCATAGGATACAGCAAATATTCCTGCATCTGAGATGAATATTTGAAGTCGTTCGCGGTCTGAGTAGATGGGACCGTATGGATCATAGTGACAAGCAAAGCGGTGGTAAGGCCTGCCTGAAACGTTAAAAGCCAGATATAGAGGCCATCCTAGTGTAAGTGTAACAAATAGTGTGAGGACTCGGCCTGGTGGGTTGTTAATATACTTAGAGTACCAAGAGAGACTAGATTTCTGCTTTGGCACAAAGACTTCATCCCGTTCAAGAGAACCAGTGTTTGAGTGGTGGCGGCGATGGCTGTATTTCCATGAAAAGTAAGGCACCAAGAGACAGGAGTGGAGAATGAGGCCAACCGTATCATCAAGCCATTGATAGTCACTGAATGCGTGGTGGCCACACTCATGTGCAATCACCCAAACACCAGTAAGGATGCAACCCTGGACAGCCCAGTATGTAGGCCAGGCCAAGAATGAGAAGGGGCCAGAAAGGTACTGGAAGTAATGGGTAGCAACGTAAAACAGAATGGCAGCGGTAATCAGGTCATATACGACATAAGAGAATGACCTCACGACAGAGCGCTGAAAACAGTGAGGTGGAATTGCCTTCTTGATCTCGCCGAGATTGAATGGGGGTTTTGCAAATGGGACCCGCTTTAAAGAATCAGCCTCTGCCTTTCTCTGGGCAGGAGGAACAGAGGTCCGGCCACCAGCTCCCATTTTCTCAAAACCTGTACACAAAAGCGGATTTTGTGAGACAATCCTTCAAGTACTAGTCAACATTGCAATTGTGCAGTTTACAAGAACAAGAGTGAAATCCAGGACTAATACCCTTACATGATTCTCCAATACACACTGCAGTAAAAAAAATACCCCATAGTATTTGCTTAAGAAAATTAAAATTCTTAAACAACTAATGCGAACAAGTCATTTTCAGGTGTAGAAATGCAGAGGCGCAATAAACAAAATGCTCTTCACCATCAATGTTTTAAAGTGTTCAATACTGCTGGTATTTCCAAGTGGTAATGGGAAAGGAAACAACATACGCACATTGACCTAACCTACACTAAGGAATAGTACTTTACTAAAGCTTCCAGCTAAGTTATCTTAGGTACTTAATTCATTTTCTGTTTCCCCTTTAAAGCATTGATTTATTACCCATATGATAAAAGGAGGTAATGTCCAATTAGCAAAGATATTGCTAGGAAAAGTTACAACCTACAGGAGCTTCTAACAACCATTCTTGTATATCCTAGTCATAAACAATAATAGACTACAGGCTGGAGAGCTTAAATAAGCCATTCTTTTACCATGGGACCACCCACTATCCTTCCAAGTTGATAGTGTCCTGTACCATAACAACCAAGGTTACCAAACTAAAGCATCTCCAACTATTGTACACCACAAAATCAGAATTTTGTCCATAGATCTATCCATCGTGATTGTGGGCTGTGAAGTGGGGGAGGAGTACAGATCGAACATTACTACACATAACCATTGTTTTAAGAACTTTTTCTGTAATATAGATCCGTGTTCAACATATAGAAAGATACTCATACCACACAAAACAAAACAAAAAAAGAAAGAAAGATACAGATGAGGCATTGAACCGTAGACGCATCTGCGTCGATACAACCCAGCGGACCCGACCCGTGTGGAAACAGGTTTTAAGCAAAAAAACAACCAAACGAAAAAAGAAAATATAAATAAGGGAACACCAATCTATTGGAAGTAGAACCAGATCCAATGATTTGGGTTCGAGGGTACATGTCACGAGCTTTCTTCTTTTGTTCTATTCTATTTTTAGTGAACATATAATTTCTGTTTACAATATCCCTTGCTTTTCTTTGTTTGGCCGATGCACTTTTTCTTTAAGTTGAAAAAACTAACCCCATGTGATCATCACTGAAACGATACGCACATGAGGGAAAGAAATGGCGTATACTTTTTCTGTAGAGTCAGGGTCAAAATCCAATAATATATTGTACAGGGCAGCCTACCTTTCGATACTTTACCGGGTTAATTATTACTATGAAAGGAAATGTTTCATTACAACGACAAGTTATCTCCAAGAACTTGACAAGATTTTCCAACCGAACTTAAAAATAGAATAGGCGAATATTCTTAAACCACCAACAAACCATTAATCAAGCATATTCATCGTACATGGAATAGAGTATTCTGAAAATGAATTGAAAAGTAATGTGTAGTCAAAGGCTGCGTTAAAAGTTTGTCAATGCAGTCGGGAAAGAAGATCGCCGGCGAGCGCCTGGGTGAAAGAAGATCCACCAAATATTCACAAAATTGCCTCTGGAGTCCGGAAAGATTTATTTTTTTCATTAATTAATTAATAAATTGTTATAACAAAGTCTTATCATGATGCTGCTGAAAATCATTTCTGGATTCAATTTGATAAAACTGAGAATGAAAATAAAAAAGAAAAAACACTTTTCTATTTTATTTTTTCTTTTAATTAGAAAGGCGGAAAGAATCTCTGAAAGCTGTATTCCAATGTTGAAAATTAATAGTGGAATAAAATGAAGTGGTCATGTGATCACCATTACACGACGAGAGAAAGTTAGCACTTTTACTCATTAGATCCGATCAGTGCTAAATGTTGTTACAAAACGAAGAAAAAAAACCAAAAAACAGAGCAACATTATTCCAAAATTAGCTAAAATTTAGGGAACTCTGGTAATGGAATCTTACGCTTTAACTATGACATATAAAATGGCGGAAATAATTTGAAATATGTGTAAGAAAATAAAGTAAGGATCTCAAATCTGGGATAAATTTAGGAAAACGACGGTGACCCAAACCAGATCCAGAATGGATAAAGCCATGAAAGATAAGAATCAGAGCGTGGTGGAAGGCATTGAGTAAGAAAAAGCAAAATGCGAGCTGGAAATAGAAAAGATGGATGGAGATAAGGTACCTGAAGATGAAGCAGCAGCAGCAGCAACTCTTCAGTTTCCAAGCTTTCACGCTTTCTCTCTCTATTTCTCTGGTCTAAACGCCGATTGAGGCCGATCAATAGCCGGCCCTTTCTCTCGCGAAAGAGAGGGCACGAGTATTTAAGGACTTGTTTCCCTCCTCTCCTCTCCTCTCAAGACACTGACGCCGGGGCCCACCAAATATCAACATGTCATTTGGACTTTCTATTTATCGCATAGCGATTCTGTCTCCGCCGTTGCCACTATCAGTAGCCTTTACCGCTTATTTTTCGTGACCATGGCCATGCTATGCCACACACTTCCAACCAATTTAGATTTAATCATAGCCGTCCTTTTAGCAGATCCGGCTTTTCACTTTTCTGCCCTCTCTACGGCGCAGATTATACTGCTGCACCCCAAAATATCTAGGACTATCACGTGACCACTTCTTTTATGTCTTTCTTTTTGGATAATCGGGCAAACTTTAATTTGCAATTCTGTCCACAAAAATTTTTCTAATTAGTTATTAACCCACTCAATTACTACTTTATTCAGTCCCTGCGTCAGGGTCATAAAAAGGTATATCTTCCTTTAAAACTTTTTTAAAAAAATCGATACATCCCATTTATGTATTGTCCTTTTATTTCTAAAGCATCAATTCCCAAACCCAAGGGATCTGGTAGGAAAAATGGATTAGTTATTCTACCTCAATTATATATAGATATGACTCATGAGGCTAAGGGAGAATTACTTAAAGAAAACACATATGATTACATATGCAGGCTTGCTTGCAGCCATCCATCCCCCACATACAAATTGCAAGTTGGATATTTGTCCAAACTCTAACTGACCCAACCATGTTCGTTGATCATGCGTCTCTTGACGATTTTTTTTGAGTGCCAACCAAACAGTCCCACTTCTAAATTATTATTGTTTGCTTTGTCATCATTTCATGAGATATAATATAAAATTAAATGCTATGATATTTATAAACTAGATGAGCGGTGTGAAATTTAATTCGTTGGCCTTTATTTATTGCGACAATTGATTAAAATACTATATATATAAAACCCTCCTTTTATTTTTCGATCAATCCATAGCATATGTAAGATTATAATGACAATTATTTTTAATTGATTAAGTTGTTATCTTGGTCACGCCGGCCTAATTATTTAAGTTTATTGACGCTTTTCTTTTTCTCTGCCATTACTCAATGTGCACGAGCTTCTTACTTTTCTTATGGTCACATCAATTAGTTCCATCTCGTACGTGTGATGTTGCCCAATTTAGTCAGGCAGACAATGGATATCAGTCAATTTCTCGATTATATTATGTACTAATTAATTAATTATATATTAAACGACGCTCCAATTAAATTGAATTACTTATATGAGGGGAGACATTAAATCGTGCCTTAACCAATTTAAGGTGATGTGATATATATCAACTTCCTAATTTGTCGTCTTGGGTTTATGAAAGGTACCGCTACCAACCTCTGAATTTGAAGGAGACTGGATATTATTAATCTCTCCTGAATCAACCAAGCGATGAGATTTTTCGCATTCTTTTCCATTTATGAATAGACAGAAATAAAGAACTCCATATCATTCCATTTCTCTATCATAGTATGCATGTTATTTGATATTGATATCTAATTGTATTCATTTATTATGTTATCAAAAATGTTTTTAATCAATTATGTTTGTTTTAAAATATTATAATAACCTACGTTAAAAAGAAATGCAGTTTTTTTTTTTTTTCAACAGAAATTAAGTAATTTGATGGAAGGCGAAGCAAAAATAAAAAGGCCGTTATTTCTATAGCTTGTTTATTTTTTTGTTTTATTATTTATTTTTAAATGGTTTAAGGTTATTAAAAAAAACTAGAAATATTATTAAAAAAATTTCTTAACGAAATAAAGCAAAAAAAAAAAAAAAAAAATCATGAGTGGATGACAGATGATCGGGGAAGTATCTGTCAGAGTAATAACTCTTGAATAGTGGTGAGTACGGGATAAGTTCAATGGAGTTTGTAGTACAAGTAATTCAATCAGTTTTATTCAAATTAATTTTTTTAATCGAAATTAATCGATTAAAATGTCAAACTTAAGGGCTTAGGTGAAAACGAGTAGTTTTGATCAAGGAAAAATTTATTCGAAATGGGTTAAGTTGGTAAGTAAAGCGGGTTGAAGAATTTAGAAAAAAGATAAACCAAGTTAAATACTGATGAGTTTGGGTGAGTGAAAATTTTCAATCACTTATTAATTATTGTTAGTTGACTTTTAAATATTTTAAAATCATTCTTAATTATTTAGTTTGACTTTAATTAACTTAAAAATACTTAAGTTATTCGGATTAATCAGATTCGATCCATTTTAAAATTTTTGTTCAGCCCTACTCTCCAATCAAGTGTTAATTAATTTTCGTACATGAACAATTAATGCACGCATGACTTTAATGCTTTCTTTGGACGAGAAAAGATAAGGAGAATGAAGAAAATTAAGAGAAAAGAAAATTGAATTTTTTTAATATTTAAATAGTAAAAAAATAGAGAAACAAATTATTAAGTTGATAATGATAAAAATACTTATTATTGTAATATAAAATCTATGGAGAAAAATAAATTTTCTCTGGAAAGTCTTCCCAAATTTGAAAAGAAAGCTTTTACCTGAAATTCACATATATATTTTTTTCTCATTTACTTATAAGAAAAAACATTTATTTGTCCTCAATAGTTTTCTCGTGTAAAGGCCCAACGTCTTAGGGTCAAGAAAAATGGAGCTCCAGCCTCCAAGCATCAATCCTCGGGTAAGATAAGCATTAGTACAGAGAAAACTGTTCGCCACGTATCCTCAATCTTGGAAAATCGACACTTGTCAATGACGTGTCGAACGCTGAACGGTGTAGTTCAATAGAACTTGGCACGTGTACACTCCGTTACACGTGTAGAGTAACTAAGCTCTCGCCTAAATGTATATAACTACATCCAGTTGACCTGTTTTCTTCAGCGAAAGCAAATAGTAACTTTGATTGCAGAAATTTGAAGCAAAGGAAGAAAAGCGTGAAAATGCAGTCAGCTAAGAAAGCAGCAGAATCCGTGAAGGAAACGGCAGCCAACGTCGGCGCCTCTGCGAAGTCCGGCATGGAGAAGACCAAGGCCACCGTCCAGGAGAAGGTTTTATTCATTTTAATTGGCATAAAAGGATGTTTTCAAAAGTCATTTCTAGTATTTTTTTTTCAAGAGAAAAGTCGCACGAATGACGTATGAGAATGGACGCATTGAACAGTTGTTTACGTGATATATAAGATCAACATTTATTTGTCGAAATTGACATATTAGTTCGTTGTTTTAATGCAAATAAATAATGGAAAATATTAATTGCATGGTAATGTTAATTAACGTGTTCAATTGTTGTAACGTGTGAAGACGGAGAGGATGACGGCGCATGATCCACTGCAGAAAGAGATGGCAACCCAGAAGAAAGAGGAGAGGATCAACCAGGCCGAGCTAGATAAACAGGAGGCGCGTCAGCACAACGCGGCGGCGAGACAATCTGCTAGCGCTGCTGGTGGACAGCACATGGGCCAGGGAAACTACACAACTGGGACAGGTGGCAGCGCCACGTACTCAACGACGGGTGAGTATGGCCAGCCAATGGGGACTCACCAGATGTCAGCAATGCCTGGACATGGAACTGGACACCCCACAGGTCATGTGACTGAAGGGGTTGTTGGGTCTCACCCTATTGGAACGGAGACAGGGGCGGGTAGGACTAGCGCAGCACACAATACCCGCGTAGGTGGGAATGCCCAACGCTATGCCACTGGGGGCTCTTACACTTAAATTTTCTGTATACAATACCAACTTACGTGGGAACTTAAAAAGTTTGTAACTGTGGTTTTACTTTTTGACACGTGCGCGTCGGTGACGAATTTCCCTGTTGGACGAGTTTGTTTTAGGGGATGATGTCGCTCGTGTTGTTGTTTGTGTGTGTGTGTTTCCTCTTCTCTTTGATGTAATAAGAGGATTGTGGTTGCGAAAAGCCCAAATTGCCCTTTTTAGACTTTCCACCGAACCGATATCGTAACTGAAACGCTTATTCAGGGGTAGATTATTATTATTTCCGTTGTGTTATAAAGTTTGGTGGCAAAGTCAAGAGAGCGTGAAGGCAAATTTATTATCTTGAAATTGGTAACTGGTATGACGATGAAACATTTGAAAGGTAGTAAAAGAATATTAATTTGGAGAGCAAAAAAAAGTAATACGTTTGGAAACCAGAGAGGTAGACACGGTCCAACTCATAATCGACGACCACGTCTACATCTCAAACTAGAAGAGAAGCGTATACATTAGCGGTGAACCAATTTCCTTTCTAAGATATAATGGAAATTAGACTATCTCTGATGTATTTTATGATATCCAAATTAGACTATCTATCTCGGGAATGGTATAAAAAGTCCAACAACGCAAGTTGTTTATATAAACTTCAGTTTGTTATGAAAGTCATATGATAATGTTTTAATTTGTTTTGTATAAACAATTTAAAAGTGAGTTATACCACTGAAATGAAAAGTTATTTAAGTTGCACTAGAGTTCAATAAAAAATAAATAACTGAAAAAAATAAACATAAAAATGAAATGGAAATTCAAAGCCATTACATGGGAATTGCTGACCTGATGGCCTCTAAGCTACTCTCTCAGAACAGTACTCCACCATCATAGATTTTTGGGCACTAGTGACAATATAAAATTAGTATTGCTGAAAGAATTGAAAGAAAAGAATAAGTGCTACATAAAACGCCCAACTGACATCATCAAACTTTACCAGAACGTTACACCTTACTGATGACTGAATAGCATCATTTGTCCAGAGTTTAATGTCTATGTAAATTCTAACCTTAATTTAAAAATATAAACGCTATAATGTTAAAGACGGAAGCTGACCATTTGAAAGAAAGAAAAGAGAAAGGGGGGAAGGAAATACTCATTTACAAATGCAACCCAAAAATGAATGAAAAGAAAAAAGGTGTTGTCAGTCGTAACTAGTACGCTTTGGAGGAGGGAACTCGCACTTAGAAAGCTATCTATAGTAGAGCTTTGAAAAGAAACCAATACAACAAAAAATTAGTTGGCAGAACAGAGTTGTGCAATGCACAATAATACTAATAATAATAGCCGCAGCTAATACAAGATGGCAAAACTAAATGAACCGAATTCTATCATACTCCTGATTTTCGCAATTCAGCAGCCCCGTGTGCGAAGTGACATCTTTCTCCGAAGGTGCATGATCCTTTCGCAAAATTCTCACATAGTTTGGTCTTATAGTTGCTTCCACGAGAGGCTGGGGGACCAGGAACTCCGGGTGATTTAGTCTTGCCGGACATTGACACAGTTGAAATTAATTCTTGTACCATGTTACTCGCTTCCTTAATCTGTTCAAAAGTTCCCTCGAGTTCAATGTTTCTAAGATTTGGATCCGATTCATGCTCCCGTATTGATAGTTTAGCTCCTGTTTGGCGACAGATCTGCTTGGAGTTCACCCCACCCTTCCCAATGATTGCTCCAGCCAGGGAAGCTTCTACACTGATCTTGGCAGTGGCATTGGCACCAAAACTACCAACAGGACCAGGAGGATGCTCCATTCGACCGGGTATACGGCCAGAAATAGGTCCAGCTCCCATGGAACGATGATCATCAACTGATGGAGCACTAGGCTTGCCAAGTTCCCATTCACCATGTGCAAAATGGCATTTGTCACCAAATTTGCAACCTTCACCACTATTATACTTCTTACACATGCGGGTTTTTACAGTAGATGACGCGGAACCATTAGGAACTGGTGGTGGAGCAGCAATATTTCTAGATGCTGGAGGAACGGTAGGGGCTAGATTCATCATCTGGGCAACAGCATTATAACCACCAGGTACGTAGTGCAAGAAGTGGCAGCTCTCACCAAAGGGGCAGCCAGCAGTGCTGCAAAAACACAGAACAGAAAATACAGATTACACAAGAGAATTAACTAACAATGATAGTACAGAGATCTAATTCTCTCTTTCTTGCGTTTTCTACGATGAAATTAAACGAGTCATTTCCACCAACCTCAAGTCACATGTACAAGAAGTGAATATGAAAAGATTTTAGCATAACAAGCTATGCTGAACTTACTCAAGGCTTGAATGTTGAAACTTAAGAAACTTTGTACCTACTCAACGTCTTAATTGAACTTTGAGTTGATAAAAACTAATAATCCTCATTTCCATTTTATCAAACATAACTATATGGGCCAGAACAGTGCATTGTACTCAATAAGTCACTGCATGGACTTCAAACCCAAGACTTTCATAGTAAGATTATCAAACCATTCCCTCTTAAGAGGACCCATATCAAATAGTTGTTATAGTTGCTTATACAGAGAATTTAACTTCATTAGGAAGACCTACATGCTGAGGAATAGGCATATACAAATATGTCCCTGACAAAGATTCTTGTAGATACTGAGTTTGAGAATCCAGTAAAAATTTTTTATATAACCTTAGAAAATGTAGTTACCAGACACCAAAGTAAACTGAGACCCTAGAATCATAGAGTGACTGAGCCGGCGCCCGCCCCCCCCAACAACACAAAAGAAAATTAACGAGAAAAATGTCAAGAGAAAGGCGGCAATCAAGAGGCTCTTATTTTGACAAAGTTATGCAGCAGTTAGATTCTCCATATATATCTAATAGAAAGGGACATAATATAGTATTCAAAGTACTTTACATGCAGCTTCTAAGCATCGTATAATATTAAGATATTGATCCAATTACTTTCTTAAATCACACAATTAAAAAAAATCTGCTGCATCACTTAACAAATCAAGTGAAACTAATAAAGGCATCATGGAAATCGGAAGTACTATACAGTATACAGAGCAGAGAACCCAGAAATTATAACAAACTTCGAGGTACAGATGATAAAAAATAGCAGGCAGTTTTTATCTTAGTTCCACGTAAAACAGCATAGATATTCACAGGCAAGAACTGCACCACATAAATAAACATTTACAAGAATATTGATATCTAACTACCCAATTACATTGAAACAATAAAATCATAATGTCATTTTCCCTTCAAGAGAAAAAAAAATAAAAAGTTGAGATTCAAAAGGGAAAGAACAGTAAAACAAACTTTAGAGGTAAGAAATAAGAACGTTGTTTAAACTAATGAATAATACGTGGACCAAATTCAGGACAATGTGGCTTGTTTAGGAGACATACGGGAACAGGCAAATTTATTTCTATATATATATATATATATATATATTTTTACAAAAAGTTGTAAAAGTAGAAAAAGCCATGATACTTACATTCAGATGCATTTAACTACAATCATGTGCCTGATCCAACAAATCAAAGACCTTTGTGTTAACTTATTAATAGCTTACCCATAGAAAGCTGGGTTAATAAGCCCGAGAATCCACTAAAAGCCAAAAAATTACCATTAAATACCATTAAAATTGTGTGAGAACCAACTTTTATAGTTTTAAGCTGCAAGGAAAACAAGACGACGATGATCAAATCAGATTGATATAATTGTATCAAGACCAACTATCTTCCTGCAATTGGTTATCTTTTTGTACTCCACATAACCCAATATTCTGTTAGGACTTGATTAGACCATGGAACAGTATGCACCTGTATAAAAGCTTTGAATACCCAGTTAATTAGCAACATTATACAATTTTGTTTTGTAATAACTGTGCAATTAGTTCTTAAAATAACTTCCATAGCATTATTAAGAAACATAATGTATGCAGTTCATAATATTTATTTAGGTAGGAATAGATTAGAACCTGAAAAACTTGGTACATGGCTTCGATTTGCTTCCTACACCAGTTGATAAGGAGTCCATTTCTGTTGCAAAACATTAATTACGTTTTTTCAGTTAACATTCTCTTGGTTATTAATCCAGTGCACTCCATACCAATATTATTTAACACTTTCAAGGTTATCCTTTCTTGATTATTAGAAAGAGATAAACGTTCATTAAAAGGTATATTCTAGGTTAATTATCAGCAACTAATGAGTGGAGGCAGCGTTCTTCGAACAGGAATAGCAGACAAAATGCAAAATGGTGCAATCTCAACAGTGAAAGGCACCACTTTCTATGGAAATTGGTTTCTTAAAAACATAGAATGGTAGCTTAAGACCCATCACGGCCCCTACCGGCCAATTCCCAAATTATACCAATTGATAGAGGAATCGCCATCTCAATGACCACTAAACCAGCAAATCTTCATAATGAAATCATGGACAGTAAAGATTGAGGAAAATAAAATTTCAGCGACATTAGATTCGGGTGATTTCAGTTAGAGTTTTCATTTTAAGGGGAGGAAACTTCCATGCGAGTTACTTGAGCCACAACCCATACCATACACAAAATTCAGCAGCTTGCCAGCTTTTGCCAACGAAAGGAACATACAAGCGGAACCAAAGATGCTTGAGAAATATTTAAAACAAACAGGACAATGAGCAAATACAGGCATAAGTAGCAGTTGAGCATAATCTTGTGAGCAGATGTGCAAGAAAGCTAAACATCGAACCTTGCTTAGACTTCTTGGGGTCGCCATTAGTGTTGAAGCCAAACTCAGGCCTCCCTCTCTTGCGAGTATCCATCGAAGTAAGGAGTAGATCAAGATCCGAAAAAAAATCACCTCAATGAAAAAACAGACTGTAGGGAAAGCCGCAGAGAAAAACTTCAATTGCAGAGAGAAGATGCAAAGGAGGTTATAAAATAAAAGAAGAGCTAAAACATCTAACAAGCAGCAAAAGCCCTAGCCTTAAGCTTACAAGAGGGTTTTGGAAGAGGAGGAGCTGAGGCTTCGAAAGAAAAGAGAAGAAGTAAGAAATAGAGGGGGCAAATAAACGACTGAAATATTTCTTAAATGTATGGATATACATACGCGATAAACAATTGGGAATTTTAAAATTAGGGTTTCAAAGCAGTTAATTA
The DNA here is from genome assembly GCA_022379115.2 of Bauhinia variegata. Lineage (NCBI taxonomy): Eukaryota > Viridiplantae > Streptophyta > Magnoliopsida > Fabales > Fabaceae > Bauhinia > Bauhinia variegata. The sequence goes on from CM039438.1 coordinate 17,737,452, forward strand.
TTCGAATTGGATTCCCTGGGTTGTCACTAGTCGGGGTAAATAAGAGAACAATGGCCGTCAATTTTCTTTGGTCTCACTACTCCATCGCTCCTTCAAGCCTTGTGACGTCAGTGAATTTTTTTTTCTTCTTTTTAACCAAAATGAGTAAGGGCGTGTTTGCATTTAACATTCCTTGTTTTTATTTTTTTATTTTTATGAAAACAGAAAATAGCGTGTAAAATTGCATTTTTCTTTTTTTCAACAATGAAAAGGCTAGTCTAAACTCGGATCATTGTATATTGGGTACTTCTAATAATATTGAAGCATGTTCAAAAGAAAAAAAAAAAAAAAGAGGAATGTAAACATTAGTAACCGTTAGTGGGGTGTATTAATTTGCTGTGGTTACCGAGAGAGATGGATGGAAATTTGTTGTGGCATAAAAGTGTTTCATAGAATCTAACTTTTAGTTTTTTTTATTGAAACTAAATGAATAGTCTAAAAGTGATATTATTTATTACTATCTTAAATGAATGATTAGAATATATTTAGTAGAGGCATAACTCAATTAAAAAGCTAAACATAAGTCTTATATATTGTTTCAAAATATGTTATTGACTAAATAATTGTGTAATAATCTATATTTAATGTTTGCCTTATCACTTTATTATTTATTGTCATTGAAAAAGGTTACAAGACCCATTTTCAAACAGTAAATTTTATCCCAATTAAAACACAGGAACAGCGCTTGCATTTGAGTATATGACATTGTTAATTTTGTCTCATGTTTTGTAGTATGATCATCTTCAATATTATTGTTCATGGGGGCAAGAGTAACCCTTCGTTTTGATTGTTGTATCTGATGCCATTGCGTTCAATGTCACCACTACCGTAAAAAATGCTATTTCGAGTTTATTCACCAATCTCTAACCCCATTCTGCACTTTTTCTATGCATCAGAGAAACCTCCATTGTTTCTCCTTCGACAAGATAGGATAAAGAAAAAGACAATTTAAATTTAGTCCAAGATAACCCTAGCTCCTATTGTTGATATCCAAGACAAGAATCATTTGCATTGTAACTTTTCTCATCAGACATTGCCGGCGGCTGCTAGGGCTTTGTAAGAAAATTGCCGGAAACCCATTGAAGGTGCTTGGTTCAAACTTGAAACTTCCAACCCAAGAAACGACGACGGGAACTGGGGTGCTGAAATTGTTCATATGATTGAGAGAACACTACACGAATAAGCAATGAATTTTACCGTAAAAAAGTGACAACTGTAAGGGATTTTTCTGGAATAAAAGCAGTCCAAGTCCAAACACACTCTTCATTCATTAGACAGGAACGATTGGACAATCACAGCTCCAGGTTCTTACTTGCAGTACGATAAAGATTCCCCATCTCCACTTCCGGCGACGCCTCTAGCAAGTTCAAGATTCCAAATACAAAGACAACAGCCCATATAATATAAATAAATATAAAATAAAAAAGGGGCAAACTTGCAATTAGAGAGCTGTAGCAGCTTTGAAAAGACAAACAAAATTCTGATACCAGAAGTTCTGTCAGTAACACTAAGTTGATAATAATAGCTCTGGCTAATACAAGATGGCAAGACAAAATGAACCTAAAACGGTATGCTCATACTCCTGATTTTCGCAATTCAGCAGTCCCGTGTGCGAAGTGACATCTTTCTCCAAAGGTGCATGATCCTTTCGCAAAATTCTCACATGGTTTGGTCTTATAGTTGCTTCCACGAGCGGCTGGGGCACCGGGAACACCAAGTGTTTTAAGATTGGCGGACATTGAGACTGTTGAAATTAATTCTTGTACCATGTTACTCGCTTCCTTAATCTGTTCAAACGTTCCCTCAAGTTCAATGTTTCTAAGATTTGGATCTGATTCATGCTCCCGAATTGACAGTTTGGCTCCTGTTTGCCGACAGATCTGCTTGGAGTTCACACCACCCTTCCCAATGATTGCTCCAGCTAGGGAAGCTTCTACACTGATCTTGGCAGTGGCATTGGCACCAAAACTACCAGCAGGACCAGGAGGAGGTTCCATTCGACCGGGTATACGGCCAGAGATAGGTCCAGGTCCCATGGCACGATGATCATCAATGGATGGAGCAATAAGCTTGCCAAGTTCCCATTCACCGTGCGCAAAATGACATTTGTCACCAAATTTGCAGCCTTCAGCGCTATTATACTTGTTGCATATGCGAGTTTTAACCGTGGATTGGGTGGAACCATTAGGAACTGGTGGTGGAGCAGCAATATTTCTAGATGCTGGAGACACAGCAGGTGCTAGATTCATCATCTGGGCAACAGCATTATAACCACCAGGTACATAGTGCAAGAAGTGACAGCCCTCACCAAATGGGCAACCGGCAGTGCTGCGTAAACATAGAATGAAATAATCAGAATACACCAAAGAATTAATACTGATGATGCATAAATCTAATTCTCTCCCCCTTTTTTCCGGTTTTCTGAGGAAAAATTTAATATGAAAAGATACCCAAATAATATGAACATAAACCATAGGGAAATCTACCCTATATCCAATCATAAATTAAGTATACACATATTCTCACAGTAGTCCTTCCCAAAAGGGAACAAGTAAACAAGAAAAACTAGCCAAACACAAGAGAGTGATCAGTCACGAGAAACAGATATATTTCAAGCTCCACTTGAAGGACCAAACGAGTTAAGATTTTAGCACCTATATCTTAAATTTTGAGTTAATAAAATTAAACAATTCTCATTTTTATTTTATATAATTAGAACTTGACATATGACTTAGTTAAATCACCAATGCTCCAACCAAGATGAATTTTAAATTAAAAATATCTTTGCTTACAGAGGAAAAAACAATGATTCAGACAACACAAAGAAGCAATCTGTTTAACAGTCTAGCAGACATCACAAGTTGGAACCATTTGTCCGAATCTGAGGACGCTTATAAACATATGTTATTAGTTATAATCACCATATATTTTTACAATTACGCTTTCAAATATATTGCAGTAAGAAGCAAAGTTGTCGAGCCACCATTGAAATTTCATCACCTCGAGTACTTCCATTGGTCATCAACATATAGAAGCAACATGAAACCCGTGTGTACAAGCTCACTTCCCATTTTACTTTTTTCTTCTAATATTTTTTTTTCACAGCTTTCAACCAATCTATCTACAACAATATTATGCAGGATCAAAACTCCCACAAATTGTAATCAGTGATTACCATTAAGCTGGTTAATGCCTGTTGAGGTATAGGTACATACAAGTGTCTCCAACAAAGCTTCTTATAGAGACTGAGTTTAAGAGCTCAGTTAACGATTATTGGTTAGAACCTAGAACTTGTAGTAAATCAAATATCCAACTATGATGGCATCTCGGAATTATAAACTATACTGGGTTCCTCCCAGGAATTTCAAGAGACGGGCTTCTATTTTGGATTCAATTTTCATCCATTGGCATTTAACAGTGTAAAATTCTTTTACACTGTCACCTAACGGCATGTTGCCATGCATGGAAAGAACTCGCAAATTTACTGCTCGAAGATAATGTGGCAACATGTTATTGTATGATAGTGTAAGCAGTGGATCAAATTCAAACCTTTCTATTTTACCAAATTATGCTCCAGTTAAATTCTCCGCCATCTTCTCTATTTACAATGAACATTATATGGTACCGAAATAAAGTGCAAAGATCCCAGAAAGTATTGGTACAGTTACTTTGTCAAACCACATAATAATGTAAATCAACAGTGTCACTTAATTATTCAAGGAAACCTAGGAAGTAGAATAAAATGCAAAGATCCCGGAAAGTATAACAAACACAAACATAAATTTCTTATCAAGCATATAAGTATGAGTTGTGAGTATTAATAAATCGCAGGCAGTATGAATCCTAATCGATACTGTCATAAAAAAAGGTAGAGACATTATAGGCAAGAAACTGTAAGACTAATTATATAACTACTATCAATATTCAAAACAAGAACATTCACAGAACTGGGTACGACACTGATTCTTGGCTGAGAGCCAGACTGAGATTGGATACAACGTGGCTTGTTAAGGTGACAGAAAACAACAGACAAATTCGTCTCTCTTTCTTTTTAAAAACCTGTAGAAATAATAATAGCTATGATACTAAAACCCAGATGCATTTAAGTTCAATCATATACCTGATCAGACCAATCAAAGTTTGTTGTACGAAATTATTAATAGCTTACCAAATGAAAGGGGGGTTAATAAGCCCTATATTCCACTAAAAGCTGAAAAATTACCATTAGATGTCACTTAATTGTGTGGGAACCAATATTTACAGTATTAAGCCGTGAGTCAAACTTGAGAGTAATGATCAATTTATGTCGGTATAGTTGTCTCAACACCAACTATTCCCCTGCAAATGGTTATCTTTTTGTACTTCATAAATAACCCAATATTCTTTTACAACTTGATTAGACCAAAGAACAGTATGTACCTGTATAAAAGCTTTGAATTCCAGTTATACAGAATCAAAAAAAAATTATTTTGTAACAACTGTAGAATTAGTTCTTAGAAGAACTTACAACATTATTAAGAAATCAGAAGTTATGCAGTTCAAAGTATTTATTTAGACGGGAATAGATTAGAACCTGAAAAACTTGGTACATGGCTTCGATTTGCTTCCTACACCAGTTGATAAGGACTCCATTTCTGTTGCAAAACATTAATTACTTTTTTTCAGTTAACATTTTCTTGCTTATTAATGTAGTACACTCCATATCAAAATTATTAAAACTTTCAATTGCATCCTTATTTTAATATTTAGGAAGATATAATGTTCATAAAAAATCATGTTCTAGGTTAAGACTTAAGACAGTGTTATTCGAAGTTTGAAGAGCAAAAGAATCGCAAAATGGGGCAATCACAGCAGTGACAAGCACCACTTTATGACAAAATTTGGTCTATTAAATCAGAGAACGGTAGTTTATGACTTTTCACAGCCCCGGCCAATCAGTTCTGACATATTGTCTATCATATATGTGCAGTTAAAGGTGTGTCTGTTCCTGTGAGGGGGAAGTTGCTTCCTCAATGAGAACCAAACCAGCAAATCTCAAAAATGAGAACAACGACAGAAAAAATTGTAGAAAAATTCAAATTTTGGTGAAATTAGTACTGAAACCAATTCACAAGAAAGAAACATGAATTGAACTACCCATGGATTATATAGTTCCAAGACTTTCAACCAAAGCTACGAATTTGGTTCATTTTAGTTTCACGAGCTGAAAAATTAAAACTCCCATACAAACTACTTGAGCCACAACCCATGCAACACACAAATATCATCAGCTTTTGCCAATGAAATAAGGGACGGAACAAATAAACGAAGCCAAAAACGCTTGTGAATATTAGAAAAAAGACAGGACACGGAACAAATAAAAACATAAACAGCTAAATACAAATTTTGTGAGCACAAGTGCATGAAAACTAAAAAAGCAAACCTTGCTTAGACTTCTTGAGGCCGCCATTAACGTTGAAGACAGATTCAGGCCTTCCTCTCTTGCGCGTATCCATTTTAGTAAGAAGTAGATCGAGATCCAAATAAAAGAATGACTTCACAATGAAAAGAGAAAAAGAAGCAAATTGCAGGGAAAACCCCGAGAGATCTAAAAGAAACTAGAAGAAGATAGAGAAAAAGTATAACATCTAGGAAGCACAAAAACCCTATCCCCAACCCTAGTAGAGGGTTTTGAAAGAGATGGAGCTGAAAAGAATAACAAAGCTCCAGAGAGAGGATATTAATAGACGACTGTAATTATTGAATAAATATTTATTTATGTATTTGTAATAATTGAGGATTTCAAAACAGTTAATTGTTTGAGTTAATTCCGTGGGAGGTCAGGGAAAATGAAAACAATCAACGTCGATGTTTCTTAGATCTCACGCGCTCCTTCGCTGCGGAGAGTGACTTATGACGTGAGTGAAAATCTTGCCCGTCTTACGTTTTCACTGACACTCGTGTTTTTTTAAAAAATATGGAAGTTTTAAACTTAAAAAAAAAATCAATATATATTAATAAAAAATTAAGCTATGTGTAAATGCCCTATATTACGTCCAGATTTTTTGTTTACGCCTACGGATGGCAACGGTGTGCTGATTTCCGCAGAGAATTTTTTTTCATCTCTTCATCTATGTCTCTGCCAATGACATCGGAGATTCAATCCTCGCGGCGAGTCAGGCACCGCGAGTTTTCGATGGGAAAATTTTTAAATATTTTTATATAAAAAATTAATATTTTATTTTAATTTAATTAATTTAATATAAAAATAATTATAAAATTACAAAAATATAAGAAATTTTCTGTCCAATTCTCACCCCAAACCAGGAATTTCCAGGGGTCCCATTTATCTAGGAAAAATTACGTGTACGCCAAGTTAGTTGATGATTGAAAATTAATTTCTTATACCAAAAAAAAAAAAAACTTTTTTTAGATATGATATAGAATATCTACATATATAGATTTTCAATAATAATAATAATAATAATAAGACCTGCAAATATATTTACCTAAATAAACAGGAAAATTTTCATTTTGAATATATATTAAAAAAATTTAAATAAAAAAAGTTATTTTAGTATTTAAAAAATGACTAGTGCCTTTTTTTTAAAATTTTTAATTTTAACTTTTTTATGTTTCTCAATTAAAACTACTTATATAGTTTGAATAAATTTATTGAATATTAAAAATAAATAAAGTATGATCTAACAATAACAGATCTAAATAGTATTTAGAAACTTTGAATTCAATTTTCTTACAAAATGAAATTCAAAAATATATTTTAAAAATAAAGATACATCTTAATAAAATAAAATGAAAATATAAATCTAAATCATATATAAACATTAATTTCCTTTGAAGCCATTCTATTTGTCTTTATCATACTCTTTTTTGTACATTTGAATGAATTTTAATTTAGATTTTTAATACAGATAACTTATTTTCACAAAAAAAAAAAAAAAGAAGCAAAACAGCCAACCTAATTTAAGGGTTAATAGTATAACAGTGAGGATTCTATTACTCTATTGTTCTTTTTCAATGTCATTCTGGCTAGAGTGAATTATTCTAACTCGCATAATGTTTGTGATTCGATGCGTCAATTTTAATTCTCAGGTGCTGGCTTAATGGCTTTTGAAGGGGGAAGCTAACACATAGGTAAGAGTCAACACAATATCTGCAGGTATTACCATCACTCACGATTGATCAACAATGTTAAAAGCCAGAGGCACCTCCATCGATTTTCTGACAAGCTTGCTTTTGGCAATTTGATGGAAATATTCTAACCCTATGCAAAGGAGGAGATATTCGTTCTTCGACGGTAGCTTAACTGTGGCAAATTTCAAAAGCTGAATCACTGTAAACACTCTTGCAGATTGCCAGATTCCACTGAGATTGTCCTCTAGTTGCTTAAATGGTTACTGATCACCCTTAACATGTACAGAATCAATTCACATTACTTTAGTTTCTACAAGATCATCAAATTAAACTGATGAACTTGTATATTCCTTGGCAAATTCAAAGCTAGGTAAATCTTCTTGTAAGCACATCCTGGAAGCCTGCACAAGTGAGTCAAAGCTCAAGCTAAATCTGTAGATTCTGTACAATTTGATCCTCATCACCTTAACTTGCGCTTTCTTTTCAGCGATGGCAGAGCTCTTAGTTCACTATGGTCACATTGGGAGTCTTCAACCAAAACTTCACTTTCTGGTGATGAGTCTGTCCCGAGTAGCTGACTTTCTGGATTCACATCATGCATACTGGATAACTTGCTAAATGGTGTTGTGCGCGCTTTTTTTATGACATCTGATACTGCTGTCTGTAATTGACTATTCCAGCTTGGCATCAGCTCCTCCCCAACCCGAACAGACCGAACCATCAACTGAAACGAAATCAGATGACAAAGAAGAGCTTGCTGTTTCAAGCAAGTCAAATTCATCAAAAGCTTCTAGATCAAGAATTAGCATAAGTGGAAATTATCACTAAACCCTTTTTTATCCACGGATTCCTTCCAGTGAGAAGACCACATGGAAATAAACGAAAGACGAATAAATGTGCACTGAAGCTCAATGAAACCCTAAATATCAGATATTTGCGATAGTCTATGAAAATTTTCAAGCCTATATGACCATCTAGATTTAGTCTGAACAACATAATGCACGTATAAATAGCTTCAACTTTACGGTCCAGGATCACCCAGATATGCTTATTCTGCTTCTTTAACAAGTCAACCACAGTCCTAGAGAACAACTTGCGCAAACACTAATCTTAGAATCACCCCTAAATTCATTGTGTATAAAAGAAAAAAGTGGCATTGAAGTTTTTGAACAAACAATTGCTAAAGACAAAAAAAGTTCATATTCATACAATTCCTTCCGAATACCTTCCAATCCTTAAAATCGTATCTGAACACAAAGTGGGTGTAAGCAACCTCCCCAGAAAGAACTAAATTTGCAGCAGGAGCATTCCTTGGTGCTGGCAAAGATCAAGTGCATGAAGAAAAGCTCTCAAGGCATATAAATTATAGTAGAGTAAGTTACTCTTAGAAGAGAGAGATATTAATATAAGCATTTTTAAATAACTTACAGACTAGTTGACTTCCAGCCTCGTCCATTTTTATTTCAGCCCGCCCGTCTTTAAGTAAAAACGAAAGAGCAAATAGATTCTCTACTGTCTGTGCAAAGGAGTTCCTATTCAATACCAGATTTTCAAGCTTCACAGCTCTGTTTTTCCTCAAGATATTAAACATGATTAACATATGTTTATCAGTATCAGTTCTCTCTTCCGTTGAACCTAGCTGCACAAAGATACAACAAATAAGCAAACTGCGATAATTATATCATAATCACTAAAAGTCGTGAATATTTTTCATTCTAAACAATAACAACCGTAGAGATTATGTATATAATACTTCGAGGGAATCTAGATTACTTTCTTCCCAAGTTACACTCGTGGTCATAATACCTTTGTTTTTATTCTAATTACAATTGTAAGGTTGATGAATTGACAGAAAAAAAAAAAAGAAAAAAAGAAGTAAAGTGACATTTATGCTAGGGCAATGAAAAATAACTAACAGCACGTCAGATAAAGGTCTGTAAAAATCAAATCCTCTGATCGCCACTTCCTGTGTGACAAAAACTATAGACTGAACAAAGAAGTTTTACATCTTCTGGCCGTGCAACTGCAGAGTTTGCAGAAGGTCCCACTCCCACATTCTTTCTTTGAGCGACAGCCTTCCTCTTTATTTCTATATCCATGGGGCCAATCCTGAAGAGGATGGAAAAGAAAATCCCAAGCCTTGCTACAGTGAATAGTAGATAATTAACTGACAAAGTTAGGCACAATCAATATATTGATATTACATGGTGCAGCACCCAGGACCTCCTTTAAAAGCATGTGATACTGCAACTCCAATATCTTTCCAAACTACTGAGTTTCTGCAATCCTCTGTTCTACTAACTGATCCACGTTGTTCTCCAAATTCTTTAACAATAAACAAGACAAAGTCTGAAGGAGTTAATCCATTATTATTGAGAGCTTTTGCAGACGATACCAAAGCGTTTGTAATGCTCAGAAGAGCCTCCGCATCTGCGATTTGTTCTCTCGGTTTTCTAACTGATAATAGACAAGATATTAAACCACAACATCAAAATGAAGACCTTACATATAGATGAAAACACGTAGCATAAAGTAACAGAAAATCTGAAAGAAAGTAACTTTAGAAACAAATTATTTTTAGATAGGCCTAGATTCCAGGTATGATGTGATTAATGCAGGATAATATCGATTGCTATACTATTAGAATGTAAATCAAATGACGTTCAACGAAATTTGAATACTTCGACTAACCAAGTAAAAGTTCACAAGCATTCAAAGCTTAGCTATTTTGATAAAACGCATTCAAAGTTAGAGCTTATCCAAATGCATATTTTCAAACAACTCTTTTCAAGAAAAACTTGAAACAGTTAACTCAGATGGAGAAGCGAAAACTGCTTGCAAAATTGCCTTCTGAGAATAAGGAAAACAACATTACAATAAAAGGCATCCCAAAGATCAAGGGAAGAATTCGCCTATGGAACAACATAAATTGCCGCCAATATCCAAAGCAAGAAAAAGTACCTAGCTGATGCAAGCTCTCCATATCTCTGAAGATCAATTCAAACGTATCAGATTCAGGTCTTGTAATATCTTCCACTTCATCTGCCAAACCAGAATTGTTAGTGAAGGTTTTATTTATTTATTTCGTTTAAGTGCATACAATTTATCATGGAATATTTGAAATCTGACATCTCAGCCAAGAAAATTCAAAGAAAGCTGCTGTGATCCTATCAGTTAATAAAACCTATCCGTTAATGTCACTAAAAATACAGATACCAAGAAAAAAGATAAAGTAAGCAAAAAGAATGACACGAGCGTTAGCAGTTACTTTCTGCATTTGTAACTCGATTAGGTTCTAAGGATCTAACAGTAACCAACCAAGCAGATGAACACTGAAACCATGGATCAAACACCTAAAATGCAGAGGAGGACAGAGGAATTGAGAATTGAAACTAAATTACCGTTAATCCTTGTCTTCACGGCCAGGTACTCAGAACGAAGCGCTCTACGGGTGTTGATACTTTGAGAAGCGAAGATGTCGGAGGCAGAAACTTGTAAATCAACCCTAGGATTAGGAGCATTAACATCCAATTCAAGTTTCACTGCTTTAGACATCGTACTCTGATTTCTTTCAGGAACTTGCTGGAGAAGGAAAATCAGAGAAGAAAGATTATGCCTACATCTAATATATATATACCATAACTGGTTCTAATTCAAAATTCTTATGTACCAAAGAAGATATCAAAACTCGCGAAACAGAACTGAGTAAGTAATCTGAAATGAGAAGAGGTAAAGGAGAGAAGGAAATGGAAGCAGGAGCAGTGAAAACTGTATTTTAAATTTTGAACAAAGTAATTATATATAGTTTCTTAGAAATTGTAAAATATATTGAAACTTGGAAGCGGCTTGATTCTGTCACCTAAAACCACAAGCTTTTCTTTATTGTTGTCTTGCAAAATTACATTTGCCAATCCTTATTATATATAGTTTCTTAGGAAAAAACTTTTTCAATTTGTTTAGATTGATTTTATTTTTATTTTTTAAAAAATATTACAAGAAAATTTAAATTTTGAATTACTTATAAAAATCAATTTAAAAATTTAATATTTTATTTTTTATAGGTAAATGGGATGTTTTTCTTTTTTCTTTTTATTTTTTTTATAAAAAGCTAATCTGGCTCTGTGACTCAATGGCGGGAAAAATTAGTAACGTTGCTCAATTTGATGAAACTTTAGTATAACTAGATTTATCCTTGTACAATAGGCGATTAATTTTGAACAACGTAGACTGTATTAAATTTACAATATTTTAATAATACATTTATATGTAAATATTTGTGATAATAATATATAGAAAAGTAAAGATTTTGCGAGAGTAAATGAAAAGTAAAAAAAGAAAGTACAATAGTGAAATTTATGTTGTTTATTAAAAAAAAAATTAAAAAATTATGATAAAAAATATAATGTGTTAAATTGTAGTTAAAAGTTGAATAGTGATAAGCTGATTAAAGAGAAATATATATAAGTAAGATAAGATAATAAATAATAAGGCTATCTCTATTATTTGGATCAAAATCTTTACTGGTTTAACTTATTTCGTTTTAAGTCCTAATAATTTTGTGTTATACTTAACCCATAGCATAAGTTAAGACATGACACATTTTGTAGGAGTATTTTTATTTATTTTTTGGTATGAATTATGACAACTTATAGGAATCTTTTATTATATATTTATATTTGTATTATCAGGGTTATGTGCGTGTTTATAGTTTACTTAGGAGTGCTTCTTGAGAATCATAAATATTAGTCGGACGAAAAAGTAACTTGCAAATTATTTTGGTTATATATCTTTAGTTGAATCTGATTAACACTTTTTTATTTTTTTCCTTTTATCTGACATCTACACTATGAAGAGGATAAAGGAGATGGATGCTTGTCTGTATGCGACTTTTTTATTCAAAGGAATATGATTTTGTTTCCTTCAACAATTAAATATACATTTTCACGGACCAAAAAAAAAAAAAAATTTAACGGACGTGATTTGGCTGCCATTATCGTCCTCGAAATTTCCATAAATAATAACTCTCATAGATCTCAAAAATTACATCTGAAATAGGAAGAAACAAAATTGAGAATAACGTAGTCGAGGTGTTTTGAACTTGATTGTTATTTTTTAAAGGTCCGAAGGCAAATATTAACGAACTTTGCGGCTTGCCCTTACCGTCTGCCACCGTTAAAAATACTAAGCACTGTAGAGTGTAGTAAACTGAAACCCCAGTCCCAAATGCTACCGACTTTTGGCGGAATCTCCGCCAATTGTCGCACTGATTCCTCTTTTCAAAATTCAATTTCCCTCAAGAAACGCTTTAAATTTCATCATCTTCGCTTGGTTTCGTTGTCCAACATCCACTCTGAAATCAAATCTTCTTTAGCAATATCCAAATTAGGTTAGGGTTTCTGATAAAATAATTCTATTATAATGAAAGCTTCCCTCAAATTCCGCGACGAGCAAAAGCCACTCTTTCGAGCCAAAGTGCCACTTAACATATTGGGCTTGCCCTTTCAATCCGGCGTAGTAGCTGGTGAATCCAAGGAGCTCACTCTTAACCTGGGCACCTTCCTCGAATCTGGTCCGTCCATCAGGATCGCCTACCGACCCAATGATTCTTGGAACCCCTTTTCTCTCATCGTCAAAACAGGAACCGGTCCGTTCGGTTCGCCCATATCCAGCTCCATGGTGATGAGCGCCGAATTCAATTTACTTGGTCGTGGAAATGGAACTCCTGCTTTCATGCTTCACTTCAAGCCTCGATTTGGGGATTTCACTTTCAAGAAGTTGCAGTCGTCCATTTTTGATAAGAAAGTATTCAAGGCCCAGAACGGCGCCGCTTCCGATGACGATGGATCGATTGAGGTGGTTGATTCGCCGGTGAACTCCGGGCACGCTTCGTTCTCAGGCAAGAAACTTTCGATTTTGGCTACTGATTCTCCGGCTACCGGCGTGATTACTAATATGTTATCCGGCATGGAGGTGGCGGCAAGAACGACCGTTCCAGTTAGAGGACGAGCTGTACTGAACTTCCGGTGGGGTGTTCGGCTTCCGGCGGAGTTGAAGAGCCGTGATAGCGCAACGGCTGGGATTGCGTTTCATAAGATCCCGTTTTTGGTAATGGACAAGATAGGAGTCGAACACGTGGACGGGAGTGATTCGAAGGGAAAAGGGTCCTCAAAGAAGGGCACGGAGTTGGGGAACGCTAACGTGGCAGAGACCTGTTTAATCGTGAAACGGCAGTTGGAGGTTTTGCAAGCTGAGAATGGGTTGCTAAGGAATGCCGTGGAAGATCTCCGGAGAGAAATCGCCGGCGGCTGGTCCTTTGGAGGTTCAGAATTTGGTAAGTACAGGGAAATAGAGAGGAATGGAACGAAATCATCTAATGGTAAAGCTGACCGACGGAATAACGAGAAGAAATCATCGGATTTCAACAGTATTCCCGGAAAGTCGATGGAAGCAGATGTGAATGAGGAATTAAAGAAGGCATTGAAGGGAGCTACTGGCCCTTGAATTCGTCAAAATTGCCCTTCGAATGTGTGATCTTCTCCCAGAATATATTCAATGCTATAAGCTGAAATGGGATTGTGTTTAGTTTCATCGATTGCTTTTGAAATGGTTAGTTTATATATGATATAGTGTCATCTCTTGTTTGTTTAGTATCATTGCATTGAACAGTTCTGAAATTTGTAGTTTTTTTCGTGTCATCTCACGTTTGGTTATTTATTCATGTAACATATGGGAAGAATTTTGGTTTGTATTGCCTTTATTCGGAGTTTCTTTTTCAACATTTCAGCTAAAAATTGTCAATACAAGGTTTTAAACGAGAGAAAAATTTTCTTTTATGATGTGGAGAGTGTTGTTTGCAATGGAAGCTTTAAGCTTTCAGTTTGAGGTCACAAATATTGGTTGACTCCTATGAACAGATACCAGTTACTCAAATTAGTGCAACACGAGATTGATTGATAGAGCGATTCGACGAAATCTCAGAATTCAGTGCTTCATAGATTATATCTGCTGAAGCTGAGAATGTATCCCGGTGAAGACAAAAGAAGGCTAGCAGTAATTTGAGTATAAAAATAGTTTTCTTTCTGCAAAACGGAAATGCTCTATTTTAATCAAAACAATTAGCTCAGATGATGGCTGGAGTTTGGAATAGTCTGAAGTCTGATGTTTGATACGAATGAACTTCTTTCTAAGCAAATATTTTTCTTTTTCCGGGAACCGGAATGGTGAGTTACGAGGAGAGCCTGCTGCAAAGGGTAGAGAATGAGTGGAGATGTTGGAACTTGGAAGAAGGACCACCAAAGAGCAATATCAAATTACAAAGGGCATGATGATTGATTAATATTCTATATTTAAGTGGTATTCAATATTACCTGTATTTTAAATTTTCCACTTTCTCAAATCAGTACAATAAAAAAAGTAAATTATTGTTTATTTGTGAGTTGTGACTCTAATTTAACAAGTTTTTATTATGTATATTTCTGATTAAATAATAAATTTAACAAATATAGATGGCCAACATTCTTTAGAGTAAGAATTATTTTTCGAACATAGGAAAAAAAAATCATGGGCATTGCTAGGAGTGGCTTTGTTAATTTAACAAGAAAATGAGGGAATGTTTAGAGAAGTTGAGGAGTGGGTTAAAAATTATTCAGAAGAAAGATAGTAAGTCATAAATAAATAACTATTTTTTGAAATGAATATAGTACACATTTTAGTGGAAAGTATATTTTGGGGGCGGAAGGAATAGAGCCACTTACAGATGTCTCTTTCCCAGCCTTGTCGAGGGACACAGCTCTGCTCCTCTGTGAAGCATTGGCGCTTAACCGATTCTCATCTCCTTCTCTTCTGCACTTAAGCGATTTCTGATCATGTTAGTTTTCTCTCGCACGTATAGAAGCTCGGCTCTCAGAGAAATCATCGGATTTGACATCGTATTCGTGTTGATTTAGCCGGATTCTGGATACAGTGATGGATGGATTCCACCAACTCGTCGGTTCCAAGGACGTATACAGATCTCTTAGACTCTTGGTGTCATCTGCAGGTAACCTTTTATTGATAAGATTTTCGTGGTTAGTTTTTCATTTGTGGTTATTCTAGTTTGTTCTTTGGATTGGTTAATTCTCTGCTAAAGCAAAGTCCATTCGATGGATTTTGGTGTCCATCAGATATTCATTTTTTTTTCCTGTTTAACACTGTTAGATTCTTTACGAATTACAGTACAAAGAAAATGGTGATACAATAATCCTTTTCTTAAAATCCCTACATGTTGATGAACTTTTCCGGAGATTAGTTAGGATCCTTGAATCAGGCATTGAAGCAGCTTAACGATTTGCTTATTTATTTATGCATTTTTTTTTTTTTTTGGCGTTTTCAAATCATCATACGACAATTGATGAATAAATTATTTTCTTATGGAAATTACAGAACAGAAAGGAGATGAAACAAGGTATGAAACCCGAACAATTGATGCATATTTTGTCTGATGAATCTGCGATATAGTTTCAGGTCCATATAATGTGGAAGAGAAAGATTTCCGTTACCGTACTCCCCATCTGTCGTTTTTGTAACGTTAGAGGGGTAAGTTTAATAGCATAGCTTACACATGTGATGGTGTTATGGATATCTATCAATTGCTTGTGTTCACTTGGTATGAATCATAGCAGAAATGCTGAACCCGAACAAGTTTATTTGATAATTTCTTGCATTAATTAGTGATGGGAGTTTCTGTGGCACCCGGTTGAGTTTTCTATTCTTCACTGTGTCTCCATTAAACTCTTGAATCCTTGATGTTTGGTATTGGATCAAACTTTTCAAATCGCTGTTACTAGAGATTTTTTTGGAGGATGGGTATTATGTTAGTTGGTTTCTCTTACCCCTTCGGCAGTACTAGTAGTAGCCAGTGTTGTTTTAGTGAACAATTTTGCATTCACTTCTTTCCTGGGGTGAGAAAAAGTAGGTCCTGGCGTAGCTTTGGATGTTGGGAGAATTTGTTGTCTAGATTACTTGGAAGGCCGTCACCTATGATGCTGATATAGCTGTCACTATGGGGTGAGTAGTAGTTCTGTTACCTTCTAGTCTTAGTACTGGCTCTATTGTGATGCTATTATCTGTCATTTGCGATCAATAGCGTTGTTATACTGGAAAACAAAATACGCAACCAAGCGTGGTGAATCGTGAATATCATGGCAATTAAAATTGTCAAGATGATATTACATGCACCAGCGGAGTAGCAGATTATATGATGATGCTGAAGCAATGATCACTCAGCATTCAGATGATGCTAGAGTTAAATAGGACTTAGTTATTGAAGAATCGTTCGCATATAATTTGGATTGGCAACCATAGTATTTCATACTCCATATGGTTGAAGATATGGAATATCATTTCATGATTTTACCATAGGATTACCTTTTCTAGTTTCCTTTTGCGTGAAGGTGTACTGTGTGAATGTAGGGTGTAGCTGATCAATTTAATGGAAACTATCCACAAAAGCAAATTCTCATCATGAGCTCAGATAGGTAGACAGTGATACCCACGGAAATTTGTCTACTGCACAGTTCTAAATCATTCTAGAAACCGACAGCATGTATCATGATTCATGCCAACAAGGTTTCAAAACTACCACATATTTGTCACGTATCATTCACTTATACAGGTCATAATGCTTCGTAATGTAGGGACTCAAATGTTAGAGGCGGGAAGGTCTTGAAATACATACATAGAACATTTGAGGATAATGTTGGGAAGGCCAACAGAGAATTGAAACAGTGATTGGTCTTTATCTTGCTTTCTCAACATTCTAAATAATTTTACACTTGCATAAAATTTTCTTTTGTTTGGTAAACACTTACATAGACCTGAACACTGGTCGCTTAATAAATGTATAAACCCCAGGTTCATAACCGCCTCTGATCACAAAATTGGCTTACCTGCACATTGTAGAGGCCAATTCAAAGAAGGCACGACAAAGTTAAACGATGCAGGAAGTGCTTGAGAAGGATGACCCTCTGTTTGCCATTTAATGCAGCTCAAAGACGAATGATTCGTGCGTCGCTTCCCTCCAATTCAACTTGCTACAAACTGAAAGATCAGCTTCAAAGACGACTGCTCCGCCATGCTGCTGGTTTCTTTGCTCTCATCCCCTCTCCATCTCCATTATTTGCCCATGCAAAAATGGGACTTCACCATCTGTACACAAATCACAAAAAAAAGTACGTTTATATATACATTCGGAACTGTAAGTTATTCATCATTTATAGACCGTATTATTGAGCTACATCGGGCACGCACATATTGGCAACCAATCTCATATCCTGCCCCCGAAAGATATTATACTCCCAGATATGGACTTTAATCAATATCCGATCATTACACTATTTGCCTATCTTCCCCTGTTTCTAAGTTAAATAATCCTCGTACTCTTCTCACCCAAAGATAGATCTATCATTAATTAAAAGTTTTATTAACAATAGTAGTATGGTTTACTCAATTACAGAATGTTAGTTTTTGTTAAGCTCGACCTCCAAAAAATATATATATATACACAACAGCCTGTAGCAATATTATGTAGACATATCTATATATTACCACTTTCACCATCTGATGCATCTGCGAGCCTTGCAATTGCGTCCACAAGTGCCTGTTCATGCTCCTGTATGGACAGCAATTCCAGTATAAAAATTGACAGTTGAACAAAAAGATTAAAAATGAGGAACTGCGATTCAGTAACCTTACTTTCAGCAACTTCTTTGCCTTCTCAAGTTCCATAGGGTCTGGCTGGTTCACTGCAAAAACCTTCTCAACCTAATAAAGCGATAACAGAGTAAATATCTTGGCCCCAAAAGAAAAGATTTATATATTGTAGCTAACTAACAAGCGTCTCTCCAAAGAAATTGCTCAGAAATTCCATAATATACCTCCTTAACCAGTGAATCTGTGTTAAGCAACTCAATGTCATCCAAAACTCTCTTCCCGATACCATTTTGTGGAGGAGGGAATTCTTTTCTGGATTGACCCTTTGCAAGTCCTCTTCCTCTTCCAGCACTTACAGTCTCACCAACGGAACTATAAGATTTTTTAAGTCCACGGCCTTGCCCACCATACCCACCTCTACGTGATATGCCTGGATCATCACCTTCCCATCGTATGTCCTCAGGAGATATCTGTAACAAAAAATTATTCTTAAAATATAAAAAAAGATAATCCTTTGGATAGAAAATTTCAAATTTATGTGTCCAATGACATTATAATTCATAAAGCACTTGTGTTGTTTCCATTGTAATAAACCAGCAGAAAGGTAGCAGGAGGAAACATAATTTTGTCATAAATGCTGAGCAACAAATTCAGAATACATATAAGTGCAGATGCACACACAAAAATTGCTGCTTCAACAGGCAAATGTTAACTCGTGTTCCCCGTAACTGTGTGTATCCGATAACTTTAAACAGACGATATCAGGTCCAGTCAATAACTGAATTGCTATTCCAACTTAACATTAGTTCTAGAAAATCCAATGAAGTAACTAGGAGTATATCCACTTTTGAAGAGACACAAAAATGCACAAAAAGATCCCAACAACGGCTCCCAAGTCAACAGAAATGGAAAATAAATATTAAGACATTGCTTCAACTCGATTATGATCAATATAGAATAAGATTTAAGAGCAGTAGTAAGGAATCATCCACGCATAAACTGAAAGTAGTTATAAATAATTAAATATGATCCAATAAAGTGTGATTCTATTGAACTCCTAGTAATATTTTAAAAACATCACAAATTAAAAGAAATCCCAAATCTCTGCATATATGAAAAAGAATACTGAAAGCGTCAGAATTTTTGTAGAACATCTATAATAACAATTCTTCAATAAGCATTCTTCTAGAACCTAAATTTTCAAATAGAAGAACTAAGACTTTTCAGCCTTATTTCACGTTGAACTAAGATCTTCTTACTTCCCGTTCAAGTCATCCATGAATGACAAATAGAAATAGTTCCCTTTTTTAATAGCAAAGAAAAATTAGATAGATGCAAGGGTTCAATACTATCTTGAATAGAATGGTTTATTAACGCATGGTCTTCTACGCCAAAGGAATAACACCATAAGATGCAAACGTCAATACCAACATTTACACCAAGGATAAAGTTTTAAGGTCCATCAGTCCCATTCTTTATTCAGAGATGCAATTTTCCTCCATCTTCAAAATACAGTGACAAACAAGTGAAGTTTTTTATTTTTCTTTCTATCATCATATTATTGCAATATTGCTGCACTGGAAGTAACTAATATGAGTAGAAAATTGAAGCAAATGTTTTACAAGATGAAACAGAACATAGAAAATACCTCTTTGAGATCAACCCATTCCCAAGTCTCGTGTGCTGTATGAATATCATAAACCAGAGCATGCCGGCCCTGCAAAGAATAACATTCCAGTATTGATGGGTAATAGTCTGCCAAGAAAAAGAAAGAGGAATTTTCATTTAAACCTTGTAATTTTGATTAAGGAAGACTACATACATAATCCAAGAGGCACATATCTAAATGAATCAAAAATAAATAGGTCACCTATTTGTCATTTTCAACTGATAGCATTTTAAATGGGATAGTGCCCATGTAAATACCGTAAATATCAAAAGAAATTCAGGCAAAGAAAACTTGAAGTAGGAATTTACCTCAAAAGATAGATGCATAATCAAGAAATTGATAGATATTAATACCCTGAACATACCTCAGCAGCATTGTAATCAGTTATGACAGCCTCGTAAAAGTGGTTGTCTTCAGGCCACCTAGTCCAAACCTTCTTCCCAATCAACGGATCAAAAGCTGCTGCTTCAGCAGGTGCATTAGATGCAAGGACGCTAGAAGAACTGCGATTTAAGAAGGGCCTACCTCCACTGGGACCAGCAGAAGTATATTGCACAGACTTCACTGAAGACAAAAGAGGCAATGACTGACCCTGTTGAACATAATGGTAGAACAAAAAACCAAAGGGAGATCAACAAAAGAATTTCTTAAAGCAGCTCCTTGAATTGCAGCTGAAAATGAGTACTGCAATGCATGGAGCCAGTAGCTACTAATAATGAGGTTAAAGCTAGCATAAAAGAGAAGGTACCGAGTGGGATGTCTTCTGCTTTTTACGGGAAGCAGAAACAGCTGGACTGGGTAAAATGTCATGAACAGGCTGAGATGTGCTGCGCCTAGCAGGTTGGTAAACCCCAGTTTGCCTCCACTCCCTGGATGTATTTTCCATCACAAATCATATAAAAAGGATAAAAGAAATAATACACTGTCGTTTTTCTGGCTATTCCATTGTAGCCATAGAAAGACCGTACCTTATGCGGTGGATAATTTCATCAGCATTAACCCTAGTTAGTAGCTCTCGGTGTTCATCATCTGACACCCTCAACTCTTTCCTAAGCTCAGTTATCAAACCTTCCTTTTCCTGATGAATACAAAAATGGAGGAGATAAACCTTGAGGCAGAAAAATTCAACGATAAAAAGCATAACAGAATTGCAGATATATACCCAAGTAAGAGCATTGGATTGAGCTTTAAAAGCACGCAGGACAGAAGAGTATGCTTCCTGCTCAAGTTGATGAATTTGAGCCTCCATGTTGCTGTTAATTCTGGAGTAAAAGAAAGAACCAAAAGAGATTTTCCCTTCCCTGCAATACTGCTACCTCTCAGACCCCTATATTTGATGGAGGAATATCATCTACGATACATGAAAATTACGTAGAGGGAGAATATAGGATATGCATCAGCATTTCAGTTATCAAAAATAATTAATTCACAGATTGTTATGAGGAAAGAGCAACAATTGACAGCAAGTTTACCTACTATCAACTTAGATTAGCTCCTGCCTTAACCACAACTACCATCTGTGTGAAGCCAATTACACACTGATTTCAAGCTTTAGCTCTTTTATCAACTTGCTCGATCACTTAGCACACTGCAGACCGCGTGGATTCCAATAAGAATTTCTCCTGTATAATTAGCGTTCTGAAATCTAATTTCAGGCATTTATAAATTCTGTATGCACAGTTACAATTTAAGGATTTCTACACAAATACACACACTTCAGGCTCTGACTCTTTATCAGCTTGCTCCACCATGCCAAACTGCATAAGAATATGCTCCAAGACTAATGGATGGATTCCTGATATGAACTTTAGAAAAAATGATACTATAATTGTTAACGAAAAGCATCAGTTGCACAATGGAGTGATAGATAACAAAAAGTTTCCTGACCAATAATACTAATATAGAAGCGGCACTTATGCAAAGTAAGATAAATTTTACTTGAAGATACCACAACCCCGAATTACTTGGAATCATAGTTCCAAAAGTATTACAAAGAAGATACCTATGACTTGAACAATTCAATATAAGCCCTATCCTCCGAAACAATTTCATAGTAGGAGAACAAATCAAGACGAAAATCTTTGAAGACGACTTAGAAATTTATTAAAAACGCTAAGATAATTGCATATGAATCAAGTACCAGCAACGTGCAGTAACTCTCACCGCTACTGTCAGATACTTCATAGTCTATAAAAAGCCCTTGAAAATTAAAGCGAAGAAATACGGCAACAACGTTTTTTGTAATTTACGACGGTACGAAGCGTGACAAGTTGAAGGATCGTGCAATGCGCTCCGAAGGTCGGAGGAAGGGAGAAAAGGGAAGAGACGAGGGTTTTGGAGACACGGGTTTCGGAGAATAATAGGTACGGAGACACAGACAGGGGTACAGAGATAGAGGAAAAAGTGTAATTCTAAATCTCGACACAAAGTGAACGAAGAGGACTTGTTTGGGTGCGAAAGATAACCTTTTATAGGTCTCCCGAAACGCCTTTTATCAATTCTGTCTCAGCTGGATTTTGAAAAGTCCCTTGTTTGAAGGAAACTACTCGTTGACCATTCAAAAAACTTGAAGTCCTCCACTATAGTTAAACTAGAGAGAAAGATAAACCATATTGAATTTAACTTTTTTCCTTTTAGAAACGTATTAAATTAAATTTTAAGAGAGTGTATCAGATAATATAAAAATAAAATAAACTTAATCCTACAATAGTAAAATATAATAATAATAACAACGACTCTAAGAGCATCTCTAATTGTGTCATTTGAGGATTTTATAAATTTTATGTAATGTTACATAAAATAATTTACAATTAGAGCAAAATGATATAGAAGAAAAAGAGTTACAAATTCAATGACCGATGCACACATAAAAAAGAGAGTTTAATTTATACTTTTTGTAGAATAAAAAAAAAAAGTTTATGAGATGAAAAAGATAATTTGTGAAATTTATTTAAAAAATTTTAAGAATTATATGGGTAAAATAAAAAAAAAATTATTTAAGTTTGTATAAAATTAAAAAATATATATTATTATAAAATCTATAAAAATAATATAAATAATGTTATATGGAATACTATTGAGGTTCATGATTATAAATGTACTAAACTTCCACGTTTGTACACCAAAATGCTCCGTCTGATAATAAATATTCTAAGATTAATGTTGACTACAATAGTTTATTTCTTGTGGACGATGCTAGTAATATAGCTTTAGCTTGAAAAAAGGGTATATTTATATAGTAGTATAATAAATAGTTTTAGCTGAAAAATGTAAATTTATATATTTTATGACAAAAAAAAAAAAGAAGCTAAATCCATTTGAAAGAAATACACACTATTCTTAGTATTCTAGTGATCCTTTTTCAGCAAACAAAAAAAGTATTCCTATCTCACTTTTCTTTTTTATTTTTTTTTTCTTTTATATTTGTTTGGTATAAAGGAATGAAGTGTTGTTCACTTTTTCTACTTTTTTCATTGGGTGTTTGTACTTATTTAATCAACATTTTGCTATTTGTCAAATATTTTGCACTTCATTGTGCTATTTCTTCTTGGGTCTTAGTTGGGTTGCGTTTTGGCTATAACGGGTTGCAGACAAACAAACCCATCATGTTGGATAGTTGGGCCGCATTTCAAATTCTCATCACACATGATAGACATAAGTACATCATCTATTTCTTTACACACCCTGCCCCCTTAGTTCTCCACCACCTTTTGGTTGGGGTGTAACAAGGAAAAAGATAAAGGTGTTAAGAGAAATCCCCTAAATCCTTGGCCTGTTTACTCTTTTCTCTGTTACTATAAATTATATATATGGGGAAGCTGACGTAATCATGTACTGCTTCTTTTTCTTTTTATTTTTTTCTAAAAATTTTAATTTCGTCTAAGAAATTGAAGAAACATAGTTTCATAATAGAGTACAGCCTATATTAGCCCATAAAATATCTAAATGCCTGTTAAGGGATTTCTTTGGAAGCCTTTCAATGTTTGGACAGAAAAGCACACAAAAAAAAATAAGCAATTAAGGCCATGTACAAGAAATGTGGCTAAGCATGGCACACAGCCACGAACTAGTGCCTTCTGTCGGGTAAAATAATTAAACACTTTTGAGTTTGAGCTATTCTACAATCTACCAGCTAAGCATCAGGTGCATTCTTGCACAAAAACTACCATATTAGTGCAAGCATGGCTTCTCAAAAATATCTTATATTTTGATAAAAACAAAACAAGTACCGGAACATCAGGTTAATGAAGCTTCAGTGAAAAAAAAAATAATAATAATAATCTTTGGCTAGATCTTTTTCTTTTTGCCAAACAAGTCACATGGGTTTGGATTCTTTATTATACGTTTGTTTAATGGAAGTTAAATAATTCATACTTAGCAAATTGTGTAGACAAAATCCACTTGAGGATTTCTTTATAGGACATGGAATGGTCAAAAACATCAACTATGACTACAAGTTTATAAAATTGAAAAAACTAATCAAACTCTAAGCCCCTTCTATATATGAAGAATTTCACACTGGGAATCTTAAATCAGATTGACAATTTTGCCTTCAAAACTCACTGTTAATTGTGTCATTGCGATTCCTTATACCATATAGGACCTCGAAATGGCTAGTGGGGCTTTGTCATGTGGGGATTGGAATAAAAATCTTCTAATGTGCTGAAATTTGTTGTTTAACTCTTCCAATCTCAGGAAAACAAGAAGAATCTTTAGTACAAAAGAAGCAGAGAAGAAAACAAAACTTGCCCAGTTTATAAATCCTAACGGCGCAATGGCCTTCTAATTTCTAAATATATCTGACAAGCCAGCTAAGTATAGTCGGGGTTAAAAATTATACAAAAGCAGTCTACTTTGGAAGGCAGATCTTCTAACTGAAACGTGCAAGGTTTTCACATGTTCCTACTGCAAACACGGAAGCATTAGGCAAAAACACAAAAAGTAGTGTGAAAGATGACAAAGTAGAAACGATTATTGGATATATTCAAAAGGTTATTACTTGGTGAAAAGGAAGTTTACCCAGCTAATTATGGCTGCTTTCTCACGAACTTATAATAATTATACTAGTTAAAGCCACTAAACCATGGATTTGATTGACTAAGAGGTGAACATGGATTCGTAAGGCGGTTAGTTCAGATTTCACATGTTCAATCACATTACCCTTCATTTTTTAGTGTCTGTTTGAAGATTTTAACATAGTCAATTATGCATCACATGTATAGAAACACCTTGAATTAATGATATGCTGAAAATTTATTAACCAAATCACCAACTTAAAACTAACACCGTTTATGGTTTTTTTTTTTTTTTCCTTCTGGAATATGTTATGCGACAAGTAATGGTTCAAGTGAAACCACGTGCAGAGAGCATGCTCACACTTTGTCATATAAACCTGCTTCAACTCACAGTTGTTCAACTAAGCCTGTTTCCTTCTGAAACTTTTCTCATGAAGATCTCCAGCTGCAGAGTTTTGGTTGCTGTCTTGGCCTTGATTCTGGTTCACCTCCTTTTGTTCTCTTGCTTCTGTCTTCACCATGAAGAGAGCTTTTCAAGGGAGAAAAGTCTGTCGCGGAAGCTCTTATCAGCATCTCTTGAGTCAGTTTATGCAAGTACAGATGAATTAAAGGGAAGCAAGAAACAGACCAAGAAAGCTGTGGAGGCAAGTTTGAGGAAAGCACCAGCAAGCGTCCCAAATCCTACTCAGAACAAGTAGGCTCGGAATTGACTCCAGAGATCACACCGAGGAATAATTCTTCGTCTATTTCGGTTCTTTCTTCTTTTCAGTTAGTAATAGGATGCATAAAGTGTACATAAGTGGTAGAATTAGACGAGTGTGATTAAGAATTTTGCTTTGCAAGGGCAAAGATTTGATCTCTAATGCCTATATATGTATCAATTTTGATTTGATCAAGGGAATGCCCAGAAATTCAATTTTGTTTCTTTGATTTGTTGTTGTTTCTTTACTTGTTCTCTCTTTTAGGACACTTCCTTCTTTCTTCACATCCAGCATCCTCGGAGCATGTTTGGCTGTTGGTTAATGTTTTGTTTGAATGTAATTAGCCACATACCGCTTTTTGGAATAAAGTTGACTTTACAGCCAAAAAGATCGAATTCATTTGCATAGATGAGTATGACTCTCTTTCGTCCTTCGTTCCTCTCGTCACATTATTTTAAGTCGAATTCTTGCACCATGTTACAACATTTGTCTCTTGATGATCAAACCTAAGTAATACAGAATAATATTTCATATGATTTAAAGAGGAAGAGAGCCGAGAAAGAGTCACCACCGAGAGAAATTCATATAATTATAATCTAATTAGTGGATAAGGTTTCAAGTTAAAATAAATTAAAAATAATATTTGTTTTAGATATTTCCTTAAGATGGGCTTACTATCTATATCACATTAGGAAACGCAACATGATAAGATCAGTGGCTTAATCATTAAGATGGGCTTACTATCATATCATGTAGTGCTGCAGGGTTAAAATTAAGTTGAAACTCAATGGGTCACAGTCATGTCATGGCCCATTAAAGTGGGTCGAAAATGCATACAACATAGCCCGTAGGTAAAGTAGTGCAATACTTTCCCCTAAAGCTGTTTGCTGCGTCGTATTCAGTGGAGTATTTCAGAGGTAATATAGCTTCAACTTTTGCTGATAATAATATGATACAATAGGAATCATTGAATTAGTTATATGGTATACTAATTGTTAGGAATTCAAGTGTGACTTGATGTCCCACATCAAGTAAATTAAAGAGAGGTGAAAAATATATATAATGAAAAGACCCACGCACTTAACAATTTAAGTTTTTGGTTTGAAAGGTGATGTCAAACCTATGAAATATATCTTTTTACAGATTTATGTTAGCACAACAAAAGCTTTATCTAATAGTTTATAATATACTACATTAATTTTTCTTTTTCTTTTTTTACTGTAGGTACCAAACTACCAGTTGGGCTATGTTATGGCTGTGGCTCAAGAAATGGCCTTTCGAAGTGACCACGTACGTAAATTGCAGCTGTAGAGGTCTAGAGTAAAGCTTCAACAAAATTGTGACCATTCACTTTTATGTTAAAGGCAATCCATTTATGAGGAAACAAGGAGACCAATGGAACCAAAATTAGCTCTCTCTGTGTTAAAGTTTTCATTTCATCTCTATCTATCTCGATAAAGCAGTAAAAGAAGCTGTGGAATAAAGGAAAACACAGAAGAATAAAAGACGCATCAATATTGATGCCTTACTTGTCTAGGAACCCTCCACTTTTTAAAGCGTTTCTTGACTGGTCTTAACTCTTTGTACTAGTTATTGTACTTAATTAATATTGCCAATAGCTCAAAATCATCCAATATGGTAATAAGAATATGTGAGAAAATTAGAGCATTTTAGATACTCCTTTGAATCTTAAAATGGCTGGACTTCAATTTGATCTGCATGAGGATGTGATTGTTTTGTATTGAGTTAAAATTTGAAGACGTCTATGCACTCAATCTGGCTAAGCATTGCATATGATGTGAAACCTTGGCATCATATAATTCTTTTTGAGGAATCATACTTGGCATCGCACAAAGGCAGTGGAAGAATCACGTGGTTGAACCAGACAAATATTTGTTTTCTTCATTTGTCTATTTTCACAACTTTATATATATAACGCAGATCCTTAATTATATATGATAACCTATGATATGATTTGATTGACTGGCTACTGATCAACCTAGAGTCCTAGTCTTCTATCATAAAATAAATTATTTATTGTTTAGTGACTGCTACAAATTAAATTATCTGTCTTAACTTCCGGAGTCAGCAGAGAAAAAAAAAAAAAAATTTCACCATTTATTATATACCACAAGAAGACAAAATCAGCTTAATCATTCAAAACTCCTACGCAGCGAAGAGGATGAAATGCAGCTGGCACAAATGAATCTGGACAAGGAATCAAAGCATCATAAACTTTGCTAGTTTGCACTGTCACAAAAGCAAAAAATGTCTCCCTTGGCTGACCTGGGAGAGTAACCAAAGCTAATGAATTAGAGAAAGTGTGCAACTTTGCTTTGATTAAGTGCATCACTGTGTGACATCAATGGCTTCTATGCTCTTGTCATGGAAATATGCAATTCCAATGAGCTTTGCCTTTTTTTCTTCAATGCTATTGGTCTAGTGTGACAGAACATAACATAAGCAAATGAAAAACAGTTTCATATGCAAAAATAGTTGCAAGCTTCTAATTATTATTTTACTTATTTAAGAACTTGATAGGGGTTTGAAAAGTACTTGATGTTGGATCTAACGCTTTTACTGTCTTGGCAGTTTCCAAGCTTTGTATAGTTGTCCTGCAGTGACTAATAAAATAGTACGTGCTTCTCGGTACTAAGAAATTACCTGCCTAATGGGACCATGATTTTAATATGGTTGTTATCTGAATCAGTGTTTTTAGGTGAAGATTCTCGGTTATAAACCCAAGAACTAGTCTTTTCTGATGGTGTATCTTCCACAAAGAGTGGCACAGAAAGCATATTTTATAGTACCTTCTTAATATATATATATATACATATATATATTTTCTTATGTTTTTTTTTCCCCCCTTCATAAGTGCTTGTAAAATAAGAATTCAATTGAGAAAGGAGTTGGTAAGTTGGGTATAGACTCAGTCCACTCTCGGCTGATTCCTAGTATATGGAACAAAAATTGACTAAAAGGATGAGATTTGCAAAAACATGGTCCATAGAGTGACATGTGCTTAAGATATGTTAAATCAGCAAGGATATGGGTTGGAAGCTTCAAAAAAAAAAAAAAAACTTGAATTTTCTTGCTTCTTTGAATATAACTGGACAAAAAGATCAAAACTTGAAAGGGGCAATGCATTAATCCAATCTTAATTACGTAGAATATGGCAAGCTGATATTTCTTTCTCAGTGTTTTTGGCCACAAGCCACACAAGCACTAGCAAACAAGCAAGTAGCACCAAGCACTTAACAATGGATAAGATGTTATTGTCCACTGATTTACAATGATATTTCATTTTTAAGTGCCTGGAAGACAGCATGGCGTGTATATAAAGCTGTAGTGCTTTGAATGGGAAGAAAACTCTGAATTGATTTTCCCTTCTTTGTTTTTTTAAGGGAAACTCTAAATTAATTATTATCCATAGGCTACAATTGAAATATAAACTTATGCCACTCTTTTTTTTAGTGGTAAAGATTAGCTGGTAGACCACGTGATTATACACAAAGAGAGATAGAGACACTTTGAAACTGCAGTTTCCATCAAAATAAGACTGCGAGTTAAAAGTTGAGAACCACAATGACCATATCAACAGAAGAATTGCACATTTTCCCAGCACCCCATCATGTACAATACTTCGAACTCCTAATTTTCCTCTTTGGAAAAGTTACAATGAAGAAAAGAGAACCATAAGAGGCCCTCAAAACACCCCATGGATAGATAAAAGCTTTCCCATGCTATCACAACTGAAATTTTGAATGGGAAAGCAAAAAAGCTAAACTTGAAAAAACATCAAACACCAATTGGGCTATTTTTTTTTTACATGCTCCTTGCCAACATTTCTTGAAACTTTCTATCAGATTCCTGCTTTTCCAACTTAAACTTCTCATGAGAATTGGCAATAAACATTTCTGCCAGCATATCAATATCATTAATTTCCTTCTCAGTTGTGTCCTTTTTGTCAACCTTCTCCTCAAGCCATTGAAGATACCCAGCAAGCTGTGAATCATCGCAATCCTCACCATCAGCAGGAATGATAGTACTCCAAGTTGACTCATAGTACAAATGAGTAGCACCTGCACCGGCGCCTGCACCAGCTCCGGCTGGCATTAATCCTTCATAAACACGTGCTGGGACAGGCATAATGTGAGAAGAAGAAGAACACCAATTATAATGAAACCTGAAGGAACCTAAAAACACCTTCTTTTGCTTCTTGCTGTGCTTGTTCTGAGAAGGGTAGAGGAAGTGAATGGGTTGGATTTCCTTGATAGCCTCAACGATAATGGCTTTGACTTTGGTAAGTGCTCGAATGATTCGGCACATTTGGGATACTATGAGGGTGTGGATGAGGCTTTTCAGCTTCGTGGAGCTTAAGGTTGAAGATGGTAATTTTACTGAGAAAACTTGAAGAGGATGCTGTGAGGTTGTGAGGTGGGATGGGGTAGACATTTTTTTTTTCGGCTGTCCGCTCACAGACTGTGTGTCTGATAAGGATAAGTGTTGTGTTGGGGTCATGGGCTCGTGTTTTATATGGATTATAAATGCTTAATATTACTACTTTACCCCTCGACTTTGGGTTTATTTAAAGGACTGCCACTCACTTTTGTCGAAAACATATACCATTCCATGTTCTTTTTCTTTTGTTGATTTGCGATGCAGGGGCCAAGGGTCACAACACCCGCTTACAAATTTTAAATTTATGGTATATAGATTATTTTTTCCTTCTTTCTTGTTTAACTGAGTATTGTGATTAGTTAGTTTAT
The DNA here is from genome assembly GCA_022379115.2 of Bauhinia variegata. Lineage (NCBI taxonomy): Eukaryota > Viridiplantae > Streptophyta > Magnoliopsida > Fabales > Fabaceae > Bauhinia > Bauhinia variegata. Next base: position 17,767,468 of record CM039438.1, read on the forward strand.
TTTAATTAATTAAAATTTTATGGTTGAATAAAGTGACAAATTGTAATAATAGTGACATATTATATATGCAGAAGATATTGTCTCATTAGTTTCTATTTGACTTTGTCTGTGTTATGATAAGGTGTTCGAGAACGACCTTTAAGGCATAGAAATCGCTATATTTACGTATCCTAGGATTATAATATGCAATGAGCATATATCTATTAATATTTAATTAATTACTGTGCAATTTCCTTAAATAATATAATGTTTTATGAACGTAGACTAGCTAGTTTCTTTTATTTATTTATTTTTTTTCCCAATGTGCAGAACTTTCGTCCAAAGTTTCAGGCAAGTCTATGACGTATAAACTAGAGTATATCCTCTGGACTTGATTGTACTTTGGCACTTTCTACTTGGTCAACCTATAGTTGTAATATTAATATAAATTTAAAAGGGGGAATAAATTTTGAAAGTTTGGAAATCACGCTATGATGAAGCATCTAATAAAGCTAGAGAAGAGTGTTTTTGTTTTATCTTTTTTAATCTGGAAAAGAGTATTTTATTGAATTTAGGGTAAATGCAAATACATGATTTATATATATATATTGATAATTAGAAATTATATTGTTATAGTGAAGTGCTAAATTAATTGCTATGGAGTTATTTTAATTTAATGAGATATTTTAATTTTAAACTATGAAAATATAATTATATTAAATTTTAATAATTTTACCTAATTTAAACCAAATTAATTGTGATTGAATGATTTGATAATAAAGTAAATCATCAATAAATTACAAAAAGATATCGTAAGAGAATGTGTTATAATTACGAAAAGATGATGTCATAAGAAATTGATTAGTTTTCATTTTTTATATTCTGAATTTGAACATAAAACTCAAATCTTGAGAAGGACGAAGACACTAATATTATTTAATTACAAATTATTTGATTTAAGAATTTGATTAATCATTTATATTTTATGATAACTTATTAGTCTTACAAATATGTTGTCAAAAGTAATTAACTGTTTTTTGTAGCATTGTTCATAATATTTGTTTTCAGCGAGAGATTCTAATTAAGTTCTAATCCTTTTTTCCCTTAAAAAGCTTCTTTTTTTTTTTTGTTATGAGTGAAAAGAAGTACGTGTTGACTGTATCTCTTGCATGCATGTATACGTGTTATGTATATACCAAGTATACATATAAAATTTAAGCTATAATTAATTATATATATGAGTTTCACTAATATTATATTTTTGCGTGTAGTAGGTCAATGACCGAGCGATTGACATTTTATCATGAAGATTTTAAGTTCAGATTTTATTAGGAGTAAGCGTAATAAATTTTTTAAAAAAGATAGCCTATCCTATTAGATAATCTTCAATAATAACCCAAAACAAAATTATATTATATATGTAAAATGATAGATGAATATAGTAAGTGTAACACAAACTCATGGGATAATCAAAATTATATGTACGAGTAAGTTTTCAATTTTACTCTGCCAGTATACCTTTTAAATTTAAATAAAATATATTTTTCAAAGACAAGGTGGAGACAGGAAGATATCCAATAATTTCACAAGTAAAAAATGAAAGCAACAATAACCAATAAACAATACCCGATCAAATTAAATATATATTAATTCTAAAAACTGGGATCCAATGCAAAGTTTTTGGGACTTGAAATAACCAAATACTGGTTGACTGGTAAAACCAGATTAAAAATAGATGAATAATGGATGATGAGAAAACAAGTATATAGGAACCAAATATGCATAGTTGGAGCTTGTTGATTTGCCATTTTCCTTGACATCAATTGTAACATTAATTTCTTTTATCAGCTTGCTCCAATAAGATGCTGATTGATATTGCCATATTCCTTAAAGATTATAAGTGATCATTATAGAGACCTCTCATCCAATTTTCTTTCTTTGTTTTGCCCTTTAATTATAGCGATGATTCCCGATCTTGCATCATCACATCAGCAAGTTGGACTTGAAAGAAACTTAAGCCAAATTGCGTGCACTGAATAGTTAGCTTAAAAACAAAAACAAGCGACTTTTCGCACTGCGGCCCAAGATTGCCCCATATATTTATTATCTATCACAGTCTCAAAATTTCTATGAAACTTCTTGGATTTAGACTTTATCATTTTTTTTTCTACCATCAGAGTATTTTTATATAAGATTAATTCTCATTTAAAATAGAGATAGTAATCGATTCATCCTTTATAACAAAGATAATTAATTTAAAAAATTTAAATTTAAAGATTTTAATTTAATCAAATATATTATTAAACTGAGTGTAACACTTTATTAATGTTATGAAATGGATTTGCAGTAAAAGAGTGACAAACATATGGCCAAGGAGAAAGAAAAATAGAGCAATCTCTCCTACCACAATAAATTTTATATGCAAAGGATCTCTCTCTATATATATATATATATATATATATATATATATATATATATACATGGATGTCCAACGAATATTCACTGAATCCAAGATCAAATCAGATAGATGGTTTAATTGCAACTAGATAAGAATGTTTTAGTGATACATATCAAATTGAACTCAACAAATTCTATTTTATTCTTTGTAAAAATAAAATAAAATTACTTGAACCCCGAGACTTACTGGAAGATGACATAAGGATAGGGAATATCTCAGTTTTTTATTACCAGTAAGGTCTACCAAGTCAGAGAGGTAAGGTTTATGACTCGAGGAGTAAGATTTGATTTGATCGATCGAGATTAAAAAAAATTAATAAGTCTACGTTTGTTTGTTCGTTATTACGTCTCTCTTGCTGTGTCAGTTTTTGTTGTTTATCGGGTTTTTGAATTGAGGGTAAAGATTGAGTTGTCTTTCTTTTAAAACATTGGCCAATGATTGAATATACTTGTCTATCTTTTCTTCACTAAATTATTATCATACTATACCTAATTAATTACCTTTCATTTCTATTGTTATTAAAAATAAAATAAAATAAAATTAGCTAAGCAAACAAACCCTTATTTTCCTCAATAATTTTGGTTGCATCAATGATTGAACATATAAATCAACTAGTTTGATTGCTTAAATTAAGAAACGAGAGTATCGCGTAAATATGCTTGAACAAGTCAAGTCAATTATAATATTTGTATTTACTTCCTATCTATTACAGTATTTCAGTTAAAAGAATAGAACTCACAAACACACACTCTTACACTTACTTAAAAGGCACTATTCTTTTTGAATTTGTTAAAGTAAACCCAGAATGATATAATAATTAAAAAGAAATCCCATGTCATTTTCATCCATATACATACAAGATTTTCTCATTTCGATTTTGAGCACATGGAATTGGCACAAGACTGACTGTTCATGAAAATTGTAATCTGTCGTCACTCTATTAAGTACAACTGTAAAGAAATAATCCAAACAGCCCTGCTACCTCTCTCTTATTATTAACTAACTGCAACCAGTTTGGAAATATTGGCTTCCCTACACATACCATCTGTTATTATTAACTAACAGTTGGGTAACTGTTAAAAATTAGACTTTTAAGTGTAATATTTTTCTAAATTAAAAGGGAAGCATGTATAGGTTTTTAAAATAAAAGGAAAGTAAATAAATAAATAAAAAACAAATAAAGGAGATTGATATAATTTTTTTAAAATTAAGTTAAATTATATATTCCTAAAATGATTAATATTTCTTCATGTAGTATTATAATAACACGAAATAATATGATATATAGTCTTAAGTCTTGTGTTCCCACTTCACGTGTGAACGCGTTGATTGGCAGCTGAACATTTCACCATTTGATTTGACGAGGAGTTTAGGTGCTGATCGAGTACAAACGTCGCCTTCCAAAATAGGTATTTATCATTGATTGTACTTTCCTTACAATTGCGAGTATATATGAATGACCAAGACTAGTGCACAGTAAGTCAATAATAAATTAATCTTTCTATTATAGAAAGAAACAAAAAAGTAATAATAATTGATGTGTACCTCCCCACCACCAGGCATATTTATGGGTTTGACGTGGGTCCAGTCTCATAATATATATCATTATAAAATTTTTTTAAAAATTTTAAAAAGACAAACTTATTTATTTGGGCCGTGCCTAATAGTAGAAAAAACTCATATCATCACTAGACTTATAACTTTGTCACCCAACGAGACCCTAAAATCCTGTGCTCCCTTATTAACCTTCGCATCTTTATTAATCTTGAACAATACCCACAACAATAATAATAAAATATCCTTGTACATTAGTTTAATTAGCTCACTGCTGAATATTCTCGCGGAGCTCATTGGCTGATTAGAAAAGTCATTCGTAATCTGACTACACTGTGATTGGTTCTCAGCACATGTTTGGAAAAAATTAGAGTTGACTTGCTAGGATTTTCCCAAGTCCCTGTCTGTCTGTATTGCTTTAATTTTTTTCTTAAAAAAAAATAGACTAGTCTTAGAATCGGTAGCTATCATCAACGTCCTTCCCAAGTACTAGTATTTATTTATCGTTTCTCATCTATATGTGCAAGTCTTGAGAGATGAAATAGTTTTAGTTGTTGGGTTCGGCCCACAAATAAATTCCGTTATGGGCTCACTTAATTGATTAAGGCTAGGCCCATCTTGAACTCCGGTCTCACTCTCTGAGACAAGAAAAACATAAGCCTTCATAATCATGGCTCAAGTCTCAAGCTTTGATTCTACTAACTATCCAAGTTGCAAGTTTCAAATACATTTCCAGATAAAGAAATTAATTACGAAGAAATATTATAATTCTAATTAAGACACAAACATCCATTGTTTTAGTTTAATTAAAAAATTTAAATTTAAATTATAAAAATATAATTATATTAGAATTTGTTAATCTGTAATAATTCTACTTAAATTAAATTAATTGATTCATACTAAGTGTGATATTTAGATATCAATTTTTTTTTTTTAAAAAAAAGAAGAGAACAAGATCAAACAAAGTGGGCGCTTCTCATATTTTTATTGTTGTCCTCGTCGTCATATAAAATATGCCAGACCCACAATATATAAAATCCCCCTTTTTTAAAAAAAATAAACTATGTGAACTACATCAAAATTCCACTTTATTCTCATAATAGTAAAAAATCATGTGCATAAAAAAAATACTATATACTTAATATTTAACTAATCGAGTATCTTTATAATTATTTTTTTAAAAAAAAAAAATCTAACAAAAGCTTCCCACTTATAAGAATCTCTTAATCCACCAAGCGTATAATTAAATATCTATATGTAGTTTCGCTTGTGATTTCTAAATTCCAAGTGATAGATTAATGAAAATGATATTAATTGTAAAATCCAATGAACTTAATTATACGCCTAGCTCACTCTTTGCTTTGGCTTTCTTTTTGTTTATATGGAGTACGCGTGTCCACTAAACCAAGGCAGGAACTCTAATCAAACACGTTATCCTTTGATAGATTTTGGTTTCAAACTTTAATTATTATAATATTATTCTATCCACAGTGTAAGCTAATCAAATTACCATTTAGGAAAGCAATGCAAAACTATGAATGTATCCTATTTTAGAATTGTTCTTACTTTCTTTCTTCCATGAACCGTGGAAACTCTACAAGTAAAGAGCTCGTGAAGAATATAATTAAGATACGTAGAAAATGAAAATCTCTATCATTGAGTCCGTGAGACGTTTACTTAGAAAATGCCTGCCAATGCCACAGTGGACACTGGACACACTACATAAAGTCGTATGGTCTTTTTCGAATGGACAACCAATTCAGTACGGTCAAGTAGTGATAGACACTAGGAAAAAGGAAAATAATCTCTCTAATTTTAATAAACATTATCATAAGTTCAAAACTAAATTATATTGAAAAGTACAAAAAATATTAGGAGGAATTTCCCATAAAATAATATATTAGGAAGAAACGTGTGCATGATTTTAATTATTGAACATACCATAATGTAAAACTTAATCTATAAGAATACTCCAAGATTCATATCTCAATTTTCTTCTTATCCCTACAACAGAAGGAATATGGGCTTTAGAATGTTATTATATAATGATTATGATCTTCCTTATCCAACCCTTTGCCACCCTTTTCCAAAACAAGGAAGAGAAGGGCAATGGGGAACTTAAAAACGACCCCTCAAGGTCCCGAGGGTCAATTAGCTGGTGTCGTAGATTCCAACTTACTCAGACGTAGCGAGAAGCAACATGATTTCGTGCATTAATTATTCAACTTCATTTCTTTGACACGTAGATCCACAATTCTTATCTTGGTTATGTCTTTTATAAATATATGTTTTTGTTTTTCGTGTCATTCCCTACTTATTTGGTTTATATGTTTGTTTAATTGATTTTTTTTTTTTAATTATACAGTCAGATCAGCGTTGAAAAGATGGCAAATAAAACATAAATAATCGATGGTCCATCAAAACTCTTGCAATATATATCTTGCCTTAGGATATTGCACTATAAATTAAGACTTAGTTTTCTCTTTGAATATAGAATATATGGAAGAACAATGAATTAAGAAACAATTTCGAACCTCCACGTCCCCAGATATACATCTTTTATCCTTTTTTAAGCGTTAATTATTTCTTTTGTACTCTTGTTCTGTTTTTGTCGGGAGCTACGTACACAACTGGCCAAAGCATTGACCATTGATGAGAACAGAGAAAGAAAAACAAAATATGATATTAGAATTACCAATGCATGAAAATCCGCAAACAAATTAAGCCTAAACTCATATTAAATCAATAATTAAACTTGAATTAGTAATAATTAAGTACCGATCGCTACCCAGTTAAATCGGATAACAAACCGGATGCACCAAAATTAAGAGAAAATTGATCATCTACTTGCTCAACGCCTCCACGCAGCGCATATACTTTAAAAAGAATTATTAGTTTCAACTTTTCATGGCATGGAACAGGGTTCACATATAAGTATACTCCCATAAAAAAAGGAGGGGTGGCAAGGGAGTGAAGCATCATTAACTAATTGCGTTCAAACGTGGCAAACTAGGCAAAATCTAAATGAAGAGTATTAATAAAGATATTTATTAAAAAAAAAAATTACGTCACTAACAAATTTTTAATTTTTTTATAAGATTTTACAGTCGTGCTTATCATTAGACCAACCTTAGTAGCAGCTATGTATGTTTTTAACGTATTCATTATATGCATTAAGCACAATCTCGAAAGGATTCTAGGAAGAAGACAACAAAGTCTGTGCACCTTTTTGATTTATGACTTTAGGGTCCAAAATCCACGTAGATTATTCCTTTCTCATGTGTTAAGAGGACGAACTTTTTACAAAGGAATCTTGCTTTACCACATTCAATGCCAAATGCATTAAATAATTTGATTCCAGCACTTCTGATTATGACATCTAGGCTGCCACAAAAAAGACAATCTATTTACATCTAATTAACAGATAATAAACTGGTTTTTATATTTAATTTCACAATGATTTTCATCATCCTCATCCACTGTGGTGAATGAATCCATTCGGAATTTTCCAAGTAAAACTAATTATATGTTATTACGGTTTCAAATGTTTTGTAAAATCTAAATTACCTCAATGAAAATGTCACATATATAATCTTCCCTCCATCTTGTTTTGTTATGTTTATTTATTTATTTTTTATCCTCTAGACATTGTTCTCTCCTTTTCTTTTTTTTTTCGTTGGCTGAAAATTCTCTCAAATTTATTCATTAATTAATTAGTGATAGACTGCTTAAAATAAAGATAGATGCAATGCAATATTTTTTAGGAGTTTTTCCTGTTCATTTATACGATAAATAGAATAACTAATACTCTTTTTATAAAAATTAATTAATATCTTTATTGTTAATGCAAAATTCTTTATGTGTTGATATTTTGACAAATAACTTTTTGTAAGATAATCCTTAATTATTAATTCGATTAGCTTATATTATAGCAGGAAAGACCCAAAACATGATTTGTTAAATATTTCATAAGTGTGCCTATGTTATTAATAGCATATTAGTATAAGAGAAAAAAAGTTGTTTTGTTTGAGTAGCTCCCATCTTTTACTATAACAGTGAAAACGAACAAGTTGTCACTCAATCTCTCTCTTCCGTGTAAATGTGCTTCTAGGTTCTAGCATTCCCTATAAGCATCACTAGGATTTGTTTGGATGTTGCATTGATCACCTTGGGACAGTTTGAGTGTGGAAGAGAAAAGACAAGTGAAAGTAAAACCCAAGAAACGAAAGAAAAGAAGTATCAACATTATGAATTGTCAATATTGTGATTCATTTGTACTAGAATATGATAGAGGGGTTGGAAATGAAAGATTCCTTTTAATCTATTATCGCAATCTATATTTAAAGTCATTATAATGAATACATTTATTATAATGTAAACAGTTTAGTAAATTAATAAAATTATTGAAATTGTGCCACGTCGAGTGTGTATTTTGACTGCAATAAATTCCCTTCAGGAAACATCCACGGCGGTAGGGGCAAACAAATGCGTTGAAATATGTCTCTACCTTTCACCTTTCTTTTGGTAATGGAAAGCCCATTAAGGTTACTGAACACTATCGAGAATCATGTGGGTTAAAAGTTCCACTGTGCTTTCGAGATTGAATATAAATATTAGATACACTTTTCTGGTAATTTCTGATACCCACTTGTGGGGATGCAGTGTCATTCAATGGAACAAGATTTTTCATTCCTTTTCTTTTTTCAGAAAGAAAGATTTGGCTCTCTGTATTTATCAGCCGAATCCATTATACAAGAATAATTGTAGATCTCTACTGTTTGTGAATTTATGCCAGTATCTTATCTAACATTTTAATTATTACACTGTAGATGCCCATAACAATATTCTCCAATATTAATTTAATTTTCCTTCTATCCTCTGATTCTTTTTCATTTCGTTTTAAATCACGTAAAGACAACATTAGACAAAATTATTTCTTTGTTTGGAGAGAGGTTCTTTTGTTCTTTTCCCCATTTCGCTCTTTGGTTTTGTCGATTGGTCATTCCAATCCTTCTTCAGAATAAAAAATGGAATTGCATGGTAGCATTTGGACAGTTAGATTCAAATCTTATACCTCAAGCCATTTGGAATATCAAAGAAGCTCTCGAGCATTACAATCCAATCTTCTTCTTCTTCTTGGTTTTCTTGATTCTTCACACCATTAACTTCGATAATATTTAAACAGAGCAAAAGAAGCTCCTGCTTCAAGAAATTGATTGTAAATGAACGAGAACAGGATTGATTGCCGAGGAGGGATTCAACAGAGCCATGTACTGAATGGTGGCTGGAATTTTGAGTTTGGAAATCGTTCTTGTCAATATTATGATATCAAACAGTCGTGGAATGTGGGAATTTGCAGCCAGTCACTGCCACAGGCGGTAGCCATGGCGGAAGGAACAGAAGAGCCAAGTCCATACGCAGACCCTGCTACTGCAAGATCATCTACAGCCATAATGCACCGTTTTGAACCGCCAGCTTCTGCTTTCTATGCAACAGAACGCTGCATGGGGTTTGCACAATATGATTCCCCACTTGGTAATCCCTCTTTGAGCTCTCACTCTCAGTTTTCAAAGATTAACGATTTGGATTTTCCTCTGTATCAATCACCCAGGGAAAACCTTTTCTTAGATTCAGCAAACCAAGCTGACCCCAACTTGGAATTATGTAACACCTTGCAAGCAATGGTGAAACCTCAATTGAATAGTGATCCATACTGTAGATCACCTGAAAAATCCAATAAAATCCCATGTGGGAGTTTGTCTGCCAGCAAGTTGTTCATTGATGATTCACTCAGGAGGAATTTATCCACTCCTTTTAAAGCAAATCAGGATCATACAGTAATTTTTTGCAAATCCCTTTTCTAATTTTGCCCAGATTCTATTTCTTCAATTAGCTTACTGTATTTACATCCTTCTGCAGGTTGTTTGCGGCTCGTATAGTTTACCTGTTGCCCAGCAAGAGAAGCTATCACCCACACTTTCATCATCATCAACTATGTCAAATGCTTCTGGTAACCCTGCTTCAAATGGGTCAGTAGTCTCTAGTAAAACACGAATAAGATGGACTCAGGCCCTTCACGACAAATTTGTTCAGTGTGTGAATCGCTTGGGGGGCGCTGAGAGTAAGTTACACGATAATCGCAACTTCATCACTACCAGCAACTAGCTATCAACATCTCATAATCTTCTTGGTCCCTTGATTGCAGAGGCAACGCCCAAAGTTATACTAAAGCTGATGGACTCAGATGGATTGACTATCTTCCATGTAAAGAGTCATTTGCAGGTTGGGAATTTTCCTCAGTTCTGACTTCTCTGTTTGCTGGATTCCACATATACTAATAAAAAAATATATATTGCTTTTTCTCTGCTATATGTCTTGCAGAAATATAGAATTGCAAAATACATACCAAATTCAGCTCAAGGTAATTTCTTGGATTCATCGCCCGTGCAATTTCTCTTACATGTAAAGCCCATTTGCTGATGCTATTGAGCAGATATGCTTCTGAATTGAACTGCTGCACTTGTATTAAATTTAATTGCTTTATGTTGCAGGGAAGTCTGAAAAAAGAACGCAATCTGAGGATGAACCTCATCTTGATCTTAAAACGTAATGCTACTGTTGTGGTTTTAAAATTTCAGAACTTTTCGTAAGATGCTCGGATATGTTCATATTTATACAGGTGCTATTAGTCTATAATCTACTAAATTCACTGCTTTTGAATTGCAGTGGCTTGCAAATCAGAGAGGCACTTCAGCTGCAATTAGATGTTCAGATGCGCCTTCATGAACAACTAGAGGTGCATTCTGTCTGTCTTTTTTATTTTCTTATGATCTGTGTTTTTGCTAGCATGTCCCAGTCTTCTGCAGAGCTTTTAGATTGTTAATTCTTACTCCATTTAAGCTCTGCAGATTCAGAGAAAATTACAGTTACGGATTGAAGAACAGGGGAAGCAGCTGAAGATGCTGTTTGACCAGCAGCAGAAGACAAGCGATAGCCCATTGAATTCTGAGAATCTGGGAAGCACGCCCAATGATGATACAACGATTAGTCCCGAAGATATTGAGGTTTCGATTTCTCAAGGGTCGGGAAATTCTTTCTTCCCTTCCAAGATAAGTTAGCTCTTCAAACCCAGAACTTTGATGTTTTTCCACATACAAAGACCCTTGTAAACCACAGCATGGGATTTTTTATGGGAAGAAAGGCATTGTTAATCCTGCAAGTACCCAAAAAAAAGTAAATAAGTTTTTAGATGAGTGCTAGTTTGATATTACAGACATGAGAAACCAGAAGCAATGTAAATCCTGCAACTGCATAACCTTGGTTTTCCTCTTTTCCAGCACAGAATATACTCTACTCTGAGAATTTGATATTTGTTTTCACTTCTACGAATTGCTACATATATTTCCCTTATATGGGCAAATGGAGTCTGCACGATTATACATATGGCTCAATAAGACTTCTAGTGTTCTTAAAAAACTTGAACTGAGCGATTTGTATAATGAATGTCAAGATTTGGAAATTTAATTATTGTGTAAGAGTAATATATTTTGCATAATTTATTTAACAATTATAACCACACATAGCTATATAAATGGTTTCGTCTAAATTTAGGTAAGAAAAAAAATATTATGAATAAAAAGTTTGTGGAAATATCATTTCACATGTTATAATTAGGAATAGTTATTTATAAAAATATATATTAAAAATTTCTCTTAACTGAGCATGTCTTATAAAAATATTTATAAGTAAACTTACCTGGATCCATGAAAATTCACGATTTAATAAAATATTAGTCCTTAAAACATATTAACTATAACTTATTTTTTGAAAGTCCGATTAAAAAAAAAGAATTGATTTACATAATAAAATAGTATATTTTTTTGGTTAAATAGCATACATAGAAAATTACTTTTTCAAAGACTATTTTGTAATTAATATTTTTTAAAAATTGCTTTATTAAATTTTAATCTCACAAATATAAATTTTATTAAATACTATTTATATGTTTCCTTGATTTCTCCAATTCTTTCTTTTCTTAAAAAAATAAAATAAAATTAGAACGTTTAACAATATCTTTTTCTTTTCACTCGTCGTTTTCATAATGACTTATTTAAGAATGGCAAGGGGCGGGGCGGGAGAAATTGCTATCCCTAGATTTGTTGTATAGAATTTTGAGTAAGTATGAAAAAGGTCTTTCAATTGACTGGCCAGTGCTTAAAAACCCAAGGCTCTGTTGAAAGGACCAGAATCTCTTAAAGGGTATTATTGTTTTCCAGCTCCTATCCTATCCAAAGAAAATATTATTAATTAGGTGTGTATAGTCATTGGCAAACCATTTTCATGGATAAATGGCCGTCAAGATAAAATTAAAATTCTACGTTTTTGTCTTTTATGTGACATGATTCTCTGTCACTCTCTACCTGTCTTAGTATATATGATTTTAAAGAATTGGTCAAAAAATTCCAGCATTTTTTAAGGTACATTACAAATAGACATCAACAAGGGGACATTTTTTAAATTATAGCTCTATTGGAAATGCAGATCATAACTTTCTCAAATGATTGGAATCCTTCAAAACGAAGAACAGTCTTTCTTATTTCCTGTTAAATGTGTGTAATATTTGCCAGGTGGTTTAATTGGCAAACACAAAGTTTATATTATAAAAAAAATATGAATGGATTTATGTCTGGTTGGGGATATAAGAATTTTGTTAATAAATAATCTATAAATATTAAAAGTACTCTTTTTAGTGCTGTGGCATGTTTTTGACCTTGTTATTTTGTTGTCTTGCAATGGTGATCAATGGTAATTTTATAGTTTATTTGTTTTCTTTTGACTGTGGTTTAAAGTTTTGATACAAATTAAAAAATACAACAAAGTGATACGATTTCACTAAATTATTCAAACAACAGTCAAATGATTTTTTTCTTTAACTAAAGTGAGAATCAAAACAAAAATATTGAGAGTAATTTGTTGGTTGCTTTAATTTTTTTAACGAGTAATAACCAATAGCTCAATACAATACATCAAAGCAAAAATCTTAAATAAATATGTTTTCAAAAAATAAAAATTTAAGAAATAATAATAATAATAAAATATTTCTTAAACCAAAAAATGACTTTAGTTCTCAGTATTCAGGAGTTTAGGCATCTACATCTGCTAGCAATTGTCTGTTTTGAAAACTCACATCATATACACTCAAAATGTCACATTAGTAATTAACAAAAGTGTTTAAATAAAATGTTCGAAGTTGGGGACACAGTGGATAAACGCCAACTATATATATCTCAACAGATTAATTAAATTAGAGAGATTTTTATTCGTCATTTTTATGAAAGAGTCCGTTAGATTTATAAATACCTTGGTTGTGTCCAATCACGAAGGCAAAGAATATTGTGACACAATGTGGACATTATTTGTCATCATCGATCATTTGCTGCACCCTTTTACTAATTCTGTGACTTTCTATGGACATATGAATCTATCTAAGAATAACATGCATAGAATTAAAGGTATGTTTCAACATAATTTTATTAACAACCAAACAAACTATTTCGTATAAAGTGATAACACTAAAATTAAAGTAGACAGGAGACAAAACAATGAATGAAAGACAGAATTACAGTACAGCTGCGCTTGTGTATATATATATGACCACGGATCCTCTGTGTTAACAGTTGCGGCGGGGGCTTATTTGTAAAATCAATGGAGAAGCCGGATCTAGACGGTGGAGTGATGCTTATCACTGAGTCACGATGAATTAAATTAATTATTCGATTCTTTGTGACGCTTTGTTCGGGTATGTCTCTTCATCATGTATCTGGTCAGCTATGTCGTCTTGATACAACGAAATTCCTAACTCTGTATCTAGACATCGACTGTCTCTTGATACAATATCAATTTAATTATTATTATTTTTTTTTTAAAAAAAGAGGTAAGTTTAAATTTGATTTATCGGTGTAAGTTTTTATGTATATATAGACACACCTTATTATGAGGGTTAATTTAGAGGAGTTTCTAATCTATATAGTTAAAGAGAAGATGTATTCAACTCAATGGAGATCCGCCAAAGAGATTAGCAGCGTAGCCAGTATTAGAGGCTCTTCGGAAGAGTTTATTAGTTTTCGGGCCACGAGAGCTCCCTGCAACGTTCAGAATCATCTGCAAACACCACCTGCCTTTTCCTCAAGCAATACCCGCTTGACTTTTGAACAAAAAGATGAGATCAGCAACGTTCCTGGTTTTTCTTCAGAGTTTCAAAAGAAAATGGATCCAGAAATTGTATTTTGTCAATCTAATTATGAGGATAAATTCACCAATATAGAAGAATCTCTTTGGTCCATCTACGAAGACACCTCTAACTGTGTTCAGTTTCAGGGTCACAATATGCCACTCTATCACCATTTTGCAGAAGATAGTAAGTTGCCGGAGGAGAATGTTAGTACTGACCATGTTGCCACAGTCGGGAGGCTACCATCTATTTCTTTACAGAGGAATCAGGTTCTCCTTTTTTTTTCCCTTTTCCTTTGGACATATTAAATAAATAGATGATAGTCTAATTGGCTAAACAGGATAATGATAATAAACATTATTCTCGACCATTTGAGGCTGGTGGTATTTCTTCTAGTTCCGCCAACTACGTCTCTAGGACAGCTTCAAAAGGGAAAAGGAGAATAAGATGGACCAAAGATCTTCATGACCCATTTATTACGATTGTCGATCGACTTGGTGGTCCTCAAAGTAAGTTAATTAGCTCGAATATATTTTTTAACCATTACCAAAAAGCATATATATAAATAGAAAGAAAAAAAAAAGAAGAAGTTACAGTCGGATACGTAAATATTCATTGGTAAATCATATATAGAGGCAAAGCCTAAGGAAATACTGAAGATGATGGGTTCGGATAAGCTGACCATATCTCACATTAAAAGTCACCTGCAGGTAAACTCAAATTTTACACTCCTTCTTTTATTACACGAAGCTTCCGTTGTGTTTATTATACGTATCTTCTAAACCAATAATCGTTTGGGTTTCTTTGCTATTTCTGATGCAATTGCCTTGCAGAAATACCGATCTACATTGTACATGCAGAAAGCTCTGCAGGGTAAATTAACTTCTCTTTAATTACCATATCATCATTTGCTTAACCCAATTTACTGAGCTATCCCTGATGTTGATATTGACTTAAAAAGTAATGACCTATATATTTACTTTCTGGGTATTTGTGTTGTAGAAGGACATGTGGAAAATCATTCAAGAGTCGACGGGAACGCTGAGCTTCAACTCAAAATGTAACATATAAATTTACTTGTTATGTTCGCACTTGAATTTATGTCTCTAAGTATATGATCTTTAGCTAAGTGTTTTTGGGTGATTTTACTATGTATGTGCTGAGGTGACAGCCATATGCAAATAGAGGAGTCACGGCAGCTGCAACTGGAGGTGGAGAGGAGACTCAAGGAACAATTAGAGGTAACTAAATATACACACCCTAGCTAGTTATACATATATAATACATTGAGTTGATTAATTGAATCTTATCCCTCTTATATCAAATTAATTCTACTTCTATATATGTATTTTTGTGTTGGTACACAGATGCAACGAAATATGCAAGTGCTCATTGAACAACAGAAGAAGCAGCTCTTTATAATGTTAAATCGTCGAAAGCTAAAAAACAATCTGGAAGGGTCTCTCTCGGAATGAATCACTTCTCAATTTTGTGAGGTTACGTATGTGTCAAAATGATGAAATGCAACATGATTTGCAAGCACGATTTTATAAGAATCAATTCATGTAACGGGTTATGGTTGGATGAATTGGCCAAACATTCCCTTATTTTCTTTAGTTGCCTAGGAAGACCCAGTTGATGTGTGAACAAAATAAATGAAAATCATTCACTTTTATGCACCAATTTTCTTCCCATATGTATAATATTATCACTTACGCACGAGTGGGGAGAGAAAAAAAAAAAAAAAAAAAACAGAGCACTTGATGTTTGGATGTGGAAGAAATAAGGGAAAGAAAAAATAAGCTTTGATATGGTAAAAACAACCTCATTCTATATCTAATCCCATGTAATCCATCCAACGAGTTGGCATGAGGGAAAACAACATGATAATCACTTTCTACAGATGCCTTTGTATATTTTTCTAACAAAGCACCTTTTTTATTTTTATATGAAAAATATGAAATAAAATTTTTAAAAATTTGGCGAAATTATTTTTCAAACCCTATGATTCCTCTGCATTTGCATGAAGGAGTTTAGATTTAATGATACCGTGTTATCAATTAATGTCGACATTAATTATTTGTCATTTTCATTTACTGTGTATCCTTTTACTCATTCTGTGACTTTATATGGACATATGAACCTCTCTTTGTAAGCCAGTAACATGCATAGAATCAAAGTTATGTTTCAGCATAATTTTATCTGGAATCTTTGAAAATCTGCAATATGTTATTGGCGTTTCAATTATATATATAATATAATATCGCCACGCAATGCATTTTTTTTTTTATTTGTAAGGTTAAAAAATATATATTCTCTGAAAAAAATAATCTGTTCACATTTATTAATACACATCTTAAAAAAATTTGTATGTACTATCATTACATAATGTACTATCACTAAGTTTTTATGTACTATCTTTAAATTTTTATGTACTATCAGTAAGTTTTATGTACTGGAGTATCTCTTAATTTTTTATCATTTCTGTAAATTTTTATGTACTATCATAAATTTTTATTTTGCCAAGAATAAATGATTTTAACAACTTTTTTCATAGATGATGATTGTGCTTAGTATTTTTTTACATTATTTATATACCAAAATAAAATTTTCTTTTTATTTTGTTAAGCAGTCTTGGGGTGTGTGTGTGTATATATATATATGCATATGGGCGTTTAGGGAAGTCTATATGCAAGAAATAGTTTAAGATAAGGATATCATTGTTCCCAAATGTATGCATCTCAATGGAGATTCGTGAAAGAGCTTAGCAGCGTTGCCAATGTTAGGGGATCATCAGAAGAGTTTAGTAGTTTTCAGGCCACGAAAGCACCCTGCAGTGTTCTGACTCATCTGCAAACATCACCTGCCTTTTCTTCAACCAAAACCCTCTTGACTTTTGAACCAAGCGAACATCAGATTAAAAATATTCCTGGTTTTTCCTCTGAGTTTCAGAAGAAAATAGATCCAGAAATTGTATTTTGTCAATCTCACGGGGATAATTTCATCAATAACACACAATTAGATGAATCTTTTTGGTCTAGCTACGATGACAGCTTTAACCATGTTCAGTTTCAGGGTCACAATATGCCATTTTACGAGCATTTTTCAGAAGATAGTAAGTTGCCGGAGGAGAACGATACCACTGCTACCATAGTTGGGAGCTGGCTACCAGCTTCTATTTCTTCTCAAAGAAATCGGGTTCTATTTCTGATAATTCTCTCTGTCTCATTTTTTTTTTTCTTCTGAAAAGGATAAATTAATTGATGATTGCCTTGTTTAAAACAGGATAATCATGTATATAACTGATTTTGAACTCGTTTATGTGCCAGTTTTTCTGTAGTCAGTCTAAACATTCAGTTGGCTAAACAGGACAATCATGACAAACATTCTTCTGGACCATCTGGGGCTGGTGGTATTTCTTCTAGTTCCAGCAACTACGTCTCTAGGACAGTATCAAAAGGGAAAAGGAGAATAAGATGGACCAAAGATCTTCATGAGCTATTTATTACGATTGTCGATCGACTTGGTGGTCCTCAAAGTAAGTTAATTAGGGCGAATGATTTAACCATTACCAAAAAGCATATATATAGAAAAAAAAATAAAAAACAAGTTACAGTCACATATATTGTTAATTGGTTTAATTAATATTCATTGGTAAATCATATATATATAGAGGCAAAGCCTAAGGAAATACTGAAGATGATGGGTTCAGATGAACTGAGCATATCTCACATTAAAAGTCACTTGCAGGTGAACTCAAATTTGCAAACTTCCTTGTGTTGCATATATATATATATATACAGCTTCCATTGTTTATATGAACCTTTTGAGCCAATCATTTGTGTCTTGGTTATTTTTGATGCAATTGCCTTACAGAACTACCGATCTACAATACACATGCAGAAAGCTCTGCAGGGTAAATTAACTTCCCTTTTAGCTTATCATCATTTGCTTAGTCAAATTTATTGAACTACGTATCGTTGATTTTTTTATATCAACTTAAAAAAGTAGTGAGCCATATGTCTACTTTTATGGATATATTTGTATTGTAGAAGGACATGTGGACAAGCACAGAAGAGACGGCATAACTGAGCTTCAACTCAAAATGTAAAATCTGTGATTGAGATAAGCTAGCAAGCCACATAACTGTGTTACGTTATTACAGTCCTTATACAAAAGTTACTTATTGTGTTCGCACTTGAATGTCTATAATTATATTCTTTAATTAGCTAAGCGTTTTCGGGTGATTTTACTATATATGTGCTGAGGTGACAGCCAAATGCAAATAGAGGAGTCACGGCAGCTGCAACTGGAGGTGGAGAGGAGTCTCAAGGAACAATTAGAGGTAACTATAAATATACACACACTAGCTAGTTATATATATATATAATACATTGAGTTGATTAATTGAATCTTATCCCTCGTATATCAAATTAATTCTAATTCTATATATGTGTATTTTTGTGCTGGTACACAGATGCAACGAAATATGCAAGTGCTCATTGAACAACAGAAGAAGCAGCTCTTTATAATGTAAAATCGCCAAAAGCTAAAACACAATCTGAAGGGTCTCTCTCGGAATGAATGACTCTACGTACTATTTTCATGATAAACTAGTTAGAAAGAAATGCTATTTTCTGATTACACGTTTTTGTTAAAACATACCATATCATTCGAAATAAACCACAAGCAATTCTGTCTGTCGCATTAATTAACCAAAGAAGGTAGACTGCAATAATTTCAAGGCAACAACACGGTCACCTTGATTTGAGAATCATTAATCGATTTCAGGCTAATTCATTGATTCCTAAATTCTCCTTCTTTCGCTAATGTTGATGTCAAAGTTTAACCAAACTTTAATTTTCACTTAGAGCGGTAACAAAAAGAGCAGAGAAATTAGAGAAAGGGTGAGGCAAAAAATTAAGCATTAATCTTAGTTAGGTCCATATGAGGACACAATAAAGAATCTGTGGCAATTCTGGAGGTTTCTTCTCAAAAGACAAGAAACGAAAGAAGCAAACCGAGTGTGTTGAATTTAGAGTGACGTTTGGTGCAATTGAGGAAATGAAGATGATAGCAGAGGTGGAGGAAGAGAGAGAGAGGCCACGTTACCATGGTGAGTTAGCTTACTTGGAGTCCATGTTGGCATTACATGGACATTATGTTTGCCACATCATCACTTTATTAACGAGTTATAAGAGCATCTCTAACGGGAGTTGTAAAGGAGGAGCACAGTTAAGCTGAAAGAGAGGAGAGAGAGAGGTGCTGACATGGAACAAAGAGAAGAAAAGGGAATTGCAAGGTTAAATGTGGATTCATACACTATTTGTGGGATTCAAGAGATTTTTTTTTGTATTTTTTTTAAAAAAAAAGAAAATTTTATAAGATAAAAAAGGTAGTTTGCGAAACTTATTTAAATTTTTTTTTAAAGTTATATGAATAGAGAAAAAATTATATAAGTTATATAAAGTGATGTGTCATTGCGAGACTCATTAAAATAATATAAATAATTAAAACATGGAACCCTGATAAGTACCATGACTAAAGATGATCTAACTGTGATTAATAAGAGGGACTCAATTTTTTTTAAAAAAAGTAAAGTTGTTAAGAAGAAATAAACTATAAAGACTTAACTGAGAATGAATGAAAATTACAATAATTTACAGTTTATTTTTTTCAAATTTTAAAAATTTCTTTTAGGGTTAACAATTTGAGAAAATTATTGGCCAATTCTTTACGCACCACAGGAATTTCAAAATTGTGTGGTTCATGGGCGCGTGTTAAACTATAGCGGAAATTATTTTGTGATTTAAAATTTATTAAGTTTGTATGTAAAAAATTACATAATTTCATATATTTAATAATTTCTCAGTATAACAAGTTCCTCCTTCGTTCCTTGGTTCTAGTCGATTGTCGATTATCGATTAATTAAAACCTAAAGCGGACTTGCTCCCTTCTTCACACTTCAGAACTTGGAGGACGACGACTGGACACGATCAAAACCAGAAAGCAAAGGAGAATCCAACACCAATGGAGGATTTGAAAAAGAGAAAGCTAGACGAGGCAGGCAACGGTGACTTTTCTTCGAAGGAAGAGCTTCGCTTGCTTCTTGACCCGCTAACAAAGCCCCAGCTCGTCGATCTTCTCGCAAAATTGTATGTTTCAAACCCTATGATTACTCTGCATTTCTTCTCCCTTTCGGAATTTCAGCAACATTTATCATCCAGGTTTCTTTTTTGTCCCAATTAGTTTCCTCCTCGATTTATGAACGGATAGGAAAACCGAGAACTTAGTTTTATCTCATTAAGTTCGCAAGATGTTCTTTCGGTTAAAACGCCGTGCTACTCGGAGGAAATAAGTCTTCTTGTTCAAGCCATTCATCTTTAGTTGTTTCTTGTTCAGTAACTGGAGAAATTAGTATAAATTGTCAAAGTCCTTCTTATTTCTCCTTCTTCTTTCCTTCTCTTTAATGAACAAAAGTCCTTCAGATGCTACGAGATTATCTTTTGTGGAAAAATGCCGAATCTGACATATTTTACCAAGAAGCTTCTCCTGCTTGCATGTATAGCTTAAATGCATTTATATATATGATGTACATTTGTGATCTTTGTGCTTATACCTTTAAGCATTTCTGATCTCTGAATTATTAGTACACGGCGCATGCATGCTGTGCTTGTATTCACTGAAAAAGGGTCATAAAAGTATTGATCCCATTCGTATGCTGTTTGATTGACCGTGTGTACGTGTGTTTGTTTGCATGTTGAGGCATAAAGAGGGTCCAAATATCCTTCAATTGCAGAAGAAATAAAAAGTATTGCAAGTGCAGATCCTGTCCATCGAAAGCTTTTTGTTCGTGGCTTGGCATGGAATACCACTTCAGAAACATTGTGTGCTGTGAGTGCTGATTGTGTCTAGTGTGTCATGTTTGTGAATGTCCCATGCATGTCCAAAATGATGCAGTTATGGAATGTCATATCCTTCTATTTTCAATTCAATACCTTCTCTCAAACTTCAAGACACGCGGTTTTCCTTCTTTCATATATTGCTTCTTAAAATTGCATTTTCTTCCAGGTATTTCAAGAACATGGAGAGATTGAGGAAGGTGCTGTGATCTATGATAAAGCAACAGGAAGGTCTCGTGGGTATGGTTTCATCACTTACAAGCATATGGAATCAACTCACCGTGCATTGAGAGCACCTGGCAAGTTAATTGATGTAAGATTTACTCTATTCTATTTTTGCTTTGAAGCCATGTTAACTGATGTGTGGATTTGCATTTTCCTTTTAAAATCATCTCATCTTCAAACGCTGCCTTCTTAAGCTTCTTCTCTGCTCTCTGATGAAGATTTTGTGTTATGGAGGTTTAGATATAGTATATATATATGATCTTTTTTGGTTATTGTTTAGTTCTGAACAAGTCTTCTTTTAGTCTATAATTCACTTGACTCTCTGCAGCTGTTTCTCTCCTCATTCCCCTGATTGATATTAGGGCATTTTTATTTCAGGGCAGAATGGCTGTCTGTAATCTAGCTTGTGAGGGCCTAACTGGTGCAAGTAATGCGGCCGATCTTTCCTTGAGGAAGCTGTACGTTGGAAGCTTATCCCCAGAAGTCACAAGTGAAATGCTACTCCACTTTTTTGGGAGGCATGGTGAAATAGAGGAAGGTTCAGCTGCCTATGATAAAGATACAAATGAATCTCGGTAAACTTACCAACATTCTTTATTCAGATATAAAATGTTTTTTCTGATTTTTAAGCCGAATGCAAACATTATCTCTTTTAAATACCTGATTTTGGCTGCAACCTGGCTAATCTCTACCTTATCCTCCACTGGTAGCGGTTTTGGCTTTGTTACGTACAAGACAGCAGAAGCTGCAAAGAAGGCTATAGATGATCCAGAAAAGACTCTTGGGGTAAGCAAATGCTTGAAGCTTTATGTCAATTCTGATGTGCATGTAAGGTTGATTGCTTCTATTCTCAAGACAAAATGGATCTTAAAAGTGGCAGCAAGAAAGTTGGAAAGACAATTTTGGATGAACAAATCATCGTATTTACATAATTCTGCATTATTTTGCATTGGAAAACAAAAGTTGAAAGAAAAATATTTGTGAACAAGCTCTTGGTGAACTTTTTAGATGCATCTCTGATTTTAAAATTTGTTGCCACATAACAAAATCTGTATATATATATATATATATATGTATGTATATATTGTGTGTCCTTAAACTGGATATAGCAAACAAGACGTACTTGTGCAGCTCATTTGGAGGAAGTTCCTTCAATGGTAATCATCAAACGAAATACAACAATTTTGATCTATAATCTCATGCCTGATGTATGTGCGTTTGGGGAAATTATACAAATATTAAAAGGTGCTTTAGGATCTATAATTCACATTCAATGATGAAAAACCACTTTTTTCTTATTGTTCCTTGGTTGCATCAAATGCTAGTCATATTACTCAATGCAATTGAATTGTATATTAAATAGTAAATAGTTTCCAATCTTGTTAGCCGAATTTCCTGTTATATCCTTTTATTGTTTTGAGGGTTATGCTTCTTTAATGAAAGGAGTTCTGCTCTAAAAATACTGAATCTATTCAACATTGTTTTTTGGTTACAGGGTAGGAATATAATTGTAAAATATGCTGATTCCAAGAATAAAACTGGTCAGGCACCATTAACTGGAGGAGTGACTCCAATGGCGGCTGTCCCTATGGCCCCCGGATATATGCAGCCTGGAAGATCTCATATCGGCGCTCCTCCTGTCGGCTACGCTTACCCTCAAACTGTTCCCCCATACCCTCCTGCTTCTTATCCTAGCCCTCCCACTGCCCCTGTTCCTTATTATCCAATGCAAGGGCAAGTTTCTTATCCTCCAGTTTCTGTGAAGAAGGATTCACTTGGGCCCCAACCGGCTCCTCCAGTGGGAATGAGCAACTACCCGTATTACTATCCTAAGCAATAACAAACGATACTGATTCTCTTCTCTGTTCTTATTTGTTCTCATTTTAGTCACAAGCACCAATTATATAATTATCGTTTAAGCTGTTTGGCCTCTTTTTGTACCTTAAATTCTCTCTTTCTGGGAATCTTTATAATTGTTTAGTGACAGTGGATTTAGGATCTTGTAGACGTCTGCAAAGTGTACTCATGTTTGGGTGTTCATTGTTGAATATTTACCATTTATTGTTACACTAGCCCGAATCGATGTGGTGTTCTCTTTACCCGGATCTTATAGTTAAAAAATAATGTTGGGGATTGATTTTTTCACCCTCAGTTTTTAATTTTTGCACCCTTTTAAACATTGGGAACGAAAACATGATGTTTCTGACGGTTAAGAGTTTGCAAAAATTAATTTGGTGTGCTGTAAAAACTAGTCCCCAATAATGTTTGAAGCACTTTTCCTTTATTTCGACAATCTTTCAATCGTGTTTGTTCTAGTTCGGGTCTACATCGAAGGTAAGAAATGCTCAAAAGAAAAATGCCACTTATATAGTTAGCATAATTAGATCATACTTCATATGAGATTAAATGAGTTCAGTTGTATTTAATTCGTGCAAACTGCATAAATACACAGTGAATGGCACGTGTTGAATAGTTCCAAGTCCAAACAAAATGCAATGTCACCCTGGTTATATGTCCGTCATCTTATATGATTTTTTTTTTTAAAAAAAAATCAAAGTCCAATGTGATGGGCAAAGCCCAATACGCTAGTTTCGGAGTGGGCCTTGTTATTCACGGTAGTCGAAAGTGGCGGAGTGCCCGTCGACGAACCTGTTCTTTCATTTTGACGTCGTTACAGGCGTGCCATTGCCAGGTGGTCGGAGATGTGTTCTCTATTCCCGGTAAGCCTCGGTTTATTTCATTCATCAGAGCCTTCCATTGTCAATCGATATAACGTTTGAGTTTTTCCTGGTATAACAATTTCATAGTTTCACTGGCGCTAGTGCACTACTGCTCCCACTCGATCAAGAAGTGTGTTTCTGTTGCTTTTGTCTTTTTCTTTTTGTGTACGCTTCCGAGCTTACCACTTGCGTGATGACCCGCTCACGAAAAATTAGGATACCCTTTAATTTCAAATGGGCTATTTCTAATTTTTCTGGAGATCAGCTTGGTTCATCAGAAAACCCACTTTGGCCTGCTCTGTTGTACCGCCTTGCCCAAAACCCCAGAAATCATGCAACAAAAAGAGCAGTGGAATCTTCCCATTGTGACGGTCATGATGTAACTTTGACGACTGAAAAGGAAAATGCTCCAAAATTCTCACCTACCACACTAAAAGAAGCTCAAGCTGCATTACTGGATTATCTACATTACACTAGAAGCTTACAGTTCACGGATGCAGATAATATGGGTAGAAACTCGCCATATTTTCTTGAGGAGCTTCTGGAGAAAGTCGGAAAGGGGGAGGACATCAGGCGATCAATTACCCGGTATTTACGTTACCATCCTATCAATGAATTTGCACCCTTCTTCGAGAGCATTGGTTTAAAACCTTCTGAATATATGCCTTTTCTTCCCCGCGATTTGATGTTTTTATGTGACGATGAACTCTTGCTAGAGAACTACGAGATGTTGTGTAACTATGGGATTCCTCGGAATAAGATAGGAAAGATATATAAGGAAGCAATTCAAGTTTTTCACTATAGTCACGGGGTTTTAGCATCAAAGCTTCAAGCCTATGAAGAACTGGGTATTAGTAAATCTTTTTTAGTAGAAGTTATTGCTTCTAGTCCATATGTTTTGATTGGAGATATCAACCTTGACGTTGTTGAGGTTGTAGAGAAATTGGAGCATTTTGGGAAGGATATTAATTGGGTTGAGGAACATTTGTTGGATGGGACGTCTTATAATTGGGGCCAGGTGCTTGAGCTGTTATGCTTGCTTGGCAAGTTTTCCAGTGAGGAGCAGTTGGGTGAAATAATCAACCAGCACCCTGATTTTCTTTTTGAGGATTCAGGAAGTAGGACAATCTCCCTGATTGTCTTTTTCTTAAAGCTTGGATTATCAATAAACCAGATATCTCTCATATTTCTACAGTTTCCAGAAATTCGAATTGGCAAGTTCCTTTGGAATTTGAGGCGCTGTCTTGTGTTACTCACTGAAATTAAAATGGATGGTGCAGAGATCGGAAAGATTTTCCAGTCTCACTCCTTATTGTTGGGTTCGTTCACCTTGAAGAGAACAAATAGTTTGCTTTGTAAGTTGAACATTGGCAAAAGCCGACTTTGTAGGATGATACGGGATAATCCACAAGAATTGAAGAACTGGGCTGTAGGAAGAAAATTGCAGCCTTTGCCAAAGGCAGAGGACGATGTTAAATCACAAATGCAGAAGATGGAGTTTTTGTTGAGTTTGGGATACCAAGAGAACTCACAAAAATTGAAATATGCATTTAAGGTTTTCAGAGGTAAGGGAGCAGAGCTTCAGGAGAGATTCGATTGTATTGTTAATGCTGGCTTGGATTATGAGGATGTCCATGAAATGATTAAGGTTGCTCCTCAGATTCTTAATCTGAAAACGGATGTGATCGACATGAAAATTAACTTACTCGTAAATGAACTGGGATATCCCATATCAACACTAGTGAATTTCCCAGCTTATCTCTCCTTTACTCCTGAAAGAGTAAAGCTTAGGGTGTCAATGTACAATTGGCTTAGAGATGAAGGAACTGCAGATTCCAAGCTTGCTCTGAGCACTATAATTGTTTGTAACGAAAAAACATTCATAAACCAGTTTGTAAATCATCATCCAACTGGCCCTCAAGTTTGGCAAGATCTGAAGAAAAAATCTTATTCTGAGAAACTTAGAGAATGAATCTTATATCTCTTATGACACAAATTAGACATCAAAGTGTTATCATCTCATCTCTGACGACCAAGCACCAGAGAAGTGTGTCGTGCGAAACCTGTCTGAGAAATGCTCCGTGGAATTGCTTATGTGATGTATATTTGCCAGGGATCTTCTTGGTGACAATTAATGCATAGCCAGATATAACGGCACTGGACCACTGGTTGAAGGCAAGCAAACATCACAGGTGATTGGGATGGCATCCAATATCCATTATCCGAGCATGAACTTTGAGATCTTCGCTGTTTGGGTTCCATTATTCCTGAAAACATTTTGCAGAAAGTACGTATCTGACATTGTAGAAAAGGTTCACAGGGTATGAAAATCCTTCATCTTTTCTGGAACAACTTTAAGAAGGATCATGTGAATTTAGATTCTGCTGATCCTGGAATTTGTAAAATAAATTATGACAGATATTGTGTATGTATCATATCATTATCATTATTAGCTACTAATGAATCGCCTACAGGATTGGTTCAAATTCTGACTTTTGTTTTCAGTCTAATTGCCATCATCCAATCTCTTAAACAGTCTACTAGGCCATAGGACACATTTTGCTTTTTTGAGTCACCGCCCACCTATAATCGCTTTGGATCTGAATATCATCAATTCTAGAACTAATTTCTTTCTTCTTTTTTTTAATCAAATAATTATAATTATAATTAAGGAATTGGAGTCTAATCTACAAACTTATTAAACAAACGGCTTCATAGCACACAATGACTCGTAAACTGGAGCACAACTAATAAATTTACATCTACTTGTTGAATATGATATGAAAGATATCCGAAATGGAAAGAGAAATTAGACCAAGAAAATATAAACAAACTTGAAATGAACAAATAGTGAAGAAGTGTACTTGTTTTTATCATGCTCATCAACAACAAGAAGTAACACACCTAAAATGCGGGGTTGTTTGTTAATGGAATCGATATTGCATTTAATGTTAAAATACTCACTTTTTCTTAAAAATAAAAAAGTAAAAAAAAAAAATAACAAAAAGTCCAACATAATTAATAAATAATTAAATTTTTTAAATATGCTCATAAGTTTGATCCTTGAAAAAGATTTTTTTTTTTTTAAGAAAAGTGTGCCAATTTTAATAATTTTAGTGCTTTAAAAAATTATTTTTTGACTCAAATAAATAAATAAATAAGCTGATGGAAGAGAAACATGAAACGGGATATCATTAAATGGGCAAGTCCTGGCCCAAATTATCATTTTCCTGTTTTAACATTTTTACTCTTTACAGTTACTATTCTTTTATGGCAAAATGCTATTTGGAATTGCATTTTAGAGGATATGTCTAATTTTATATTTTAATGACGTCTAGTTTATACATAAAATATTTTTTTAAAAATTTATTCTATATATAACACTATATAAGACATTTACCGATCTAAATTTAAGTGAAATCACTAAAGTGATAAAAGCTATTCTTATCATGTGTTTGAAAACTGAGTATCATTTAAATAATTAATATATCAACTAATATTTACTTGTTAATTATCATTTTCGTATTAGTTTACACTGCTACCATAATACCATTGTTCCTGTGTGCCATTATAATTATCTCTAATGAACAACATTTTAATTTTTGTTAAATTCTAGTGGTTGTGCTTGCATATATGTTTCACACCTAGTAGTTGATGATTTACAGTGGTAAATGGCTGATTAGCTGTTGTGGTTTCTTTCCTTAGAATATTGTTCTCAACTTACACGATTAATTTGTCACGCAATCGCTTTATTTTTTTATTTTTATTTATTTTTTAATTATTGTAAGTTCCCATATTGGACCCCGGCCCCTTGAAAAAAAAAAAAAAAAACTTTTACACTTTTTGTCTACCATTTTCCCCTTTATTTATTTATTTTTTCTTCCTTCTTACTTCCGCTCTAATTCAGTTGTTTCTCCCAGTCTCTGCCTGCCTGCTTTCTCTTGCTGCTGCTCTCAAACCTAGCTCAGCTTTCACATGTCAAGTCTCAATCTTTAGGCTGATATTTCTCTTTTGTCACATCGATTTCTGATCTGGGTTTGCAGTACCTCTTACTCAGATCAAAGCTTTGACTACCTTTTTGACTCTGTTTCTGTTTATGCCTTACTTGTAACCATTCACATAAAAGCCAATATTTTTTTTTTTTTTTTTTTCACTCAAGCAGTTTCTGAATCCGTATAATCAGATTTTGTAAAATGGACTGTGTTTGAGCTGCAGAAACTGGATGCAAAACACCAGGTAAGCCTGAGTTCACTCTCTGTCTCTTCAACTTATACCACACCAATTCTACATGTCGTGCAGATATTTTAGTGGTTCTGCTAAAGCTGTTTATCTATTTGGTTCCTGAGAATAAGCTAGGAAAATAATATAGATTCTATTTATTTGATTTTATTGTAGATTTCTTATTGTTTGGGACCGAAGAGATTTTCTAACTGCACTTCGTTAGATTTTGATTTTATTTGGTGTTATTTTCATTTTGTAAATCTAGACATCACAGACCCTAAAATTGCACAATACCTATGTTCTTTAGCATTGAAATTGTATATTAGTAATTTGGATTTCTCCTTCTCTTTACTATTGCCAAAATGAAGTAAAGTGAGCATGATTCTCCTGTTCGATCGGTTCAATTCGTTGTTTTTGTTTGGTTATTAAGTTCATTCAGATGAGTGATCATACTTAATTTATTGCGGAGGAGAATGATTTGAATTAAGATTTAATTTTTTTTCTCCATTCCCCTTTGTATGTAGATGCTTCAAAATTTCCCAGGTGAAGATGGAGACAACTGATCCTCAGGGTCGTTGTTCAGAAAGAGTGGGATGCAAAAATCCCACGTTTGTGAATGTTTTTTCGATCCTCCGCTGTTGTAAACCAGAGAAAACATACACTTAATCCTTTCTTCTTTCTCTCAATTGGTTGATTAAGTAATTCTCTTTCTTTGTTCTGTCATGCATCTTTCGCAAGTATGGGTGCAATATCAGCAATTGTTTCTTCTGGCTTACATCAAAATCTCAATGATATAATCTTTATTTGTTCCTTTTAATTTTGAGCTGCATTTTTAACTAACATCTTTTATTGACATTCATTCAGTTGTTTGATATTAATATGGGTCTTCTTTTCATCTCTGCAGATTGCTGCTTGAGATATTTATAGGTTTTATCAAAGAGGATGGGTAGAGGCAGAGGTAAAGGGAAGAAGCAATCTGGTATTGCTAAGCGGGAGGATACTGCGAGTGGTGAAGAGGAAAAAGTTCCTGCTTACAGAAGAAGAGGAAGGCCGCAGAAGCCATTGAAAGATGACATTGAAGAAGTAGAAACAACTGAAAGTATAGAAGAAGATGGGGAAAATTTGAAAGGTAATATTTCCAACAATGATATCAAAACGCAGGTTATCACAGAAAATACAAGAAAAAGGAAGAGGTCTGTACAGGTAAAAGAAAAGATTGATCCAGTGAATGAGGAGAATGGCATTCGATCAAAGTCAAGTCCTGATGATTCAACAAAGTCCGCTGGATTCAGACAAAATGGGAGCAGGCGCAAAAGCAAGCCGCACCGTGCTGCTGAAGCTGGTGTAGTTTGCAAGTGAGGTTCTTGGCTTGTGGTCATCATAGTTGTTATCAAGGCACAGGGTTCATTTGATTATATAATGCCTTCTTATAGTTGCTTATTGTTATTCTTTTTGCTTTTATAGCTTTCATATGTTATTTCTTTGAAATGGTTGATTTCCATCTGAAGATTTCTGAGCAGACTATGCCAAGTTTGTAGCTTTACTTTTTCTCGTTGAGTTATTACACGTTGAGAGTTCAAGGAAAAGAATGTGACTTTCCACTGCATCCATTGCATTTGTTTTCCTTCAAACTGAATGTGACTTTCCAGGGTGAACAAGTTTTGAGTTGCAGAATGCAAGTATATGATTTCTCTTATTATTCATTGAAGTAAATTCAGATCTGTAGTGTTTATTGTGATTTATGATCCCGAACAACTTTTGATACCTTTACTTCATTGGGAATGCTTCATATTATTGATGACAAGACATATTTATTAGTAATAGCATAGCCTCCATCCGAAATACATCATGGAATCCTCAAAAGCTTTAGTACGGTTGTTTGGTCACTGAATCTCAGGTTGGTCAAGTTCTTATTTCAATGAAACCATTTCATCAAAACAAGCACTGCAACCCAGACTTGGTCATTAAATTTTTGCCATAAAGATTATTTAAGCATTTAATGTCAATCTGATAAAGTATGTTGCTTTTGTCCTGCTCATACTGAACCCGATTGCTAAACGTATAGATGGAGAAATGGCTTGCATCATAATTTAAAGCGTTTGTTTTATCGCAAAATTAATATTCGAAATGCCATTGAGAAGCTCTGAAAAGCAGTCCAAGGGTTCTTCTCTGTACGGACCCATGACATTGGGCTCCATGCGACTCTGCAATATTTGCAAGCCAATTTCAGCACTAAAAGATATCTTTCAAGCCCAGAAGAAACAAATGTTGCACCAAATATCTCCTGCTTACTTCAAGAACAATATGGTGATTTTTACATTGATATATTACAAAGTTTATAAATTCTGGAGTTGTACTGATATTAAATTTTCACGAGAGCCTCGTTACTGTGGCATGTGGGACTTCTCGTCAGTCTTTATCTTTCTTCTCCGTAGATTCAGTCAATTGAATTACCCAAGGAAAGAGTTATTACCCTTTTTCTAATGTGAAATTTGAATTTTTATCAAATCTTGTAAATGTTTTTTTCTCAAACTTAGAACCCGGGAACTAATGGTAAGCAGAGGAGCACGTTGAATCGAAAATTGAAAATAAAAGTGATTTTATGATGGTTCTGTTGTATGAAATCGTCCTTCAGAACTCCGCCGGCTCCACAAGGTCAGTACAATGAAGAAACAAACAGGAAATAATTGCTAAAAAAGTTAAGTTGATGGATGAGGATCGATTGAAGTTGCCAAGAGGAAAGTTTTCGGCAGAGCAGAATTCACGAACGGCCATCATTTAGCAAAAAGAATAACAAGGGCTACAACTGGCCACGCCACTGGATTGGACTAGTCCTGTCACTGTTTCAACAATTATTAGAACCACATCATTACAATCCGCCAGGGAAGAGAAACCATGCATATGAATATGGCATGGGCCAAAAATCTGCAAACTAACATTTAATTTACTTTTATCATTAATTAAGGCAATGCATCGTCTGCTGTAAAATGTCAATTAAAGTCAGTTTCCGCAGAAACTTAAATAAGAGTGCTTTATTCCAGGATTCTTCATAAACAGCTGTGGTCAAGCACAGGAACAGGATTCTGATGAGACAGCATCCTTGGCAGTGTCCTCGTTGCCGAACAAGATTTTTTTTAAGAGCAAATTCATCAAACAAGTTACAGGATAGTATAATATTTATATTGTAAAACAGCAGATAATGAATGTTTTATCTGAAGCCAGCATTTTCAGGTCACAACCTATAAGAAAAGAAGGCCTAGCTAGCTGTGTACTAGTGTGTGCACCATCCATTTTCACCTCTTTTGACACGATGGATAGAGAAAAAAGCTCAAAGGGCCGAGAATGATGCTGTTGTCTTAGGACTCTGGGCAGTCTGGGATTATAAAAAGAGTGACGATTTATTCGCATCATAAAAGTCATATATACAAAAGTTTCTGTTAGTTTAAAGAAACTCTACTTGCATATTCTTAAATGTGCAAATAATCTGAATGTTTTTATTACTGAAATTTATATAAAACATTTTAGTAGCTTATTAATAAGAAAAAACTATATTAACAATCATATCATAAATAAATAAATTTTATCCTATACCTCACAATGTTTTTCATCAAACTAAATTCAGACAATTTTTATCAAAAAATTACTCCTTTTAAATTTTGATCATCAAATGTACTTTAAAAAATGTAGCCTCTCTGTTATTATAATAATAATAAGCTGTATCCTCTCACGTTGATGTCCTTCAGCTTTAATTATCCAACTTCACTGTTAATATAAGGTCCCACCCACATGAATATAGTAACGGCAGAAAGAGAAAATCCATAGATAAATCACAAGATGGAAAGAGAGAGACACAGATATCTTCCCTGCTAAGCCAAATAGGAAATGCATTACTTTATTTTATTTCTTTTTGGGAGGCATACATTCCTTTATTTTATTTTAGTATAAATAAATAAATAAATAAATCTCCTTCTATTTTAGCAATAGCAACGATATACTTGAGAGAGATTTTACTTCATTTTTTATATCTTATCTTTAAGTAAAAATAATTAAATTGTAATTAGTTCATTTCATGTAATCTGACAAACCTCGTATATTTCTTTTTCTTTCTCACCGGCGTGACTGAGACACAGCAGTTGCTCTGTGAAAAACGACGGTTGAGTTGGAAAGAATGCGAGAGCTGAGCCTGAAAGAGCAACAAAGCAAAGCAGGCAGCATTGTAAAGCTCCCTCAGACACAGACCTCAAAAACAAGTACTTTCCCATCTCCAATTTTTTTTCTTTTTTTTTCTTGCGCTTTATTTCTCCATTATTTTGGAATTTGGACACACCGGGTCTCAGTGTGACCATATTGGCATGGCCCAGCGTCAGGTCTCTGCTTTTCGCTAACCTTCCACCACCTCTTCTCTCTTTATCTTTCACTATACTCGTTCACCACCACTCATTGCAGCCTTCCCCTCTCACTCTCTCTCGCGTAATACGCACACGTACAACACTCATGATTCACAAAATCCCAATGAATGGGCTCTAGAGGTCACTCGCAAAAATGGGTTCAAGCTCTATGACCAAATCAGGAGCTTCTTCCTCCTCGCCGCCCGACCCCTCCACGGAGTCCCTCAATGGGTTGAAGTTCGGGCAGAAAATCTACTTTGAGGATGTGGGTATCGGAGCTCCGACCAAATCCAGTGGCGGGGCTTCCTCGTCCTCTGGGGCAACCCCGACAAAGAAGGGAAGGGGAGGCGCCGTACACGGCACTCAGCCTCCTAGGTGTCAGGTTGAGGGCTGTAAAGTAGATCTGTCTGACGCTAAGGCTTACTATTCCAGGCATAAAGTCTGTAGCATGCACTCAAAATCTTCTAGGGTGATAGTCGCCGGTCTGGAGCAAAGGTTTTGCCAGCAGTGTAGCAGGTCAGCTTCACTTCCCCATCCTCCAGATTTTTATAACCCAGAAGAAAATCATTTTTTCCTTTTTCTATTTTGATATAATTTATCTGTCGGTGGTTCTGTTGACTAATTTTGTTGTTGTTGGAATTACTTTAATAGCTTTATTTTATTCCATGATAATATCGGCTGGGGGTGAGTTGTCCAGTTTTCTCTTTGATGCTACCAGTTTGTCACTTGACATTGCTTGTTTTTAGAGCCTAACATGATTTTAGTTTTTAAATTATGCTTCATTCGCGTTTCTTCTGTTTGTGTGGTTACTTGAATTAGTGATCATGGGTGCATTTCAGATATTTGTTTGATTGTGTTTTCATATTTTTCTTGCCCAACATTAAAATGAACATAGCCGATATAGTTTGTGGGTTTTTTTTTTTTGCTTTTCCTGAACCTTTTCTGGTACGTCCATTGTTTGTTTAGTGATACACAATGTTCTGTTACGATACTTCTGCTTTCGCTAGTTTATTATTCTTATTTTCTGCTATGATGGTGGGGACTTAAGGGCTTTGCTTTTGATAAATGGTGCTTTTGAAGTCTATTGAGGTTAAAACCAATACAGTCAGTTTAAATTTTAGAGATCTAGTTGTCTCATCTTGCGAAGTCCTATCATTTTTATACACAGCCAATGTCTCTCATTCTAATGAGCGTGGGGAGAACTAGGCAGACATCATCGCTATGATGGTCAGTTGCCAAGAGTTTGAAGTGGCTGTGGAAATTGTCTTGTCCTCTCTGTAAAGTCTTTAAAAATCCTTGATTTTTGGTGATAGGCGTATCTTAAACAAATAGGCTCTATCTAGAGATCTTAGTCTCAAATGTTAGCTATTTTGCGTGTGCTAAATCATAGTAGTTTAAGCAGCCATGTCAAGTCTTGTACCCTATATTTGGTTGTAACACTTCATCTTGAATAACTGTGTTTGGTATTGCTGGATAAGCAATCGAGATCACTTGCTAGTTTGACTCCTCATCAGCTTTCTATTCCTTGGTTACAAGTAAACTTATTACTTGCCAGTAACTCTGTTGAGGTTATTGTCTTTTCTCCTTTCACTCTTACTGGTATCAGAGGATGTTATTATGCATCTTCAGAAGAGAGTGTTCGAATGTAAAATATTACTAGCAGTTCTGGAGGCAAATAGTTTACGGAGATTTTTTTCATGCATGTGAAGTGAAATTTTCAAATAGCGATGCACCTGATAGTGAAATGGCCAAATGGTTAAAAACATATTAAAAAAATTATGGAATCTGCTGATGGTGGGTCTCATGCATTATATCTGCTGGTGTTTTATGTGAGAACCAAGTGTCACATCATTGTATAAAAGAATCTTTGTAAAAGAACTCATTATGTTTAGTATTATTCCTTAGGACACCAATGTGGCCTCCAGGCCATACAACGTGAATTATTTATTTCATCTTGGTGCCTGCTGAGGGATCTGGGTGAGCAGGGAAAGTCCAATTGACTGAAAATAATGTGATGGAACAATATATTGGTCACTTGAACATAGAAAGGCATGATATGTGACAACTGTGTTGTACTTGTGCAAGGAGTCCTTGCTTGTTTCTTTTAGGTGAAATAATCATATTCTAATTCTAATTCATCCAAAAAGAAACAAGATATGAAGTGTTGGAAACATTCTGGATCCCTTCTACTTCATTTCTGGCTTCTTGTTGTATTTAACTGTTGTTCGATTAAAAATTATTTTTGTTGACAGTTTTCAGTAAATGCACTCTACAATTATTGAGCTTGTGGTATCTTCTTGTGATGCATTTCTAAACATTCTCTTGAAAGCATTTTTTGTGTGTGGATTTGGGTAATAGTTATTGGAGTGTGACAAAGATTGTTATCTTCTATATAATTTCTCTTAACATCAGTTGGTAAGTGTGTTGATTTTTTTGTACTTTTGAATCCGAAGTGTACGAATCTGATTATCATTATATGTTTGAGTTTGCATAATCATTTAATGAAAATATGAGACACGTAAGGTATCCAGTTATGGTAACGATAGCGTGAAATGTGATGCTGGGAGGCAAATTGCTCATGTTAACTTGAATCCTTCGTCTGTAAATGCACCATTTCGGCTTACTTTTTTCACATGCATCTTTTGGTGTTTATTTATTTAAGCTAATGTCTTCTATGATAGCCATTCCCAGATTTCATTTGCTTCCCGAATTTGATCAAGGAAAACGAAGTTGCCGCAGGCGACTAGCTGGCCATAATGAACGTCGGAGAAAGCCTCCTCCAAACTCCTTATTGGCCTCTAACTATGGCCGACTATCTTCCTCTGTTTTCGGTTAGAAATTTGCACTTGCTGTAAAATATCAATTCATATACTCGATTTTACTTCTTTTGGAATTACCAGTGGTGTCATCTCTTGCTATTGTTGGCTTATAGAATATGTTCATTCAAATGTTTGGTGCTTGCATTGACAGAAAACAGCGGCAGAGGTGGTAGCTTTCTAATGGAATTTGCTTCGTACCCAAAGTTTAATACGAGGAATACATTGCCAGCTCCGAGGTCATCTGTGCAAATTCCTGGAAATCATAGCACTACACTTTCCTGGCAGGGCAACTTGGAGACGCCATCTGACATTTTCATGCAAGGTTCAGTGGGTGGCACGGGCTTCGCTGGTCCCAGGAATCCTCCAGGAGAAAGCTTTACAGGAACCAGAGACTCAATTTGTGCTCTCTCTCTTCTGTCAAATGAAACATGGGGCCCCAGAAACCGAGCACCAAATCTTGGGGAGAACAACTTCATAAATGTCTCCGGGACACCCATGACTCAACTTGCTGCATCTCCTCAGGGCAGCTCCATCCATCAATTTCCAAGTGCCTCGTGGGGTTTCAAGGGTTTTGATGCTAGTGATTGCCCAGTCGAGGTAGTCCCCCATCTGGGTCTGGGTCAAATTTCACAGCCACCAACTAGTCAATTTCATGGTGAGCTTGACCTGTCACAACAGGGTAGGAGGCATTATATGGAATTAGAGCAGTCCAAGGCGTATGACTCTTCTCAGCATATGCACTGGTCACTTTAAAGTACTCATTTTCTATCTGGTTTGTAATGACACCTTCGTGACCTAGGAATAATCAGCTCAAGAATATATTATTGGGCAGTGAACCTTAGCCTTTTTGGTTAAAAAGCAGACTGATTATTGTTGCTTGTTTGGTTTTGCTTGGACTTGGCTTCATGTTGCGTTTCAGACTATCAATCTGACGCTGTGGTGTTTGTTTGGCTTTCGGGCTATCATCCATCTCTGTCTCTGAATCTACATTCCATGTTTGCTTCATGTTTCATTAAGTTTTTGTTGATATTTAACATTGCTAGCGATGGGGAGACAAAAATGCATGAAGACTGTTTTGGCTAAAAGTACTTTTTTTTTTTAACACCGTACGAGACTAGTTAGAAAAGCACTGATTTTGAAGAAGCAGAAAATGATTCTAGGTTTTGTCCTGCTTCAGCTTCCATGTGCTGTGCAGGGATAAAATTCTGTTTCATTAACTGTTTCAAAAAAAATAAAATAAAATAAAAATTGTCGCATTATTTTGTTAGTTTTTATTAATTCTAAGTACATAGGATAAAGTGATAACGTTAGAGACAGAATTTTGTTTCCCTATGTAGTATCCCCCCATCTCCATGCCACGCTACTACAGTTCGTCAAAATGTCCATACTAGTGCCATACATGTACGGTGATCTGCATTATTTGATTTTTGCGAACCTCCTAATACAAGAATTAATTTAGCACTCTTTTCTAATTAATACATTCTTCTTTTTAATGAACATGGGTTAATAAAATTACTTAAATAACTCTCACTAAAAATAATATTTTCTTTAATTTCATCCTTTAGCCATTGAACACTCCCCTCTCTTACTTTACTTTACTCTTAACTGTTCATTTTTTTTAACTACGAGGTTAATCAATTCATCAAGTTGGTGAAATGCGCTGTATTTTGGTTATTTATACTTGGTGGAAGTTTATCCTTGTATCTTAAGTCCAAAAATTGGAGGAAAAAGATAAAAATCAAGTTATTTAATCAATTTGTTATTAAAAATATTTTATCTGCTTAGTATAGTTGTGTAGAGCCATTTAGTTTGATATTTTTACACCAAACAACTATGACTGTTTATTAGGTGAAAAGAACCAAAGGACTATGTAAAGTTGTTTACTAATAGAAAAAGTTTCGAATGGCTCGGTAAAAATATATATTGTAAATGATTCAAAAGGTACTACTGAGTCATTTTATGAAAATTTTTTTTGTAGTGAATAAAGATGTGAAGCAGTTGAGCATAAAATGAAGTGTAAAATAATTTTTTAGAGCCATTTTAGTATTAAAATGATTGTGTAGAGCCATTTTGATAAAATGGTTATGCTGGTGTTTTTCATTTGCATTTTTTTTTTTCTATTTTTATGCTGTGAGAAGATAGAAATCCTTGTTGTCGATGACAGTAGTCATCGGCGAGGACCCAATGAAGGAGGGAGGGATGCCGGTGAAGAAATGGAGGAGGAGCCTTGGTAACTTCTTTGCTGTTAGTGAAGAGTGAAGAAGAAATTGCTAAGAGTACCCAAGAGCCGCTGTCGAGAGCTTGAAGAAATTAAGGGTTTACAAGATGAATAGGGCAAGAAGAAATGAGAGTGTGTGTAAAGGCTAAGAATAGTTTAGGTATTAATCTATGTTAAATTTTTGGAGGTGAGTGTGTTAGTCAAAAAGGAGCGTAAATTAAATCCCTCCTAGTATACCTACAAATTACTGGCGGATGAAATATAAACGGTGGTACAATGGAGGAAGGAACTGATTAAACGAGAAATTCTATCTGGGAATCGATAGTAATTATCTGGCAAATACTGCTTCTCATTACGGTGCAAAATTACAAAATGAAGTATAATTCCAATTCTATCATAACATAGACTTGCTAAATAATTTTTTCAAGAAAAATTTTCATAGACTTCTCTTCTTTCTTTTTGGATGAATTAAACGGTACAAGTCCAAGAGAGCAGACTCAGGGTAAACCGCCTAGGACCTGCAAGGCATAGAATTTTACATGCAGTCAGTAAAGTAGAAGAAATCTACATCAATCCTAGTTTAAGTTGAATCCATACATTAATGAGGTTATTCCTCCTTGTAAAGTAGAAAGTTTTATCTTCAGGAATTGGGGTGTTCAAGTCTCAATCCACTACATATCAAATCAACTATTGATTACAAGTATGGTTAATAATATGGTAGCAGGTTGGGCAGACCTGAATCATCTCCAGAGACGATGAGCTCATGGTTATTATCATTTGTATTGGGTTACGAAGCACCGTAAGCACGTTCTCTTGGGTAACAACATGAATGCCTTAAGGATCAGTCATCCTCTGGAGACAAGCTTATAAATCTCCAATGAAATTTGCACTTCAGGCTAAACAGCAATTTCCTAACAAAAGAACAGACCTGACAGTGTCCTTATTCTATTCAGTGGTCGTCTTCACTAGTTCCAGGGCAGTTGGCCAAAAGAGCATCCTTTGATTCGTACTGAAGAAATTAGGAATAACAAATAAAAATTGTAACTTTAACAAAAAAAAAAAAAAAAAAGTAGTGGTGATGAAATAAAAAACGATCTTACTTGGCATCCACAGAAGAGACAATAGTGATGCTCATCCCTCAGTTTCATCAAAACAGCTTCTAATTCCTGCATCCATTATGCAGTCCATACCATCAAAGTATCATGCCAAGTGCATCCGAAAATTAACTAATTAATTCAGCAATGAGCTTAAAGGAAATAAACAATCAAAAAGTAATTATTGAATGGGAAAATTATCATAACCAAGCAATGACAATGAAGGGAAAGAATTTCAGCAATTTCCTAACATTATAAGAATGCGCAATTTATGAGTCGAGCAATCAGATCAATAGTAGCTGATCCAATTTGTCCAAATTATTTGCTTAATCAGTGCAAATATTGCTCTCAATCCGTGTTCAATTTCACTTAAAAGGTATAAACCTCACAACTATAAACAAAAACAGACAAAATCCCAAATAAACACATTAATCATCCTGAATATACGTTCATAACCATAAATCTGTGTATAAATTTAAATACATAATTTTTCTGTGGGACGAGAATGTTAAGTCGTGTTCATAGTTCCTTCGAGAGAGGACGACAACAACTTATTGGAGAGGTGCAATACTTCAGAGCACAGCATTTGAAGAAAAAGAGTGTTTTGCAGAGTGAATTTCAGTTAAGCTGATGCTGGGAGATGGCTAAGGAAGGGGCAAGATGTGGGTTGTTTACGCCCTAATTTAAGTTGAGAGCAATATTTCAATGAAAAAATCCTATCATAAAAGCATGCATATTTTATCTACAAATGGAAACCCAACTTAACAAGCTAAAACTTCGATTTAAATTACTTGACATATAAAGTGCAAAGAAAATTTTATGTGGCGGTACATAACATATGGCTATACAAAGAAATTCAATTGTATACTAATTTGCAAGCTCCTTTTGATACCAAGACTTATCCCTACCTAACAGAACATCAATAGCCAAACAGTAGCTGAGAGAAATTTCAAGTGAGGTTAGGATCCATACCTCTTCTGTTATTTCTTCTTCATCCTCCTCATCCTGTTTGTCCTCATCATCATCCTCGTTCTTCGGTGGCTCTATGATTTCCCTGTTTTCCAGTTGGTCAAGGGCAGCGTTCGCCTTCCTGAAATTGTGAATGACTCTCTTACTATGCCACTGTGACTTCTGCCTAGACCCAAATTCTTGCATTAGTGCTTCTTCTTTCCCTCTTTTCCGCTCAGAGTTGATCTGCTCCCTTTTTCTCTTTTCCTTCTGGGGGTCATCTAAGCCTATCCCAGCTCGAGTCCTTCGAATGACAATCCCCACTGGTTCAGCTCTGCCTGAACCCTCCTTACCAAGGGCAGAACCAGGGTTATAACCCATTTGTTTGAGCAGCTTAAATCCAATGTTGGATTGTGGTATTGGAGCTTCCACTTTTGCTAACGTTTGCTCATCCTCTTCTTGTTGCTTTCTTTCTCTCTCAATTTTTCGCCGTTCTTGCCAGCTAAAATTTTTTAACTGCTTCTTGGAGGAATTGACCTGAGGAGTTTTGCTTTTGGAGATCTGCATGCAGAATGGGAATCATCACTTTGTAAGGTAGATAAAATCAGAGTATGCAATTCAAGCAGAAATAATTTTCTGATTCACTTGTTTTAATCGAAACTGGGGAAAAAGGAAAAGACACGGGAGTTTCTACCTTCTATCCTTGACAGGCAAACAAAATATTTCACTGAAACTTTAACAGACAAAAAAAGAAAGCTATTTTCCTGTTTGGCAGTTAGTAAACAGAGCTATGGCCTATGGGGGCATATTTTTACCATTCAAGACTTCTGTAAATTATCTTTATAGAGCATATCGTTGTATTGGATCCAGTATAATGAATTTTGTTGTGTGGATATCATAAAATAGTAAATACTAACTTGAGCATGCATCTTCCATATGCCAGTACTCTAAGCCCAGAACAATTCGAAACTGATTATTCGATTTTATCGAGCATAGTTTTTCCTACCATCCATCTTTTCATTGTTAGTGTCAAAAACCATGATCATTTTCAGTGCCGTTAGAAGCTAGAAAATCAATTCATGCAGCTTTTTGGTTTGACTATGCATTTTGCAGATGTAGGGATAAATAAGTTAAAACCCTAATTGAGGGTCACAGGAAACTTCAACTCTACTGTTTTTCAATTTCAGAACATCGGAAGACGAATAAGCTGATGCAACCCCAGAAATTGATTTCCTAATCCGATTTTTATCTAAACCAAAGTATA
The DNA here is from genome assembly GCA_022379115.2 of Bauhinia variegata. Classification (NCBI taxonomy): domain Eukaryota; kingdom Viridiplantae; phylum Streptophyta; class Magnoliopsida; order Fabales; family Fabaceae; genus Bauhinia; species Bauhinia variegata. The sequence continues at coordinate 17,808,489 of CM039438.1, forward strand.
ATTTATTATCATAACTGAGAATACAACTGAGAGTTAAACGGAAATACGTTACCTCTTTGGATAGAGATTTTGGAGGATCAAATGCTTCTGAAGGAAGAAAACGAGAGAGGTCCCCCATGTAGTCGTCACCGCCTTCATCTTCTTGTGCTCCACCACTGCTTTGCTTGTTTGGTGATTCGGCCATGTCACTCCACACCAGTGCGAACCTCCCCGGAGGATGGAGGAAGATGATGAAACCTCCGATGGGCTGAATTTACCTATGAAGCCCAGATTTATTGGGCTTAATTGGGTTAATAAAAGCCCAGGCCAATTTCATAGCAAAACAAAAGTCCAGCTCAATTTTATAGAGAGCATCACTGTTCACTAATTGAGTCGAGAGCATGTGATCAATGGTAGCGGGTTCGCGCCAAAAAGAACCGCCCATAAGGTCTTCTAGCATTCGTAAATGGCGACTATATAACGAACTGTTCTTCCTTCTCCTTCACCAGCGTATGAAAAAGAAGAAGAAATCTCATGAAAAATTTCAAGCGCAGAGGTGCATTGATCCTGAAACCTAGATTCTTTCCTTGTAATCTTGTTCTTTTTCTTTTACTCATTTTGACTCAAGAAAGTTTGCGTTCTTGATCATTTTGTTTCTCAAACTCTGAATGGTTTTCAACCTTTGATCCGACCGTGGTTCGTTTGGGGACTGAGAAAACAGAGGGAAAAGGAAACAGGATCAGAAGTTGGAACTCTAACCGTATCATGTTCTGTGGTTTAGTGTATGAAACTAGAGAATTTTCTTTCTTCTTCTTCTCGCTTATTTTCCGACATAGCTATTCCTCAGACAGAAAACAGAACATTGACCGTTGGCTTTGGCGAATTTTCTGTATGTTTCCAGGGAAGCTAGAAGTATACTTGACGGATTACAGTGATTCTTAAGAAAATGGATTGTGAATATCGCTATCTGCATCTTACCATCATATTCTTCGTGGAAATTTTGATTTCTCGGGCTTCAGCGCTTACGGACCCCCTTGATGGTAATTTAGATAACTGTAGTTTATTCATTCTTCCATTCTCTAGAGCTTTACATGAGTACTAGCTCACAAGTAGTAGCAAGTCGAAAATTCATTTATTCCACTGACGATCACTTATTCGATGCTATGTGTTTGGTCTCTTGGAGAATTTATATCTATACTTTTCATTATTTAGTTCCAGAAAAAAAAAAAAAAAAAAAAAAAAAGAAGAGGAGTTCCGATCCCTAATTTCTCGATATAATAAATAGTTGTTTTTCGTTAAAAGGTCGGTCTTGAAAACTCCTCTTCCATCCTTCATATAATCTATAGGTGTGCGGAAAAAAGAAAAATGCACAAGTCACGCATCTGTATGTTGTACCTGGGAGAAGGAAATGTGCGGAGACCATCACATTCAATTCAATTAAGCTCATTTTCTTCTCTCTTATGCTTTGCATGCCTTTCTTCTCCGCCACTCAAGTTTTTATTTCTCATACTTTGTGCTATACAGGACCTTGAACAACCCACCAATGCTCAAAGGATGGAATGGTAGTGATCCTTGTCAGGAGTCTTGGACGGGGGTAGAATGTTCTGGATCATCGGTTATACACCTGTAATGCATATCAACTCCACAGATCATGTTCCTAACTGGATCATCTATGCTATTGCCACTTAGAAAAACCTAATCGGTTATTTGGTTTGCTCATGCAGTGAAATTCAAGGATTAAACCTCTCTGGTCATCTCGGGGGCCTGCTATATAATCTACAGAATTTGAAGGAAAAGTAATTATGCGGTATTTAAACTAGTTATCAGGATAATGATGCAAGTTCTCCAATTTGCTCTTTTCTTTAGTGGCAATTAGATCTCCAGTTTACTTATTCCCTTGTTTTGGTCTCTCTTTAGTGATGTCAGCTCCAATAACATTGTGGGTGAAATACCATTTGGCTTACCTCCCAGCGCCACATATATGTATGACAAACATTCTGTTCATTTGTTCCCCTTGCGCTTAAATTTTATACTCACCTATAGTCGTACTTATTGTGTCAAGTATGCTGTTTTGACGATTCTTTTTTATTGCAGAAACATGGCTTCCAACTTTTTGAGCCAAAATATCCCTCCTTCGTTAACTACCATGAAAAAGCTCCGACATCTGTGAGTTCCATAAATATTGATTCAGGGCATGCTTAATAGATAGGTCAATACATGTTATGGACCAGGCCCACGGGCCCAAGGGCCCAGACCTCAATCACCTACATAAGGCTTAGTCGGAGGGAGAGCTGAAACATCTCTCTCACACACACCTAACCAACCCTAAAAAAATCACTTTCACAACATTGGTGCGGTGAGCATGGACGGCAGCCGCCACCTCCTCTGGCTAGCTCCTCACAATTTTCTTTGCTACCATTTTCTACTTCTTTGCGGTTCTCTGTCAATCTATCATATGGATGCTTTCAATACTACCTCTCATTCTGTGTTATGGGTTATTCCGAAGACTGCATCTTTTGAATTTTTGGCTGAAAGCTTGTTTGATGCAGAGAAAATTCAAGTGTGAGTGCTGGTGAATCTGAATCAGACCATGCGAACAACGCCGCGACCCAAAAAGAAAAGATTCAAGTTTTACAGTTGGTGCCTTGGTGCCCCAGTTTCCAATAATATGGTTATCGACAAAGGGAAGGAAAAATCCCAAGAAATCTGACCCAGCACCAAATTCCACTTTGCCATTAAGTTGAAGTTTTTTTTTCAAGTGTTTTAATCTCTGTTCCTCCCACTGAGCATCGTCGCGCAGCTCATAGCTCCGTTGGCACAGCAGAGTGCCCCCATGAGGTCAGTTAGTTTTATTGTTTGAAGCTGTTTTTGTTCAAGTATAATTTCTCCCATTAAGCATCAACAAGCTGACTCGGAGCTCAGTTGGTTGAGCGGAGTTCTAATATCCTTAGGTCGGGGGTTCGAACCTTGCTCGGGCTAGAATTTTTATTAAAGTTATTATGTCTGCTTTAATGTTAAATCCCCGCCTAACTTTCATCAAGACCGGCTCTAGCCTAGTTGGTCGTGCGGAGTTCCAGACTTCCTTTGGTCGGGGGTTCGAACCTTGCTCGGGCCGAAATTTTTATTAAAGTGATATGTCTGCTTTAATGTTAAATCTCCGCCTAACTTTCATCAAGACCGGCCCTAGCCTAGTTGGTCGTGCGGAATTCTAGAATCCCTTTTGTCGGGGGTTCGAACCTCGCTCGGGCCGGAATTTTTATTAAATCGATTTATGTCTGCTTTAATATTAAATCCCCGCCTAAGTTTCATCAAAACTGGCTCGAGCCTAGTTGGTCGTGCCGCGTTCCAGAATCCTTTTGGTCGGGGGTTCGAACCTTGCTTTGGTCGAAATTTTTATTAAAGTGATTTTGTTCAATATTAATATTTATCTTCGACTTAATCTCATCAAGACCAACCCGAGCCTAGTTGGTCGTGCCGCGTTCCAGAATCCCTTTGGTCGGGGGTTCGAACCTCGCTCGGGCCGGAATTTTTATTAAATCGATTTATGTCTGCTTTAATGTTAAATCCCCTCCTAAGTTTCATCAAAATCGGCCCGAGCCCAGTTAGTCGTGCCGCGTTCCAAAATCCCTTTGGTCGGGGGTTCGAACCTCGCTCGGGTTAGAATTTTTATTAAAGTGATTTATGTCTGCTTTAATGTTAAATCCCCGCCTAAGTTTCATCAAAATCGGCCCGAGCCCAGTTGGTTGTGTCGCGTTCCAGAATCCCTTTGGTTGGGGGTTCGAACCTCGCTCGGGCCGGAATTTTTATTAAAGTGATTTATATATGCTTTAATGTTAAATCCCCGCCTAAGTTTCATCGAAACCGGCCTGACCCCAGTTGGTCGTGTCGCGTTCCAGAATCCCTTTGGTCGGGGGTTCGAACCTCGCTCGGGCCGAAATTTTTATTAAATCAATTTTCTTCAGTATTAATATTTATCCCCGATTTAAATGTCATCAAAATCGACCTTAGCCCAGTTGGTCGTGCAGAGTTTAAGAATCACTTTGGTCGGGGGTTCGAACCTCGCTCGGGCCGGAATTTTTATTAAATCAATTTATCTCCGCTATAACATAAATTCCTGATCTAAGTTTCATCAAACCCGGCCCGAGCTCGATTGGCAAAGCAGACGGATGGCAAGCTCGGAGGTCCTTGGTTCGAATCCACCCTGAGGTCGGTAAATTTTATTATTTAAAGCATTTGTTTAATTCTATTTATAAGATTTATTCTCCCACCAAATATCACTGACCCGACATGTAGCTTGGTGGTAGAGGGGAGCATCCAAGGCGTAGGTCCCTGGTTCGAGTCCTCCCACGACCAAATGTTAACTTTTAACTTGTTTGATCTTGTTCTAATATTTATTCCCGACCCAACTATCACTTTTAGCTTAGTTGGTAGATGGGAGCGTCTAAAGCTGAGGTCCTTGGTTCGAATCTATGCTTAGGCAGGTTTGAAATTTTTTATCATTTAAAGCAACTAAGCTCTCTTCTGCAGCAAAAACATAGAGATCTTTGTGGGGATTGTGGTCGACACACCAGGTATTAATTAAAATACTATTTCTCACATATTATCTTTTGTACAAGGTATTATCTCAAATATTACTTGTTACATATTATGTTTCCTACCAAGAATTTACTTTACACCAGGAACATACTTTGCAACTCAAAGAGGCATATTACTCGAACTTGAGCACTAAGCTACTGTCAGAGAAAAACACTTGGCAATACCATTAAGCCTAGTTACAACCCCCACTCGGGGATACGCTCTATCGAGCTCTGTTACACCCCACCTCTGGGATACGTTCTATCGAGCTTTGCAACAACCCCTACTCGGGGATACGCTCCGTCGAGCTCTACTACACCCCGCCTCGGGGATACGCTCTATCGAGCTTTATTGCACCCCGCCTTGGGGACACGTACTACCAAGTCTTACGACACCTCAACTTGAGGACACTTTGAAACTTTATTACTTACATATGTCGATCCTTAGTATGCAAGAGATCAAAACAACATTAGCTCGGATTTCCATAAGACCAAAAATTCAAACAAAATAATGCAAGTGCAAGCTAGATTAAAGTGTACTGGTGAGCTCATCTTTTAGTTTAAATTGTTGTTACTATTCTCTTTGAACATTTGAGCGCCTATTCAATTTGCGTGTCAATACTATTAACTCAAAGCTTTTTCCCATGATCCGTTGACGGTAAGATCGGCCAAAGTGAGCTTAACCCATTTTCTAAATTCTCATTTTTCACTAAGTAATTTGTTGTAATTGACAATTATTTTCTGAAGGTCAAAGAAAAGTGGGAGATCGCCTATATTCATACACTCTTATACGCTAATGAAAATATCTCAACCAAAGACCAATTCGTTTTGTTTTATTGAGTTACGAATCTCCGTAGCACTTAGAACATAGGTTTTGCATGGCAGGGTCACTAAACAAACCACAATTATTTGCGCACACCCAGCACATCTGCACATTCGTCACAGGAAGCCAACTTGTGGGCGCGTTAGATATTGTTCTCGCACCACCCGCTCCTACAACACCTGTACCTAGCCCATTAAAGCCCCGACCCAAGCTAGATGATTAGTCGTCAAAACTTAGATCGGGCATTCGTGGATCGTACAAAATTTCGACCATCATGCATACCTCTTCGCAATTGAAGCTTCTTACAAACCACCTCTACAAATAGAAATCACCTAGCCAAGTCATAAGTTGCAATTCAGAGTTAACAGACCGCTACATTGATCTTGCTTTTCAAACTTTCAATCCTTGGGGATTGAGATTCTCCCGACGTTGAATATAAATTAAATAAAAATAATAAATAATGAAAAATAAATTCATAAATAATAGTAATGAATGTTCATGAACAAACATAAGAAAATAAAGAAAGGACAACCAAACCAAGTACCGCAAATGTTAACCCTTCTCCTCCTTCCTTATTGTTCTCGACTCAAATCACTATCAATAATTATACTTAAATAGGCATGATAAGACAAACTTTTATAGTTCGAAAGCTCGACTCGTCGACCTTCCGACCTGGGGGGCTTATGTTATGGACCAGGCCCACGGGGCCCAAGGGCCTAGACCTCAATCACCTACATAAGGCTTAGCAGGAGGGAGAGCTGAAGCATCTCTCTCACACACACCTAACCAACCCTAAAAAAATCACTTTCACAACAATACATTTTTGAGCATTATTTGGCAAAGGGACCATGCGCTCTGTTTATTTATATTATCATTACTACCGAGCATGAACTTTATGATTTAGTTTTACAAGTGGCTGTCGAAGAATCATTGTTATCTTCTTGCAGGAACTTGAGCCACAACTTCTTATCTGGACCCGTTGGCGATGTATTTTCTGGCCTAAATGATCTCAGAGAGATGTACGTCTTCTTCACCTGGTTCTTCTACTTTCTGAATCTGAAATAAAAGGAGTAAGTGATCTTACCATGATTACGTTTTAGGCACATGATAACTTAAATTATGCCATGCATACAAACAGAATAAATATTTACAATTGGGAAACCTCAGAGAAAGCAAGCTGGTTATAAAACTAGAAAATAAGTTAAAACTTGGAGTGAATCACAGGGTAGGAACTCAGATCTCAGTCAATGATATTACAAATGTGTATATTTCGTCCGGCTTCAATTCCAAGTGTTGCCTCTCATAAAGTATTTATATCCTTTCTTCAGGGATCTTTCGCACAATAATTTCTCAGGAGATCTACCACATTCATTTGGTTCCTTGTCAAATCTCAGCAAATTGTAAATTTCATCTTACATCATTTTAGTTAGCAAACTTGATTTATATATTGGGCCCTATCACATACAGTATTCACAGGTTCCCTTCTTTTATGATCATGTTGATTTGATCTGTTTTCTGGACTTTATGTACAGGTTCTTGCAGAATAACAGATTTTCTGGATCAGTCACCTACCTAGCTGAACTTCCACTCACAGACTTGTAGATCATCAGTAGCGATTTTTGAAACTTCTTGCATATATATATACTCTTTCAAAATTATAAGGCAATATTACTTACTTTCAAAGAATATAGTTAGGTGGTTAAAAAAAATACATTCTTCTTATAGTGTCTTTATTTAATATTTTCTTTTGAGTCAAATCATCAAAACAAAACTTTAAATAAAGAGTATTTTTTGAAAAAATATCATTAATTATTCTCTAAAATTAAAAAAATATTTTATATTTTTAACATAAGATTTTACAAATATCACTTTATAATTTTGAACGGAGGAAGATATATATATATATATATATTTTTTTTTTTTTTTCTTCAATTTGCTTAGTTATCTCCCGCAAGGAACATTCAATACAGTCTTTTTAGTGGCATTATTCTACAGCATTTTAAGAAGCAATTTTTTGAAATTTCTTTCATGTATTTCTTTCTTCAATTTGCTTATTTGTCTCTGCTGCCAGGAATATTCAATACAATCATTTCAGTGGCATTATTCCACAGCATTTTCAGTCCATTCAAAATTTATGGTCAGTATTCACTATTTCCAGTTTTAATCACCTTCAATCTACTGCTTCAAGTGAAAAACTACATTGAATTTGAATATACACCATCTTTACCTTCTACCAGGATTGGAGGGAATAAATTCCATGCATGGGACAACTCTTCTCCCTGGGCTTTCCCTATGGCCAGCGTACCACTTGAGCATAATATTAGTCGTCCACCGACAAATCAATCAAATGCCATTAAGAATCCCTCTCCCAAAGTGACCTTGCACAAGAAACATATGGATCCTGGAGGAATTGCTTTTATGGTTGGTGGAGGAATACTATTGGCAACTGGTTTTGCACTCTTCATTGCAATCCATTTGAATCGACTGCGAGCGCAAAGGCTGAAGAACTTGGAAAGCAGCAATAAATGCTCATTGCAATCTCATCCAACCAGTGCAACCCTAGGTAATTCTTGCAGAAATATATATAGATACTCATATATCACACACTTGATCGCATAGGGGGAAACGAGAAGACTCCACCGTAACATCAGAACTACAAGAATTTCTTTGTCCAGTTATATGTAGTTCCCTTGACGATTTCCACGTTCCAGTTATATGTACAACTATGCATGGTATCCCTTTATATTCATAACACTAAAGATAGAATACTGTTTGATACTATATTCATAATCCACTTCTTGTGTCGAATGGCTTTCTCTCCAGGTTAGGACGCTGTTCGATTTACTGTGTTTTCCTTTCCGTATGACGAAGTCTCTTCTACTGCACTAGGAGAGAGCCCGCGAATTCCGCCTTTTAATTCAGCATCCCTTCTGGGTGCAAAGCGATTACCTCCTGTGCACTATAACAGAAGAGAGGAAACGTCAAGAGGAAGTTTTTCCAAAAAATGCAGATTCCCTCCAAGGATCAAAGTTTACACTCTGGCGGAGCTTCAATTTGCAACAAACAGCTTCAGGGAAGAAAACCTTTTGGGAGAAGGATATATTGGTCCTGTTTACAAAGCTGAGTTTCCAGATGGCCAAGTAAAATCTTAAGCTATCTCTTTCAAACACTGATTTCTGATATTGTTGATGAGGTTCAGTTTTCTAAATTGTTGCTTTCAATCTACATCACCTTTTTTTTCCTTGTTAAAGATTTTCGCCGTGAAGAATATCAACATGACAGGCCTGTCTTTAAACGAAGGGAAGTTTTTGGATGCTGTTTGTACCGCTTCCCGTCTAAGGCATCCCAACCTCGTAGCGCTCAATGGTTACTGTTTGGAGCACGGACAGCATCTTCTTGTTTACGATTACGTTAGGAATCTAACACTGCACGATGCTCTTCACGGTCAAGTTTACAAGCCTCTTTCGTCTGCCCTGTGTCTCCAGATAGCCCTAGGTGTTTCTCAGGCTTTGGAGTAAGTTCCCTATTGCCACTCAAACGTATTTCTTGATAAAATGTGTAAATAGAATCATGTTCTAACTCTGTATTTTGCAAAATCTTTTAAGCTATATGCATTCTTTCTCCCCTCCTGTTGCCCATGGCAACTTGAAGGCTGCCAGTATTCTACTCGACGACAATCTGAAGCCTCGCGTCTGTGACTGTGGCCTAGCTATTTTTAGACCGCTGACAAGTAACGGAGACAGAATTAAGGTGAGTCCTTGCCTAATTCTGCAGCTTAATGTCGAAATAGGTCTTAGCTAAAGCTTATGGATATCGTAAAGGAAGTTCATTGGTAAACAGACGTCGCATTTCTTCCCTTTTTGGGTTAGCTTTTTAAGCATACGAAGTAACAAGCTATCTTAAAAGAACGCCCTTTTTAAAAAGCTTCAGAGTTCTGACAAGAGGAAAACGGATGTTCCACGTGGACCATTTGAAGGTAATTAAGGTGATGGGTTCCAGTTAATAAAGGTTAAGGCTGATCAGGGGATTCCGTTTATTAGCTGTTGCCATGGGAAACCCGTATTCTTCCTAAGTTCGTCATTTGAGACGCATGTTATTTCCAAGTCTGCCGTTAAAGGGTGCGTATTCCCTGATCCCTTTGGATATTGTTGGATACAGGCTAATGGAGAAACTGGCTACATTGCACCTGACCACGCCCAGCCAGGAATTGGAAGTGGGAACCCGAAGAGTGACATTTTTGCCTATGGTGTGTTGCTTCTGGAACTATTGACAGGAAGGAAACCTTTTGATAAGTATGTTTTCAAGCTCCGGACGTTCCTTTACTCTATTATGTTTTTCATGATGGCCCCTGTTCTGATTTTCTTCCAACACAGTTCCAGGCCAAGGGAGGAGCAACATTTGGTGAAATGGGCTTCGTCCAGGCTTCATGATAATGAGAGCTTAGAACAGATGGTGTTTCCGGGAATTAAAAGGACATTTTCACCAAAGGCTCTCCCGTTATGCAGACATCGTCTCCCTCTGCATTCAGGTATCAGCACGATTTGTTTCAAGAACAACAGATGTGTATTTGAAGTGAGGACAGGGATAACACGAGATTTCAAAGTTACTACCAGGAATTCTTTTGATGAATGTGATTGTCTTGCTGTTTTTGCTACAGCCGGTGAAGGAATTCCGACCACCAATGTCTGAAGTCGTGGATTCTCTTACAACTTTTTCGCAAAAGCTAAAAGTGGCAAAAATCGAGGTAGCAGAGGTCTAGAGCTTGATCCGCTTGAGACATGTATCCGCCTAACGTAGCCACGCGAGTGTAAAGTCACAGTGGCTGGACTCGGTTAACAGACTTGAGAAATACTAGAAAATTCCATAGATTTTTGTCCTGTCAAGATTTTCTTCTTTCAAACTGATTGTGTGTGAGATAGAGGTAGATTCATGATATAGAACCCCCAACTCTAAATACGTAGAGTCTTTTAATTTGACAAAAGAAAAATACTTTTATCTAATTTATGACTGTTTTGTGCAAAAAGTAATACACCTATAAAAATCTCTTTTTTAAAGCAGTCAAAAGATGTTTTTTTTTTAAAAAAAATAAAAATTATTTTAATAAACTTTAAATTACAATAATATTCTTAATCAAATAATATCAATTTTTATTCGAAAGTATTATAATAATTCTTTATTTTGACTTACTTTTCTATCATTATAATAAATTGATTTTATTTATAAATTGATATATATATATATATATATATATATATATATATATATATATATATATATATATATATATATATATATATATATCAAGTTAATTTTAAAAATAAATAATCTAAATAAATAAATATAATCTACAAATAAATATTATTTTTATTTATAAATAAATTTACAAATATATCAATATAATTTAAATTTAAAATAAATAATAAACATTTTATAATAAAATATTTTAATTTAAACACTTTTAAATAAAAAATTTGTCATGTCTTTTTTATTATTTTAATTTATCAAAAACACTTCTACACTTTTCTAATAAAAAAAATTTATTATCCAATCTAAATTCAAAATAACTTTTCCATTTCTTTTTTTTTTAACTTTTATTTATATTTCTCATTTTAAGTTTTTTTTTTTTTTTTTTTTAAGAAACCGGGCTCTACTAGTAGTCAGTTTGAACTTTGACGACTACGGATCCCATTCTAGGACACACTTTAGTTTTTCAGTGTTTGACAAAGTCCAGAACTGCGAATCGCCTATGTCACCGGGAAGCTTGGGATCTTATTGAAACAAGACCCTAATTCTTACAAATCGCTACGCTTCTCCACGTTCCAAATTCATCCATATCAAACTCGTGAGAACGTTTGATTGCAGTAAGCATTGCTGTTAACCTTATCACGGATATCTATGAAATTCAAATATAATAGTAACGAAAAAACACCGAAATTGCATAATCAAATCCTCGTAGCACCATTCAAGGACACAATCGCAAAGCGACCGATTCCCAAAACTTGCTTCATTCATGGTTAAACTGTGAGATTTACCAGCTAGTATATTTAGTATAAGTAAAGTGCTATCTTATCTTATTATGATCATGAGAAATGAAAAGGCTCTACCGGAATAACACCAAGATTTCATTATGATCATGAGCAAACTTATCTTCTTCATGCCCCAAGGCCACTAGTCAATAATGTGTTGATTTCTCCAATTATATTAACAGGTCTTCCATCAAACATGGAAGAAAGTGTACTCTCATACAATTTCTTCAGCTCCCTTGTTTTAGCCAGAGCAGCATCCTGCAACCACGCAGCATTTAGTCCTTGTCACTCATACAAGAAAAAGGTGGTGGGGCATGGGCGAAAATGAAAATAAAAATAGCAATAAAACCCTAATATAACTTATTATATTCTGATAATATAAACCCTCCCTAAAAAATCGTTCATATTTATCCATGGGTTAGCAGTATAAGAGGAAAGACTTCTCAAGAATTTGCATAGCTCGAACATCCTTTTATTCTTCTTGTTATTATATTCTGATAATATAAACCTCCCTAAAAAATATTTTATTGTTGTTGTTGTTGTTGCACTGTCAATTTATCTACATGCAATTTAGATTGAGAACTCAAAATTTAGTTTAGAAAGGTGTAGGACTCAAATATACTTTTGTCCCTCATTGTGCTAAAAAACAACAGCAATAAATAGGAGGGAGAAAGAAGGGCTTATCAGGTAAAATTGACGGCTTAGACCACAGACTATAATGCACGAAATCCGAAGCACATTATATGAATACTGCCCCAGGAAACTTTTTCCTTTGGAAAAGTAAACATTCAAGTTAGAACTCACTTGTTTTGGCCAGAATGAAGATAAAGAGTTGTGCAATTCCATTCGTTTAGCAGCCAAATCCTTCAATCCATCTCTCAACTTCACTTCATGATGCTTCTTTTCTTCTAATGAGTTGACTAGTCTGTCTAGGAATCTGAGATTCATACCAAGACAACAAACAAGTAACACAAATATCAGAAACAATTAAAATGGTGCTCACAAAAGAAGAGAGGCGTTAGACACCCCACGCTACTTTCAGAATGACAAAATAGATCACAAATAAAGCCTTAGGCAAAATAGTAGTCATTATATAGTCAATGTGGATTAGGATAAATGCTTTCAAACATGACTAACAAACATACATTGAGGGAAAAAAATTGACAACACTGAAGACTCCAGAATATCTGTATGTATGGACATGCACTCCAAATTGGCCAAGCAAATGCAATAGCATACGTGCATAGAAGGATAAAAGTTCCACATCCTACTTCTTAAACATTTTGAGACCATATAGAGAGAATAGAGAAAAGCATACATTCATATGCCAGGCCTGAACTTTAGTTGCATGGCAAAGAACTTATTCAAGCACATTGTCCAGTCCTTTGAAATCATTAATTTTTCACTTATACATAAGCATCACAGATAAAATAAAAATCTAATTGACAAAAAGTAAAGTTTCAAGTGAATTATAACTAATTACTAAGAAAAAGGGAATCGATCACTTCAGAAGTTATAGATGATCATAATCTATGAAGATTAGTTAAATGAAAGGGCTAAAATGTCAAGCCCGACCTTTTGGAGTTGAGAATCATAATCAAATCCCTTGTCTTCCTATTTGTCAGCAACGAAATTGCCTGAGAAACATAAGATTGCATGGTTTCTATGGCATCGGGAGCATACTGCTGCAAGACAAATGGACCAACTGCCTGGACTTGATGTTGCAGGGACAAAGTTTCCACATTCCTCAATTCAGCCAGCCGTTGGTTCAAAAAGGCTTTCAGCTGATGGCATTAATATAAATTAAAATTTTAAGATTTGGTCTGGAAATGATTAAAAGCAATATCAGACTAATAAGATCTTGTATTGCTGAATACCTCGTATAGATCATCAAGAATATTGTTTCTGTACTCTGTTTCCAGAAGCTGGCTTCTTTCTTCCTTGTCTTCTGTCAGTTGAGTCAAAGTATCAGGAACAGAAGTCTGATTTTCTAGCACTACATTTGGGGCACCAACATCATCAATCACATCAACTTCAGGAGTCTCAACACTGATGTCCCAAGATATATCAGGTTGAAAGCCATGTTCTTTATTTGATTTTGTCTGATCAGACTTCTCAACTTCAGTTAGCAGAGAACTCTGTATGGCATCACTGGCATTGATGATTTCATAAGGACCCAAACCATTGCCAGAATCATCAGTTCCCTCCACAGTTCCAATGTCCCAGTCAATTTGTGAACTCTCCACAGAAATATCCCAGTCAATATCCGGCGAATCAACTACAGCATTGCTTCTTGCATGATTTAATTCATTATTGCTCAACTGAACACTAACAGCATCAAGAATCTCAGAGCCGACAAAAACATTTAAACACGGGGCATGTTCATGCATATTCCTCAAATTCTGTAGAACAGTTACTGAAGATATCTGCAATCATGATTATAATTTTAATTAACGTATGAAATGAACAATGGCAACCTAATCTCATCCACCTTGATGTTATTCAGCAGAACTTCAGTAGAACACATTGAGTACTGGAAGAGAGAACGAGAGAGTGCAGAAAAATTAAGATTTCCCTTTCTGACTTACGTCCTTTTCTGTGTGGACATCTCTGACAAAATTGGAATAATATTCAATTGCCTCTGACATGTTGTCACTATTTATAACTTCCAAAATACGGCCAAATGTACTTGGAAGTGATTTTGCCGTCTCCAAAAGTTCTAATCTGACATTTTTCCCCTGCAAAACGCATAATCACTATCTTTTTGTGCTCATGAATGACAAATTTAATCATCACCTAAGGGTCTGTGACTGTAACCTGCAAACCAAGCTCCTGACAAGCTTCAACATATTTGGCTGCTGAAAGAGCTGCACTTCTTTTTTTATCAGCTTCCTTGCGATCTAGTTCTCCTAATTGTTGTTGAATCTTTTGTACCTGCTTTCTCTGATATGGGCTTCACGTTTTAAAAAAAAAAGGTTAAGAAACAAAGTAAACGCTGACACAAGCTTTTCTTTGAAACACAGAGAAGCGGTGATTCAATGCTTACATTTCGTAGTTTACATTTTGAACCATAATCTGTGCAGCCTCACCAAGGAAGATATGATCCTTTTCAAAAGAACGCACAATTGTCTCCCACGCACCCTGCCCAAAGGAAAATAAACATATATAATAGTAAATGAATACTTGGAAAGAGGAATAAAGAAGGAGAGAGAGCAATCTAAACTTACAGCAGCACCTGATAGCCGACCAAATATATTCCGACTTTCTGTTGTAGACTTCAAGAGAATATCATAAATTTTTTTGGCCTCCAAATAACCAATTCCTGTAAATAGTACGTCACTTTATGAGAAAGCCGAGAAAATCGCAGCTGTACAGAATGATCTATGGGATTTAGTGATCCCAAGATTACATGATTGTGCAACTCTGCTGTAAGAGCCCATATAATGTTATGCTGCTTTTAATCCCATATGCAAGTTATCTCAACCTCTGAATAATATATATTTTTTTAATAAATTATCATATAAATTTCCATCACTCAATTTATTGTTTTGATATTAGTGAATATTTCTCTCTAACAGGAGAAAAATTGCATGCTCATCTTTTTTGCAAAATAAAGATAAGCTACCTATAAGCAACTACGAAAGGGAATTTAATATTACCCTTAGCTCCAGAGAGACTAACCTTCAGGGTCAAGGGTTTGATAATAGGGATCAGTATCCTTGGGGAGCGACGAGAATTCCTTCAACATACGAGGTCTTATTGCGGCCAGCTTTTTCCGCCAATCTGCCGGCATTCTCTTCCGATCAATCAACCACTCTACAGTGACACCCAAAAGATTGAAATTGGTTAATCCAATCGAAACAAAAACACACGGCGATGACGGAATAAAATTGAAGACGATAAATGAAACGAATTCGTTACCTCCAAGGCGTGAAAATGTGATGTCAATAGGGAGATTGCGAATATCATCGGGACTCTGCATCTTCGAGAAATTTTCCAGTGAGTGGAAAATTCGTAACTGACTGGCCGGGGAGTCTTGGAGGCAAAAGTATGGTTTTACACTTTACAGCTTAGTTAACAGTGTGAGTATGGTGTGGAATTCAAACACTTCAGAGATATCAGTTCTGGGACGTGCCCATGCATTTGCAGCACTTGCCTGTTTCACTTTCACAACTCGTATAAGTAACGTCATCAAGATCAATGTCAGGGCATCCAATCAAATATTGACACCAGGTTTAGGCCAGTAGAATAGAATGTTACCCTGTTCATGGAAACATATTTATATTTTTTATTTTATGAATATGCTTGAGCAATTCATTATGATTTCAGCATTGTTTTTTGTTGGGAAAAAATAAATAATGCCTATGGTAATTTTTTTTTTTCCGATAAAATAGTTCTTCTGTTTAATGGGATGGTTTATTTATGGAATAATACACACTTTCATGGAATAAAAATTCTAAAATTGAGTAATCATAATATTCTTCTAACTCTCGTTAATCATGGCTTCATTGCTAAGTACCTTGTGAGTTGTAATATTAGAGATAATTTGTAGTAACTTTTTAAAAGCACAAATTGAGTTATTAGGTGTGGTGTGAAGTGTAACATTATGTATTTTTTGTTTTAAAAAAATATCCTTAAACTTTATTCTTTAAATTTATTTTAAAATTTTAAAATCTTTGAACTTGTCAATTTCCAGAAGAAATTAATAGCAGGCCTTTTTTTTTTTTGGCGGAAGGGCTTTTTTATTATTAAAAATATAAATATTAAATACTATATATTCAATATAAAATGAATAAAACACAATAATATTGTAATTTTCTAATAGAAAATGCTACCAAAAAAAAAAAAGGAAAAAGAAAAACACAAAGCACGCGACCAACACATGATACTGGGGCAAGGCTCATCAAGGAGCGAAGGGACAAGGTGTATTCGAGTTGAGAAGCATTTTCCCTCGTAACCATCTTTCTACTGTCACAGACTCACAGGTACTTCTGAAATCCTTCTCTCTCGAGACCAATCGCCAAATCTGATTTTTAATATTTCATTTTATGTTTTCTATTCCTGAACTATTGCAAGCTCAGTTAAGTTCGCTAATTGAAATCCAGTTATGCATCTGTCTAGGGTTTCAATATGATATTTGTTCATGTAATTTATGTTTGAGCTGCTGCGATTGATCGGGATCTCATTAATATATTTTTGATTATGATGTCGAAGATGCTTCGTCGTAGCTGAAATTTGTAGGTTTATCCAATTGGGATTCTGTTTTTTCAGTTTGGGCGTTTGCTTATACTTTTGTTATCTCCCACGCCGTTCAGTAATTTGTTCAAATTTTTAGTAGTATGTTATTCAAATAAAGAAATGGCTCGATTATTATTCTTAAAGTGGAAGTACTTAATCGATGCCAAATTGCCACCAGTTCATACAGTCGTTTCCAAAACATCACATTTTGCTTTCTGTTAAAACTAAACTAGGTTGAATGATGGTGTTCTAGCAACGTAATTTCAGTGAGACTCTATGTAGATACGTAATGCATGCCACCTTTTTCTGGAAACATTCTCAAGTGTTACAAATGAGGACTTTGTTATATGGAAGGATTTTCCTCGGGAAATGGATCCCGATGAAACTGATCTAGGGAGAAGTCAAATGTATTTTCCCTATCTCTTTGAATGTTTATTGCCTGTAAAATGGCGTGGCACAACTGCATTCCTTTCTAAGAGTTTGATTGTAATAAAAGATTTGACTTTTATTCATTTGGCAACCCTGTTTAGCGTGCAGAGAAAGTCATGGACCCTGCAGAACGTAGTTACCTTGAGGATGAGGATACACCAACAATGAAAACTATTAAGGGTGCAACAACTGGTTTAGTTACTGGAACAATCTGGGGGACCATAGTTGCCACCTGGTATGATGTTCCTCGTGTTGAGAGGAATGTTGCTCTTCCAGGGCTTCTAAGAACTCTGAAAATGATGGGCAACTATGGGTTGACATTTGCTGCAATTGGAGGAGTCTACATCGGGGTGGAACAGCTAGTTGAAAAAGCTAGAATGAAGAGGGATTTTATTAATGGTGCTGTTGGTGCTTTTGTTGCTGGGTCAACTATTCTGGGTTACAAAGGTAGCTCTTTCCTCTAATAACATTTCTGTGTCTAAGAACATATTGTTCTTACCTGATGTCATGTCATCAAGTATGTTTTTCCCCATAAATTTTGAACGACTACATTATGTTTTGTTAAGAGTATATCTCATTCTGTATTCCATTTACTTTCTCAATTAATTATGCCCTTTATGATCTGTGCCCTGAAATCTTTAAATGCAACAATCTGAGTGATGGAAACTGCAACTCATCATTTCTTCTTGGCTGCTACTGACTTTGAATGTGAATTTTGTATTTGTAGATAAAAATTTATAATCATCGTCTAATTTTTAGAACTATAATCCTATTTATTGACGGGGAAGAGAGACAGTTGATGACTTAAAATGACTGTCTAGAGTTTTCTAGAACTAATACTTGCATTTGGAATTCATTTATGTCTCCTGCGTGAGTGTTTATGGCATTGGAGGAGCGTTTCTAGTTGTCTGATACTGAATGACTATTTTACACATGGTGTACCTTGAGTTGCATCTTTTGCATCGATACATGTTATCCCTTCCTTTCAGCATATGGTTTGTAACCTTCTGTCCTGAAGTCAGAATCCCCACCCCTTCTTTATTTTCCTTCTCACCCTATAAGAAGAAAAGAAATTTTCATCTCAAGAGTGCCTAAGTTGCAGGTAGTCAATCAAACAGTGTGGAACCTAACCCTTTTTTGCGATGATTGCATGGCATCCGCATCGAGCTTGATTTCAATAAGATGGCAGAAAAGTAATCCTTTTTTATAAGCAAGATTGAAAGTTTTACATTTCTGCATCTGATATGGGTTAGTCTAAACAATAATTAAGTACTTTGTCTTATGAACAATGTTAATGATGTCACTCTGGATCTGATTACAAGCATTATTATCTTGTATCTTGATGAATTTGTCATCCTTTCTGTTGTAGGAAGGAGTATCTCAACCGCAATTTCTGCTGGAACAGCATTGGCAGTTACTTCTGCAGTTATTGATATTGGGGGTCAGACGACAAGAATTGATACTGGGAAAGAGTACTATCCTTATACCACCATAAAAAGATCCAGTGCAGATTCATAATTAATGAACCCTTGTGAAGGAAGAATTTTGAGTTGATGGGAGAGTCGATCACTCTTTATTGAACGAGTTGTTTGTTTTTCTAAGTCGGAATTACATATTCAGCTGCCTTTGATATTGTTTCTTTTGTAAGTTATTAGTTCCCAAGTGATTAATTTCAATAAATGTGCTGTAACGTGTTTTTTCCATAGGATGAACACTACTTCTTGGCTATTAAACTTGGGGCAGAGGTGAACTTGATTTTTAAACTTGTAAGAATAAGAATACGAGTATCTCAAGGTATGTTGATCCAGTAGACAGCCATTATGATAGAGTGCAGGGGAGGGACCTGGAGCTGGAGGTAATCTCGTTGAGCATCTTCAATGAAGCTTGCACGGCAGGCGCTATTGGAAATCGACTTAGAAGCACTTTACCCGTTCAACCTCGTGCATTTCGAAATATCACCAGTTATAGTCTCTCTCTAAGTAGTCCTGTAGACATGCCCACTCTAGACAAAAGAATAACGAAATACTTTACTTATGCTGTTTTACCATCTTACAAAATCGAGGTCAAAATTAACTTGGCAGGATGAGATATATATATATATATATATATATATATATATATATATATATATATATATGCGCATATGTTTCAGTGCTGAAGCTTTTTTCCTTTCAACGGATATGTAGCTTAGACGGAGGAACTTGGGATTTTAAAATAATGAACAGAGGAGCAACGAAACGTCTTGTCAATGAAGTGGGAGAAAATTCAGTGGTGCCACTAAGGCCTTAATGATAGAAAATTATACTGTTCGTTCGACCATGGTGGAATACAAAACAAGTCAAAACTCCACATTTTGATACTATTATTATGATACTTATTTTCCTACAGCTGAACTATGATTTATGGAATGAGTAAAATTTAACTTAATTATCATCTCCATTGATCTTTTTAACCGAGTTTGAATTCTCCTATAGGTTGAAATTTTTATATATCTCCTCTCTATGACACAAAAAAAAAAAAAAAAGGGAATTATGATTTATGGACTGTTGGTCTCTAAATATGTTTACAGCTTTGGGATTTGATGAAAATGTTGCTGGCGGAACACCCAATTTCATATCGCTTAAGCATCTCTCCCCAGCTTGATCTGTTACTCATTTCAAAATAAATTTTCATAGCCAGAGGATCCAAAAGAAAATTCCCAAGACTCATCAAAATGGCAAAACTACGCTAGATGTAGGTAGGAGGGAGGTGAAAATTTTTACGAGGCATTAACTTAGCTAACAAAATATTACAGCAATTTTCCACAAATAAAAAATATTACAATCAGATTAGCTATTGTATTTCTGAAACCATTCTGTGCACTGGTGTCAACTCATAAATAGGTGACCATGCTAATTCACATCATCTGATGATCTCAGCTACCTGTGGAGCCAACAGAATTGGCCATAGGAATTCAAGTGGAGGATCAAAAAGGAAAACCAGAAACCTTCATCCTGTACTACCATCATTAACTGCGCCACAGAATTGTCTGACAAATATCAATCACCTTGTAGACAGTAAAGTTGACGGATGTTTCCCGACGCTGTCAAAATAGAAAACAAATTATAAGCACTATTCGTTTATTAACGAAATTCATTAGAGTAGGCAGTTCCAATAGAAAAAATGTTCTCACAGCGAACAAAAGGCTGCTTCAATTAAAAAACTTCAAAGAACCATATGAGTAAATTTAAGAGCTTATGCTAATTTCATTTCATCTAAAATGGAGGCGCAAAGAAACCCAGCCAATAACTTAAAACTAAAAATTTCGCCCGCGAAACGGTCAGCTTAGTGCAGCATGGATCCAACTCTCAAGCAAATTTATCAGAAATTTTGCCTTTATGGGACTATGGGGAACCTCATAATGTCCTTGTTATTGTAAATGAACACGTATTTGAATTAAAAAAAGTAAATAAACAGGAATAGTTACCATATAACCAGTCCTTAAAGTACACGTGCAGTGCAGATGACAATTCTCGTTTACGACTGTCTTCAAGTGGTGCTTCACGCAAGAGTTGCCTTATTTCCCCCAAATTTTTTTGCTGAAAAAGAAGATAAAATTTTATTCGACCGAGCAATTAATTGAAACAAACAAGTCATTCAATTCCAGCTCCATGAAGGCATGAACAACAATAAATGGGAAATTCAATCACTGAAATAATCATCATTAGCATGATAGACATACATTTCTATGCAGTGATGTCATATAAGCATCTGGTAATGCAAACGGGTTGTCTTGAGTTGACCCAGTGTTATCTCCTCCAAGCCAGTCTGGAATCTGCAAACCAAACAATAAGGAGATGTATAGGAATGAGAAAAGAACCTGTTCGTTGAACAAGAAAAGGAAGAAAAAATAATTTACTTTTAGCTCAGCAAAAAAGAGATGATACGCAACTATTTCTTCACCCCTTAAAATTTAGATAACCAAATCTAATTAGAAAAGGACATAAAAAAAAAAAATAAACAAGTACAAAAAGAACCACCACCAAGACGTTAAGAATATCTTAGATTTCCAACCTACATACATATCAAAATCCATTGAATGGGAAGTACTAAACTAAAAGTCTTCACTTTCCCTTTTAAGTCGGTATGGAAGATAAAGCATACCACAAAATTTGTCAACTGATCCGGGTCTACACGTGCAGCAGACTCAGTTTGGACATCAGATACACCTGCTGGGTGAGATAACGAATCATGAGGGTCAACCACACCCAATGCCAGAGTTTCATCCCATCTGTTTACCGTGGGCGAAATTCCAACTTGAGTCATGTGCTCCTCCAGATGGGAGTAGAATGTATTGTACGGCGCCACCTAACAACATTAAAATAAGGAGAGAAAAAAATATTCAAACAGATCAAATCAAGAAAAAGTAAGGATTGTATAGAAAAATATGCATTTTAAATAGAACTGTAAAAAATCGAAGTTCAGCAAAATTGTAACTAGCGCTTTTCTAAGGGGCCATAAGAAGCAGCAACTACTGTTAAACCAAATGACTTACTCCCACATGAAAAATCAAAGTTCAGTCATGTGCATGATGTATGCCAAGGAGTCACAAATAAGTTCAAAGTATACCCACTTAAGAAAAATCAATCCCAGTTCATCATGTTTATAATTGCTTTAAACATGTATGATGTATCTAGTGATAATACTAGTTGATATACAGTTGGCCCAGCATTTGCGGTAATTCCAGTGATTTCTTTTCTGCATTGTCTAAAAACAAAAAGGAATACAAAGCTAAATGACCCCACAGGTTGCAACTATATCAACATTTTCACTAACAACACAGATGATCTGCACCTTAAGATCTAGAGACAGTCCAATGGTGCATCATTACAATTAAATAACTAAATATAAGTGTCACCCCAGCTTCAAGCTAGTATTACAAAAACTTGGCATGAAGATAAATCAAGATTACATGGGGTTCAGGTGTTTTTCAATATCTTATGCTTTATCATTCTGTAATCCTGGTCAAGTTTATTTTTAGCTGCATGGGGTTTAAATGGTTACAAGTTTATGAGTCCGGATGTTCTGCCTTTCCCCATGTCTGCTAGCCATGTAAAACAAGTACTGTTGCATATACGTTGGACATGCTACACACCTAAATGCTGATTTCTCTAGTTAACATTGAACTAGAATAGGGTTAAATTCTATGAACGTGGAAAGTATATGGGACTAATATACATATATATATGTCTGCTGGCCAAGTAAAACAAGCACGGTTTGCATGTACTTTGGACGTGCTTCACACCTAAATGCTGATTTCTTAGTTAACATTGAATTAGAATAGGGTTAAATTCTATTAATGTGGAAAGTATATGAAACTAATATATATATATACACTAGCCCCTGCAAAGCATGAGCAGGAATATATAATCGTGAAATGATAGAGTAAATAAAAATCTGACATTCATAATTAAGTAGAATGTATAAACATAACATAAAAAAATTAAATAATCACTGAGATTTTACGTATTTGGGTAGCTTTGCAGGAATGCCAATTCCAATTATATTTTATTTCTACCACTTCTTTACATAGTAAGGATCAAGAACAGTCAACACCACT
Source organism: Bauhinia variegata (assembly GCA_022379115.2). Taxonomy (NCBI): domain Eukaryota; kingdom Viridiplantae; phylum Streptophyta; class Magnoliopsida; order Fabales; family Fabaceae; genus Bauhinia; species Bauhinia variegata. The sequence goes on from CM039438.1 coordinate 17,831,157, forward strand.
TGTTTAACTTCCGCCATGAAAAATAACCCATGGTCCAATGATTGAAACAAGTATTAAAAGTGCAGGCTCAAACATAAACAAAGATCAATAACATACATCCAAGGCTAACTCTGGAAATAAAATAAATAACAAAAAATGGTGCAAGTGACAGATAAATGAAAAGCTATGATTTAAAAGTATTCCATAACAAAAGGAAAGAAAAAGTGCTGCTAGCCACTTCAATCAGGTTAACCAGAGGAATCAAAGAGGATATATCACAAATCTAAGTATTTTGTTTTTTCACAGGAGAATTGCATTTGAGGCCTAAACAAAATTGCAAAACTGCAGCAATAGTTGCATTACTTATTATGTAAGAGCCAATGGAAGGACAGAACAACAAAGGGGAATCAACTTCATAATCCATAAAACAGTGAGTGAAGAAGCTCACCTGCAGCTTATGATTATCACCAACAATAAGAGGTTTTTGGTTCACTCCCAAAAAGAAAACACATTCACGGCAATTAGCAATACAAATATGTTTCGCAACCACAATCACATGAGCTCGTTCACAGTGTTCTACTCTTACAGCCTGACAAAGGAAAGAGAAAATTGGATGTTGATATCCACAAATTATTCCAAAATTTATGACAGGGAGATGATCAGTGAAATACCACCAATTATCTAATCAGTTTCCCAACATTGACAGTATGCATGCGAAGTACATATATAGATATGTATGTATGTATGTATGTATCAGTACTAGAATAGAAAAGGACTAATTAAGTATTCTAATTTATTTTAAAACAGTTTTCTATAATATATATATATATATATATATATATATATATATATATATATATTATAAACAACCACTAAAAACCAACCCAGTGTAAATGCAGCAGAAGTCATATTTGGTAAACACAAATGTTGAGGCAAATGAGAAACATTAACAAACAAGAAATTAGATGCACATACGTGTGTGTGTGTTATCACTATCCACATTTCTGTTAGAACATAAACGCCATAGATGTTGTAATATATTTATCAACTTGTTATGTTTCTCTCAGAGTAGAATAAGGAGGTACTAATACCTTGCCAACAGCTCCTAGAACAATTGTAGAATCTGAGCATCCAGAAACAGTGGCATATCTCAGAGGGGCTAAGATGTAAATGGCAGACTCATGGCAATTTAAAACCTGTTATAACCCAACACAATATCATAAAATGCCAACATAAAGAATAACCTACTGAAAGATGTCTCGTTGAACCAAACACATGAAGAAAGATATAAGATTGAAAGAAATGCACTCATACTTTTAAGGACATTTTGTGGAGTTTAGAGCTGTTACAGGATAGGATTTGTTTTCTTCGAGGGTGTTTTTTTGACAGACATGAGACAAGATCAGAGAGTTAGCAATAAATTCTTTTGGTCCATGTTTGTTAAATCCATTGAATTGTTCATATAGAAATGAATAGCAATTAATAATGAGTTTATCAATGATGCCCGAACGTGTACTTGTTTCAATGCCTATTTATTTTCTATCAGTATCTATGGACTGATGATTAGCTGAAATATGGTTAGAGCCCACGTGTGTTTTTAACTTATGTAACATTTTCTGGTTTTCTTGATAGGAGCCAACTACAAGAAATTTTTTTTTTCAATTTTGTTAAAGCTCTTGCAACCACTGAAGCAGCTACTGGACTGGCTATTGTTCTGTCAGTTTATAGAAACAGAATTTACATTGATGTTTTTGCTTAGAATTTCTGTTGTCACTCTGTGTTTCTTTCAATGAAGCTTTCCTCTTCTCCAAGACTAGTATCAGATAAAACCCTTTTGTGAACTGCTTATGGGCATTTTTGAACACGGTAAAAAGAAGGACAGTCATATTAATTCATTGTGAGAAGAGAAATACTTACCTCTCTGTCTCTCACAGAATAATTCATTCTGAGAAGATAAATTTTACTCACTCTCTCTTTCTCTCTCTCATACACACACCACACATAAAAGTGCAAAGAATATAACGGCGTGAGAAACAAACCTTAACAGAAGAACCTTTAATGTCAGAAGCTTGCTTCACATATGATGATTTAGAGATCCCCTCAATGAAACTTGGACTCCTAGCACTTGTTGAGGCCTTAACTGAGCTAGTGCAAGCATCAGCCATAGCAACATCCTGATCAGAGGCAGTGGCCGGCCCATTTTCCTTTGGAGCCACCCTTTCAGAAATATGTTCCAAAGCAGAAGCTATATTCTGCAGAATCCAATCATGAATTTGTGCAGCAGGAACAGGAACAGCTGGCATGTCAGGATCCGAATTTGCAAAAAAAGGAGATGATTGACTCAAAGAATTTCCTTCAGATCCCTTATCACCAAACTGAATTAGAAACCCTAGGTGCTCGAATCTATCCATGGTTAAAACCTAAAACAATGGGATCAAATAAGAAAAATCACCACAGGCTAAGAACGAATATCATTCCATACAAATCATGCATGACAAGATCTGCTCCTGATTTGCATGAGAAGGCACCAAACTAGCATATTAATTATAAGTAGGAGACCAAAGAAGAAAAATACATACTGTTAAGATGTCAAAGCTCTAATCGGGTATCTACTATCTAGACAATGTTCTAACAAAGTCTAAATCATAAAACCAAGGGAAGTATGCAGTAAATTGACAAACCAGAGACTCTTCGTCTTCCCCCTCCACAGGCTCTGCTAAAAGAGAGAGAATGTTAGCTAAGTGCTTTTGGAGATATGATAATTGATGCGCCTCCTCATCAGCCTGTGATGGCATAAATCTGCGACTGTTGCTACGCACAAGCTAAACACAAGGAAAACCAAGATTAACACTTGGAATACCAAAAGAAATAGTTAAATGAGTTTTTAGCAGCTTAATATGGAAATGCAATAGAAATATAACAATAGCAAAGTAAAATCCAATTCACACATAAGTTAGTAGAATAAAGAGAGTTGTGACGCGCATTGTATCAAGCATTAGTCCAAAGCAATACATCAATGCACAAACCCAATCATATGGCACATCACTTTTCAAGCAAGCACCAAAGTGCTCTAGAATAATCAATAGAAACAATCGAATTACAATATGGATCCCATTTAATAGACAAAAAAACAAGTCACAAACATTTTATCAGTGGCCGCCAAATAACACAGAAAACAAACAAGTTAATTGCATGTGCATGAAGACTGCAACTAAACACCCAATGGAGATTGAATGAGATTGCAAAGACTGCCAAAGAAAATAAATTGAAACAAGAAATAATGGAAAAATGCAATTCAATATTCGAAGAAACCATTTCAGGAAGAACGTTGCACTCCCATTTTACTTCCCCGATCCCCACTAAACTCAAATTGCCTGACGACATTACAAGGACTTCAAATAGAAGCAGAATTCACCTGCAACGGCGAGAGAGCAGACAAATACCCATCAAAGGCCGAAGTGGAAGGCCAAACATCAGCCACCGCAGCCGAGTCCTTGTGCGTCCTGGGTAGCAGCCTTTTGTAAGATTGAATATACAAGAACAACACCAGATCATGGACATCAGCACCGACGGAGTCCAATTCTCCTGGCTTGGCTGTAACCAGAGGATCGGACTCGGAGTGTAGAACGGAGGCGAGGGTATCGAGCACGACCCCAGCATGGTCAATGGAGATCTGTAGGGCTTCGGAAATGGACGCTGAATTGACTCGTTGATTGGAAGATAGCTCAATAAGCTTCTGCTTCAAGGGGATTAGGGTTTGCGTTGGGTCGGAGAAGATGAGTTTTGGGATGGGCAATAGGCCATGCTCGAAAGGCTCGCGCCTTGGATGAATGACTGTGCTTGGGTCTCTTGCCGTAGACGGCAATGAAGAAGATATAGACGGCTCAATTGGGTCGGTCATGGCTGGAGAGAGAAAATAATGCGTATTGAGAAGGAGAACGAGAGAAAGAGGTGAGAGTTGCAGATCTTTGGAACATGAATAATGAGAAAGGAGGAGGAGAAGGGTTGCGTTCAAGTGAGATGGACCACACGGAGCCTAACGGCGTGGCAAAATACTATTTGCCGTTATTTATTAAGAACCAATTAACTTGTCCCACGTTTTGATGCAGGACGACCTGGTCTGAACTTTAACTCTTGGGATCACAGGAAAACCGAGTATTATTACTGTGTTACTGCCTTCTTACTTGGTGGGATTTCCTTTCTTCAGGCACGAAATTTGATTACAGAACTTTGAGAGCGCCATGCACGATTTCTATGGTTAGCCACTTAGCATTGTGAGCATCTATGAAAATGATACTTTCATTTTTGTTGAATAATTTTAATTAATTATTTAATATTATAAATAATATATGTGTATGTAAATATCATAAACTTAAATCATTAATTATAAGTTAAATTATTCTTTTAGTTTTATAATTTTTTAAAAAATTAAATTATATTCTTTATATATTCAAAATTTATAAAATAGTTTTTTTAGTTTTAAGAAGTTAAATCTTCGTCTTTATCATTAAAATTCCCTGAATGTCTGTTAATTAAATTATCTTTTATTTCTTATCATTTTTTAAAAATTAAATTTTAGATATATACTTCTAAAACTTATAAAATAATTCTTATAATTTTTAAAAATTAACATTTTATCCTTGTTGTCTCATACAAGTTTAAAAATTGACATAATCATATATCCTACGTAATTTTCTGTTCATTAAATTTTGTAGCAGACACATTGAGTAAGGATAAGTTGAGACACATGGACTTTGCAGTTTGATGATTGGAGATAGCATAGCAGAGTTGTTTACACATTCAACTTGTCTGTCCGCAACAAGTTGTTCAACATTCTTTTTGGCTTATCAGAGAAAGAAAGATCAACTTGCAAGAAGAACCAAACAAGTTTTTCAGAGCATTGTTCAGAAACCAGTTTAAGAAATCTCAGCCTCTTCCAATAATTTATGCAGCAAAGTGAGAGGACTTTGTAGGACTGATACATTAGCTGGTTTCACACTCTGCTGTCAACGCCAAAGTGATGAAAATTGAAATGATCTTACACAAAACTGAACCAGCAGTGTGGCTGCAGCGACTATAATAGTGACAACAACCGATCGTCTCTACTTGGTACGCAGTTGAAAGTGAAAACTATGAAGCACGTACAACCATGCTATAAATCTGTCTCAGCAACAGTCCATTTTTAGAAAATGCAACTAAACTATTCAAACAATTACACAAAATCCACTGTAAAAGGATGCTGGGTTTACTGTCATCTTCAAGTTTTTCAACGGCCTTCATGACCACTTTAACAAGTTTAGCTTTTAATTTGTCTTGGATTATCTGCTATGAATTTTAGTTAAGCTACCCCTACCTGCAAGAAGAACGAAAAGGCTAGCTATGCATAGCATAGCATAATTAATAAAGAGAGAGGAGAAAATGGAAGATCATGACGAAAGACAAGAAATAGGTTAGCTTTTCCAGTATGGTAAAAGTCCGATTTGAAAGTGCCTACACAATAAAATGATCAATAAAGACAAATCAAAAGCATCATAGCCAACTATGAAAACATTTCCATATTAATTAATCAGTTCAAATATTCAATGCATCTGATTCAGATTTACATTAAATCGTATCTGCTCTTTCTAATCTCTAGTCACATTCAAAGATTAAGCAATGTATATTCACTATCCGATTCAGATATATTTATATATATACTTTCTCGTAAAGAAGTGGAACCAAAGCTAGTCTGCAACTTTTGCCTATCACCGTACAGTAATTCAATGGATAGGTGGTTTCACTTTCACATGCACTACTATTGTGTCTAAGACAACTTTAACCACAAATAGCTACCTGGGGTCATCTTTCTGCCTTTTCCCAAGGACCAACAAAAAAAAAAAAAAACTTTTATTGGATAAATCAATTAAAAGCAGGTGTTACAAATACTATAGAGAAAGCATAAAAACTACGGTCTGCCATGAGAAAAAATCACCAAAAACCCAATTTTAAAGAGCTAAAACCCAGAGCATCAACATAGCCAATTGATATCATAATTTACTAAACATGGATAGAATTATCATTGTAATGGCAAGGAACTGCATCGTGTTTGCTGCTGGACTAGGAACCAACCCAACAGCAGTTTCTGTTACGATCGAAAAGCTGTAATTATTCCTAACAGATGGAAAAAGATTCAACTACTTACCCTAAAAATGATTATAACGATATGCAGATTCCACCGTTGTACGGTGAACTTGAGCTGATCATACTCAAACATGGCTCTGGTACGATTTCGACGTTACCGGCGGTTGTCAGCTTGACACATATAGAAAGATGCTGCTTTTCATAGTTCACTTACAGATTCTTTTTAGCCCCTAAAACCTTTCACGAAAATATACTGGTTTACTGTTACTGCACAAACTACCAGCACTGTTTTACCGCATAAACAATTCATTGTACCATCATAAATTACTGTAGTGTTTAGCTTGCATCAAACAGACATGATTTATTAAAAAAAAAAGAAAAAAGGCAAAAGCATTGATTAAAGATTCTTCATGGTTGAGGCATGTCCTATGCCCTTCCCTCATGTAGTACTACTTCCACATGCACACAGTGGTCCAAATCATTTCATACAAGTAAACTGCTTCAAAAATATGTAGGACACGCAAAGATGCCATTTAGGGTGCTTTTAGATATTGAAAAATGATGAAAAGGCTCACAATATGTATTCATTATATAAAAAAATTCAAATATTTTATTAAAAGAAATTTTATCTATTTTAATAATTTTTTACTTGAAATTAATCTCGGATTATAAATAAAAAGATACTCTTGGTTTATTAAAAAAAAAAAAAAGTGAAATTGAGAAATATTTAAGAAAAATAATTGAAATGAAAAAGGTGCTTCTTATTTTAAAATTTATTTATTTTCTTTGCTGAACAAGCATCAAATGATTTATATATGACATATTTAAATCATTGACTTTGGTGTACCGAGAAAATCATTGGTTTTGTGCATTTCGATTTAATCATATATTCCTTTGTATATATATATATATATATATATATATATTTTATCAAATGAACACTTAGATAAACACATACAGAAATGATATATTGGGCTATCATCATTTTGGATTGTGATAATTTAATTACACCTTTTTATGCCCGATCCATAATCGATTTTAAGTTAACGCTAATGCTAATAATGATCTAACTCATGCGCAAATATTATAATATATGAAACATACAAGTGACTCGAGAGAATACATATTTTTAATAAGTTTTTTTATTATTATTTGTAGGTAAATAAATTATAATTGAGGAGATTCATATGATATGAGCGGATATCAAAACCAAAACGGTTAATATATTAAAAATTATTGCATATAAATAATCCTGTATTAGTTTACCAAACTAATTTTTATTAGAATTTTAAATTTTTTTAAATCATTCAATATCTTCTGTCATGTTAAGGATGATTAATTTGATTCACAACATAAAATCACAAATGCAGTAAAAAATTTCTACAAATTTGATAGTCAATTTTAATTTAAAAAAAAAAATTGAACTTGATGATTAATTTTATCAATATCTTTCCCTTTTTTAGGGAAGTATATCTTTCCCTTTTACTTGCCCCAATTTTAAACAATAAAACGTTAACTGTTTCAGAATTAATTAATGCTTTAATAATAGTTGAACAAACTTATTATACTGATTAATTTGCAATATAATTAAAAAAAAAAAAGTATCATTAGTGGGTCACAAGTCGCCAAGCTTCTATAATAGTCAATGTAGAACTAGATAACTCGACCAAATTCGCCAGCGGATCAATAAACTATAGTCCAAAAAAGTGAACGCTCAAATTTCTTTTTTGCCCAAACAAAATCAACTTGAGACGTAAGAATCCAATGACAAAGAGGGCTGACTTGACCCGACTCATATACCCGCTTCAGGAAGTTCCTAATAACTACAGCATCAGACGTGTAATTGCCGACCGCAGTACTTAACACGCGTGAACCGGGTCGACCGCCACTCAAGCACCCTGTATAGCCACAGAGCCTTCAACACTGAAAAAGCAAAGGGAGGAGCTTCTGTGTATATTTCGCACAGATTCATCAGATCCTTGGCCCCACAGGAAAAAATAAAATAAAATGCTGAGACACCCAAAAGCGAAAAACACATCTTCCGTTCCGCTCCCTCTATAATTCTCTCTTTGCCCTTTCACTTTTCTGAGTACTCTTACCCTTGTCTCTTTCATCTCTATCTAAGAATTCTTAGCTCCATTGCTGAGCTTTTTTCTGCAAAAACAATTACGGTTTCATAAAGAACCCAAGTTGCTTCCTCATCTCTTTGTTAAGGGATCGTTATCTCCCTCCTTTGAATCGTTTTGCATTTTTTTTTATTTCATTGGCGAAAACTATTCTCATTTCATTTCCTCCCTTGATTTACTCATCATTTTCATTTTAGCCATTTTTTTTTTAAAAAAAAAAAAATTCTCCTTCAGATTTTGTCATGCACCGTGCGGTATTTCACATTCACGTGAGTGGCTGGCTTAAAAAGCTCGAAACAATGGAAGTTAACATAGAGTGAGTTGTTCTTATTGCCGGAAAACAGTGAACTCAGCTCTCGTGAGTAGTTGTTTTAACTTATCTATTCTCACAATACGGGAAGTGTAAAACTTGAAAGCGTTACTCTTTCACCTAGTGCTGCATTTTCTCAGTAATCAAACAGACATTCTGGTTGTCAGATTGTTTCATTAAAGCCTCTAAATGTATCTATACTGATTTTCGGCTTTTGATTTTTTTGCTTACAGGGAAAACAACCGGATCTAAAGGCTTTCAAGAAAAATATCGGTTTTCTCCGACGCTTATTGGGTTAAGTTACAGTCTTTGAGCCTCCGAACGCTTCTTAAAATCAGAGATCTAGGTTGGCCGTCCAGCATTTCTGGTTTCTCTAGCTTTATCTTTAGTTAGTCGCGATCTTCGAGTTTCACGTACTGTTTGTTCTTATCCATGTCCTTTTGTTGGTGTGTTTTAAATTTTCCCGAATATTTAGGTCACTTGGTTTGCTACCCTGTAACGGCTATTTCACTTTGTTTTCCTGTTTTCTACGCTTCTTGGATTTATTCAAACTCTATTCTTAAGTTTGTGACATTCTGTTGTTGCATTCCAGGTTCAATTATTTCGAATTGGTGTCTCTTCTTTGAACCCAGAAGATGCAGAGGCCTCCGCCGGAAGAATTTCTGTTGAAGGAGACCAATCCCCATCTTGGAGGGGGGAAGGTCTCTGGTGACAAACTAACGAGCACTTATGACCTCGTTGAGCAAATGCAATACCTCTATGTAAGGGTTGTTAAAGCTAAGGACTTGCCTGGGAAGGATGTCTCTGGAAGTCTTGACCCTTATGTTGAGGTCAAGCTTGGAAACTACAAAGGCACAACCCGGCACTTTGAGAAGAAGAGTAATCCTGAATGGAACCAGGTATTTGCATTCTCAAAGGATCGGATTCAAGCTTCAGTGCTAGAGGTTACTGTGAAGGATAAGGATGTTGTGAAGGATGACTTCGTTGGTCGTGTGTTGTTTGATCTGAATGATATCCCTAAGCGGGTTCCGCCTGATAGCCCTTTGGCACCCCAGTGGTATAGACTGGAGGATAGAAAGGGTGATAAGGCGAAGGGAGAACTCATGCTGGCTGTTTGGATGGGTACACAAGCTGATGAAGCATTCCCTGAAGCCTGGCACTCAGATGCAGCAACAGTTAGCGGAACTGATGCTCTTGCCAACATAAGATCAAAAGTGTATCTATCTCCTAAGCTTTGGTATTTGAGGGTTAATGTAATAGAGGCACAAGACCTGCTACCGACTGATAAGGGTAGATACCCAGAAGTTTTTGTTAAGGCTATACTGGGAAATCAGGCTTTGAGGACTAGAATCTCTCAGAGCAGGACTATCAATCCAATGTGGAACGAGGATTTGATGTTTGTAGCAGCAGAACCGTTTGAGGAGCCCCTGATTTTGAGTGTAGAGGACAGAGTTGCACCCAACAAAGATGAAGTATTGGGGAGATGTGCAATTCCTTTACAGTATGTGGATAGGCGATTAGATCACAAACCTGTGAACACTAGGTGGTTCAATCTTGAGAGGCATATTATAGTAGAAGGGGAAAAGAAGAAAGAAACCAAGTTTGCAAGCCGGATCCATATGAGGATATGTCTAGAAGGTGGTTATCACGTTTTGGATGAATCAACTCACTACAGCAGTGATCTTCGACCAACAGCAAAACAGCTGTGGAAGTCCAGTATTGGAGTTTTAGAATTGGGGATACTGAATGCTCAGGGGTTGATGCCAATGAAAACAAAAGATGGGCGAGGAACAACAGATGCTTATTGTGTAGCAAAATATGGGCAGAAGTGGGTACGGACAAGGACAATTATTGATAGCTTTACACCCAAGTGGAATGAGCAATATACTTGGGAGGTTTTTGATCCTTGCACTGTCATAACAATTGGTGTATTTGATAATTGCCATTTGCATGGTGGCGATAAGGCTGGAGGAGCAAGAGATTCAAGGATTGGTAAGGTACGGATTCGTCTTTCCACTCTTGAGACTGATCGTGTCTATACACATTCTTATCCACTTTTAGTTCTTCATCCCAATGGAGTGAAAAAAATGGGTGAAATTCACTTAGCTGTGAGGTTCACTTGTTCTTCTTTACTTAATATGATGCACATTTACTCTCAACCCTTGTTGCCAAAGATGCATTATATTCATCCGTTGACTGTTAGTCAACTTGACAGTTTGAGACATCAAGCTACTCTGATTGTTTCCATGAGGCTGAGTCGTGCTGAACCACCATTGAGGAAGGAGGTGGTGGAATACATGCTGGATGTGGGCTCCCACATGTGGAGTATGAGGAGAAGCAAAGCTAACTTCTTCAGGATTATGGGAGTTTTGAGTGGATTAATTGCTGTTGGGAAATGGTTTGATCAGATTTGCAATTGGAAAAATCCCATCACCACAGTTCTGATTCATATCTTATTCATAATATTAGTCATGTACCCAGAGCTTATCCTACCTACAATTTTCCTTTACCTTTTCCTGATTGGAGTTTGGTACTATAGATGGAGGCCAAGGCATCCTCCTCACATGGACACTCGTCTCTCTCTTGCGGATTCTGCACATCCTGATGAACTGGATGAAGAATTTGACACATTCCCTACCTCTCGACCTTCTGACATTGTGAGGATGAGGTATGATCGGCTTAGGAGTATTGCTGGGAGGATACAGACTGTGGTTGGTGACTTCTCTACTCAAGGGGAGAGGCTGCAATCTCTGCTCAGCTGGCGAGACCGCAGAGCCACTGCCCTCTTTGTAATTTTCTGTCTGGTTGCTGCCATTGTGCTGTATGTCACTCCATTCCAAGTTGTGGCTCTCCTCACTGGATTTTATGTGCTCAGACATCCAAGGTTCCGTCATAAACTTCCTTCAGTGCCGCTGAATTTCTTCAGGAGGCTGCCTGCAAGGACAGACTGCATGCTGTGAGCGAACCCAGTTTCATTTGCAGTTCATCTATGATTGGTATGCCTATTTACCTTTCATGTAACTCAAGGAAGGAGCAGAAACAAACGGAGCTTGTTTTACTTTTAGTGTTCAGCACCAGATTTTTGATTATGGTTTCATGTATGACCTTCTCCCGAAGGCAGGCAGTCCGTTATGTGATAGGATTTTCTGTTTTGAACTTCATGCTAGTCCTTGTTCATTTGTAATTTCGTAGGTTGCGAGTTGAAATTAACTTGTGTTGAATCACCTTCTGTTTTAGTTACCTATTAATTTTTCCAATGGGGCATTTCACTTCATCATCTCAACTCTGAACCCTTAATGGCAATGGCTTCTGTTTTCATTTAGTGTCATCAACGTGCAACCAGTATATTTGTTTTGTCATTCTTCCATTGTTAGGCGAAAATAGCTCAAAGTTGCTGATTGATTCAGTTATTTAATTCAGATAAACAACCTACTCATTTCTGGTAGGTATACACATATCAACTACTGTATAGTTTATTTGGTATTGGCTTGATCTGCATGTTTCCCTTCATTTTCTATTTCCCGTTGTCTTTATCTTGATCATAAAGTTCGTAACTCTATTTAAAATATGCACCTTCTGGGTTTGTGTGACATAAGTTAGATGAATACACGTGGTAATCGTCGTCTCTGAACAGTAGCACTAAAATAAAGTCGCTGGCTTGGCCATCTTCCGCCTATCTACCTAATTTTTTTCCCAAGCTGTGGAGATTCAAGTAGTGGGACAGACAGAGATCGCCTATGCAATAATTGGGTTTCTGATATCATATAATAAATTTGGTATTCCCCCTTGACAGAGGTCGCCTAACCCATGTGCATACTGCATGGAGTGCTAGTCTGTTCGGACGAAAGAGGTTCCAATAAAGTGCCGTCAATGGCGGAGACTGTCTGGTATTTTTTACTGCTAGGACCAAATTTAAGGAGCTAAGGTAAATAAAAAGAATGGTCGAGTGGTTATTGGAATTCTAGGGTCGGTTCTTTCTTCTGTATAAGTGGGGACCTATCTTCCTCTTCCTCTCTGCTTTTTTAAGCTTTACAGCATGTTGGGTACTTTGTTTCCCCGGTGTTTTTCTGTTTTTAGTGCACTGTACTATTGACAAAAATCTTGTTCTTGTTTCCAACATACAAAAAGAAAATAAATAACCTTTCTTCTTCTTGTTGTAGACTCCTAGTTAAACATCCTTTCTCTGCTTCTGGTGGAATGGAATGGAACGTAGAAGGATAAGGACAGACGATAGTTTACTCTTGTGGGGCTGCTTCCAATTGCCATCGTAATTCTCTGGAATTTTCCGACTAATTTATCCTTTTGAACTTTCTTAGTGGTGAAGGAAATCCTCACTTAATACGGAAGACGACGACCCAACTTTTTTCCCTCCTTTTTTTGCTGCAATTTTTTGTTTGAACGACTTTAATTTTCTTGTATTGACATTGGAATTAGATGATGAAATCACATCTTTGAGTTTTGTTTTTACTTTATTTTTAAGAATGATGCAATTCAGTTGGTACATGGGTGTTTAAAAGGTCAATTTCGTTTTTATAAAATATTTTTATTTATATCTGTAAATATTTTTTATTTGTTTTTTTTTTTTTTTAAGAAAAAGTTAAATATAGTATAAACATTTTGTTGGTACGCACAAGGTATTCAAAAGATAGTCAAAAGACTAATCTCTTTTTGAAGAGATTTCCAAGGTAAGAGATGATTTAAATGAGTCCATCTCTCATTGGCCCGTTTCTTCTTCGAAAGCAATGTTTTTTTTTTTTTTTTCAAAGATAGAACTTCATTGAATGAAATAAGAGAGACCTTACAAAACTTAATCAGGACTCTCACAATACAAAGAAATTTAACAGGATCTCCCAAAAGAATTGCCTAATAATTAAAGCCAAAGACTACTCTTATACAGGACATTAGTCTACAAAAAGATTAGTAATGTTTACACAAAAGCCATAAACTCTGAGTGGTCTTGCTTTGCTTTGTTGGCTACTTCCTTACTAGTCCAGCTAATGTCATTGAAGATTAGATCATTTCTCCTTTTCCAAATTCTCCAAAGGGTAAAAAGAGCCAAAGAAATAAGATTCCTGTTATTAGTCTCCCTCTTGAGTAGGTCCCAAACCAACAACTACCATTCTCAAAAGGATGTAGCATTGAAATATGTTGGTCTAAGACTTAGCTTTGATATGAACCATACCTCTTGTGCTTTAGGGCAAAGTGTAGCCATATGGAGGGTAGACTCATCATCTACTCTGCAAGATTTGCAACAACTATCCTCCAGGTTTAGGCGATGAGCAATAGCTACCCTTGTTGGTAAAGCATCATGCAGGGCTCTCCACAGAAATATTTTGATCTTACTTGGGGCTAGTATTTTCCACACTCCCTTCCACATCTTGGAATAAACATTAGAAGGGTCTGGATAATTGGGTAAAACATTCTTCATAGCTTCCTTATACCCCACTGCCACCATGTATCTTGTGGAGTTGGAAGCATGCCAAATAACTAAATCTTCTCTCTCACTAACAACAATGTCCAGAATAGTTTGGGCATCTTCTTCAGTCATTACATTTCTTACAGCTCTTTCGTTCCAAGTATGCTGCTGTGTACGAAGTTGAGCTACCCAAATCCATTCCCTATCTCTTTCCTCTCTAAGCCGAGGAAGGAAGGGGTAAGATGTTGGCAACCATGGATGATGAAATAGTCTGAGGCTTGTAGTCTTCCCTACCCTCCATCTCCTCTGTCGCTCTATTAATTTTTTCCCCTCTTGAAAGCTTCTCCAAGCCCAGGACACATTTCCTTTGGGGTTGGCTTGCATGAAATTAGAGTAGGGAAAATATTTCCCTTTGAACAGTTTGAAGAAAAGTGAATGTTCTCCATTGGCTAGCCTCCAACTGTTTTTAGCTAATAAGGCCATGTTGAATGCATTTAAATCTTTAAAACCAAGCCCTCCTTCTTCCTTATTCCTACACATGGTTCCCCAATCTACCCAATGGATTTTCCTTGTGCTTTCTTGGTTGTTCCACCAAAAGTACCTTACCATTTTCCCCAATTCCCAACAGAGCCCCTCCGGTAGTTCAAAATAACCCATAGTGTACACTGGGAGAGCAGAAATCACAGCTTTAATAAGTACCTCTTTACCTCCATATGATAGAAGATTGTGCTTCTAACTATTAAGCCTCTTCATAACTCTATCCTTTATAAAGGCAAAGGTTTGCTTTTTAGATCTATTAACTGTTGATGGTAGGCCTAGATACTTGTCTTGTCCTCCAGTATGACGAATGCCCAACTGTGCTGCAATATGTTCTCTAACCTCATGAGGGGTATTGGCACTAAAGAAAAGCGAGGATTTTTGGAGGTTAATTTTCAGCCCACTAATCTGCTCATAGTCTTTAAGAATGTTCAAGATGGATTGTGCTTCATCATCTTCAGCTTTAGTGAACAATAAGGAGTCATCTGCAAATAGTAGATGGTTGATTGACGGGCTTCTTCTACTAATTTTCACTCCTGAAACTGAACCATCCCTTCCTGCATTGCTCAGAAAAAAAGATAATCCTTCTGCACACATTAAGAAAAGATAAGGAGAGAGAGGGTCCCCTTGACGGAGCCCTCTATTAGGTTTGAAATACCCAAATGACTCACCATTACAATGACAGAGAAGGTAGTAGTTGATTGCATTCCATCACCCAACCAATCTATTTGTTATTGAATCCCATTTTTTCCATCATGAATTTAAGGAACTCTCATTCCATCCTATCATAAGCTTTTGACATATCCATTTTTGCAGCCATGAAATATTCCTTTCCAGCTTTCTTGGTCTTTAAAAAATGCATGAGTTCATGACCAATGAGGATATTATCCAATATAAGCCTCCCCTTAACAAATGCGCTTTGGTTCTTGCTAATAATCCTTGGCATCACCTTTTGTAGTCTGCCTGCTAGAATCTTAGATATTATCTTATAAAACACTGAGCATAGACTAATAGGCCTCATGTCATTAACACTTCTGCATTCATCCAGTTTTGGCATTAGTACTAACTGTGTATGATTTATGCTCCTTAGCATCTTGCTCAAGTGAAAAAAGCTCTTGACAGCCCTGCACACATCCATCCCAACTATGTCCCAATAGGCTATTTAAAATGTCCCTGTGAAGCCATCACTGCCAGGCGCTCCTTCAAGATTGATGGAAAATACTGCCCTTTTAATTTCCTCATTAGACACCTCCTTCATCAGGCGATAGTTGATTGTAGAGCTCAACTTCCTTGGCAAGTTTCCAAGAATATCACCCATTGGCCTTAGCTCTTCAGAAGTGAAAAGTTTTTGGTAGAAATTGATAGCCTCTTGTGCTATTCCTTCCAAATTGTCCACCCACTCCCCATTAGCATTTTGAATTTTGGATATCCTGTTCCTTCTCCTCCTTTGGGTAGTTTGCATATGAAAAAATTTAGTGTTTCTATCACCAAATTTTAACCATTTAATTCTGGACTTTTGCTGCCAATACTTCTCTTCCTGGACAATCTCAGTAGTGAGCTCTTTCTCCTTTTCTCTAACCTGCTCCCAATTTGTATCCCCCTCTTTCATTTTTAAGCTTTCTATTTCTCCCTTCAAGCGATTTATATTTGTTGCTGCATTATATTGCTTTTCCTTCCTCCATTGAACTAATTTGTGTCTACATCTTTTCAGTTTGGAATGAACCCTGTAAGCAAAGGATCCTTAGTCTGTTTCCTCCCAAGATTCTCTAATCAGCTTCCTTAATTCAGTGTTTTCTACCCACATTGCATCAAAGCAAAACCTCTTTTTTGCTTTCTGGTTGTTTGGAGTTGAGTCTAGTAAAATTGAAAGATGATCTGAACCTTGCCCATTCAGATGTGACACTAGGCCATTAGGGAAGGCTGCTTGCCATTCTAGATTAGCAATGACTCTGTCTAGTCTCTCACAAATACCCCCTCCATTCCTCCATTTGTTGCTCCATGTGTATTTGTAACCACTCAAGCCCAAATCAGCCAGTTGGTTTGAGAAAATAAAATCTCTGAAATCCTGCATATTTGCTTCTTCTACCTCTATGCCCCCTTTCTTTTCATGATTATAGAGAATAGTATTAAAGTCCCCTCCTATCACTATCCTGCCTCTCATGGTATCGATGACTCCTTCCAACCTTTGGAATTGTGATCTTCTATTATTTGCATCAGTGCTAGCATAGATACCGATGAAGTGGAAAAAATAACCATCAACAACATCATTAATAGTGCATGAAATGAAGAAGGAATCACATACCATATCAGAAATTGAGATGTTTTCCTTCCAGGCCAAAGCTAGCCCACCTGCTCTTCCAATTGGTTCTACCATTTCAGTATTTAAAAATCTACACTTCTTTAGCCACCCCTTGACTTTCCCATTCTCATTTTTGGTTTCTGACAAAAACATCACCTCTGGGGAATGGGATCTACATATCCCTTTTAAGTTGTGGACTGTCAGGGGATTCCCCATACCCTGACAGTTCCAAAAGAGCAGCTTCATTGATGATTTGGGTCCCATTTAAGGCTGGATCCACCACCTCTATAGAGTTAGTACAATTCTCCATTAAACATGCCATTTTCACTTGATGTTCTCCCTCTCCTGTTATTCTCCTCTTCATATTTCCTTACTCTTTTATTTCATTTTCCACTACATCTGGCTGATTTCCAGAGTTTTCGCTAGTCATTGGTTTTCTTGCCATCTTTTTCTATTTCCCTTTTTTCACCTTAGTATTTTTATTCTCACCACCTATTTCATGTTGTCCTCTCTGTGTCTGCTATTCCCTGTGCTTCATGGTCTTTCCCTTCCCACCTTTAGTAGTGGCATTGTTTGTTTCTTCACAAGTTATAGACTACCAGGTATTGTCTTCCGATGTTTTCGAGCTGCCCTCCTTATAGCCTTGGTTCTGAGTATTTTCTGGTGAAGTTCTAAGAGCTGCCTTATCATTATCTGAGCTATTTCCATCAATCTCTTCCACCCCATTTCCTTCTTTATCTGTAATCTTCTCTTTAGCATTATTGGTCTCACTCTCACTGCTCCTGTTTCATTTCTCCTTGACTGACAGGGAATCTAGTTTCCCAAGAATTAGATTGGCATTTAGTTCTATTGCTTCTGGATTTTGGGCTTTTAATATATGCTTTGCCTTTTCCTCCCCATAAACTCTAACTCCTATTTGGTCCGCTTTCTTAAAATCTGACCAGTCCCCTTCCCCTTTTTTCCCTTCTTCCTCTTCCTGACTAGCCATTGTGCAAAATCTCACATCATGTCCAGTAATTCTGCAATAAGAGCATAGCAATGGTAGTCTTTCAACTTTAAATTCTACCCAGAATTTCTCCTTGTTTGGTCCCATAGCCCATACCCCTTTTCTAAAAGGCTTAGATATATTCACCTCAGCTTTAAATTTGAGTACCCGTCTGCTTCCCTGTGCAAGTGTTTGACAGTGCAAGGGAACACCCCAACATTGGACCCAGAAAGGGGCCATTTCAAAGGAGTTGGGGTCCTGTAGAGTCTCTATTCCACCTCTGAAGTAGCAGCAAGCAATTTCTGAAAAGCCATGGGTGGCCACGTTCAACTTTCTTCATCTCACTTTCATTCTCAAAAAAGAACTGAAATCTATTTCCTTCCAAGTTAATCACTCCCAAACCTGCAGGGTTGCCCCATACGACTTTCATGACATTCTCTAGTGTTCTAGGGTTGATTTCCCTGTTAGCAGTGACCTTCCCTAAGAGACTCTTCAAGCATTCCTCCACTCCCTCCTTGAGATCTTCCTCTTCGAAATTGACTACATCATCTTCTTCTCCTTCGAATGCCATAGCAGTACTTTCTTTTAATTGGTTGTCTTACTCCAGAAAGTGACGAAAATCAGTTTGCCTCCCTCCACGGAATAGAACCTTAAAGGACAAAGAACCTCACGCTACTGCGCGGGATAATTGTCCACTTGCCCCCGAAGACGATGTTGCATGGGACATCCACAAATCTTTTCATAAATATATTGATGGTCTGCTTTCATTCGCCAGAAAAATATAAGCTGCGTTTCATTATCAAAAGATATTGATATATGATGTGCCCATCCCTTTCGCTTTTGGCAAGGCACTGTTTAATTTAAAAAATATATTTATTTCGAGAAGGACAGGCTAAACTAAATTCAAGTCAAAATATAACATTATTACCTACAAGTAATCGTACGTGTCATGGGGGATTTGGGCATACATGCGCGCTGCTATGGTAGCAAGCATTTATATTGGCTACGGAGTTACTCATTCTTTATTTCTTTCTTTTTTGCTTTATTTTATCATCCACTTTTTTTTTTTTTTTACTGCTAATTTTAAGTGTTTGTATCCTGGACAGGTAGATATAGGCATTTTGGGCTTATTTCAGCGAGACCCAATTTTGGGAGATCCATGTAGAAAAGGGAAAGATAGTGGCCTTAAGTTGGATTTGGGTCAGAGTTTGAATTCACTTGGGCAAGGATCAGTTAAGTTTGACCCAGAAAAGCCCAAGCATCATGAGTCATGACTAATAAGTGACTCTAAATACATAATTAACTATTGTAGTTTTTCAATGAAATAATTATTCCAAATTTATATCTCTAATTATAATTATGTTCAATATTAATTAAAAATTTTACCAAAACTATAGACTTTCGTATTTTATTTTTCATACTGTGAAAACCGAAACAAGGAAATTAATTCGTTATTTTGATTTTGATTCCGCTACCTTTGGGGTAGCCAGAGACTAAATTTGTGAAATAAAAGCCGAGTCAAAATAGGGGTTCTCTGCCACTGCTGAGACCACGGACCGAGCTGCCACACTACCAGCTGACCATGTACCACACCCCTGCTTCCTCTGATCACCAACGTATTGATTGCAAAATTATCTCTTTTCTATTTTTTTTTTAAAAAAAAGATTGGAGTTTCTTTGGGAAAAATAAAAAAAAAAATGTAATTTATGAATTATGACTGATATATCCTCGTAGTAGTAGTTGTGGGCAGGAAAAGAGTGAGTCAGAAGGCTAGAAGCCAATAACGAGGTTTATAACTTCAATAGTATAGTCCTCTGAGCAGAACGGGAAAGGAAAAAAAAAAAAAATTGTGGTCAGGCCAACGGAAGATCTTCAAATTCAATTCGATGTGGTTGACAGGTCACAGAAGAAACCGAAAGCTTTGGGAAAAGCCCCCCAACCAGATGAAGATTTACTATATTTGGAAACTGGGAAGGGTGGCTCAATGGCCCCACTTTGGATAATTTCGACTTTTTAATTTATTAAACGTGAATATTTGTAGACCCATATTGGCTTCCTTCCCTCAAATCAAGGATCTAGGCATTGCAAGCCAGTCCAAAAGGGGTTGCCAAATTTGGCAAATTCCTTTTTCCCCATCCCTTCCCCATCCCAAAGGGTATATTAAATACTTGAAGATGATCCATTTGCTTTGATCAATTGCTCGATTGGCTAATGCTACGACTAAAGAGTAACAACAGCTAATCAAATTTCGTACAAAACAAAATCACATATCATTAAATGAATCACTGCCTAAATTCCTTTCTTCCATTCCATAGTTCCATCACTTGGAAGCAAGTCAAGGAGAGGAATAACCATTTATATCCTTGGCTTTAATGATCTAAGTCGTTTAGCATAACAAAATTTGCCTTATTATGGTAAAAATAGATAAGGCCCCAAACATGCATGGGGATTTAGTTGTGGCCAGCATTGAAATGAGATTGCTCTTGTACTTTTTCCCTTGTTGCTTTTTCCCACATGAAACCCTTAGCGAATTACCTTTCTGGAGGCATGGACTTGTTTTTCTTTTCTTTTTTTTTTTGGACACTTGTAATAATCAAGCCAGCATTTTAGATGAAATTCAAATATAATAACACCATTATTGGATTGATAATAGACTACTTCTTGTAGTGGTGCAGAATAAGAATCCATGTACTTATTGTATAGTGCTGCCTAATCTAATGACATTGGAAGTTGATATTATAACATGACTTATATTTTGGCCTTAAATTATGCGATCATTGACCTTTATATGTATTGAAGTGCACATCACATATTTCCGGCATGGGAGTTTATGCACATCATGCCTCTTCCTCTTCGGGGGAGATTAATTGTTAAATTATCAAATTAATTATTAATTGATTCTTATAGGTACAACCATATGTTATTCTGAAGCATTAGGCCAAAAATAAATCATTATTTAAAAGAACAAAGAGAGGAGAATCTGGTTCTCTCATCGATATATTATTATTGATTAAAAAACCATAACAGTCTTGCTCAACAAAATATTTTCAAATAAATAATTGATTAAAAAAACAGCTTAAAAATTAAAGATAAGAACTACCTTGGTTAAGATAGTGCAGCCACTTCTTAAAACTATTCCGATCAATATATGTTGCAGCAAGTAGATGGTAATCGATAAGGTGTATATATATACAGTTGACCAAAACTACATATATATGTTTTTAAAGTCAACCAACAAGATTAATCCGTGAAGGGTTTGTATCAAGGGGTTGGGCTACTAACTCAAGAATCAAGGTGCTAGTATATTTTTTCAATAAAATGTTTGGATGCAATGAACTTAATCATGATTAAGGGTACCACGTCACAATCACGTCGAGTGTAGAATAAGGCAGTACCATAGAAGAGAAAGTTGTCATAAGATAATGAAGAAGCAAATAATATATAATTGTGAGCGAAGCAACTCAATTTTCAACGTGTAAATTGTATTGCTTTTGCTTGGAAGAATTGAGTTTTCAGTTTACGTAAGTTATATCCTTAATGCATAGAAGTCGAAATCTATATTCAATATAATATATAGCATCCTTTTGAATTTTTTAGAGAGGAGAAAATTAGTATATGTGGTGAACCGTGGGCCCCGACCACGGAGGTGGGACCGTGGGCTCAGCCTCCGGAGGGTCCACAGAAGGTATTGTCCACTCAAAGGGAGTTGGGCGAGGCTGTGCTCAAACCCAGTACCCTGAGGGTTTTGTTCCACATTGTGTGGACGCCTCCTACACCACTTGAAGCGTCCACACAATGTGGAACAAAACCCTCAGGGTACTGGGTTCGAGCACAGCTTCGCCCAACTCCCTTCGAGTGACAATACCTTCTGTGGACCCTCTAGGGGCTAAACCCACGGTCCCACCTCCGCGGTCGGGGCTCACGGTTCACCACATTATACAAATGCAATTTGGGCTGTCCATATAATTTCAATGCTCATAGTAATCAATAGTGTCAACATCCAAGTCTAAAATGTGATCTATGAATATCTCTTACTTACACCTTTTGAAATTTTTTGGAATACAATTATACTCCACACGGTTTGAAATAAGGAGAAAATTAAAATAAAAAAGCAAAAGAAATAGGGGGAAATGACTGCATTAATTATTAATTAATCTTCAAAAATATGATGTCTGAAAGTTTGTTTGTTTTTTATATTTGGGAAAAGCTTTAATTTTTTATGTTGTAAATGTGAGTCTGCTTAATGATTTGGTTCCACGTATCTCGAAACTTTCACTTTTAAGGATATATGTATGAGAGATTGGGTAACCTAATTTTTGTGGAATCAATATAATATATTCCCAGAGAAGAGAAAACGAACTGCTAATAACCTGAAAATGCAATAGAAAACAAGAGGGGAAGGTACCATCCCTGCTCCTTAATTAAACAAACACATGGCGGTTACTTAATAACCAAATGTGTATTGACTTGACTCTGCATAATGTACAAAAAAACACCATGTTGACTAGGGAATTGGAAATTAAGGCAATTAATTAGCATATATGTAATTGTTTATTTATGATTCCCATATTTTTTTCCCAAGAAAAATACTAAATTATCAACAATATGTTCAATACTAAGTAAATAATATATTTTTTGTTAATTTGAGATTTTCATAATTAATTGATTTGGAAGAGAGATATAATTAATTTCCATTAAGCTTCAAGTCATGGAAATTAACCGGGGAGCATTGTTTTGTTTAGCATTTCAATCCCTTTCAAATCATTAAAATATACAGGATTTGCTGATGAAGAAGTTGTTGGAGTCCTTTCTAACTACTTAAATAAACGACCAATTTGAATTTGTTATGAATATAAAATTATTTTACTTTTGGATGTGTTCTTGATATACCTAATCCATTTTACCAATGTTTTTAATTTCTTCTTCATTTAAAAAACATTTATGTTTTGTCACTTTTATGAGGAGGGACTGAGGTGGTGTTTCACAAAATAACAAACTCTATAAATATTCATTACAGCTTACATCCTAATCAAGCAACGACTAATATGTTTATATATATATATATATATATATAATACTCGTATAATACCAACAGATATTAAGTTTAAGAAAAGAGACTAATTTTATGAATTTAAGTTTTAATTATTATTAAAAAATATTTATATTTAATACTTAACTGTATCTTAAATAAAATTAATAGTCATATAATACTAAGAATAACCACGTATGTATATTTACAGAAATAATTCCAAGGAGATTTGGATATTTCTCATAATAGAAGAGAAATGGTCCTTTTTTTTTTCTTGGATATAATGTGATCTTTTAAAATTTACCAACTTAAGAAACTAAGCAATAATTTTCTTTATACTTTTTGCAATAGAATTGTATTCACGGACCTATATAAGTTAGGGTATTAACTTTCCCCCTCCCCCACTTTACAATTTACCACCCCCTCATTAATTTTTTTAAAAAATACCAATTATGCCCTCATCTCCAACTCCTACCATCTTTGAAACCTTAGCCCCTCCTCCCCAATGCCGCTCATCACTCTCTTCTCTTCTCTTCCATTTTCTTGGATTTTGAAGATAAATCTTAACGTATAGGTGTCCATCTAAATATATTTGCTTATGTTTGTTCATCCTTAGAGAAAAAATGGCTTAGTTTGTGGTAGTGGGTTAAACGACTATCTACAGTCGTGTGAAGTGAAAAACGACCATAAATAGCCGTTTGCTTCTTGAAACGGCTATACACAGTCGTTTTTGCCACTTTTAGTGTGCATGGGATGAAAATGGCTTTGTATAACCAAAAAAAAAAAAATGACTCTCTACAGTCGTTTGAAAGGAAAACGGCCATGAAGAGCCGTTTAAAAGAAGGAGGGGAGGTTCCACTTGTTTCAGCCCGCAAAGACAATATGATAAATTCACGAGAAGGGAGGTGGTCAATGTTAAAGTTGAGAAGGGGCAAAGGTAATTCCCTATGAGTTATCAGGATTTCTCATAGTATAAATAATAATTATGACAATATTCAAATGGAAAACAAAAAGGAATAACTATGACAATATATATATACACACACATTTCAATAAACACTCACTCTACTTAAATGTGCAAAAAAATAAAATCCATTCTAGAACAAGGCCATGTGGTTGGTGAAGTAACATGTATAATGGTAATTAACGAAAGAGATGAGACGAGAGGCTTGCTGTTCGCTAGAATATGTCGCAAACGTGCATATACACATAGTAAGCACATTCAGTTTGATATGTGATCTCATCCGTTGAATGGGTGGACTTTCTTATATCACCCTTCTAGACTTGAGTCAATCTTATGTCTATCATATACTATATGATACCAAATCTAACATAAAGTCATACGGAATGACGGATAAGAAAAAAGGAAATTTAGTAAAGAAAAAATGGCAAAAAAAAAAGAGAGAAAGATAGGTAGAAAACAAAAACAGATAAAGTTGCTAATTAAGACAGTATTATAAATAATCTTCAGTGATTAATTTTTATTAATCAAGTTGCATCACACAATAATGTTTGTTAGTATGTTTATTATATATTTATAAGATAGGTTTAATAATTTTTGCACATCATTCATGGCAAGTAATTTTTAAAAAAAGTCATAACATTTTAAATATATAAATATGATTAAAGCGCGTAATTTATTCAATATATTGATTATGATTTTTATTTTATTAAAAAACGCATATTTTATAATTTTGAAAAGAACAAATCAAATTAATGACTAACCCAAATAATTATTTAATTCTTTTGATTCCATTATTTAATTCCCAAGTATGTTCAATCAACAAACCAAAAAGTGTAGAATATTTTTGGGGGTGCCGTGTGCTGTGCAATTGAATTGTTGAATACTGGGTTTTAAGAGTTGCAAAAATTTATAGTGTGGAAAAGATTGGGTGCAGTGCTGGTGGGCCCAAATAACCTTTTGGTTTTTTCAAGCCGCGAAATCGTAGCCATCGTCGTCAGGCTTCTGTTGGCCCCGCCCACGAGACCAGAAATTTAGACAACCTAATTTTCACACGTGGCTCCCCGCCGACGACTGTACCTACATTGCTTTGTTGACAGCTACTGGAAATTTTAAGATAAATATTTATATATGTGCATTTGATACAATATGCCACATGGTTTAAAATGTATTACGTTCACTTAAATATTAACGACTCAGTGTGACAAAAACAAATAAATAACGACTCAGATTTAAGTGAAAAGTGTTGGATTTGGAGTTGATTTGAACTGAGTTTAAAAAATAGTTCTTGAGACGTAAAAATAAAAGGCAAAAGCTAAATCATAATTTGTTCTTCTTATGAACAATCATCAATTTTTATTTCAATTTGTTTAAAAACATTCTCAATATATTTTAAAAAATAAATATTTTAATTTTTAGATACTTTTATTTTTAAAAATTAATTTAAATACTCAAAATTTATGTAAAATTGTTGTAGTGTTATAAGCGCTTATGACCAATAAAAAAATTCAAACAGTTTCTCAATGTATATTGGATGTCAGCCTCACATGCCAAAATTATAAAGAAAATATGCAATATATAATTATGCTGTCTAATAATGTTTGCTGAGAAAGTCTTTTTGGTTAAATTTTAATTATTAGAGGATTGTATTCAAGCATAGTTAGTACTGAAGAGGGGAGAAAAGCTACCTAATATTAAATGATATTTGTGAAAAATCAAAAGTACTTTTGACATTATTCAATATGTAAAAAAAATTACAGACTTGTAATTATTAGAATATACCAAATAGAACAAATTTTTCATTGGATGAGCCAATTATTGATTAGAGACTAAGCAAAGAAAATAAATATTTATTTATTTTTGTCGAACATATTTCACCAATAGCTCGATGTGTTTATTTTCAGGAAGACTGGTGGCATAGCTACTAAATGCATGTACCTCAATTCTATTCGTGTTTCCTAACACATGAATTTTGTGAGTCAATGCACGTGCGTTCCGGGGGAAATGGTCTTCCATTTCAATGCACGTACTCAAATCCATTTTTGCTCCTAAGAAGACATTTTGCGAAAAGCTCTCTACTCTATTTGCATCATTTAATTAACTTAGCCAAATCACATAAATAGTATCGGTTAAAGATAAAAAGAAATAAATCATTTAACAAGTCAATATTTATATTATTTTTTAGATTTACACTCGTATATTTTCACATTCTTCATGAGAATAGATGTGAGTCCCTTATCAAGAACAATTGTAATGTTTTGAGCTCCTATTAAAAAAAAAAAAAGGCACTCAAAATCTTTGATTTACTTTCTTTTCTTTTCTTTTTTTAATTTAGTTTAGCTTAATTTGGGATGCTCCCTAATCAAACTATTATTAGATTTAATAATCAATTTATATGTTAAAAATTGTAAATGGTCCTGTCCCGTGCAACATATTGTCTTATTCAATAACAACGTTCGAGAGTGTTCGGAGCAATTAAAAAAACTCTTAGCGTAAGAATTTCATTAAGTTTTGACTTTTTTTGGTGTTGTATATTTTTTATTAGGTGAGAAATTGAAATAGAATAATAATAAAAAAAAAAAACTAATAAAGCTTTGATTAGCCAAGAACGATACTTGACGGCCTTCACATATATTGCAAATGATCGCCAGAGTCAATATCCTATTATTCCACAGTTTTTTTTTTTTTTGGGGTATTATTCCGTAATTAAACCATCTATTATATTAGCCTAATATGTCTTGAAATTGTGTTAAAAGACTTTTAAGGTACTAGTCCAATGTGTAAGGTTTTCTTTTTTAATCTCCCTAAAGTCAATTGCTGTATCCAAGTGTGAAACAAAGTTAAAATAGAAGTACTACTTCAACCGTCCATCATGAGAATTCTAAAATTACGTATGGAAGTTACTTTGATATATATGACAGTACTTATTCTTTGTAAATTGTTCACACTCTTCAACAGATATATACTTTAATTATAAGACTGAAATTACAATAAATTAATTTAATTAGAAGACTTTTATTTAATATCTCTTGGAAATCATAAAGAGCGAATTTATATTACCTCTCCAAGTTGATAAAGGGATTGATTTCTAACTAATAAATTCCGGTGGAAAGATTTATTAATTGTATGATCTGGTAGTAATTAATATCGTCGCTTTATTTATTCGAAGGAGAGAGGAATTTTTTTTAAAGAAGGAAAAAGAGAGTATGAAAACAAAAATGGCTAAGTAATGATCCAATAGACAAAGCCGCCCGGGGGATCTACGTGTAAATTTGCATGAAAATATCAATAGTAAAAGTTGAACAAAAAGGTAGACTTTTTGGTCATTTCACCAATAGAATAAGAAGGTTAGACAAGGAAGCCAGGGTGGTGGTGGTTTCCCATTCCTCGTAGCCTCAAGTGGTTTTATTCTAATAAAAACGAAGTCAGTTTCTCTGCTGCTCTAGTCTTCTCTGGTTTTTCCGTAGAGAGAGAAGAGTTGTGAATACAAAGGATATCTTCAGAACCGCTTTATCTGAAAAATCTTAGTTCGCAGAACTCAGAGAGAGAGAGAAAGCTCTAAAGAAAAAAGAAGCTTTGTCTTTTATGTCTTTTGCATTCAATTCAATTCAATTCCTCCCCCTTCACCCTCTTTAGCTGTTCGATCATAACCGACTCTCTCTCTCTCTCTTCTCTCTCTACGAGCGTGGACCGAGGAAAATGATTTTAAGCGAAACTGATAGAAGGCGGTTTCGCTATTAATGGGGTTCTCGAGAGCTATCTGGGAAGAACAATTAGAAGAAGAGCGAGAGACAAAGTTTCTGGTGTCCTCTTTCATGGCTTCCACTGTTAAGAGCTCCAACCAAACAAATACTCAGCTGGAACCAACCCCAATAGCATCTCATCGCCATCATCATCTTCTTCAACAACAACAACAGCAGCAGCAGCATCACATACAAGAGCACCAAATTTCTTTTGGAATGATGCAATCATCTTCGTCATCTTCCTTGCCCGGACACTACCTGTGAGTGATCGAACTGATTTTTTCTCAGTCATTGTACTTAATTTAACTTTTTTTTATTATTTTGATTTTTTTTTTTTTGTGGTGCTCATTTTCATGGTAGAAGCAAGGATTCTGGAGCTTATGAATTAGGAGAACTGGATCAAGCTCTCTTTCTTTATCTGGATGGACAAACAGCAGACCCTTCCAAATTTCAAGACCAACGACGTACGCAAGCACTCTTTCTCACTCTCGCATATAGAAAACTCTTGCTTCGATTCGAATTAACCCCTTTGATCTCCGGTAAATTCAAAAAGTTGAGAATATTTCACTTTCGATCGCGGTTTCTTCTCGTTTCCGTTTGGGAGATTCTATGAGAAGATGGGTTGTTCGGACTCGGGGTCATAGGAAAATCATGTTCGGCTGATTCATGTCTGCAGCCTAGTACTTTCTTTGACCGGATCCTTGCAGCACAAATCTTTTCTTTTCCTTTCTTTTTCAAAAAAAAAAAAAATAGAAAAGACTTTTCCTTCGAATTTCTCGAAAAAAAGAAAAAAGAAAAAATGGTTAATTTCTCTTTTTCTCTCTCTGTTTGGGATTTTTTTGTTGTTCGGGGCTAGCTGTAGGTGAGACCATGACATGTAACAAACCGGGTGTCATGATTTCCTTGCAAATTCCACATGTACTGTAAAAGAGTACGAATAGAATAGGGTATGGGTATGGGCTTCTCTTCTCTGCCTTTACTTTCCTACTTCTCTCCCTTTTTCTGTTTGGATGACAGACCTACAAAATGCATGAGGATCATTCACGCTCACACCTATCTCGCCTTGTCTCTATAGTTCTTTACTTGGCTCCTCTCTGCAATCATTCTGTCTCTAGAAAAAAATCGACCTCTCCCTTTCGCATCTCTCTCTTGTATAATTAATTGAATTGATGTTGCTGAATTTTGGGCATGTGTTTGTCTCGGCAGATAACTCATCATCGTCAGGAATGAGGCCTCCGACACTCAACATTTTCCCATCTCAGCCTATGCACGTAGAGCCACCATCATCCAAGGTAATAATAATAATTAAATCCCCACTGTCAATTTAATCATTGCGTAATTATTAATTAATAATACCTTTATCGTGGGTTTGTTTGTATAGGCTAGCATGGAGTTAGTTTCGCCACAAAGCAGTGGTTCCAAGAGACCATCAGAACCATCGGCCAACCAGCGGAATGAAGCCGCCTCTGCGCCTGAACCGGCCAAATCTGTCAAGGTATAATATTTATAAATGAATAGAGAATAAGAACCAGAGTTTGGTAGCATGCATGTATGGCATCTGTTAATCTGAGATTCTAAGCTTAAGTTTTCTTTATATTTATCATTTTTCTCTAACCAATCACTCACGATGTGCACTTGCCATACTATAGCAGCGAGAGAGCAAGCGCAAGGGTCCAACGTCAAGTTCAGAACAGGAAGGACCAAAAACACCTGACCCGAAGGTCTGGCTAGTTCTCTCTCTTTTTTTTCGTCTCCTCCTGCTCTCTTTTTTTTTTCTAGAAAAAAAAAAAAGTTTCTTTTATTTTCCGTAACAAAGTCGAAGAAGTGCTTGCTTTAACCATTTCAACAATTTTATGCGCAGACACTGAGAAGACTTGCTCAGAATAGAGAGGCAGCTAGGAAAAGCAGGCTTAGGAAAAAGGTAGATCCCCAGAAAATTGTATTTGAATTTTATCTCCTTGTGTTCCGCACATTTTAGGCAAAAACTTTCCAAAGTTGCTTATTTATGAGGTACGTGCCCATTTCTTGTTCTTGTTTCAGGCGTATGTTCAACAGCTAGAGTCAAGTAGGATTAGGCTTAATCAGCTGGAACAAGAGCTACAGCGTACTAGAGCTCAAGTAAGGAATTAGCTAGGAACCTGTTAACTTGCGCAACAACTTTACTCAATGCTATAAATGTACATCGCACAGATAAAGTTGAAAGTTCAAACACTATAAACACTTAATGCAAGTAATGGGTGTTCGTTCTATTTTAGGGCGTATTTTTTGGAGGTGGTGCACTAACGGGAGGAGAGCAAGGCCTTCCTGTCGCCATGAGCAGCATTACCCCAGGTCTTTCCCATCATAGATAAACTTCCATATTTACCCCTAATTTATTCTCTATGAACATGATAATATGATTTTCACACTTATATATGGTTGTACGTTTATTTTTCAGAAGCTGCTATGTTCGACGTTGAATATGCAAGGTGGCTAGAGGAGCACCATCGTCTGGTGTGCGAGCTAAGAGCCGCAGTTCAAGAGCATCTACCTGAGAATGAGCTTAGGCTATTTGTTGACAACTGCTTGGCACATTATGACCAAGTAATGAATCTCAAGGGCATTGTGGCCAAAACCGACGTATTCCACCTTGTTTCTGGCATGTGGAAGACTCCAGCTGAACGTTGCTTCATGTGGATCGGTGGATTCAGGCCATCGGAACTCATTAAGGTACAAATTCTAACCCAACCTTAAAAGCTGTTTTCAGGGCCTCATACAACATTATGTGACAACAACACGACAAAAATACAACCTAGAAAATGCTAACATGGTATTCTATTTTAAGGAAGAGAACTTGTTAGGTTTGCAATGTGTCATGCTTCTTTTTCTTTTCCTTCTTTCAAATTCCTCTTTTTCATACGATTTATAGATTACTTGCATGGAGAGGTTGACGTAAATACCATAACTGGGTTTAATTTGTCAGTGGGGCCGCCATTAAAATTATGAGGGTAATGAATTTAATGTCATCAATGAATGACCAAAGGTATGGTCAAGGTTAATTTCCTCTAATGGGTAGGGTTAGGCTTGATTCCCATAAAGCCATACCTTTCACTTCAATTTCTGGCCTTGGAACCAGAAATTAAGAGACCAAAGCGAAAGAGAGATGCACGGATCTCCTTCCCTCGTTGTCTTGTTTCTCTCCCTGTTGTCGACGTAAATAAAGCTTTCTCGTCTCCATACCCATATCTTACTTTGGACTGTAGCTAATCAATTAAAACGTTTAATGCCAGCAAATTAAGTGATATTTACACTTTCAAGTTTCAAACATGAAATTAAATAAATAAATAAAAACCACGATCCTAATTATTCCCAAGTCATGTACTATGCATACATTCATTTTGGGTTGAAAAATATTCATTTTATGTGTGTTTTAGATTATTATAAGTCAAATCGAGCCTCTGACAGAGCAACAAATACTGGCTATATGTGGGTTGCAACAATCTACACAAGAGGCAGAAGATGCTCTCTCTCAAGGGCTCGAGGCTCTGAACCAATCTCTTTCGGAAACAATAACATCAGACTCTTTGAGCTGTCCTCCTAATATGGCTAACTACATGGGACAAATGGCCGTGGCCATCAACAAGCTCTCTACAATCGAAGGTTTCGTGAGACAGGTAACACATATACATGATTCCCTATATTGACTTTATATGCTTTATAGTAATTTATAAATGGTCGCGTATTATAAATTGAGTTCATGAATACATGTTGAGTTTGGTAGGGAGTTAGCTAGAGGGGTTTGGGGCCGTTTGATCAGGTTGAGTTTTGTGGTCCCTCGATGATCAAGGTTCCATGCCCTTAATTTTCTTGTGGGGTCAGGTAGGAATTACAAGAATCTGTTCCCCTTTGGGTAGGGAAACCTACCCAACCCATGAACCACTCCTTGCTTGCATGTCTCAATCTTCATGCGGTAGCGCTGGTGGTTACATGGAATCTATAAGCGTATATTATAAATATCTTACTCTTATTATATGTTGGGGAGCTATATTTCTTGCAAATGACTCATTTCGGGTCATCAGTTTGGTACACGAACTTGGATTCAATATATTAGGGCATGCCGGCTCAGAAAATAAAAGTAGAGGTACACATAAATAGTAATTAAAAAAAAAACCTAATGACCATCCATAAATGAGAAAAAGCTTCCCAGATTTAATTAGTTCTCATTAGGGTTAATTATTAGGAAATAGTAAGATTGAAGTTAGGTTTTATAATTCCTAAATTTTTCAATAGAGGATAATTGAATGATGAAAATGATTAGATAAAAGCCTACAACTTGGACCATATACATAAACTTTGGACAGTAATAGTGAGAAGTGGATCGATAATGTTTAAAAAGAGCGTAATTCTCGAGTTCATGCTGAGGAGTCGATCACTACATCGTTTACTCCGAAAGGTTACGACTTAGAACAAAGAAAGTTGATAATGTGCACGTGAAAGAACGGCAGATCAGTGGTCCCTCACCATTACCCCTCTTTTGACCATTTCTGGTTTCTTGAAATGCAAACGTATTACTTTGGGCTCAGCAAAGAGAGTAGTAGGAAAAGAAATCAAACTGTGTCTGCTTAGCAGACTCTATAGGTGGAAGGGATTGTTACGACAAACTGAGATGGTCTAGAAGAGTTGTGACAAAAATGGAAGACATAAATATAATTGGATTGGATGCCCGTATAGAAGAAACTTTAACAATAGTGGTGCTTAGGTTTAAGATGGACAAGACAGAATCATGTGATTTCTAGGGTTTGAACCGTGATTCTATCATGTAACGCCAAGTACGTTATTCAAATGGAAAGAATTTGCAACCCCGAAAAACGTTGCATGGACAACACGTGTAGGTCGAATGATATATGTGGCTACTATACGGACCCTTATACGTGTCTAAGGAAGGAGCCATTTTGTGTTATCTAATGGGTACATTTGAATCCAGCTCACAGAAAACCCAACTACCCAAGATTGAAAGTGGCTGTCTTTTAGTAGCTGAAGAAATCAAACAGGAGATTGGTGAGGGACTAGTTATAAGACTGATAATTGTAGTTGTTAATTATTTCAAACTTATTATAATTTTTGTGTAGTTTAAGGAAATTTGATATGACAACTATAGTTTATCTGCAAGTGTGGACGTGTTCTATTCTAAGATATTCCATAAAAGCTAGATCCCGCCTCATATGACTTAGAAGAAATGTTAGCTAGGGTAAAAGAGGAAGAAAATGTGAGAATCAGGATGACTTAGGTTAAGCGGGCTAAATTTCTCTCTCAATTTTGCGGTGATTAGGTTAGTTCACCAACTTTGGTTTATGCCTATGGGTAAATGAATGAGCTTATAAAAGACACAGAACACACACACAAAGCGAGCTGGAAAATTCCAAGACAGATAATTAAAAGTCAACCATTATGATGATGAGGAATAATTAATGAGGACAAGTAAGGTTTTGTAATTTGTTAGCTTACATTGACCAAATTTTACGACTACTAGCCAAAATTTGACCAGAAATTAATTCCCCTTAGTGTTGGACTCGCAAATATGTATCATCTATCAGTATCATTATTAATATTGTTGCCATTTTGGATTCCTAAAACCAGTGTGGTTGAAATTATTGTCATCACGTTGAACAGAAATTGTGGTCATCACGAATGTTCTTGTCAAAAATCTTTCAGTTCTTAACAAAACTAGTTAGGAGTACTTGTTACCACGTTTTCCTTTGGTTGAAAATTTATCTAGTCTAATTAAATAATTCAAGAGTTTGACTGTGGAAATAATTTAGTGACCGAAGCGATGGAGCTAGCTAGGTTGGAAGCCGCATTCCAAATTCAAAGTTATCATGCATGTGCATGAGAAGTTGATGTTCTATTTTGTACATATATTATTTATTTGACTAACAATTATATATATACACATATATAAAATTACAGGCAGACAATCTTCGTCACCAGACCATTCATCGTCTGCATCATATCTTAACGACACGTCAAGCAGCAAGGTGTCTGTTGGCAATTGCCGAATACTTCCATCGTCTGCGAGCACTGAGTTCTCTTTGGTTGGCGCGCCCTCGCCAAGAATAATGACAGCAGAATACTCGTAGTGATCCAAGACAAGACAAGACCCCAGCCAAGAGCGTACGTGCTAGCTATGTTTTAACTTGTTAATTAATTAATTAATCTCTCTCTCTCTCTTGGAAGTTATAAAAATGAAACGTTCTTACTCCTCTCTCTCTCTCTGTGGTACCACCCTTGTCTCTCCCACTAGAGCTAGCTGTGTAGATATATTAGATATATATATATATAGAGAGAGAGAGAGAGACAGATATTATATTATTAATATAGAATTTAATTTCAACAAATAGCATCATTGAGTTGCACTTCTATCTATCTTGTCCCCATTCCCCGGCCAAGCTAGCTTAGTTAATTCTTATCTTCCGTGGGAAATTTTCGAGATTACTTGGCAGCTATTTCTGACTGTTGAGAAGGAGTCAAAGAAGCAGAGAGAAAAAAAAAAAGAAAAGAAAAAGGATATTATGTTGGGAATATATATAGAGAGAGAAAGACAAATATTATATTATTAATATTATGTTGGGAATTTGAAGATATAATCAAATATCAAATTCACAAAAACTATCATACTTGAAATTAGTTTTGAAAAATGAAAGGAATGTGAAAACGTACGATGACTCTTACAGTTTGATCCTCTCTCTATTATCCTAGGGAGAGTAGTCGAAAATAAATTTGAGAGAAACCGTTCTACAAATTAAGAAAACTTTAGTTAACCTGGGACATCATAGAAAATGGATCATACTTTATTGAGTTTCTACGCAGCATTCTCATTACATTAAACTTTTATGCTCACTAAAATTTTATTCTGTATTAAATTACATTTAATTGACTTTAATTAAATAAATAATGCCATCACAAATTGAATTGTTATATGTTTGGTCCATATGTTAAATTCATTCCGAAGTGATGAAAACAACTACTTACTGGTTTGGTTGGTTTAGAATGGGAGTTATGTTGTTGGTACACAAAGAGAGTCTTTTTATAAAAACCTTTACAATTAAATCTTGAAATTTACTCTCACTGCTTCTAAATCCGAGGGCTCTTAAGCTTTCCTAAAAAAAGAAAAGAAAAGAAAATACATAAATTTCTCAATAGCGACTTCTTGGCGCAATTTGTGAACTTCCACAGCTGACCAATCCTTCAATGTCCAAGTTGCCTGAGCCCTTACCCGTAAACTTAGGGCCTGGGCCACAATAATTAGGCCCAACTCATTTTTATCCTTCTAAGATGTAACTGGATCACTTCAATTGCTTTTCCTATCCCTTGGTGGCTGGTTTGGTGCTTTTTCCTGTTGATTTTAGTTAGTTAGTGAGGCAGCCAGCAGAATTGGTCACCTTGAAAAGTAGTATGATCAATAACAATATAGAAATAAGAACAGATGGAGCTTAGCAGCCATCGGTTACCTTTTATCCCAACTAGCATGCAATATTCCACCATGGCAAGGTATCCTCATTCATATAAATTGTATGATCTTCATTTCTCATTCCAATTCTGAAAGAAATGGCTACGAGCAATAATACCCTTAACCTTGCCTTTTTGCTATGCCTCCTACTTCCCTCCCTCTCCAAACATGTGCTTGTGTGGCTCTCCACTTCCGAGCTGCAAGTGAATATCCACGCACGATAGATTCATGTGTTTGACGCCATCTGCATGTTTCGTTTTTCTTAAAAGGGGAGTAGTTTTATTAATCTCCACTGTTTTATTTATTGTCTTTGTGAATTTCGTACGTCCAAGCACGGCCGTGGCCCCATTGAAGAATTGTAAAACCAATGAGATATTAAATTCAACTCTTTAATACTTAAAATTAAAAAATGTGTCATTAAATCAATAGATCATCAACTTTAATTGAGATTAATGACATCACATTTAATTGTTTTATGTGCGGGCATATGTTAAATTCACTCCAACGTAACGAAAACTAATAATTATTGGTTGGTTTATGGCGGGAGGTTAATTTAATGATCTAAAATCCTCGAAGCTCAATAGGGAATTCTTGTAATTACTGTGATGTGTACAACTTTTTTTTTTTTTTTTTTTTTTGGTTTGTTAATTTTATCATAAAAAAATAGAGTTTTGAGAGTGATATAAATATTTTGAAGGTGTAACATAAATTACCCAATAAACTATATATTGCGTTTAATGTTTTATGTTTTGCTAATTTCCTACTACGACCACAGATGTTCAAATTCAATTAGATCCTCTCTCTTACACATTCTCAATTTCAAGTTTTATGTCGTCTAAGCAGAATATAGAAAACTTGCTCAGCCATTACATATGACATATTTGATCCAGAGGACTTATTTAAGGATTAATGATAATGAAATAAAAATCATAACAGACGCCATTGTGCTTTGGATAAAGTTAAATAAATGTGTAGGTGGTGGAGGCCGATTATGCAGAGCTGGGCCACAATAAACTTACCCGACTCATCTCCTTTAAGTCTGTCAGCCAACAGATTAATTTATTCATCCGTAGCGCCTCCATCATTGTCGCAAATTCCCTTTCCTTCCAAGCATTAATTAATTAATTCGTCCTATTGCATGTCTAAATTATAAATTATATGGTACTTCTTTGTTAAAATAATTAAGAAATTTTGACCTTTGACTTCCCACTGAAAATATGGGATGGGATGCAGCTTAGCTGGTGGTTTTAGTCTTGAGCCATCGTTCTCTAACTTATCCTACTTAGCCATCATCCAATATTCCATGCGGCATGGCATCTCAATCCTATAAATAGATTGTATGATATCGCCTAATTCATCTCTCATTCCAATTCCTAAAATGGCTACTACCAACAATAATATCCATATCCATGCCTTTGTGCTTTGCCTCCTCCTACTTCCGGCCCTCTCCACGTCCAAACAATGCAGTCCACGGGAGAAACGAGCCCTCCTTCAAATCAAGAAAGACCTCAATAACCCCGACTATCTTTCCTCCTGGACTCCAAATATCGATTGCTGTGATTTTTCATTTGTTCACTGCGATCAAACCCACCACGTCACCGCGTCGATTTCGTTAATAACCCACTCTCCGGTCAAATCCCACCCTCCATTGCTGATCTCACTTTCCTCCAATCCCTCATGATATGGAATCTGCCCAACTTATACGGCCCAATCCCTCCCACTATCGCCAACCTCACCAAACTCCAATATCTCACTATCTCAAATACCAACGTATCCGGCCCCATACCCGACTCGTTGAGCCGTCTCCGACGACTCCTATCCCTCGACCTCTCCGGAAACAGGCTTTCCGGCCCAATTCCGGCCTCCCTTTCCCAGCTTGGTAAACTCTTATTTCTTTACTTGACGGGTAATGTTGGGAAAATCGGGTTAGTTTTCCCACTAATAACAATTTGTTATTATTCACGTGATGTGTGAACAGTAACAACACAGCGGAATAACCCGACAAATTCTCAGTTGATAAAATATAGTGACTGGATAAATCGAATAACAGAATAAAAAATGCATAATGAATAAAGCACACCAAAAATTTTACGTGGTTCGGCAAGCCTACTTCCACGGCACTTAGAACACTTCACTAATAAAGGATGAGAAAAATACAACTTGGGAACATTTCCCATAATCAGGAGATTTCCAAAACGTTCCACTTTGGAACTACAAATGTACCCACAAACCCCAAGAAAGGAGCTACTAACAAAGCAACCGAATGCTTCTTGATTTCAGGAAAGAAAACGGTTCACGTTTCCTTCTTATGCTTCCAGAATGAAGTCACCGACCACAGTAAAAACTGAGCCAAATATTTGACTTTCAGGTAACCAACTCACCGGACCAATCCCCGACTCTTTCGGATCCTTCAAGCAACACCCCAGTCTTTTCCTTGGACGTAACCAATTAACAGGTAAAATCCCACTGTCTTTAGCAGTGTTTGATATCAGCATCCTGGACTTATCTGGAAACAAGCTCACGGGCGATGCCTCCTTGCTTTTCACATCCAACAAAACCACGCAGCAGACGCTATACCTTTCGTCGAACTACTTGTCGTTTAATCTAACGAAGGTGGACCACTTTCCGCCCCAGTTGACCACGTTGGATCTATCGCACAATAACATCTACGGAAGCCTTCCCAACAGTTTAACCAAGCTGGATCTGGTAGTCTTCAATGTGAGCTACAATCGCTTGTGTGGAAAGATTCCGGTTGGTGGCAAGTTGCAGAGCTTCGATTCATATGCCTATGAACATAACAAGTGTTTGTGTGGCTCTCCACTTCCCAGCTGCAAGTGAATATCCACTTTCCATGCACGATACTACGAAGAAATGTAACTTTAGGTGTGACTTCGTGAGTGATAATACGAATAAAGGGTTGATGATTCATGTGTTTGGCGCTGTCTGCATGTTTCGTTTTTCTTTTTTTCCCCCTTGAAATTGTACCTTGGTGAAAAGCTGGACCCTACTTGTGCATGATGTTTTATTATC
Source organism: Bauhinia variegata (assembly GCA_022379115.2). Classification (NCBI taxonomy): domain Eukaryota; kingdom Viridiplantae; phylum Streptophyta; class Magnoliopsida; order Fabales; family Fabaceae; genus Bauhinia; species Bauhinia variegata. The sequence goes on from CM039438.1 coordinate 17,869,178, forward strand.
TTTGTTAATTTCATACGTCCAAACAAGGCCGTGGGAAAAGAAGACTACTAAGACAATTGCCTTAGTTCCAGTTTGCTCATTGGCCCCATTTTGGTAAAAGTTTGTTCTTCATGTACTTCTAAAGAATTGTGAAGCAATGAGATTTTTCTCTTCAAATTCGAAAGGAATTTTCATACAAGAACTTTGACTGAGCAATGATGACAATCGCCAAAGACATTTTAAACAATCAATGGTGAGCAATGACCAAGAAAGATGGTAAGAATTACACGAAGATGGATGACATTAATGTTAAAACTCAATGGCAGCAGATATTGTGAAATAAATTTCGTAAAGCTACAAGTGTCTCACTTGATTAAACTCAAGCAGCCACCATTGCATAGTCCTCCTTTATGACCCGAAAGAAATACTTGACAGAATAAAAATTCTGTATTCTACATTGTAGATAAACATAAATACTAGATAAAATATTGTAAAATTTATTATAATATCAAGTGTTACTTTAAATAAATATAACATATTATTTATATATAATATTAAAAGGGTATGTTATATGCCATCATCCCATTTGTAAGTTTGCATTGACCAACACGTCTTCCTTCCTTGAGTCAGAGTTCCAACCATTAACCACAGATGCTTCAACTTAAGCTTGTGTGCCTATTGTTCATATGCTAGAGCTAGTCATGGTGAAGAAGAAGTCAGCTTGCTTAACTCTTCTTGAGATAAGTTCTGCAGTTTTACACGTGTCAGTATCACATGCAATCATTATTCCACAAGTGGGAGATTAATGGCTCTTGGAGCCTCAATGAGATCTGTCATTTTATTTTTTGGCTGTTTTAAATTGTAGACATGGTACTCTATAGGTGCAGTAGCAGTAACTGTAGCAGTTGGTTTTCTCTTCTGTCTAAAGTGTTGCTCCATTTCTACGACAGGTTAACATCACGTTTTTAAGTGTACTTCTTCAACAATAAAAAATATTTTATAGAATTGAAGATATTTATATCTTTTATGAAATATTTTAATCATATATTAGATTAATTCTATAATAAAACTACCAAACATTGATGGAATGAAAATGATAATTTCTTCTAACTTATTTTATTCCCATTCCATTTTTATCATCAAGGCCCGAAACATTTTAGACACAGCCCTGCGTGCATCCAAACATGTTCCAGTTTCACCCAGAAAGTTTTATGTCGTCGAATGACACGTACAGATAACTTGTTCATACATTGCGTGTGACATATTTGAACATATAACTTATTTAATGGTCCCATCGCAGCAATTAATGATAATCAAAACAAAAGTAATCGTAACCGGTATCAGTATTTTAACACATTACATTACGTGCTTTAGTGGACGAAGACAAATGCCAACGAGAAAAGGGCTGACAAAACCAGCTGCTCGGCTCCAAGTGGTGGAGGGTTATGCAGTGCTGGTTTATATGTAGTCATATTTCTGCCAAGCAAAACTTTATAAATATTATATTATATTAAAAATATAAAATAGTATATATATGCTAAGCTACCGAACTATAAGATCATAATTAGCTCCGGGGACCATCAAATTCCATTGTTTTGAATGTTTGATGGTTAAATATGCGATGGACGCCGGTATTAAGGAAAAATATATTCTTATTTCATTTTATATTTTATTTTTTTGTCATTAATTTTGATTTGTTAAAATGTTATATATAAAATGTAAGTCAAGATCTCTTTTTTTTTTTACATAAAATATAAGTCACAATCTTGTGATATGGGATTTAAATTATATTGAAGATATTTTAAAATTTATTTTTATACTATAAAAAATTATATAATAATATTATTGACAAATCAAATGGACACAAAGCGTGACATAGTATATGTACATTTACACTTATTTTTAAAATTTTATCTTTACTAATAAATTATTAAAAACATAAAGTGTATAATAAGGTATGTAAAATGGGTTTTCCCTAAGTTGTTATGGCCGCAATTAGAGTTTGCAGAAGAAAATATATATAAGCAAGATAGAGGTGATATATGAAAGAAAATCAACGCTAATTAATGTTGAACTAGCTATCTGTCTCTACAAAATTAGAAGCTTCCGTGATGTCAAACATCAACGCTACATTTATAAAATGGCATTGGCACGATCTTGCAACTTCAGCCCACCGCAGCGCATCTATCCTATAAATTCCAATCCAAAGCTTCCCATCTTCCAATTCTCATCCAAACAATGGCAATCACCATCACCGTCTTCCGCTTATGCTCGCTCTTGATATTTCTCTCTCTCTATCCCTCCGTTTCCCTCTCCGATCGATGCAACCCAAAAGACAAGAAGGTCCTCCTCCAAATCAAGAAAGATCTTAACAATCCATACCTCCTCGCCTCATGGGACCCAGACACCGATTGCTGCACCTGGTACTCTGTCGACTGCGATCTCAAAACGCACCGCATCATCTCTCTGGTCATTAAAGATTCTACTATACCAGACACCAATTTCTCTGCCCAAATCCCACCCTCCGTCGGCGACCTCCCTTATCTGGAGAGCCTTGTATTCCACAACCTCCCCAACCTCACAGGCTCAATCCCTCCTGCTATAACCAAACTCACTCACCTCAAATCCCTCTGGATCTTCTGGACCAATCTGTCGGGCCCGGTGCCCAGTTTCTTATCCCAGCTCAAAAACCTCACTTTCCTGGATCTCTCGTTCAACAACCTCACCGGCTCAATCCCACCCTCCCTCTCCGAATTACCTAATCTCGACGCTCTTCACTTGGACCGCAACAAGCTCACCGGGTCAATACCCGATTCGTTCGGATCCTTCAAGAAGGTGCCGAATCTTTACCTCTCCCACAACCAACTAACCGGAACCATCCCGGCTTCGTTAGGGAAGTTGGACTTCAATATCATTGACCTGTCTCGCAACAAGCTCCAAGGTGATGCCTCAATACTTTTCGGATCCAACAAAACTACGTTGATGATTGACTTGTCGAGGAACTCGTTGACCTTTGATCTGACAAAGGTTGAATTTCCCAAGAGCTTGACAAATTTGGATCTGAACCACAACAACATCAGCGGGAGCCTTCCCGCGGGATTGACCGCACTGAATTTGCAGTTATTCAACGTGAGTTATAACAGGCTGTGTGGTCAGATTCCGGTGGGTGGCGAGTTGCAGAGCTTCGACATATATTCGTATTTCCATAACAAGTGCTTGTGTGGGTCTCCGCTTCCGGCCTGCAAATGAAATTGTTTAATTTCTATTATGTTATGTTACACCTAATTATTACCATGCGTAAACATTGTACCCGCACAAATTAAAGTTAATCTCCGTTCCGTTGAATGTTGGGTAATGAGTGCTACTATTAATTGCTGCTCGTAATAGTGTGCTTTTCCTGCAACATCTCAAAATGACCCCGAATTGAATTTTGAGCAAGATTTTTATTTAATTTACTATAGGGATCATTCCATCGTATTAAGAAAGCATCTCATCAACTCTGGTCAGGGAAAGCATGCATTTACAAAAGCCTGAGCTCAGCGTATCCCACCAAATAAATTTAAACAGAATGCCCAAGCTTATCCGTTCTGTTTACCTCAAATAGGAAGAAATGAGAAACACGGATGCAACGTGAGGCATGTGGATTCGACGTCCTACTCGATCGGGACGTGGTGGGGACTGCGTACTGATATTATTGTGCTTTGTGGGGTGTCAGACCTTGCCTGCCATTTACGACCCATGGCTATTTTAATTGGTTATTAACTTTGTATTTAGAGAGAGGTAAAGCTACTCACTTTCGGGATGAATGAGACAGTAGGTTCTATTTATCTTTAGTACATTGTTTTTAATTTAAGTTTACTGTTCAAACAAATTACTTTGACCTATGTCCCCCGGAAAGAGATCCGGCTCATTAGCTGGTTTTTGACGCGTTAAATCATTACAGTCTCCGCCATTGGTTTACCTTATCCTTACTGGCTAGCTGTGTAAATGTTCCCCACGCCACAATTCTTATAAATTGTATGATATCTATGGCCTTCATTTCTCATTCCAACTTCAAAATTAATTATGATCAATAATATCCTTTGCTTTTTACTATGCCTCCTCTTACTTCCCTCCCTCTCCAAATCCAAATACACTTCCAAACAATGCAGTCCAAAAGAGAAGAAAGCTCTCCTCCAAATCAGGAAAGAACTCAACAACTCCGACTATCTTTCCACCTGGACTTCGAATAACGATTGCTGTGATTTTATAGATGTGAACTGCGATCAAACCCACCACGTCACTCGTCTCACGTTGTTTGGGGACCAACACTCCGGTCGAATCTCACCCGCCATTGGCGATCTCAATTTTCTTGAGTCCATCGTCCTGGTGAATCTCCCCAACGTCTACGGACCAATCCCTCCCACTATCGCCAAAATTACCAAACTCGAGGACCTCACTATCTCAAATACCAACGTATCCGGCCAAATACCCGACTCGTTGGGCCGTCTCCCGCGACTCCTTACCCTCGACCTCACCGATAACAAGCTTTCCGGCCCAATTCCGGCCTCCCTTTCCCAGCTTCGTAAACTCTTATTTCTTTACTTGACGGGAAACCAACTCACCGGACCAATCCCCGACTCTTTCGGATCCTTCAAGCAACACCCCAGTCTTTTCCTTGGACGTAACCAATTAACAGGTAAAATCCCACCGTCTTTAGCAGCGTTTGATATCAGCATCCTGGACTTATCTGGAAACAAGCTCACGGGCGATGCCTCGTTGCTTTTCACATCCAACAAAACCACGCAGCAGACGCTATACCTTTCGTCGAACTACTTGTCGTTTAATCTAACGAAGGTGGACCACTTTCCACCACAATTGACCACGTTGGATCTATCGCACAATAACATCTACGGAAGCCTTCCCAACAGTTTAACGACGCTAGATCTGGTAGTCTTCAATGTGAGCTACAATCGGTTGTGTGGAAAGATTCCGGTGGGCGGCAAGTTGCAGAATTTCGATTCCTCTTCTTATAATCATAACAAGTGCTTGTGCGGCTCTCCACTTCACAGCTGCAAGTGAAAACCCGCTTCCGCTATTAATGACTAATGAGCAAAGACTTTGAGTGATAATACGAATAAAAGGTCGTGTGTCGTTTCTCTTCTCCAGATCTTTTCTTGTTTTCATTTCCCTGAAACTGTACCCTAGTTCAAAGACTCTGCTTATTGTTTAGTAAATTCATCCTTGTTAAATTCTTACTCCAACTAAATAACCACAAAACATTTTCTTTATAATTATATTCTTACAAACAAACTAAAAACAAAAGTTGTATAATAAAGTGTGCATAAAGAGTGTGGAATGAGGTTTTCCTAATCAGTCACATAGCCCTTTTGATCGTGACTAACTTAATCAGCTTATTCTAACATTAATTCATTTTCTCTTCGCAAAATTAACGTAACTTAATTTAACCCTATCTATTTTAGCAAAATTAACATTACTATATACACTTTTATGCATATCTATTTATTTTATTTATGTTTTAGATATAAAATTATAAATATAAAAAATATATATATATATATATATATGAAAAAAATGTGTAAAAAAAAGGTGTCCACCAAAAAGTGCAGGTACCACCACTTACTATAAATTTGAATATGAATTTGAGCTGTGTGGTTTATCCTATTATGCTACCACTGTTTCCTCACTCTAATTCTTCTGACAGGCTTTGTCTGTTCTCCCGCTCTGGGATAAGAACTGAAACACGCTCAGGAATGATTACAGCCTTCGTCCAGCTGTCTCCAATCTTGTGCGGGCAGAGTGTGATATAGTTATACCAATTGGAGGTTTTGAATTATTAACTATTTTAATTTTATTAAGCCACGTTAGTTTTGTCTTTGGGTGACATATATTTTATTTTTTAAAATTAATTTTTACCCGCAGAATGTGTAAAAATATATGAGACTATTGGCAGTGTGGATGATAGAAATAGAAAAAATAAATAAAAAGGGAATACTTTAGTTTTGTGTCCACAAGTAAACAGACTAGAGAAGCAAAATATAGATCCACTCAAAGAATGTACAAATTTGTAAGAGCCATTAATGTTTTAATTTTAACCTTAGATCCCTCCAATATCTCAAATTCAATCGAGGTTTATATTTAAATTAAAAGCAAAAATGAAAATTTTCAATTACAAATTAGGTAATAACAAAATTATAATTTGGTGGCGGAAAAGAAAATGATTCAAATTTTAAAGTGAAAAAGTGTGGATTGAAGATGAAATACTTCAGAAATTGAATTTTGAGCGAGATTTTTATTTAACTAAAATCGGGGTTCTATTAATTAACGAACTTGTTAATTTGACTGTAGTGGTGTCAAATGCAATTAAACACGTTTGATTATTAACAACCGACTGCCACTTGCCTAACTAATTACTACATTCCAAATCATTTATTTATTTATAACTAACTAAACTAAACTAGTTGGCTTTGCTTACTGACCCTGACTGCTCAGACATCTATAAAATCAAATTTAATTAGGATTGAGAAGGGACTGAAGGGGCGGGGATTGTCCCCCTTAAATCTTCACCTCACCCAAAAAAGAAAACGTGACGTGAGGCATGTACTTCGGAAGGATAAGCCTTATGAATTATTGTGATTTGAGGGCCTTGGCTATCTCTCATGTTTTACCTTTTTGCGTGCTTGGTTTCTATAAAGTATTCTAACATCTATGTGACCTATTTAAGAATGATAAGCTTTAAAATTTTAGACCACGGTTGATTTGTGAAATTTTTTTATTAAAATATTTAATATATATCGAAAATAAATAAATATATTATTTAATACGTAATAAAGGATAAAAATAATTAAAATAATTTTTTAATTTTTTTAATAAATCAATTTTATCAAATATAATAAAAATAATTTAATATTATTAAATATTTGATCACGATAATATCTTCAAATTTTTAAAAATGAAACACTTCTAAATAATAATCAAACATGTATAATGTCAAAATAAATTATTTTAAGGCTTTCAAATCCATCAACCAAACATGTTCTTAAAAGTTTAATATATTAACAGGGAATCAACTTTTTTTCAGCACGTTTCTCATTTTACACTTGTGAGCTTTCATATGAAGTGAGAATCCCGCGAATAATGGGACTGACCCACGGCTGCATAATGACATTTTTGGCCATTTGCATTCAATATAAATCCATGCCTACTTTGTCATCCAATCCAAGTCTCTCTCTCAGCTCAAAGTTGATGGCCACCATTATTGTTTTTAGTCTATTCCTTCTCCTCACACTGCTCCCTCCTGCATTCTCCATGCTATGCCACCCACAAGACAGAAAAGCCCTCCTCCAAATCAAGAAAGACCTTAACAACCCTTACCTTCTCATCTCATGGAATCCAAAGGAACAAGCTGACTGCTGCGACTGGAACAACCTCGATTGCGACGAAAAGACTCACCGCGTCATCAACGTCAGGGTTCTCACCGACGATGTCTCCGCCCAAATCCCGCCCTCCATCGCCCAACTTCCTTATCTCCGGTCCCTCGAATTCCACAAGCTCCCCAACCTCACCGGCCCAATCCAGCCCGCCATCGCCAAGCTTACCAACCTCAAATATCTCTTTCTCAGCTGGAACAATCTGTCCGGCCCAGTACCCGATTTCTTGGGCCAACTCAAAAACCTCGAGCTTATAGATCTTTCATTTAACAACCTCTACGGCTCAATTCCACCCTCGCTTTCCCAGTTGCCCAATCTATTATCCCTGGATATCAGCCGCAACAAGCTTACGGGCCCCATACCCGAATCATTCGGATCTTTCAAGAGCAACCCGGATCTTCGCTTCTCTCACAACCAGCTCACGGGAACCATTCCCAAGTCCTTGGCCAAGTTGAAGTCCGAAAGAATTGACTTCTCTCGGAACAAGCTCGGAGGCGACGCTTCCGTGCTTTTCGGCTCTAAAAAGCCGACGCAAATTCTTGACCTTTCGAGAAATTTGTTGTCGTTTGATCTGAGCAAGGTGCAGTTTGCAACCACCTTGATATGGTTAGATCTGAACCACAACAAAATCTACGGGAGCATTCCGGAGCAATTGACGGCAGTGGATTTCTTGCAATCCTTCAACGTGAGCTACAATATGCTGTGCGGTAAAATTCCGGCGAGCGAAAGGCTGAAGAGATTCGATGAATATTCGTACTTGCATAACAAGTGCTTGTGCGGTTCTCCTCTTCCGAGCTGCAAGTGAGCGATGCAAGAGAAGAGTTCTATTATTACGGAAAAGTCTAAGTTAGCTAATGAGTTAAACTTCTTTATTTGAGTCGTTAAAATTATAAAAAAAATTAATGATAATAAAATTTATATATTTAATTAAATTATTATCAAAATTAATAGTTAATATATATTTTTATAATAATATTTTTATTTATTAAAAATTAATCTTCATTTCTTTTAAAATTATAATTTTCATCATCTCTTATTTTTTTTAAAAAAATTTCTATCATTTATCCTTCCTTCATCCGATATTTGTAATAAATCTTAATTTACTATTTAACAAATTTTTTTATGTCAATAATTTTTTTTATTAAAAGTTATTTTTTAATAAAATAAAAAAAATTATATCCTTTAATTGATATTAATAACAGATAAAAAAAATTTTAATTAAGATAAAATCAATTAATACAAATTTTATTAAAATACTTAACTTCTAAAAATTATAAATAATTAAATTAAGATCACACTTAAAATATATTTTCAATAATAACAAGTGTTATATTTATTAATTTAATAGTTTAATTTAGGTCATTTTTGGATTAGTTTTTAGCTTAGTCTTTAAAATTTTAAAAAATTTTGGAAACTAAAATTAATATTATTTAGGTCTCACTCATATTACAAGAATAGGTGTGCACCCCGCAGTTTCCCTACCTCACTAGTTAGAAGGGTCAAGTGGTTCTCTTTTTACATGAGAACCAAAACTAAATTCTTTTTTTTTTTTTTTTTTTCCTATGGTTTTGAACTTGGTTTTATAATTTGATTAATATCTTGAAACTTGCATCCTCACAATTGGTTTTACCGAACATGTTTTGTTTTGAAATTTTGATTTGGAAACTAAAAACCCACTTGAGGAGATCCTATCCATTGTTGCATGTGGTGAAAATGACAATGAACAAGATTCTTCAAATTTTGTACTAAATTGCTTAGTAAACATAAGAAGCAATAAGTATTTTGTCAAGATAAATAAATAAGGAATTATTTCAGAATATTAAAGTGCAAAGTTTTTCTAGAAGTGTGGAAGGAGAAGGATTTAGGGTAATGGAAAGTGAAAAGCTTAAGAGAGCGTGTGAGGAAGAGGAATGATGGAGAGTCGATGAGCTAAAAAAGTGGAAGATTATTTATTTTTTTAAAAAAAAGGAAATTTCTGAGTTTGGAAAAAGAAACATATAAGGGGAAGGCGAAGAGTAGGCAAGTTTCAAAAATTAGCAAGTGTCAAACAGAATAAATATAGGTGTTAATAAAATGTCCAATTACAAGGCTCTATATAATCGTAGCATTTGGCAGAAAGTGACAATAAATGCCAACCAATACAAACTTTATTAAGATACTTAACAAAATTAGCATTTGTTTTTTGATTATATTTTTTTTTTAAATTTTTGAGTAGATGATTTTCCTATTGTGTATAAAGAAAAATAAAGGGAGATATGAGAGAGGAGAGGGAGAATAGGAGTGAGAAGGATAAGAATAAAAAAAATAAAATAAAAATAAGATTTTTTATAAATTTTAATAGTTACGTGATTTAATTTGAGAAAAGAAATAAAATTGATCATTTAAGTTAAAAGTAAACTAATATTTACTATTCATTACACAATTAATGATCATGATTAAGTCACATAAGATAAAATAGTCTAATTATATTTATTACTTGGGATCAGTTAGACTGCCCCTACTATTATTATTATTATTATTATTATTATTATTATTATTATTATTATTATTATTATTATTCCACGAAATGCAATCAAAATAAATGGAGTCCGTCTGCGTGTCTGTTGTTTTAATATGGAAATCGGATTGACTGCCTATAATTGAAAAAGTGAAATCACTCGCTATCGCTACATCCTGATCTCATCTTCCTTCCTTGCCATTCTAACTATCATTTTCAGATGAGTAGCACGTGACAGTTTAAACTTAAAAAAAAATAGAATTATAAAATTGTTGCCAAATTTTAAATGTGATATTAGATTTTAAAATAGGATTCAACTTTAAATTCTTTATGTTAATACAATACTATAATTTTTAGATCATTTTTTATTAATTAATTCAATTTTTTATAAAATAAAAAAATTAATAACAATTTGCCAAAAAGATAGCTTCAGTAGGCTTTTTATGTGAGTTTTTATTCAAACTCGCAATCTGCGCACGAACTACATAATGAGACAAATTAAAAGGGCAGAGTAATTGAAATTCACAGAATAAAATTACTGAATAACCTAAGAGTTAGCTTCTCTAATACAAGCGTAGCTTTTCCTAGCCACAATATTTATTGATCCAGCCAATGGATTCGGTAGCTAATTCTTTTGGTAATATTCACATTTGATGATTAATGCAACCAATTCTATAGCTAATTATTAATCATTAAAAAAAAAGAACAAAGATGTGACAGTTTTAAAGTTTTAATGGATCCAATGTTTTTTGTCGCATGTAAAATTGTGTTGCAGATATAGGGTAAATAATTGATGATGGGCAGGGGTATGTCATAGATTTGAGGTAAGAGCTAATTAACTTTGATTGTGGTCTGTCTGTCTGTCAGTCATTATTGACATTTGTGGAGTGGAGCCCTTGACGAAAGTTGGCATCAACTTGCCTCCGCATCCCACAGCTAATTAACTGGTTTTAGATTATTCGATTCGATTCGATATCATAGATAGTCAACCTGAACCTTGAGTGTTAAGAAGCCCTCACTCTACTCTACTTGGTTGTTTTCTGACCATGGACTTTGACTTTGCCGCCGTCACTGCACACATCATGCTATCCTCAATTAATGCTTCCTTAGCCACCGCATTCGTCTTTCCTATAAAACCCAATCCAATTGCTTGCTTCGAACGTCCAACAAATTAGATGGCTACTAACATGATTATGATTCCCTTCTGCTTCCTCTTAATGTTGCTATCCCCTGCACTCTCCCAACGATGCAACCCGCAAGACAAAAAAGTTCTCCTGCAAATTAAGAAAGATTTCAACAATCCATACCTGCTTGCCTCGTGGAACCCAGACACCGATTGCTGTGACTGGTACACCGTCACCTGCGATACTAAAACGCACCGTGTCAACTCTCTTGTCATTCTATCTTCTGTGCCCAATACCAATCTCTCTGGTCACATCCCACCTTCTGTGGGTGACCTCCCTTACCTGGAGAATCTTGAATTCCACAAGCTATCTAACCTGACTGGCCCAGTCCAGCCCACTATTGCAAAGCTCGCCAGACTCAAAACCCTTACTATTAGCTGGACCAATGTGTCCGGCCCAGTACCTGCCTTCTTGGCCCAATTAAAGAACCTCTCGTTTTTGGATCTCTCCTTCAACAGCCTTTCGGGAACAATTCCACCCTCGCTATACCAGTTGCCCAATCTATTGTCTCTTCGTCTGGACCGCAACAGGCTTACCGGTCCAATCCCTGCTTCGTTCGGATCCTTCCGGAGCAACCCGGATCTTTACCTCTCTCACAACCAGCTTTCCGGGACAATCCCAACGTCCTTGAAAAACTTGAACTCCAACAGAATTGACTTGTCCCGAAACAAATTTGAAGGCGATGCTTCTGTGCTCTTCGGACCCAACAAAACAACGCAAATCGTTGATCTTTCTAGGAACTCGTTCGCATTTGATCTGAGCAAGGTGCAGTTCCCAAGGAGCTTGATATCGCTGGATCTAAACCACAATAAGATCTATGGGAGCATTCCCGCGGGATTGACCGCAGTGGATTTCTTGCAGGGCTTCAACGTGAGCTATAATAGGCTGTGTGGTCAGATTCCGGTGGGTGGAAGATTGCAGAGCTTCGGTGCAGATTCGTATTTCCATAACAAGTGCTTGTGTGGGTCTCCTCTTCCAAGCTGCAACTGACTGCCGAGACTTGCGTTATTTCTTTGTTTAAAGATATTTACAGATAAATAAGGAGGCCATTCAGTGTTAAGGTTGACGACTTGAATTCTTGTGCGTCTGAATTGCCTGTGTTATTTTGTCTTGTGTTATTTTTTTATGTTTAACTATAAGATGATCAAAGAGCTGTTAAACTTTCAAATTTCCGATCGAGGGACAATGTTATGAAAAGGCAGATTTAAAATCAATGGATATGTGCTGAGTTCACTGGACACAAGTAACCCATTAATTTAGCTATTTCTACTAAGTACATCGAGACTGCATTTGATCCATCCAAACGTTTTGTTAAATCTACAAGAAGCTTGTCATGGCTCTCAGAAAACTCCAGTCCTGAAATTGAGATTCATTCCAATATTAATTGATGTACACGAGGATGTTAGACAGAATGCACCCATCTCACTTCAGAACCTGGCCAGGCCTTTAAAAGTTCCAGGACAGAGTGTTATGGGATGGATCCATCATCCTGCGAACAGAGCTTTTCGTTAAAGTTAGACATCAAAGGAAAAATTTTATGTCATAAATATTTCTAAAGAACCATGAAACACGTGGGGGGAAAATGAGAGAAAACCAGAGGGAAGGAAACTGCAGTCGTCTTAGAAAACATTATTGTGATCTTCCCACGAGGATCAAATTCAAGTTTCTGAGAAATGCATAAATTTTCTACTTTCCTAGCTTTCAATGTCGGCCATATAGAGAACCACAGAGAAAACTAGAAGCAGGAAAGAAAGTGGGGGGTTTTCAGAATGTTTCATTTCAATGCAAAATAAGCTTATTTTTCCCCCTAACTTTTCTATTTCGTTGCTCTAAATTTTTCAGGAGGCTATTTAAGAAAAAACTTTGTGCGCGCACCCTATCTACACACACTCGTATGTAGATTATTTGGTTTTAATTTATTTATAATGATAAAATTGTTATAAAAAAGTAAATATATATATATAGTATTACTCTATATATACAAATATAATTAAGATTTTAAGTGACTCAATTATTCAAAATCTTTACAACGACACCAAAATCACTTGGTGGGTCTCACTAGAAAGCACTCAGGAAAAAAGTACGGCTACACCAGCTTCTGTAGAATAGCATCCACCTTTATGTTTGGGGCTTAAATAAAAGTTGAACCTCGTGTTTCTGGATCTTTCCCTCAATAGCCTTTCGGGAACAATTCCACCCTCGTTTTGCCGATTGCCGAATCTATTGTAGAGATTTCTTTAACACCCCCGACATGTCTATTCTAACCCCCATCCCTATTTTTTCTGTCTTAATCACAAAATTATCCTGGCAGACAAAATACCCTAACTTATCACTCCCAAATCTCGATCAGCTTCCCCATCCCTCTCTCTCTAAAAATCCCTCGGTTTGTCACTCTCTCTATTCATCCCATTCATTGTCATCCTCACCCCATGAAAGTTGAACCGTTAGTGATTGAGGATCTCAACTCCACTATTACCACGTTTAGCCACAATAATACTTTATTTTAGTGTGTCCTCTCTTTTTCTCACTCTTTTGTCTCTTTAATTTAATCTCATTCTTCATCTCTTTTTTTGTGGATATGTGTTTAGTTTTATAGTTGATGTTTTGTGATTTGAGATGTTTATAGTATATGATTTGTGATTTGCTTAGAAATTTTAATGATTTTAAGTGCAAATGTTGAGATGGAGTATGAGTTTAAATTATATTATATTTTGGGTGTTTTTCAATAGTTTTAGAGTTTAAGGAATTGAAATTTAAAATTTGTGTCATGAATTTTTAAAAGTTTATGATATAATTCTTTTTTTGTTACAAATTTTTAAAGTCCATATAATATTTTTTCAAAGTTTATATACAAATTTTTATCATTAATTCATTTTTTCAGGATGATAATGAGAACCAAGATAGTGGAGGTGAAAGCACTAGATTTATTTATTTTTTCAAAGAAGGGGTGGGAACGGATTGGGTGGGAAAAAGGTGTCTTTGTAAGGGTGGTTTTGTCATTTTATATAAAAAAGAAATTGTTGAGGTTAGAATAGAAAAAATGGGGTTACAAAAAAAATTAAAAAAACATATGTTGGGTTTATTGGACACGAGCAACTATTTCTAGTTAAGATAAGCAATTTAATCGAAATTTCCATTTTTATATTACATTTTAGGTTCCATAAATTAATTTACTAATACAAAAATATGTTATCATGTATTACTGTATCCTGTTTCATACAAATCAATCGGAACGGGATTCAGGCGAGGCACAGGGACACAATTTAAAGGATGAGCCCTTGGAAGTGTTATCCCAGGTTTCTCTTGCATGTCAACAGTGTGTTTGCCTCCCTGAATCTTCCACTCAAAACACTGAATCATCGCAGCTAGATTGGTGGGCACAACCTTCAGAGCTAACGAAGTTCCAGGGCAATTCCTTCTTCCACTCCCAAATGGCATTAATTCAAAATGCTGTCCCCTAACATCCAACTGCTTCTGCTCATTAAGAAACCTCTCTGGTCTGAACTCAAATGGGTTCTCCCAATGATTGGGGTCTCTGCCAATTGACCATATGTTAACAAACAATGGGGTATTTGCTGCTATCTCATACCCACCCACAACGCAGCTTTCAGATGATCTTCTCCCTGTTAAAGGTGCCGCCGGGTGAAGCCTTAGTGCTTCTTTAACTATGGCTTGCATGTAAGGAAGGTTGACAATATCTGATTCTTGCACTATTCTACTGTTTCCAACTACAGAATCAATCTCTTGTCTTGCTTTCTCCATCACATCTGGGTGGTTTATTAGCTCTGCCATGGCCCATTCCGTGGTTAAGGCAGACGTGTCTGTTCCAGCCATGAATAAGTCCTACAAAATAGAGACGCGTTAAGTATATTATATTATGTCATCTGTATCATCATTAATATATTTGAAGGATATCCAATTATTGAGCAATTGAAAGCCTTTTTATTTATAAATGAAAATCCATACGAACATGAGCAGAGCAGAATGCTTTTAAATATGTTCTGTGATGTCTCCAGATCAAGGGATTCTGATTAATTACCGTTTCTAACTGCCTCCTTGTACACGCAGAATTGATATTTGGCAGGAAATAAAGTTCTAGACTGTGAAAAAAGAGTTTTTCAAAAATAAAAAGACATACCAGGATGAAGGCCTTTATGTTGTCCATGGTCAATTTCATCTCAGAGCTCTCATCTTCATGTATGTCTAATAAAACATCAAGTAGATCCCTGAATTGGGTACTTCCACTCAGTTGCTTCCTTTTGGTCCTTTCCTCTTGATGCTCCTTCATGACCATCTCCATCATGGAGTCAAACCTTTCACGAATCTCCTTGAGCCTTTTCTTCATTCCCTGCAAATCCAAATTCTTACAGAACCAAACATAATCAGATAAATTAAACTGGCCAACGAGGTGGGCAGTGTCTTCTACTAACTTCCGTATGTCTTGGGCTTCATTAGCATTTCCTGAACATGTTTGGCTCATGATCATCCTCGACATAATATTATTGGTTAGTGTTAATAGCTCATCCCCAACATCAACCACCTCTCCTTTCTTAGCTTTGTTCAGTAAAAACCTCAGAAACTTGATGGTCTCTTGTCGTCGTAGAGGGAGGAGCTGCTCAAGTGTCCGGCCACCGAGAACTTGAGACATGCAGATCTTTCTCATGAACTTCCAATAGGGTCCATAAGGCGCAAACAGGAAGCCTTGGGAGTCATATGTTAAAAAGTCGATGGCAGCATTCGGGAAGCGGTCGGAGAAAGAGGTTTCGTGAGTTTTGAGGAACTCTTTGGCGGCTTCTGGAGTGGAAGCAATGACACGGGGGACAGAGCCAAGCCAAATTTGCATAATGGGTCCATAACGGGTTGAGAGCTTGTGAAAAGCTTGATGTGGCGATGGAGTAAAAAGGTGGAGGTGTCCAATGATTAG
Organism: Bauhinia variegata; assembly: GCA_022379115.2. Taxonomy (NCBI): domain Eukaryota; kingdom Viridiplantae; phylum Streptophyta; class Magnoliopsida; order Fabales; family Fabaceae; genus Bauhinia; species Bauhinia variegata. The sequence continues at coordinate 17,885,192 of CM039438.1, forward strand.
TAGCGCCGGCGGGCTAGGTGGACTACGGCGACCCTTGCTCTGATTTCTCCTCAGTATTGCTCCAATAACAATCATAGATACTATGCCAATGATCAGGGAAAGTTGGAGATAGCCGTTGAATTCATCCATACCCTGAAATGTGAAATATGTTGGACATGGGCAAATTATATAAGAGGAATCCAGAAGCATTAACTATAAGCTTCTTGAAGAAAGGAACTGAATACGTGGTTATGCAGAAAAGGTCTTCTTCACTCTTAAGGTACGCCAAAACGACTGAAAGCGAATCCTCAGAGATGCGTAAGCCAGAGGATATCTCATCTTACATTCTGATATAAATATGGTTTTAACGGTACAGCTAGTGCCACATCACCATTCTCATAAAAAAATCTCTCCGGAGTCCTCTTCCAACTTACCACAGAAATAGAACTAGTGCAGTTCAATCCACCCAAGCAGCCCCAGATAGAGAGATCCAATTGTACAGTCAAACATTGAAATGAGAAAACTAAGAGGATATAATAAAATATTTAAGATAGAGCATATAGGGTGACGGTGGAGTGTGCTGTCATGTGGTGTAGGAATTATATTTTTATTATTGAATCAAAGATCAGAAATCAGTACAAAAGCACCCATTCACCATTAGTAATATAGCACACTACTGATTATATTCTCTAATAAAAATGGAACAATCAGAACGGCACACTACTGATTATATTCTCTAATAAAAATGGAACAATCAGAATGACAAGGAAGGTGAAAGTGCAAGTGAAATGTGCTAGAGGGGATGAATAGGATAATAAAAAATTTTATAATAAAATTTATTTTTTTTGAATCAAGCATAAAAAGATAAGCTTAATTCTAGACAATAAAAGCTTGATTTTAGAAATCTCAGAGTTCAAAATGCAATGAAGCAATTAAACACAAAATGAAGAATTTAAAAGCTGAAGTATAAATATGCTGAAATCAAAGAGAATAAGAAAGAAAACGTGCACAGTAATTTATAGTGGTTCGGTCTATCAAAGACTTATGTCCACTCCTCTCAAATATACTTGAGAGAGTTATTTTCACTATCCAAGCTGGTTTACTGGCTTCTAACTACCTCTTACAACCGAACAGGAATCAAGCACAACGGCTAAAGCTTGGTTTTACCAAGAGCACCAAGAACCCTTTACAACACAGACTATGTCTTTCCCTTATACAGGGTTGCAATATACGAAGAAAGGCACTATAGCTTTTTACAAGGATTTAAGAGATTGAAGAAATAAAGCATAGAATTTGTTACTTGAATCAACAAGTATTCTAGTGAGCTTCAAGTGCACAACAAATATTTCAGTTGAAGGTGTGGTGCACGACTAAAAAGAGAACAAGATGAATATGTGAGAATTCTTTTAATTGTAAGCAAATGAACATTTTGATATTTTCTCTCTCCTTGTCCTCCTTTGAGTCTTCTTCCTCCTTTTATAATGGATTCAAAAAATGACTGTTTGAGGTATCATTATTGCAAATATAGCTGTTGGAAATCTCATCATGTCAATTTTTGGAAGCTGGAAATATCTTCCAGATGTTATGTTTGATTTTTGACACAGTTAGCAGTTTTTCTGGAAACCATGCCATGCTGGCTTGCTTCTGTAACACGTTTTAACTTTTTATGCTTAATTTCTGACACAGTGTACTATTGATAGTAATAATTGTTATCAGCTTTTTGGTGGCCTAAGATTTATCTCGAAGGTTGAAATCTGATTTAAAAAAGTATGCACATTTACTGCTGCATGCAAGAGTGACTTTTACAGCTTTTTCTGTTATAGACAGCCCTTTGACAACTTTTTGGAGGCTCAAAGTTGTCTTGGAAATTGTAATCTGGTTTAATGAAAAAGCCTACAAATTTTTTGCTGCAACAAGAGTGATTTTTGTCCAATATACAAGATAAAATTATCTTCACAAATCTTAAAATATTGTCTCATCAAAATCATTTGAGCTAACAAAAGGAAATGGATTAAGCCTAGGCAGAGGAACACAAATTAAAGGACGAGCCTTTGCAAGGGTTAACCCAGGTTTCTCTTGCATGTCAACAGTGCCATTGCCTCCATCAACCTTCCATTCGAAACATTGAATAAAAGCAGCAAGATTGGCCTGCACAACCTGCAAGGCTAGCGAGGTTCCAGGACACCCTCTTCTTCCGGTCCCAAATGGAATCAGGTGAAAATGTTGTCCCCTTATATCTAACTGGCTTTTCCCACTTCCCTCTTCGCTTATGAACCTCTCTGGTTTGAACTCAAGTGGGTTCTCCCAGTAGTTGGGGTCTCTACCGATTGCCCACACATTCACAAACAATTGAGTCTTTGCAGGAATCTCGTAACCGCTGACATTGCAACTTTCAGTCGATTCCCTTATAATCATTGGACCTGTAGGGTGAATCCTCAGCGTTTCTTTTACTATGGCTTGCAGGTAAGGAAGTTTAACAATGTCTGATTCTTCTACTATTCTATTCTTTCCGATTACTGAATCAATCTCTTGTCTTGCTTTCTCCATCACACGTGGATGGTTGATCAACTCTGCTAGAGCCCATTCGGTGGTTAATGCGGAAGTGTCGGTTCCTGCCATAAATATGTCCTGCAAAATTTAGATATGCCATCTTTGTAAGTTTTTGTTAGGAAATGTCCAGAATGGGTACATGAAGATAGTGAATGAAAGAATTGATTTTGGTTATGAAGACAGTGAGCCACTTACCATCATTAAGGCTTTTATGTTTTCTTTTGTCAACTTCATCTCAGAGTTCTTGTCTTCATGTTTGCCTAACAAAATATCAAGTAGATCCTTGATTTGATCTCCACCTCTTTCCTTCCTTTTTCTCCTTTCCTCTTGATGATCTTCAATTGCTTTGTCCATTATGATGTCAAACCTGTCCCGGATTTCCTTGAGCCTTTTGTTGAATCCCTGCAAATCCAAATTCTTACAAAACCAAATATAGTCAGATACATTAAACCTGCCTGTGAGCTCTGTGGTGTCTTTCACTAACTTCCTCATTTCCTCAGCTTCATTATCATTCTCAGAACACGTTTGGTCGATAAGCATTCTTGATATAATATTATTTGTTTGTCTCATGAGCTCTGCTCCAAGATCAACGGCCTCACCTGCCCTGCCTTTCTTCACAAGTAGTCTCAGAAACTTCATGGTCTCTTGTCGCCTCAGTGGGAAGAGTTGATCAAGTGTCTGGCCACCTAGAAGTTCAGACATGATTATCTTCTTCATGAACTTCCAATAGGGTCCGAAAGGTGCATATGAGAAGTCCTGAGAGCCATATGTTAAGTAGTCAACAGCAGCCACAAGGGGCCGATTGGAGAAAGAGGCTTCATGAGTTTTGAGGAATTCTTTTGCTGTTTCTGCAGTGGAAGCTACAACACAAGGGACAGAGCCAAGAAAAATATGTATTATTGGTCCATAGCGGGTTGAGAGCTTGTGAAAAGCTTGGTGAGGTATTGGAGCAAGAAGATGGAGGTGCCCTATAATAGGTAGGGCAGGTGGGCTTGGTGGAAGATGGGTCTTAGTGTGTTTTCTTTTGAGTATAGCTCGAACTGTGATGGTGGAGACTAACCAAATAAGGAAGAGCGGTAAGTAACCTTGGAAATCAGCCATAGTTGAATGTTTTTGGAAGTAAATGAGAAATATGTTGGCAATGGCTATGGCATGGCATGAATAAAGGACCCCCCACCCCTCGCCTTTTATAGTAAACAAAAGAAAATTGGCTAAGCAAAGTAGATTTCCGATCACTATTATTGCCGTCTTGTTTATTCAGTTTGATTGTTTTTAAAAATTGCAAATCGCATTCAACACCCCAACACCACCCCCCTCCCCCCCCCAACAACAAAAAAAAAAATAGAAAAAAAAAAGTTGTTAGAAAGTACTTCTGGCTAGTTATAGCATTTTATAACCATCTACTTTTTGACTCAAATTTAAGGCTTGTGCTATGCATATAATATCAGGAATGGAATTTGGCATGAAATTCAACAATAATGCAAATCACACTTATTGCTTAATTTAATTGCAGCATCGTAATCCAAGGAATTCAACTTGCATAGTTATTACAAGAAGTATACGTCAATCTGCACTTTTCTTAATCTGCTGAGTAATTAAAATCAACCGGCTTGGTGTCTTTCCCTCATGTTTTTAGTTTTGTTATTGCCGGCAACATGTCAGCATTTCTGACATAATCCAACCTAATAAACAATTCTACCAGTTACCAGTTGTCTTGATATGCAGAGAATGCTCTTATGGCGGCACGCCTGAGAAATGACAAACTGAGTTCATTAAATCTACTTTCCCACGCTATCACATGACTGAAATTTTGAACGGGAAAGCAAAAAAGCTAAACTTGAAGAAAACATCAAACACCTTGGGCTATTTTTTTACATGCTCAAAAGCACATGTACTCATTAAGAAATATGACTAACTGGCCATATAAATTACTTGGAACGAGAATATTAAACAATTGCATTGAGAAGACACTGTATGAGCAACTACTAGGAAACTTGAGCAAAAGCAACTGTAGTTCTGGAGTGTTTTAATCCGACGCATCTGACATTTTTATTTTTCACTATCAATGTGTAGTTGGCAATGAGAATTAGCAAAACAAAGAGGGATTGAGTCTGGATTTAGGGACACAAACGAGGGGTTGAGCTCTCGTGAGTGTTATTTCAGGTCCCTCTTTCATGTCAACACTGCCATTTCCACCATCTCCTAACTTCCATTCAAAGCCCTGAATCATAGCAGCCAGGGCAGTTTGAGCAATATAAAGTGCCAGTGAAGTTCCTGGACATCCTCTTCTTCCACTTCCAAATGGCAAAAGCTGATAATGCTGTCCCCTAATGTCCAATTGGCTTTGGCTTTTCATCCCACTCTCATCTTTGCTGAGAAACCTTTCTGGCTGGAACTCAAGTGGGTTGTCCCAGGACTTTGGGTCCCTGCCGATGGCCCACGAATTAATGAACACCCTAGTGTTTGATGGGAAGTCATAGCCAGCAATTTTGCAGTTTTGAGTTGACTCTCTCATAATCAGTGAAGTTGGGGGATGAAGCCTTAATGTCTCTTTCACCACTGCTTGCAGATAATGAAGGTTAGCTATAGCTGATTCTACTACTATTCTGTCTTTTCCAATCACAGAATCAATCTCCTTCCTTGCTTTCTCCATTGCAGCTGAGTTGTTAATTAATTCTGCCAGAGACCACTCCATAGTAACTGCAGTACTATCTGTCCCGCCTGTAAATATATCCTATGAAATTAAAAGGAAATTTGTTACTTAGCTTAGTGTTTTTCAAAATCATAACATTAGCAAGTTATTGTGAAAGAAACATTACCACAAGAAAGCCTTTAATGTTTTCTTTCCTTATTTTAACCTCTGAGCTTTCTTCTTCTAAGATTGTTCATAAAACATCAAGTATATCTTTTGCTGCATCTTTTCTTGTAGATTGTTTCCTTGCTTCTTGATGCTCCTCTATGACTCTCTCAATCATAATATCCAACCCATCACGGACCTCCTTTAGCTTCTTCCCAAATCCTTGGAGATCTAATCTTTTGCAGAACCAAAAAAAGTCTGACAAGTTAAACTTTCCACAAAGCTTGGATGCTGCTTTCACTCGCTTTGTTACCTCGTCAACATCATCTTCAGTGCTGAAACAACTTTTGCAGATTGCCATTCTCATTATTATGCTATTTGTTATCCTTAGAAGCTCCCTTCTGACATCAACAGCCTCACCAACTCGAGCTTTCCTATGCATCATCTGCAGAAACAACTTTATCTCCTCTTGCCTAATTGGAAATAGTTGATCTAGCATCCGGCCATTTAGAAGTACTGACATGCAAAGTTTCTTCATGAACTTCCAGTAGGTTCCATAAGGAGCAAAGCCAAAATCAGCTGCATCATACGTGAGATATCTAATAGCAGCATTTGGGGGTCCATTACAGAAAGAGATTTCATGGGTTTTTTAAGATTTCTTTGGCTATTTCTGCAGAGGAAACAATAACATATGGAACAGACCCAAGATAGATGTGAATCAAGGGTCCATAGTGATTAGAGAGCTTTTGAAAGGCTCTGTGAGGAGGTGATTGAAGCAAGTGGAAGTGTCCAATTATTGGTAAGGCCAATGGACTTGGTGGAAGCAGAAACTTTGTTTGCTTTCCAGAGATTTTGGATCGGAATAATAAGGCAGAGACTAGACAAATGAGCAAGATTAATACGTAGCCTTGAATATTGTCCATCGTGAATCTCACAGCAGGGTATATAGTCTACAAATACATGAATTTATAGATAGATGCTAGTTCCTTTATATATATTATCCATATATACTGCTACTGTTTGGTGGCTAAAGATGAAAGCCATTAGTTAATTGAAGATAGCATCACGTCAGGCCAGTTCCGGCCATATTCCTTGTGCTGGAAGTTCTCCCCACAACTTTTTCACTAAGAGTCTTCCATTCTGCAAGATACAGTGATACATGGTTGGATGGCATAGATTTTGATGTTATCTATTGTGTTGTGATTATGAATTTCTCATAAAAAAATACATTATATAACATCACTCAAAAGTTAAAATGGAATGCAATGTATGATAGGATAGACAACTACAGGTTTGGCTAATCCTGCGGAAAATCCTGACCCTTCCTCCGTGTCAACCTTATCCCCACCGTCTATTTTCCAATCAAAACATTGGACCAGTGCTCCAACGGTCGCGTGTATCACTGTTAACGCAAGGGCCTCCCCAGGGCATCCTCTCCTGCCTCTCCCAAATGGAATATATGTAAAATCCTGGCCCTTCCTGTCCGTCACATATTCATCGCCACCGTTGATCTCAGTTGTGCTGACCAAAAACCTCTCGGGAATAAATTCATCAGGATTTACCCACGCTTCCGGATCCCGCATGATGGCGTGGAGGTTGATCAGTGTCCTGGTATGACCCTTCAAATCATAGCCGTTGATATTGCAGTCTTCGGCGCATTCTCTCAGAGCAAACGGTGCCGTCGGATGGAGTCTCAGCACTTCTTTTACAACGGCTTGGAGGTAAGGGAGGTTTGGCACGTCAGATTCTTTGACCAGCCTCGTTGACCCCACCACTGAATCGATCTCTGCCCTCAATTTATTTAATACTCTTGGATGGTTTATGATCTCCGCCATGGCCCATTGCGACGCGATCGATGACGTGTCCGTGCCGGCTAGGAAAATTTCCTTCGCGCCACAACAAACAAAATATAATTAATCTATGAAATTTTATTTAGTGAAATTACAATTTTGACACCCTGGTACAAGTAAAAAGCCAAAAAGGTCTGTTCCGTAGGGAGAGAGCACTTACTAGTAAGAAACTCTTGAGGTCATTTCTGGTTAATCTCACTTCAGCATTGGGATCTTTGTAAACTTGTAATAATATATCCATCATATCTCTGGCATTTCCTTGAGAATTGTGTTCGTGCTCCTTCATGATCCTCTCCATGACTTTGTCGAATTTGGAGACTATTTTCTGAAGCCTTTTCCCATAACCGAACAAGTCCAACTTCCCCAAAGGACCCAACACCTCGCCCATGCTTAGCTTAGCTCCTACCTCCATAAACTCGCGAACCAAACCATGAATCTGCTCAGCATCATTATCTTTATCAGAGTATGTTGTGCTCATAGCCATCCGACACATGATGTTGTTGGTGAGAGAAGTGAGGTGAATGCACAAATCACAGGCTCTTCCTTCCTTAGAGCACAGCATTAGAAATTGCAGCAGCTTCTCTATCTCTTGCTCTCGGATATGGGTAAAGCGACTGAGCTGCGAACTGGAAAGCAGTTGGGTCACGCATAGCTTCTTCATGAAGCGCCAGTAAGGGCCATATGGGGCTGTGATGAAGTAAGAGCCTTTATATTGGTAGTAGTCAGAAGACCCGAACTGTGGGCGGAAACAGAAATTTAGCTCGTGAGTTTTCATGACTTGGCTGGCAACTTGGGCATTGGAAACCACCACACATGTTGAAGCACCCAAGCTTAGCTGCATGAGAGGTCCATAGAGGCGAGCCAGTTTCTGGAATGCTTTGGGCATGCTTGAGCGCATAAGGTGAAGGTGGCCGATGATGGGCAGAACCGGTGGGCTCGGTGGGGGTCGAATGTTGGTGCCAGATTTGGCGCTTGACTTGAGGAAAAGTGTGAAAATGAGCACAGCTAAGAAGCAGAGGCCAAGGGAAAACAACATACCATCACCACCTGCCATGCTCCAATTGTCTCTACAAAACTACTACCTTGTCCATTCAAAAAGCTGTCCGTACTTATAATGAATTATTTCGTACTACAGGATCATGAAACCACAAAATTAGAATGAATTACTTTATTTATGGAATGATGTCACTAATGATGGAAAAATCTTAAAGCATTTTGTAATGAAGTCAAGGAAAAAGACAACGGGTGTCCTTTCTCTTGCTTAATTATGTATATAGGAAATTGATGATGTATGAAAGAAGTTCTTATTGTCATTATCAAAATTATTAAAATAAGGCATGGTAGGGAATTGTCCACACAAATACTAACAAAATTCTGATGAGCAGATTTATAATAATTTAATAAATTTCTCATAATTTTAAATTTAATAATGCTTTATTTTCTTGGTAAAGTACACTATAATACAATATACTATTTAACTTCATTATCACAACTTTATTGTTTAATCATATCACTGAATAGTAAATCTTCTAATGTGAATTGGACTTCTTATGTTATTGAATTGATTGAATTAAAAATAAAAACTAGTCTACCTCTTTTTCAAACAGCCCAACCGAAGAAAGAAAGAAAAATGTAATTGATTGAAATTCTAGACCTTGATCACTCTGCAAACGGCAACAGATCCCTTGCCTCTAGCCGATCCCATCAGCAGAAAGGGGAAAATGTCAAGTGCTATGACATCTGCTAAACTAAAAGTAACCTGAACTGAATAATCTCAAAACAAAAAAAAGAAAAAAAAAAAGTGTGTAGCAAATGGATGAAACAATCCCAAACCATTGCACCATTGAGGAAAATCAATATATTTTCAATATCAAAAATTGTCGCCAAGTTATGACACAAAAATAAAATCCCCAAAAACAGAAACAGAAATCGAGATACAGAGCCTATATACATTGCGTTCAAAGTGCAACCATCAAAGAATGATGGAAAGAACAGAAGAAAATGCCAACTGGCCGTGCTGCAAGACATTCAGCAACGATGTTAGTGAGGAAGTAACAACGACCAAATACAGTATGAACTTCAAGCCGATCTTGAATTCTACTGAAAACAACTGAGCTCAAAATATCATCAGAAGATGATTTCCGATGCTAGAAGTTATCCTGTCCTGACTCTGTCTGTCTCTGTCACTAATCCCAGCAATCTTTGATCCTAAAAGTCCCAGCTCGATTAGTTCATTACCTCATGGACATCAATGTGCGAACCCTTTTTTCTCTCTCTGCTTTCTTGGCACTTGGTGTTCTCTTTAATTTCTGTAATTTCTCTTTCACTACTTTCTCAACCATATCAATAGAGTCGAGGAGTTTCTTCTGAGGTGTTAGGGACTCGTCTTCTTCTGAATGCTTTGGGAAATCAAGCACTATCTTAGGCACTTTACTACCAGCAGGTGTGCGAAGCTTGACTGCAATATTGGAATTTGGAGAGGCCATAGAAGTACTGTGCCCGAGTTGAGCACCAGATAATGACACAGAAAGATCAGCAGGGAAAGGACTCCCAGATTGTTGGCCTTCGATCTGTCCCAGGGGAGCTCTCCTATCTTCAGTTGCCTGATACAAAAATCCCTTACCCATTAGTATTACAAAATTTCAAAAGAAAGAGCACAATTCTGAAAATTAACTTGTGAAAACTAATTCCGCTTACTAAAGCGTCGTATATATCAGGCTATATATCATTTAACTGATAACTTAGTACGCATTGAAAAGGTTGTAAACCAACACCTAAAAAAAGTATAAAGGACTTGTTTTCAGCCATTGGTGCAGGATTTAAAATTATGCTAGGAAAGGATGAAAGACCATGCCCTTCGTGCCAGAAGCTAAAAACAGAGAACATTCCAAGGTCTTTCCTTAAGATGAATGACTCTTTACCGTAAAACTCTGAATAGCAATTCCTATACAAGGTATAAGTTAAGAGAAAATACCCAAATCAACAGCGTATTATCAACAAGAGAGTTCACAACAGGATCAGAAATTACCAGAGGGCGAACACATTCACAACCTAATTGATAAAACTACATAATCCAAATAATTCAATATCAATTAGCTTCAGCTACAAACAGTAAACCAACAAACACCCCACCAAGAAAACGGCCAGTCTAACTCCGGTCATTCGACCATAAATGCTAATAAAGCTAATCAAAATCGTAACTGAGAGTGATACATCTAGCTCTTTGTTCTGTTTAAAAATTAAATAAACAAGAATACACTACTTCCATCTCGCGAAAATGAGTTTGAACGACAATTTATACGAAAAGGGAAAAATATAAGGAATATGAAGGCGTTGCATTTATTACCCTCACGACTGTAGTGATATCTCGAAGAGGGGTTCTTGGGTACCAGGAAGGTAGGACACGGGGTGATGGACGACCCATTCCGCGGCGGGCAGTTCCTGATGCGTTGTTTTCCGCGCCCAAAACAGGTGAACCCAGCAGATTACGTCCACGGTCACGCCCAGTGATTGCCCTTGGAGTCCCAACAGTGCCCCTTACAACCCCACCAGGACGCGTTGTACCAAAACCAGTTGCTCTGAGTGCCACTGTCGAGGCAGTACTCTCTCGCCTTGGAGTGGATCTGAACAAATGCAACTCCACTTCGTCATCTAGTACACCGATCAGACCAAGTTGCCGGCAACCAAACAAAGCCGCCACGTCAACGGGCCTTGACAATCTGTCTCTGGATTCCGGCATACCTGCGTTCACCTGGTGAAATGAATCTAAAGTTAGATAAAAAAGATCCTGAATAAGGGCATAATGTGAATTTGCGAACTTACAGAACCCAGATAAAAAAATTCAGAAATCTGATTCCACCCAAGATCAGATTCCCATTTTCCGCCATCATTTAAAAAGGAATATAGCAACTAAGAAGGTTATGAGTTTCAAAGATTACCTTGAAAATCAGAGAGGTTCTTGACGATGGGGGCGCTCTCTGCCAGTAAAAAAAGAGCAACGTTTCCAGGGACGACCAAAATGGCCAACGTTCAAATGAAAAAAAAATGGCGGACTGAATAGACCTAATGTTTCTTTCAGGCGAAATATTTCAAATTGTGCAAGAGCGGAATTTAATTTTTGGGTCAATTATTTAACTGATAAATGGGCTTTGAATGCTTCAGGCTTACCACTCAAATTGGATTGGGGTACTTGTTATTGAAAGCATAGCATACGAGATAAATACTTAAATAAGTTTTTACCGAAAAAATAGACCAATAAAGAATCACATAAAATGAATGCTGTACCAAAAAAAAATGCCTTACCAAAATGAAAGATTAAAATAAATGAATATTCCTTGGTCAACGAGTTATTCTATTCAATATTTGTGTGTATTAATGAAAAAATGTTTATATGTTCTCTCTAAAAAAAAAAACAAAATAAATAAAATAAAACTCTAATACTCTTATATAGATTAAATTTGGCTTTTTTCTTATACACTTGAGTTGATTAATTTTAAGAAGCTTGCATCCTATCTATTTATAACAAAAAAAAAAAAAAAAACTAGGAAAATGAAAGTTTTTAGTATGCCTTTGTGAAGTAAGTAGAAGTCGATAATAAGAACCAAGTAAACACATGAAAAAGAATTATAAACATACCTGTCATCTTTCGTTGTTTTGGGAATAAAAAGTTCACATTGGTTGAAATTTGAACTTGAACTTGGGCTATGATTAGTGTGTTTGTCTTATTTATTTCTCTGTTAAACATTGTGAGTAAAATCTACGAGCTGCAGTTTTACCCAGTTTGCAGCCATCTACGTGAATTGCAATGGCGCTTGTGAGGAACTACTTCTGGCAATTCAATTGTACTCCACAAACTTCAACCGAAAATAAGTAGAAGAAAAAGAAAAGAAAAATTCCATCTATCTATTAATAAAAGTAAAATATATGCCGTCAGTAGTAGAGTTTACATTCCTTGAGTATCAGTCGAGAATCTGAATCATTTCTGGACCATTGTGCTAAACAACTGAACTTGTATTAACAAATTTAAATCCTAAGATAAGGGAACCAAAAGAAGGAACACCCAGAAACGTAAGTATAAGTATCCTCTCTACACTAGAAAGATGGCATAAGTAAAAGAGTGGATAAGCCACACAAAACTAGGAGGCAAAGCAGCAGCCACCCTGCTTTTGTTCCAGCTCCTGGTTAGGAACAACTATCCTGGTTCCCTTGAGAAGCCCTGAATTATCAGTGGAATCTGCATCGGCATTGACACTAAGGGTTTTCTTGCTGATAATTCGGTATATCTCTGTTAGAATAGTCAGAAAGGCAGTTTCAACATTGGTGGCCTCAAGTGCTGATGTCTCCGTAAAGAATAGGTTCTCTCTTTGCGCAAACTCCTGGGCGTCTTCAGTTGGAACTGCTCTAAGAGTTCCTAGATCACACTTGTTGCCAATAAGCATAATAACAATATTTTTATCAGCATGACCTCTTAGTTCTTCTAACCACCTTGCCATGTGATCAAATGATTGACGCTTCGTCATGTCATAAACTAACATTGCCCCAACAGCTCCTCGATAATATGCACTAGTAACTGCCCTGTACCTGAAACAAATAACAATCCACGACTTTCAGACGCTACAATAACATTAATGAATAATAATCTCAAATTCGTTATACCACATGGTATGCGGAAACTTTCTCCACAACCCAGTAGCAGGGTATACAAACATCTGAATTAACAGTTTCAAGGTACTTTGTAACAATAGAATGAACTCCAAGGAAAGCTAAAAGAGAAGTTCAGAAATTACATCACGGGCCAGCGGAGAGACCCAACCTCTTATTTCCTCTGCTAACAGGCAAGTTTACTCTACCATTCTGGACCAAGTAAGGTCTAGTTATGTGATGGAAATAAGCGCGTATGCACTTTACTACGGGACACTTAAGACCAAGTAATACTAAGTATGAAACACGACAAAAAAATGAAGGGGGGAAATAACTTGACCAGTAAAAGGAACCAATTCAAGTTAATTTTCAATACATTCTGAAATATAATATATAACGTAACAGGTAGGAATTACATGGACGAATTCTGCAGATTCCCGCTAAGACGAAACATCTTATACTCCTCCCCCATCACCCAAAGAAAACACATACACAAAATAGAAAAAAGGAAAAAGAAGAAGAAAAGGCACCCCAAATGAGAGATACTAATCACCAGAACATGTTAAAAGGCATCACTGACAATAGAACATATCAAATGTTGCTCAAGACAAGCATGAAAATTTGCCACGGAACCTGTTTTCTTCATTAGGAAAATTGCATAATCTATAGACAACAACATCGGGATCATTCAAGAACTATGAACATGCTAATAGCATTTCCAGGATATACCGAGACCCGTTCAGAGACAAGCTTCAAAACACTAGCAGATTAAACATACTAATTTTACCTTCATGTCACTATGTAATTCATTTATTCTTTAAGAATGAGAACAATAAGTAGCAGAAAGGATTCACTTTGTGTCGCCGAGTGGTTTTGAAAGTGTAATATGAGATGATGTCTCCTAAAGAACAGAGCAACCAATTTTTTGTATTCGCAAGGACAAACTACGATTTGATCCATATAAATTATCATCACAATAACATTAACCCATGTGAATTTTTCATATCAACAGTTGAAAGTCCATGGCAGATTCAATTTCCTTTCCAAAATCTACCCTTGGAGAGATACTCAGAAATAAGTAAAACCCAGGGGCAAGAGTAATGCAAAATTAGAAGTAGTGGGCAAGGCAGGGCAAACCTTTCTTGTCCAGCAGTATCCCAAATCTGTGCCTTAACCGTCTTGTTATCAATAACAAGAGTTTTTGTCTGAAATTCAACCCCGATAGTGGCTTTGGAATCCACGTTGAATTGATTCCTCGCAAAGCGCGCGAGCAGCTGAGTTTTCCCAACTGCAGAGTCCCCGATCAATACCACTTTAAATACATAATCAATCTTCTGATTGAAATCCCCGTATAAATTCGACATTTCTCACCGCAATAAATCCCTAATCAATTCCTCTCTCAAAGCTACTTTTTAAATCGCAAGAATTGAGCATCAATCGCTGTCCCCGGCTATAAGAATTGGCAAATAACGTCTTTGGGATCAGTCATGAGAGGGCTTTATGTACGACCGAAGCTTAGATCGCAAGATTGATCTTCAATCACTATCAGAGAAGGCAAGTGGGAGAGTCTGAGATGGGAAATTAGGGTTAGGGTTTGTCTGTTTGGGAGGGAAGATAAAAGGAAATCGGAGGAGAAACGGGAGTCACCGAGGGAGCAAGAACCAACGTCCGGTGCGGGACCTGTTAACGACTTTTTGAGAAAAAAATAAAAAGAAATAATCTAGTACATTGCGGGTACACAATATCCCGCCTTCTCTGTTTTAAACGGATAGAATGCCGCCCAAACCAGAGTTACCAAAACACCTCTCCTCAACTGTAAAAACAGACCCTTCATATTCATCATCAAACAAAATCATATTTAACATTTAATTTCTTTTCATTGCATACATAAAATATTCACATCTTATTTTTAATAACACTGTTTTTATCAGTAAAATGAAGTATTAGATAAAAAAATTTAATCCTCTAAATTTTGATTGTTTGCAATAAAATAGTTTCTATTTCGGTTTTTGGTTATAAAATAATTTTATAAATTGTATTAGTTTATCAAAATTAACTTTTTATGAAAATTTTAATCTATTTACAACAGTGTAAGACAAAATTTAAGAATGTCATGAATTACGTCTTTTTCTGCCCATATTTATTTCTTTAATTAAGTCTGACGAGGGAAATGGGATAAGGTTGAACGCATAGAGAATAAATGCACTAAAGTAAAAGGGTAGTGAAGATATTTATCCTGCTAGCTGTGAGCGCACAATAAAGTGGGCCTCACTTTTTTTTTTAATTTTTAATTTTTCATTTTGTTGCTTTCTTATGCGGTACTGAAAGTCAACACCATAAGTAAAGCTATCTGAACGGCGAACATATTTACTTATCATATTCTCATGAGTTACATAATTAAATTTTTTATTATATTTTTTGAGTTTTATTACTATATGTTATTTTTATATTTTATTTTAATTTAAACAATTTTTTTTTAACCCATATAATTTTTAATAATGAGTTTCACACATTATTTCATATATATATATATATATATTTGTCTCTTATAATACAATAATGAGTATTTTTTTTATGAAGCTCGCAAAATTCTCTGCTTTCGCATTATCATTCTCCAACTGTGAAACTAGTTTTGCAACTTACTTTTTATTCTATATAACTTTTATAAAACCAACCAGAGACGGTAAGTAGTTGAAATGCACGACCCATTTATATGATCACCTCATATTTGCTGCACCAATTAGTTAAAGATAAGTACAAACAGTATCCAAATTCTACACGAAACGTACTGACCATATGGAGAAAAAGACAATAAAATTACTTATAAGGAAAGATATTTTAGATTTCTGCTATACAAAATTACAAATAAACTATATATTTTATTGACTATATAGTCTATATATGTAATTGATCAAAACCCTGTTAGCTAAAAAACCTAAACGTCGTGTCTAGTAAAAGTCTTGGATAAATTCTATTCACTTCCCCTTAAATTTGGTTATTTCCTGTAGAGAAGCAAGTCAAAAATTTGCTTTGTTATCCGGCTGCTGCATGCGCATGCATTTACAGTTTGATCGTTTGTCACTCAGAGTCTGCAGAAACAGGATCAAGTCATTAAAAACTTGGTCAAAAGTCTAAGAATCTAAACTGATTTCCATTACCTTGAATTGTTTCTGGAGATCTTTGATGTACTCAACAGCAAAGTCCAACATATCTGCTGTGTTTGTTTGCTGTCAAAAACAAACGCATAGAACCTTGACTTTCCACAGACAAGCTAAAAATTACTACAAGCCTTAATGTGTACGAAGAATTTTACCTTGTCCATGTTTGGGACAAGTTGTTGTAGTTTTCTCATTCGTTCACTGATCCGAGATCTTCTTACCTGAAAATGATTCTCAATTTCACAAATCAGTTCATGGATTCATCCAAATTAAGGTAAGATGGTTTAAAGAAACAATAAGATATTCGACAAATATATAATACTTACCCTTTCTGCAATACTTCGAGGATGCGTAGCACATCCCCGCTTTGCTCTGATTTTACAAGGAACAGTATCAGGGAATTGGAGGAACTTCTCCATGGCAACCATATCTGCCGAAGTCTTTGGCAAACTCAAGCGATGCGACAATACATGAACCCGATTTCCCAGCTCTCCATTCTGAGTAATAACAACTTATTTGTATTAAAACCAAGCAATAAGAAATGAAACTGGTGGAGAAAAAAAAAATATACCTGAGCATTCGAAAATAGCTTGTCACTGTTATTTTGGTCTCGTTTCAAGCCACTGATATTTTCTGAGAGACGAGATGTATCATTCCAGGAAGAATATGAGAATCCAGAGACATAACCATTTGTAGCAGCCAGCCTCCCATCATCAGGGCTAGTTGGCCCAATGCTCTCACTCTCTAATTCAGAGATCTGTGACAGAATTCCCAGGGAAGAAGTTCTTGATGGGAGGCTAATCTGGTTTTTCAATCTGTTAATAGAAGGACTAAGTTCACAATTATTGCCATTCACCCCACCATAGTTTCCAACGCCTTTCATAGTGCCATACCCTGCAAGTTCCAAACAACTTTTCAATATTGAAGAAATGTTTCCTTCATAACATCAGAACCAGGCAGGGTATCATCTCTAATTCTCAGCCGTAACTTCGTAGATCCAAAAATTGAAGTTACATGAAAAATTCCCAGCATGACGGACCCATTTTCATTTCTTAAATGTATCAGTTGTTTCTTCTACTTGTGACTAGTCTATTATAAAAATATATATATATATATATATATATATATATATATATATATATATATAAATTCCATATGCTTCTTAAAAACAAAAGGAGAGCAAACACGATACCATTTTGAAAGGAAATGTTGGAGAAAAGACCGGCAGGGGAGCCACTTTGCCTGAGAAGATGCGAACCAAAGCTTTTGGACTGCGTTTCATGATCCATTCCCACTGAAACGCCGAGTCCAAAGGAGCTATCCAAGGGGGAACTCGAGGTAGAATTGTGCCTTGGATAATGAGGAGGCAACCCATAATAGGCTTGCTGAGCTCCAGTGTTCATAAGGTTCAGAGAAGCTTCGTTCCGTGACGTTGAAGGTTTATCCTCCAATTCCCGGAAACTCGGTGACGTCGTATTGCTGTTATCGCTGTAATTTACGAATTTAGAAATTAATCTCTCCGATTCAGAGTTCTCCCATGGATTACCCTTATCAAGGGCTTCTATGAAATTTGTGAGAACTGAATTTGGGGCAGAGCGAAACCGAAGTAACCCAGAACTGGGTTGTCGGTGCTGATGATTCTGGTGGGAATTTGAATCCATAAATGCTCCGCGGGTTCACTTTATCAGGAACAAGATAAAGTTACGATCACACAGGAAGCTAGATAGTTGAGAATCATTATCGAAAAGACCGAGTACTTTATCCCAGAGAATTTTTCTTCAAAGTTTCTGGAGAAAAATTTCAGCTTAGTTCCCAAGCAGGGTAGGGTAAGATCTTGTTGAGGAAGCAAGCGGAGATCCAATGAAAAGACAGCAAGTACAGATAGAAGAGGATTACCTTACTGCAGCAACCTGACCTGAGATTTGGTACTAAAAGGAAGGAAGAACTTTTGAATAGAACAGAGGAGAAGAGTATGTTCGTGGATGGCAGAGAGAGAAGCAGATAACCAAATATTACCATATTTGGACCTTCATCTTGGGCAACCAATAACAATAACCATGTACTACATATAGAAAGCCGTCAACGATCAATCTCCTGCCCGGACTTGATTTCTCAATTCTCAATGTACTATAATACCCTCCGCATCAGCACACGATGTACTGTTTTAATTTTTTTGTACCATAAATGTACCATCTATAGATACAAATGCCTTTCTCTATTGGAGACAATATTATTTATTATTATATATATAAAAGTTGTTTTCTTTTTTCTGATTAAAAAAATAAAATCGTATCCTCCCAAAAGGCACAGAATCGTATATCAAAGCAAATGGGTAACCGCGTCAAAGCTTCGAAAAAAAGGTTTCGGGCATTATCCCAAAATTTTTAGGCTTAGACTATGGGCGTGGGCGGTGAAATTCATCGACGTTACCGTTAGTGTCGTCCGCAGTAGTTTCACTCCGCATCGGATTCTCGTCTTCGCCCCGTCGCTCTCGTTTCGTCTTGAGGATCGTAATCACGGGCGCCGTCTTTCCAAAAATAAAATTACCACAAATATACCATAGATATTCTTTAGATTTACGAATCTTACCATTTTCATTTTCTAAATTCACCAAATCTTCAATGATCTCAATTCAAAGTTCCAGTCCAATCCAATTTGTTGAGTTTTTTGGGATGAAAAACATTAAATCAAAATTTCGTCCTTCATAAAAAATATTGCTTTCTGAAAAATAATTTTTTATTCTTTTCTGGTAGACTATATCTATCTATGTCGACAATGAGATGCATTCATAATAGCAGGCATATGACATGGCCTTTATTTATAAGACAATTTGAATGGGATTATTATATCTTACATCATCAGAAACAATCTAATATGGTAGCATTTGTCTGATTCCGATCCAATCACAACAAATAGTACTTTGTCCTGGTAACCCTAAAAAACAAAAATAGTTCATAATCCCCTACATCTAATAAATGATGAGTTTGAGTACTCCTTTATCCTCTTTCAATGAGATAAATAATTGTTTTCTTGAGTTTAGAGGTTTCTTTTTTTGAAACTGGATATCATTCTTTCACCATAATTTTCTTAGGAAAAAAAAAAAAAAGTCTTTATGATCCGCTTTTTGCGGTGCAATAGAAACGATATTTGATTTCCTTTTGGTAAGTAATAGTAGAAGAATGCATAGATTCAATTCGATCACTTTCTGTGTCGTCCAGATGTATATAATGAAAATGATAATGACAATGCAAGTGGTCTCAATTATCTAATAAAATCAGATCACGACATAATTATTCGACATTCCTTGTTTCTAAAATGACATAAATTAACATCACAAAATTCTCAAAAACAATTTCAATCCCAAAATAAACAAAGACTGGCATCTTTAGATGGAACATAAAATAATCCCAACTGTTTTTTTTTTTTTTAGCATTATTTCTGATTTCCTATAATTTTAAAAAGGTTAAATTATTTTTTTAATTAAAATTTAATGTTTATATTTATAAAATAATCCTTACAGTCTCATTTTTTATTTCTTTCCTGTCCATTTTAGTGGTCCCCTCAGCTCTCCCGTGGGACCTATGAGAAAATCAGAAAGTTAGCCAGAAAGAGTAAAATTGACGAAGGTTGAGAGCAACAAGACAAATGGGTGTAAATTCAATGCCCAAATTAAAGTAAAGTGACAAAGGTGGTGTTTGCGTGGAGGGGAGCACACACACGTGAGGCACCATTTGCTTCAGTAATTTTTGTTTCCCTTGTTTTTTCACTATTTAAGATAACCTTTTAATGAAAGCCTACGAGGAACAAGGAGGGATCACCTGAATCTCCGGATAAGCTCTGGCTTTTGTGGCCTTTCTTCCTCAAATGGGCTTCTCAGTTAAGGAAGGTCCAATTTCGTTTGCATGGGTTGTGTCACAAAGTCCCATGTTTGTGTCTTCTTCTTTTTTCTTTTTTTTTTTTAATGTGCCTAAGATTTTTGCAGAGATACGATAAGGAATAAATAAAGAGTATATCATATTCCAATGAGATCGATCTTATTTTGTCCTCAGATGTGAATTTTGTGAGACTCACTTAAAATTTAGATATGAAGGACATTTTAAATAAATTGAATTATTTAAGATAAGCCCAAATATTCTATTTTTTAAAAAAAAATAGTGTTATCATATATGAATATAGTCTTAAGTTATTTTTAATAAAGATATTATAATTTATACAAAGATTCATGTGACATTCATAATATGAGCGTGTTCGGAGTACCGCGGCCTCTTGTAATATTGACGTTAATTAAAAATGAAGAGAAGTAGTTTGTGCTGAGAATGGCATCAAAAGTTACATCTAGGTGACCGACCATACACGTCCAAGAATTTCAGAAACAGAAAAGCACTACAAGTGTAGAACCAAAACTTTACAGTGTTTCATCATCGGCACAATGCATTTTGATGCGGTCAAGGCTCTCGGACACAGCTCTCATCCTGGGTCGCAATTCTGGGTCAAGTTCTGTGCAGTTGAGAGCAATGTGAAATGCTGCAACGACTTGTTTCTTAGCATGAACCTCAGGTAGAAGTGCCGAGTCTATAACCTCAGACAGGGGCTTCTCCTCCCTGAATGCTTCCCTCACAAAACTCTGGAGCACCTTCCCATCGTTTTCTGTCCCTGAATCCGGCACCCGACCCGTTAAAAGTTCCAACAGCACTATTCCAAAAGAATACACATCACATTTCTGAGTGAACTTTCCACCAGCCATGCGCACCTCGGGAGCCAAGTAGCAGTTAGAAGAAGCTGCAATCTTTGAACCAATTGCAGAGGTTACAATACTCTGGTTTGCGTTCCGTCTTTTAGTGCTGCTGCCCAGACCAAGGCGTGTAAGCCCAAAACCGGATATCAAAGGTTGGAGATCATCATCCAGCAAGACTTTTGTTGATTTCAGGTTGCCATGGATGTATTTGCGACCACTCAACTCGTGTATGTACATTAAACCTCTAGCAACTCCTTGAGCAATTTTTAACCTCGCAGCCCACGACAATGGTGGCAAACAACTAGAAGGACCACCTACAATCACAAAACAACATTAAAAAAGTCTTATAAAGTTGACAGCACAAAAATCTATACTTTTGAGAGGACCACCGCGCACGCCATACAAAAATGCTTTCTAGAATCACTAGAAGACAATGCAGATACTAGCTGTGGTCCGAATTGAATTCTACTGACGCAGATAAATAGGGAATGAAAATGATTGTATTAGAACTATGCAATATGCAATTTTTACTCATCCAAAACAGTAGAGTTAGATTTTTGCAGTCATCAACCATGTGCCCATTACAAATAGAAACATGGACCCGTCTATAGAGGAAATAATATGCCTAAAATCACGGACAGAACGCAATAAGTATTGCTGCTATAAACACCAAAGGGAAGTCACATCATTAGGTGTTAAAAGGTTAAAAAGTAGAATTTGAATTTTACCACTATGTAACCATTAGCGATGTACGCTCGTGATGACATGCTTGCTTTCAATTGTTGAAACAAAACCACTATGTAGGGTCAAGATTAAGCAGTATTCTGTTGCTATAACGCCACCATAATGTGCAGAAAATTAATTACGCAAGGTAATAATTGATCTAATTTTGAAGATGACTGCTTCTAATTTAATTGCTGAAATAGATAAAGATGAAATGAAATGATACCATGGAGTGCAGTGTGCAAGCTTCCATTGCGGATGAAATCAGTGATGAGCAGCTTCTCATCGTTTGCGTAGTAATATGCTCTTAATGGGACAATGTTGGCGTGGTGGACCCTCCCAATGGCCTCCACCTCGGATTCAAACTCCTTCAGCCGCCACGTGGCATCACCCTCGCTCAACCGCCTCACGGCCACGACTGTTGGCACCGGGCACGATCCCTTCCCAACAACGACCACCTTGTACACGATTCCGCTCCTGCTTTTCCCCACAACATAGGCAGATGCCCTTAATAAATCTTCTAATTCCATATTAAACCCTTCATCGAACACCACGAATTTACCCTTTTGCCCTTCTCCGTCCTCCTCGTCTACCTCATTATCTAATTTTTGTTTTCCTAATTTGCCCTCGTCAATCGTCCATCTTCTCCGGATCAGCCACACTGACAAAGAAACGACCCCAACCACAAGCGAAACGCCGGAAATTATAGGGAAAATCACAGATACGCCTCTATCCTTCGCCTTCGCGTCTTGACCTTCGGGGAAGCCAGGATTAAGTGTTTGGGGATTTTGAGGGTCTTGGGTGCTTCTGAAAATCTCAGGGTTTTGAGCTTCGGGGCATGCATTCTGCAAAGGAAACCCACAAAGGCCGGGGTTTCCCGAGAAAGCTGTTGGGCCCTGGTTTAGCAGTGAACCCACCTGAGGAATTTTTCCGGCGAGATTGTTGTTCTGGAGATCCAAACTCACTATCACAGGGAGTTTCCCGAAAGACTCTGGGACGCCTCCGGAGAAGTAATTGTTAGAAAGGTTCAAGGTCCCGACGAGGTTCATAAGATCGGAGAGAGCTTCAGGAAGAGACCCATTGAGCAAATTTGAGGATAAATCTAAATGCCTAAGCGATTGGAGAGATTTAATTTCTGGTGGGATTGGGCCAGTGAGGGAGTTGTGAGAGAGGTCCAGAACAACTAAATTGGTGGCACTGAAAAGACGAGAAGGAATGGTTTTGGATAAGTTGTTGTGAGAAAGACCGAGTCTCTTAAGAGAGTCGAGCAAACCGAGTTCAGAGGGAATGTAGCCAGTTAAGGCTTTGTTTGAGAGGGAGACTTGGGTGACTCGATCGTGGGAGCAGACCACACCGGGCCACCGACAAGGGGTGGAGTCGGAATCGGACCACGACTTGAGAACTCCACTTGGGTCGGATTCTATGGCAGCTTTAAGTGCGAGGAGAGAGAGCCCGTCGGAGTTGAGAGAGAAAGTGACAGGAACAAAGAGGCAGCAAATGAGAAATGGAAGCAGCATTTTTGTTCAAGTGGAAATCAAACAACGATTAATGGATCATTGGTGTATGTCTAGCAAATTCTTCAGTTCGAGGAGAAGAAGAAGTACAAGCAGAAGCCTTGAATTATGTATTTGAATGTAGGGGGACTGTTCTCGAGGTGGCAAGGCTATGGTAGTTTGAACTTTCAATTTCACTGACCACGTTAGCCTCTACGTGTTTTTCAACACTTAAAATTTCATCCAAACGAAATAAGAAATCTTTTTTTAATGTACCATCAATTTCATGATTTTGGATTTAGAGCAACATCTTTTTAAGCACATGCATAATATATGGAATTATTATAAAATTATATCTGTTTTAGCATGGTTTATAAGAATCTCAAATTACAATAAGAAGTTAGGCTGAGTTTTTTTTTAAAATTTTTTAATTGCAAATTAGGTGAGTTCAAAATCTGGGATTCGTTACTTTTAAAAGAAATTTATTTTAACCATATCTCATGTTTAAAGCAATAAGTGTAATATATATATATATATATATATATATATATATATATATATATATATATATATATATATATATATATATATATATATATATATATATATTTTTAAAATACTGAAATAATTTTTCTTATTTTTCAGTTTATCCTTTACTTTTCATATTGAAATTTTGTGAGTCAAATTTTAATATAACACTTTTTATGTTATTTAATATAACAAGTTTGGCACTTATTTATAGGTTAAGTTTTAAATATCAGTAAGTTAATTCAGATAGAAATATACTATCATTAAATTAATTTATAAAAATGACAATGTATAAGATCATTAGCAATTTAAGAAGCTCCCAGCAAAAAGTTAATTTTTCATTCTAAATGGAAAACTATAGATAGTTTCCTTTTACCATCACTTTTGAATGTAGTTGCATATTTTAAGAATATGTCTAATGTTGCTGGATTGAGACTTTTTTAAACTTTTGAGGACTCGTCCGCATATTGGACTAGTTTGTATTTTAGCGGATTGTTGACCTCTCTCTATTTCACTTTTGTTGTCAGAAACTCAATTAACAATGAGAGGACACCATGCCTGTGAATCTGCTTTCACTTTTCAGTTGCCAATACCAAATCCTTTCTCAGATTCAATTCAAATTTGTAACAATTTTTTCGATTCACGTGCTTGGCTTAATCGCTTCTAAAAGCAATTATGCTAAAATCCAAATCTGTTATAGATTTGTTTGGTGGAAGCTATAATTTTCTCTATGATTAAATAAATATATTGCCAAATCTGTTATAAGCACAGTCGATGAATATAATTGGAGTCTTAAATTTAGTATTTCTATTTCACTCAATTTATTTATGCTTTTTTTTTTTTCCTCCCCAATCCTTGTTAATTATTATTCCGATTTAGGTTACAAGATCGTTATTCCATCACAATCACAATCAAAGTCATGAATTTTCTCATCAATTGTGTTCGTGGCGGAAGATGTGGAACAATAATTCTCTTTTTATCCATAACCATTCTTTTTGTTACCGAAAATGACATTCGACCACAAAGGAGGCAAGTGGGAAGGCCCGAGTAAAAGCACAAAACAAAGGTAAACAAAAAGAGGGGATGAAGAGGAAGAAAGTGAAGCAAAAGCATCAGATATAGCAACCTAGTGGTGGAAAGTTTGAAGCTTTAAGGTCCACCTTAAAGTTCAATTTAAGAGAACATGTGCATTGAGCTCTGTTAACTAACTAGTTTGGCATGGAAATAAGTGCACATCCCTGGTCCCTGGACCATAACCCACAGGACCTGAAAGTGATATATATACCCAGCACCATAATAAGCCTTCCAATACTAATGGTCGTCATCATCATATTATATATAAAAGGTTCAATCATACCATTCGTGTGGGGCTGCATTTTGTTCATTACAGTGGACCTGTATATGCCGGCAAACCTAACGTAATAAATCTCAAGTTCATGGTACAAGCACTCTCATTTCACCCATCCTTTTCCCATCTCATTTCAATAGAATGTGTTTCGTGTGCTGACTATGTCCCCAGCATTTTTGCCTCAAATAACTCTCATGACATCCTGCACAATTGCCAGTAAGTAGAAAGCAACATGATGGGTTTGATAGATAAGTAAGAAACACTGTTCATTTCCGGTTATTGCCTTATTGGCTTTGTTACAAAGTAAAAAGTGTTCAGAACCAGCAACTTATCTGTTCTTTCATGTTTCTGAAGTTCTAATAATCGGGAAAGGACAGACTATAAAAAATTTTACAAGGGAAGTCATTTATAACTTTAGGATCTTCTATGTTTTGCAATATTATATGCTTTCAAGGAATGTCTAATGCATCATAATGACCAAACCCATGGTAGAGAACTCTGATTGGGTTTTCCATGCCATATTCTTGGCCGTATTCAGCAATAGATATCAAACCACCAGCAGCCTTATCATACATGTACACTGTTATTGGCATCCTGCAGAATAGGCCATACTCAGCATAACATCGACGATTCACGATTGTACAGAACTCGCGAGAGAGACTTACTCCAGAACATGCGAAGCCATGAACAATTCTGGCTCACCTCCCCATACATGAGGCTTCCTTATTTGTGAAACATACGTATCAAAGTCACCTTCGACAAACCTGTAGAAGTTATGGAACAATCTTATGCTAGTCCATTTGCAACAATTATTCTGTAGAATCATAACACTGTTAGTTATTTTCCCAGTTATGATCAGTCTGATCCACTCGTATGACAGATATACATCATAATTCATGAAGTACAAGAACTTAAATAGATCTTTCACAACTAGCCTAATTTGACAAAACTTCTGATTGTAAGTTTCCATAATATTGTTCAGATACATACGCAGCCAGAGGGTGATGCATAGGTTCTACTTGTAGAGTATATCATAATTGCCACAGTATTACTTCACAGTTATTCTAGTTAATTGCATATAAAGATGCAGAGGCGTGATTCCATGTCTTGAAATTACCAGAATGCTAGAGACATTCCATTTGGAAACTCACCATTCTGTCTCTTCCCTCCTTTTGACATACTCCTCAGCAATCTGATAAATTTAACGTAAAAGCAAAGAGAGAAATCAGCTGCAAAATATAGTAGAAAGGTTCCAGATGACTAGTAACATTTAACAGCTTTGTCAAAATATCATCATTTTCAGTTATTATATATATTTTTATTTCAAGTTGACAAAAGTACTGAACAGTAAATACCAAGAGATTGGTTAAACAAATAAAAATAAAATGAACACTGTCCCTTTAATTCTATCTTTTGTTTTTCTTACGGAGAAACTTTCTGAACTTATTAGCACCTTGCATAAAGGGATTAATAACATACTCTGGCCCGTAACTCATCTGCTAGCTCTCTCTGAAGACTTTCACCAGGAGGCGGTTGCCCAGACCTCAAACTAGCCCCATGAGCAACAGAGCGGAACAAACATCTTCCATCTCCAGGTATTCCTGCACAGCATGGAGATATTATTGAGACTGATGCTATCAACAACAACTTCAACGTTCAGGTTTGTCTCCATGTATATTTGTACATATTATGTACATGTACATATCTGAATAGTAATAATTAGACAAAATGTGTAACCCACCAATTACAGAATAGTCAGTGTAGACTTTCTTCCCATGTGAGAATTGAACATGTGACTCATCACTGTCATCTTTCTTATCCTCATTCTCAGAATATGATTCAGCAGGAACTGGTTTAAAACTTGAATAACATAGAAGTAATCCCAAAATCAAGCCAGGAGATGCACACCTGCGTGGCCAAGTTATTGGTCCCACATTACCCTTAACCTTGGGAAGCATGTTTGCTTTTAGCAATAGAAGCCTCATACTTATACTTCGGCACGCCCGTGAGATTTTAAGATGCCTCCTCCGAGGTCCTCTTGAACAAAAAAGTTGAATGTTTCCCTTTTGCTTGAAGAAGCAAGATCCAAAGCAATTTCCCCGGATTATCTGCCCCATAATGGTCGAACAAGTTGATGTTGACCAAATGGGAAGACCAGCATGATTTATTGTTGACTGCCCGGTGCGCAAACTGAAACAGCATGAACCGGATTTCCCTTGGAACCAAAGACCACAGAAATTGCTGCTAAGTAGCAGCTGTGAACGGCCTTTTGACACAATCGCATTCACTGAAGATATGCTAACAGGAGAGCAAATGCTCATGTTGACATTTCCTGAATCACAATCAAGTCTATTCATTAGCGATTAGAGAACACAAAATTCCTCGGAAGATGCATATTGGCATTACTTCCTACAAATATGAAATTATACTCCAGAAATATCAACTACTCAGAACACTGGCTAATTATATATGATTCCATTAAGTATCATCACTCATGTTCACAGAATGACTGATCTAGACATCTGAATGCTCAAATTCAGGCTATCCAAAAAATTCAATCTTTGAAACAATGAAGAGAAGTGAATTTCCTGCCTCATGTCATGATGTAGTTTCATAATAAAGAATTAACAATGAATAAGGACACTAAATTCCAGAATGTTGCGCTGCCTTATCAGTAGAGACTTTATATCTCATACCCAGAGTTGTGAAATTTCTAGTCACCAAAGATTATAATTCCTTGAAGAAATATTAGCAAAATAAAGCTAAACTTATAATCAGCCAATACTCCACATTTAGCAATAACTACTCATGTCAGAGACCTCTGCTAATCCAATTATGGAGGTGATTTCAAAGTGAGGTAATCATTCTTGCATGCTTTAATAAATTCCTACTCTCAGAAGTTCAAGTTTTCCCCGTAACAAATGAGACCAAGCGGCTAATCAAGTTCAGGACATGAATGAATTTCTCTATCTTGTGGGAGAGATCATGACTAATCAGAAAAACATGTCTTGATCACATTAAGGATCGGCTGCACGAAACTAAAAAATATAAATGAAATAATAAGAGACTCAAGAGTTTTATTATGATAAGAAATGAAACATTTCTTCTTATTTTTTTTTCCCTTTTAAATAAAAATGAAAATGTCCGTACAAAGAACCACACCAGTTGTTCTAATCCAATTGTGAGCCTTCAAAGGTTGAAACTCCATACACTAGCATGAATGTATAAAACAATCACAATAAACAGAAAGAAGAAATGCCTGTCACAAACTGTATCATATTACAATTTACAAAGAAAAAAAAAATTAACAGAGAAACTACGAAATTTATATTAGCATGTAAGTTAGAACCTACAGTACCTTAACCCAAAAAAGGCATTAAAATGTAGAAAGATGAATGGAGAGGAATTCATGATGAAATGAGAATGAGGTAAACCGAACCTGTTCAATCACGGAAACATGGAACGTGGGTGATTTAGATTCTTAAGGAAAAAAAATCCCGATGGAGAAACACGTGAAGCAGGATGAGTAATCTTGAGAAAAGCTATATTCTGTAGGGGGAAGAAAGTTACTGAAGCAAAGAATACTCCATAAATCTGGGGTACAAGAGTAGGAAGATTTTGAACATAGAGAAAGGAATGTAAAATTTCAAACTATATTTGGGATTCTCATACAAGCCACCTACTTCCGTCAATTTGTCCGCCAGCTCTAGGTCCTTCTTCCAAGCTACGATCTTACCCAACGGCTCTGCGACCGCTAAACGCTGCCGTTTAAACCGGGATTACCAAAATCAAAGAAACAAATATTCAACGCTGCGTTTTATCATGTGGCAGACCAGCTGACAATCATGCATCAGGGGAAAGCTAAAAAATAAGCTGGACTTGGGTCCAAAGACTCCAAACTCGAGCAGAACAAGAGTTTTGAATTTCGGTCTCTCTTGCTATCACAGTTGACGACGCTAGTCTCCTTCCAATCTTTCGAAAACCCTACTGATATTGAGTGTAGGCTCTTCAATTCTCTGCTCAATAAATGGGTTGGAATTTGTTATTTTGGCTTATAATTTGTTTCCCCACCAACA
This sequence comes from Bauhinia variegata, assembly GCA_022379115.2. Taxonomy (NCBI): domain Eukaryota; kingdom Viridiplantae; phylum Streptophyta; class Magnoliopsida; order Fabales; family Fabaceae; genus Bauhinia; species Bauhinia variegata. The sequence goes on from CM039438.1 coordinate 17,914,069, forward strand.
TTGCCCTCCTCGCCTCAACTTTCTATCAGGTAACTGCTTTACAATCTGGTTCTTTTTCTTGATGCCAATGTGATTGAGAAGTAGAGAGTTCAGATTCAATATCCTCCTAACTTCAATGAATCTACTAGGTTTTGATGTTGACAGACTTGGAAAGTGATTATGTCAATCCATATGAGGCTTCATCTCGGATTAATTACTATGTTGTCCCTGAGTTCATCGCGCAGGGACTACTCTGCGCGCTCTTCCTCTTCACGGGGCACTGGTTCATGTTTCTGATGACAGTTCCTGTTACTTGTTATCATGTGTGGCTGTAAGTGTTATTTTTCATGAAGATTTAACGTTTTTAAAATCTTGTTCTGCAAATTTTGATGTCGTTCTTGTGTTTCGTTCCAGATTTACTTTCCTATGGCTTTGAAAATTTACTTGAACTAAATGCGTCCCAAGGATTTTGAGATTTTGACTTTTTCTATATATGCACTCATCTGCTTTGCTTCGGCATAAAAGGGGTGAACTAGTTAGGATACAGTGATTGAATGTTGGTCGATTAGGGGAAGGTGTATACCACTACATTCACCATCCAAAATATTGTCTCAAATATTTTGAATCTCTCCATTTGCTAAGCCATGGGATGCTTCTTGTTCCCAAATTAGATAGACTCCCACAAACTTCGTTTAGGTATTATATCTATTGAGTTCTATCCTGCACTTACGTGACTTGTTAATTAAATTGACCATGATCTTCAAGACTTGGTGTGTAAATAAGATGAACTTAGCCAATCTGAACTTTAGGGAGTTCAAGTTTGATATGCTTTATCTCTGGAAGTGTCACTTGAGCTAGTATGCCTGGATCAGTGGCTCCTTAAGATCTTCCTGTTTGGATGATAACTTGGATGCTAATTCGTTAAAATTTTTAACCAATAAATCAAAAGTTAGATGTTAGGGAACAATTTAGTGTCTTTAATATAATGGTTTCTTTTCTTTCCTTCCTTTTTTTAACTACTGCAGGGATGTTTGAGAACTTCCAACTTGTGTATGTAATGTTTTTATATCGAATTATTTTCATCAGCTTATGAATATTGAAATGGAAATTGAAATGATGAGGAATGGAATTGGTTTAAATTGCTCTATGCACGTACTTTGCTCCATAAGGACTTAACCTATGAACTGATGTTTTGTATCTTGATTATTCCATTTCATTGATTCAGATATGTGAAACGACAGCATCTTATTGATGTCACTGAAGTGTTTAGGGTACTTAAAGATGAGAAGAATTATCGAATAGCCAAGCTTGCATTGTACTTAGTGCTCCTGATGGTCACCATCTTCAGGTTTGTCATATCCATACAAGATTGTACGCTTACGTAATGCGTAAATTCTTTGAAAATTAGTGCAGTGTGTATCTTGAGTTCAATATCTATAATTTTAGTTCCTCTGGCGCGTTTTTCTTTATTGGTAATCAAAACTTTATAAATAGATAGGGTAGTGGGGCAAATTAAGCTGCATTAGGTTTTCGGTCATCACGATTCTCTTACAATTTACATGTTGATTATCTTCTTTGTGTCGATTTCATCCCAAAACTACAAGCCTCCAGACATGCCATCAGGGGGCTGACCATTGGCTTTCCCTGAAATCCTGTGACAAATTCATACCAATGGTTTATATCTCATGATTGTAGATTATTGTCTATACTACACAGTTATATTGAAGGCTGCATGTGAGATTGTACCAGACACATGCAGTCACTAGGCAGCCATGATCTATATTTTAGAATTGAACCTTGAGTACTCCGTTACTGAATGAAACATGGCTATGTCATACTAAAATTATGTTGTACTTCTACTTTTCAACACAATTATGTCTGTTATCATTACAGAACATTGAGAAACTTTTGAAATGATCGAAACAATGATACTCTTATTTTTAACTTCCCCTAAATTATTGTATCCCAGTTCTTCTCCATGCTAAACTTCAGGATTCCCTGCATTTTTCTCCTATACTGCCCGAGTCGGTACTTCATATGTTATTATCATACTGGAGTCAAGTATGTTTGTTGTTATATTAACTTTTGATCATGTTATAATGGGTGTTATCTTTTCCAGTAATTATCGAAAGTTGAATAAAAGATAACATTTGATGATTAGATAATCTTGCTTTTTCCAAACATTCCCTGAACATATAGGACGGACCATAGTTTATGCGTGAGAAGGCCTCTGTTCTGTTGCGTTGTTGGCTTTCAAATCTTGATATTTCCCTCCCTCTCTCCTCTTCTCATTGGTTCTGTTTTGGCGCTTTACTCAGATAGATCTTTGCCCTTTTCGTATCTGAAATGTTTATGATTTATGTTAGCAACATTCATCGTGCTAATATTTAAAGAGTCCTGAAGGTCAACCTTTTCTGCAAACTTTTTATTTGCAGGCTTACACTATTGGGCGTCCACTACTTCCTCGAGGACGATGACGAATCTTGGTAACCCACTGCTTGAGCAACGTGGTATTTCTCTGTAACATGCCTTTTTTTCTTGGTGCTTGCCGCCCCCATTTTTTTTGTGGGGATATTGGAATCAACTGTACCACTGGATGGAAAAATCAATATTTACAAAATAGAAGTGTTAGTCAATGGGTGTAATGTAGGGGTGGGCACGGGCCAGGATTTGGGTTGTCTTGGTCCCCGTCCCAAAAATACCTCGGGACAAGAATTCTTGTCCCGGTCCCGTCCCAATTCACCTTGCTGTCCCGACTCGTCCCGTCCCATTTGTGAATATGCTTGTCCCGGTTCCATTCCGGTTATGTCCTGTGTCCCGTCTCGACCTGTCCCGGGTCATGTACCGAATGTGTCTCGTCCCGATTTGTCCCATGGTTTGTCCCGATTTGCTGCACTTTAAATGGCTGTAAAACAAGAAAGCATGGTTTGTCTGATGATAAAAAGACAGCAACACTGTACCAATTAAAACAAGTATACATTCATACTTCAGAAATCCAAAAACTCCAGCATATATTATCACATAGAACCCGAGATTTTTATATTCATTGACAAAATCCAACCTTATAGACTAGCAGAGGCTCTATGTAACTCAAAACAATTGTCAGAATTTGTTCCACCTCCAACTTGCAGACCACCTAAATTTTGAGTCCTCCACAGTAAGTTCAGCAGAGGAAAAATCTGTCAGTTTTGAACATATCATCAACCATAAAGAACAAAGGTTATGCAGAGTAGCATGCAATTCTAATTCTACCATTTTCTTAACATAATTTTCTAGTATATGGAATTTTCTTTGTAGTCCTTTCTGCAAGTTGATCATCTGGCAGATTCTGGAAAACTAGTTGCTAGAAAACAAGAGTAAACGAAAGAAAACACAAAGTGATTATCACAAGTATATATTATTTAAAAAAAAATAAATAAATAATATCTTTTACATATAAATATTCACTACTCACAGCATCCCATTGCAGAAAACGAATGGCATTGTGGATAGCAATTGAAGGCTTGTACATCCATTATCATCCTTTTCCTTGGCTAGGCTGTTATCCGCCTTTAATAGCCACAATGCTACATCTGTACCAAAAAGTAAATTTATGAAGAATTGAACAAAATAAAAAATTAAAAAAAAAAAAACAAATAAAGTTGTGTTAAAATTTAACTTGAATAATAAACTAAAAGTTGTACCAAAGAGCAGAGACAGAAGCATGAAGAATGGAAAGTTTTGTGATAGTGCTCCTTTAAATCAGCTACTTGGCGGGCTAAGTACTTCAATAACTTTAGGTTACCGTTGAAGGCAGCCCTGTAAATGGGGGTTTCCCCTTTGTTATTTCTAATCTCCATCAGTGGCAGCCACTTATAAATGCAATAAGAAAACATATATATATCAATGACGTTACAAGAATGTGACTCTGGACAAAGTAGAATATGTGTTCCAATGCGAAGGACAAAATAGAAAATAAAAAAGTTAAAAAATGCTTCAAACAATAATTAGCCAGGGAAACACCAACAACGACTTGAAAGCCAATCAAAGACACTGAAAAGATTCTTAGAAGCATGCAGTCATAAAAGCTTTCATGAGAATAATTCTGAATCAGTTCATGTAAATCTGATCAAAAAGAAAACTAATGAACTAACCCAGCAGCAGAATTAGGTCGCCAAATTGCAAAACAATTGTGAATTGAAAATGCAAACATTAGAAATAGCAAATACTCAAACTGAGACAGAGAGAAAATTCAACAGAAACAGAAAATAGAGGATCAAATCAAACATATCCTACAATAGCACCCAACATGCCCTAGCCAATTAAACTTAATATCAAGAACCACGAAGAATGTACCTAGATCTTGATAGCTTAGTGAATCTGTGATTTAGGGTTTGCTCAAGGTGAAGAGAGAATGAGAAAGAGTGAGGAATGAGGATGGACTCTATCACTCTAAACTGAAGGCTGAACTCGAGATGGTAGTCGAGATGTACAGGTCTTGGTTCCAGGACAAAGTTATACTCGAGCTGGGCCGGGACGGGATTGGGCTTGTCCCGATACTGTCCCGAAATTAGTCAGAACACTAAAAAATTGTCTCGATTCCATCTCGAGTGTGTCTAGGCCTGCCAGACCCATGCCCACCCCTAGTTTAATGAATATACTTGGGCATCATGTTGTTTCATAGGTGTGTTCTCCCACAAATTAGCTTGTTCAGCTATATTGGAGAATTGACTTGAATGGTACATACACACGGATATTCAAATTTGGGTTTATGAGATATTTGACTTATTTTATCATCTCCTTGAAAAAAAAAAAATATATATATATATATATATATATATATATATATATATATTCAGGGGCTTATATTCAACCAAGTCTTTCTTAGACAAAGATTGAACGGTGGAGTGACTGCATGGAGCTTCCCTTCCCCGATGCTTGTTTAATTAGTTTAAACTCTTTTTCCCGAGAGGGTGTAAAAGAAAATATGCCGAGTGAGGAAAACGTTGGGGTTTTTACATGATGGGCTCTGAATCGATAATATACCGGTGTACTAAGATAATCCCGTCCATGTTGTTCTTTTTCTTTTTCCTCTTCAAAGACAGTAGTGGGCTTGCCCTTCTACTACTAAATGAAACTGCCATGGCAAACTGGGCCCAAGACGGGGACGGTGAATATAATGAAGCTTTTGTAGTGGGGATTTAGAGGAGGAAAGGTAGGTGAGGGAAGAGTGACAAAAGGCAATGAAATGCACAGGCATGAAGGGGTGTTAAAAGAAATTACCGCGGCAATGGGGATGGTGTGGCACTGTGGGTCAGGCTTATCTTTTAGGAGTGTCCTTCCATTCCACTGGGCATGTTGGCGGACCCGACATACTGTGGGCAGCTTGACAACAGGATGCCTTTCTTTCTACAATCAAAAAGTGCTAATAATTGATGATTGGGCCCGCTTGATGGCTAACTTTGAACCGCTAGATTTGTTGACCCTACCCAATTGGTCCGTCACGTTAAGCAACATGTTGGGTCGTTTTCGGGCCCTGGAACTCGACTAGAGTTGTCTTCCTGTTTTTTCAGAAGTGGGTCCGCCACCATCATGCCCGGATTTGGGCTTCTCCCTACTCCAACTTTCAACTTCAATCAGGGCCCACTATCCGGACAACACCTAACCGTCTGATGTCGTCCCCGTATTTAATCTTTGGGGGCCTCTCCGTAAAATGATGATCTAAGGTGTGGGACCCCCAATTCAGGCTGTCTTTTGCTGTTTGGGAATCTGGTTCCAAGGCATTCATGCTTTGTTCTTTCGTGTGGCTGTGGATGTGGTCCTCACCCCATCCCCTTTCTAAAGTATTAAGCTTGTATTCTGAGTCACACAGCACAGCAATACGTATTCTCGAATGTTTCCTAACTGTAAATTTTTTCTTTTAACTCTTGGGTTATTTGCACAAGTGAGATTCTGGACATTGAGAAATGAAATTAACTTAGTATCTAGTTATTTTACTTTTCAAGTTGAATTCTATCCTCTTCCCGACAACTCCAGTTGCATCCTCTGTCAAGAAAAATAAAATAATGCACGCCTTTTCTCGGTGTAATATGCAACTAGTGGTACAATTAATTAATAAACTTTGCAATAATAACTAGACCATCCAAAAGTAGTATAGTTTGGGTTTTTATTCTTTGGGCCACTCTGGTGATCGGATATGTGGATGTGGGGGTGACTGTGCTCTAATTACGTGTTTCTTGCTGGTGGCGGTCTATTATAGAATCGTTCACAGCCAAACATTGCCTCTTTTTGGATTGGGCTTTATGATATTTGCCAGCCTTCAACAACTTGAGTTAGAAAGCGACCTTAAGTGGGCCCTTCAACTGTCCCTACCCGAACTGTTGTCTTTCACTCCTTCTCTTTCTTTCCTACTACTATTTTTTTTTTTTTTTTTTACTAAGTTTGGTATAATGGTTGTGTTTCTCTCTCTCATTTGCAATGGACAGCGTCTCTGCTTACGGTGATAGCCCAAATGGGGCTAAGGGCCACGTGAACAGATTTTCTCAGACCCACTAAACACATTTTTTTTTTTTTTAATCTAACAAAACATATGTATTTAATGGTACGTGCATCATTTTATTTTATTTAATCTAAATACAACTATATCTGTAACGAAAAGGATTTAACCTATGTAGACAAATTTTATAATTAGGAGAGAACCAAAATTTTTATAAATTTCCATCCCCTGTATCCTAATAAAACTAACTATAATAATGGATTAGAGTGATGGCCCACGTGGAATATTAGGCCCTTAGGTAGGTAGCAATGAAGCTGAGCAGGACATTGGGTTTGCCTTCGACAACAAACAGGCCCAAATAATATTGTCAGAACATGTCTCCAAGTTTCATCCGTACAAGTACCAAACTTGCTCTTATTATTATCTCATCTGCCCAAATCAATTATTTTCCCATTAATTAAACTATAGATATCTAAATGATTGTTGGAAAAAGTTTTAAAGTGATTAGACTTGACAACCTCTTATCTTTAGCTCACAGAAATAGTCACATTTTATAAACATCTTTCAATTGCTAAAGGACACTTAAAAACTTCTAATAAATTTTATGCCAAGAGTACAAATGTATATCTAGACGTAGACGAGAGGAGTTAGTATTTAATAGCAATGGGCAGCATAGGGGCACACATGGTTCATTGTAGGGTCGTAATCAGAGGCATACAACTAGTTTCAATTGGGCAGTACACCATTCTCGTAGGAATCACAATTAATACCACTCATGTTTCAGCAACATTATTGTTTTAATTACTTTAATCAAGTAGTGACATTTTCAATGGAGCTAAAATACTTGTGGATTAAAATAATTATGCTGTTTTTTTTTTTATGGCATTGCGGTTTCAAGTGTCGTGCGTAGCTTGATAACGTTGATTTACTGTGATGGATCATTCATGGATATAAGTAGGTAACAATGACTAGTGTTTCCTCTTATTTGATCATTTCTCTATGTCACGCTTCTCTTCCCATCTTTTTCATCTACCTATTTCTCCATGCAACATCCTCCATTGTCCAAACAATTAGAGAAGGGTCCCCTCTTTATTTTTCTTCTACAAGTTTCCATTTTTCCAAAAATGTATCGAGAAATTTGAATACTTGTTACTGACCCATCCATTTCAATATTTCGTAGGCCGTTTTATCTCTTCTTTAGTAAGTTTTGTTTAAGAATAACAAAAGGGGGAAAAATGCAAGGGATCTTCTTACTATAAACTCTTTTTTTTTTTTAAAAAATATTAAACTATAAAAATATTGGTTGAAATTATATTATTAATACAAAGACTACTTGATAAATAATTTATAAGTATTTATATAAAAAAATTTAATTTAAAAGTTTGACACAATTTACATAACTTTTTTTTTTTGGTAAAAAGATTATTTTTTTGAAATATTATTATTATAATTTTATTTTATTTTTAAATCACGACTAAGCAGCCTCATAAGCATCCAAAAAATAGCTGTATTGATTTTTGTGTGCACGCATCTAATAGGCACAAGTGAATATACTTTTGTCTTTTTACTAAAAATGGGCATCAGCATTTGGTACATATCAATTTATACATGTCATTTCACTTGTTTTATTGTTAAATAATTTATAATTTATTTACACACTCAATCATTTTTATTATAATTTTCCCTTTATTTTTATCCTGAATGTATGAGTCATAAAGATCTTAACCGTGGATTGACACTTCATTTGTTTCCCTTTTATGTAATAAGTAGAAAATAATATATTTGTTTATTTACAATTGTAAGAAAAATATCTTTTCCTATTTAATAAACCCCTCTGTTTTATTTTTTATTTTTAGCATGATCTCCTTTCTCTCGAACCTTTCCCTCATGCAGTTTATCATTCACGTGACATGTTATAAATATTAAATAATAAAAATTATAATATAATTAATTATTCGAACAAATCATAATTCACTGTATAAACAAATACTCTATTTACACCGTAGAATGTGTGAGTTTTAAATTTAAAATGGAAGCCTAAAGTCCAGTAGAGAAGTATGTTTTATGAATGACGTAGTATAATTTTTTTTTTATTGAATTAAAATTTTAAAATATGAAAATTATAAATAAATAATTATGAAGAAATAATTATTACGGGGAAATCATGGTGATAAGAAAAGCGATATCCAGTTGCAACGTGATCACATAAATAAAACCGAGGAACGACGAAGCAGTGATTGTCGCTTGTCAGCTGTCAGGTCAATCAAATATGCCAATTCAAGCAAAAGTGGAGAGCAACCAATTTTGGTAAGAGGAAAACTACTTTCGGCGAACCCCGTTTTCCTTCTATCTATAGTTATATTTGATTAATTACAACAATATTTTCTCTTAGCTAGTGTTTGGTTACGGGATTTGAAGAAAAGAGGAGAGATTTTTGATAAAATATCTTGTCTTCTCCTTTATTTTTAAACTTCAAAATTGGAATATTTTGGAGGAAAAAAATATTTATTCATTTTTAATAAAAATATCTTATATTTTTTATTTAATAAAATTATAATAATAAATTTACTTATTTATTTTTTTGTTCCTCTGACTCTATTTTACCAAACACTCCCTTAATGAATGGGAAACCCTACTAATTGAATATAATTATTTCACCCCATCAAAAAGTGCTTATTCCTTGGTATTTCTCCCCACATATAACGTTGTTTGTACATACTTCAGATTCTATATAATTAAGTAAAAATTTAATTAATATGTATAAAATTATGACATGTTATTTAAAATTTTTATGGTGAATAAAAAAAAAAAAAGGAAGATAGTAGAAAGAATAGGTATAAATGTAAGAAAGTGACGGGTCATGTTTTAGGATAAAAACAGTGTCGGGCCTGGACTTCGTCCGGTCCCCGATCTATGGGACCGAACGCACTAATTTATGGCCCAATCTTCCATATGTACAACTCCTCTTCTAATCATATCCCGTCATCTATACATCTTCTTTTTTTTTTTTTTTTAAAAAAAATGTCTTTTCATTTTTTTATTCATGCTTACTGTATCAAAAACAAAATTTAAAACTACAAGTGTGCTAATTATTTGATTATAAGCTGTTTTAGCTTAATTAAATATTTTAAATTTAAATTTTAAAAATATAATTTTATCGTTATAAATATAAGATAATTTATAAAAGAATAATTTAAATATTTTAACAAATATTATATATATATATATATATATATATATATATATAATTATTGCATGAATGTGGGCGACAAACATTGAGGATATATTACTTAGTTGACGAGAGTAATTTTTTGGATTTTTTAATTAAGTTGGTTTCTATAATAATTTATTTATTTATTTATTTTTAAAAAAAGAGTGTTGTGAAATTACCCCACTTTCATTTCCGGGATATACATACTTTATTTAAGGAAAATGTAAGCAGTCTACTAAAAAGATTTACGGACTTTTTTCAAGTGTCATGTACGTAATTAATGTATAACATCATCATTATAGCTAAGTATAGTAATGAAATCACATTAGGATTATCATAACTTTATTGAATTCTCACAGCAATTTTTTTTTTAAGTATTGACTACGTGTGTTTATGAAACAAAAATTTATTATTAAGTGAATAAAATTATTTTTAAAATATTTTTATATACAAATAAATTTAAATTTATTTCAATATATTTAAACCACCTTACCTCTTAATCATTAAGACTAATTTATGTTAGTTTTCTTTTAAAAATTTTATTCTGTCATACAAAACTTGTAGTAAAATATGATTGAGAAATTGTTTGTTAGAAAGAAAGTAATTTTTATTATTTGTTATTTTTGTTTGTTTTAAATGTGTTACATTTGTTATCTTGGTAGTGCACAAAATTTCATCCTAACTACGAAAATAATATTACTGTCAAATATTTAACAGACCCATTCATGAAAAATATTTTATTAGAAGAGGTCATACTGATTTTAGTAATACTTTTTATTTTTAAAAATTTAGTTTATAGTTGTTTACTAAAATTATTTTTTTTTTATCTCAACTACTTATAATTTATAATTAATTTAATTTAAATTAATTAAAATTATAAAAAATAATGAAAATATATATTAAAATTTAACATAATTATATTTTTTAAATTTAAATTTAAAAATTAAAATTAAACTAAAATAATTGTGTATTAATAGATGTATGTGGTCAGCTTTGCTGAAATTTATTGAAAGAAAGAAATACAAGAATACCAATCAAAAAGTCATTCCCGTTGACAAAATCTAGACGAAAGATGATGATGAAAGATTTGTAGTGTCTTTCTAAAATTACAACGATTAAATAAAACAAAATTAATTATAGGCGATATAATCCCATGGGGTGCTTTTTCCCACCCCATAATTACGGGATCGAATCTCCGTAATCCGTAACAGCAAAAGGGCAAAAAAGAAAAACAAATGAATGGATGGACGGTTGAAACTCTTAAAATCTGATGTGTAAGGTTGATATTCTCAGATCAAAGTGGGGGCCACGTCTTGCTGCTCCCCCCCAAATTTCCTTTTACCTTAGCTCAACGAACTGTATCATTAGAACCGTACGATCCAGTTCCCACTTCTCATCGTTTCTCTCTTTCTTTCTGTCCGGTAGTATGAAAATACCCGTATAATTCAACAGGGTACCCGTAGCGACGTTGCTTTCGCAGTACTTCAAATGGCTGATAAGTAATCTAAGAAACACAAGAATCAGAAGAACAGAGAGACACAGCGAAAGAGAGAGAAGCACATTGACCGCCATTGAAGCACCTGCACCGCTTTATTTATAACCAAAACAAAATTGCCAAAACAAATTCCTCTCATCCCCCTTCTCCTCCATTCTCCTTATTCAGCTAAAACAGAACTCCCACTGCCCAATTCCACCGTCTCCGGAGCTTAATCGGTAATCGGGGAGTGATTCAAGTTAATGCTTGGTTTAACATTGTAAGAGTTGAAAACGGGTAAATTAATCAAGTAGCTATTTGAGTCACTGAAGAATTTGAGGAGAGTTTGGTTCGATTTGTCACCAATTGAGTCACTTAGGAAGAATTTGGTTACCCTAAATGGAGCAAACTACAGGAGGCTTGCTTGGATCCAGTCTCCCAGTTCGCCAGCAAGACGAGACAGCACTTGAATCCATTCAATTTAACGAGGAAATCCATGGGATCATAGCGCCAGCCCCGGAAAACGCGAGCTCCTTCACTGCGCTTCTCGAACTCCCACCAACTCAAGCCATGGAGCTCCTTCACTCGCCGGACTGCGAGGGAACCGCCGCGGCGGCCAGTGCCTCTGCCAAATCCATATGCCAAGTCAACGATCAGAAACCCTATCTTTTTCACCCTTTTAATGGCAATTTAACCTTTCCTTCCAACACTGCTTTGATCGAACGCGCCGCTAAGTTCTCTGTCTTTGCCGGTGAGAACTCGACAACCGAGGAGGCAAGTTCGGTTTTCCCCAACTCCGGTGCGAATTTGGAAAAAGTGAAGAATGAGCCCCCAGAAACTGATTCGAATCCAAGCTCAACACAGGGTCTAGTTTCTGATACTGTGGTTGAAAACAAGAACCAGAGGGCTACTAAGAGAAGGGAACGAGAGAAGAAGGTACCTTAACTGCAACGAATAGAGAATTAGGGTTTCCGTATTTGGTAATTTGGGTAAATTTAGTGGTTGCAACATCAAATAATCGCTTAGCTTGTAAATTATAGGTTAAAGGGTCATCGAAGAAGAGTAAGAGCGTCGCCGACGAGACCTCCGGAGATGCTGAGAAGCTTCCCTACGTTCATGTTCGAGTACCTCGAGGTCAAGCTACAGATAGCCATAGCTTAGCAGAAAGGGTAACCACTTAATCAACCACTAATCAAGCTTCTAATTACATCCACTTATCACTTTTATCAAAATTTATTTTAGTTAAATATTTTATATAATTTAATTATTATGTAGGCTAGGAGAGAGAAGATAAATGCTCGTATGAAGCTTTTACAAGAACTGGTCCCCGGCTGCAATAAGGTTGGTGCCTTGGTCTTAATCCCTTTCTCATTAGTATTGGTTGATTTGTATTTATCAAGTGATTATATCAATGATTATCTGTATAATTTGTCTCCAAAAAGTGTAATTATGTTTTTGGTTATGTGCTTTAGGAAGGGTTTTGTCGTTGTCCCCTTTCCACCAAAAAAGTGCTTGCTTTTATATCAAGAAAAGTGCCCTCCCTGTGGGCATCAACATGGCATTTATGTAATTTTACCGTCTCTTAGGTCTTACTTTTTGGGAGGTTGGTTATTAATCTTTTTGAGGTTAAATGAGTCATTCACCCCCTTATGTTCGCCTCTAATCTTATCGGCTGTGCAACTTAGAGGGTTTTAGCCATTATCTGGGTGATAATGCATCTGCATGGTGGTGCCACTATCAATATACCCCTCGTTTCCTCCCTCACTGCGTTCCTCTCGCTGACATCTTTCTCCGGCTGCTTGTATATAACCCGTGGAAAAAATTGACATCAAGAACATCAATAAAGATAGTGATTTATTAGATGGCTTGATTGGTTGTTCTTTGAATGGAAAAAAGAAAGTATATCATGGGTTGCGCTGGACAATTAAATTAAGCTGGGAGCCTGGGAAACACATATAGTGGGTATGTTGAAGCTAATAGTCATGTGTCCCGACATTTCATCATGGTACTATCATCCCTACGAGTTTGGCATCCATCATTTATGGGACGACGAAAATAGGATGAGATTGGAACATTACATGTTGAGTGCATCTACCAAACAGCAGACTTAACTGGCTCGGGGCATGATGTACGTAATCAAATTTATGCCACCTAAACATAACCTAAATAAATATCTCAGAGATCCATCAATTTTGTTTTTTGGTTTTTAAAAAAATGTTATGCTATTTTTTGTTTTGCTTTTTTATATTTTCCGTTGGTGTTACGGGATTGTTACAATGATGGTACTTAGTGCTTGTACCTTGTTTGTATTTAATTACCAGATGGTGGAATATCAGCGACTAACCTTCATGCTTCTTTCTCTCAAGTTTACTGCCAATTTTAGTTCTAAATGATGTTCACTAGTGTGCTATGCAAAATTTGAAGTTGCAATTGTGTGGCATAATTTGTTGCATATTTGCAAACTGAACTTTTTGGAGTTTGTTTTGCATAAAGTTGTCTGCAGCCTGATGCATTCAATAGATGGTGGTGCCTTTGTCAGAGCATGCTAGAAAATTTAGCTTGCAGCTTTTCTGTTATATCAAAATGCTGGCCTGGTAATGATAGTCTGTATGTAGATGATTTTGACTGAACAAGGAAAACCTGGCTGAAGCCTTTTCCTGTTGAATGACTTCTCTCATCATGGCTTAGTTAGCATGTACCATGTTCCATAACATTTGGAATCATTGTCAAGCTTCATAAATCAGGGTTTTGTGTTAAATGAGAAGCCTTAATTACTTGGATACATACTATAATTATCTTGAGATTTCCCAAAATGGCGTGCTTTTTAATTTTCAAAATACTGACTTGACCAAATTTGGTCTGCAGATATCAGGAACCGCATTGGTGCTGGATGAAATCATCAACCATGTGCAATCTCTACAACGTCAAGTGGAGGTTAGAGTTTGACACCCCTTATATTGTACATAATATTTTTGACAAACCATGACAATCTGGTTCTCAATATAACTGAGAATAAGGTATTTGACAGCAAAAAACTTGAAATTTAGGTCTAACTCAAATGATATGTCAAAAGTTTGGCAAGACTAAGGCTCTTTATTTGACACAGTGATCTATGTATTTCATCAAAAGGATCTCATGCTGAGTTACTTACCCTCTGGTTTCAGTTCTTATCGATGAAACTGGCAGCAGTTAATCCTAGAATTGATTTCAGCCTTGATAGCATATTGGCTACAGAAGTAAGTACTATAAAATATTCTCGTTTTCTCAATTTACTTTTTCACTGAACAAAATGTCTAAATTAATTTAGTTGTTTTTGGTTGGGGGAGCAATCTGGACAAACCATATTCAGGGATGATCAGGATAGATGACCTCTATCTTGAGCATTTTCAGTTCTGCTGTTATTTGATGCCATCTGCAATTTTAACATCATGCATTATGAAGTAGATAAGATGGAATGGAATGCAGAAGCTTTTGCAAACCTCATGCGACTGGTTTATATTTTTCTTATTGAAACTTAAACTCGAGTCTCCACATTCATTTGCAAGTGCTAAAAATGGTTAATAATATCGCTTTATCTAATTATATTTTGTCTATTGTCCCTATCTAGTCATCTTTACCTGATTACTGATATTAATTACTTAAACATGAAGTGAAACAGTGCAAACATAGCATGAGAAGTAAAAAATTGAGCATCTAGAGCAGATAATCACTTGCTTTGGCATATTGTGGTTATTGTAGTATTGTACTCATTGAACCTCAATCCTCAATCCCTAACTTAAAGTTGGCTGTCAATAGGTGGACTTGAAAATGTTTGAAGACGTTTTGAGGTTGGAAATAGAATGGGGGTCTTTGTAATTTGGTTTAAAAGTGTCAGTGCTTTGTAAAGGCAATTCAGTCTTTTCGGTTAATGTTAAAATATTATTATTAATTATTAATTTTATCCCACTGATATGTCTTCTTTGTAACTTGTAGGGTCCATCTTTAATGGACAGTAATTTCCCCAGCATGGTTACGCCTCTAATGTGGCCAGATATGTCAGACAATGGAAGCAGACAACAATATCAACAACAATGGCAATATGAAGCTTTCCACCAACCACTTTGGGGAAGGGAGGAAGACAACCACAATTTCATGACTTCAGAAAACTCACGTTTGAGTTATGATTCATCGGCAAATTCAGGTAGATTTATTGTGCAGGTTCTACTGCATATGTGATACAACTTTAGCAGTTGGCAGCAATTTCAAACTCATAATCTTCCATTTACATTGCGACGCAGCTTCTCTGCACTCAAATCAGATGAAGATGGAGCTCTGAAGGCATGGTACTAGTAGCTTGTAGCCTAGTATTGTATATAGCAAGTATAGTATCAGCAATTAGCAGCGATTTGAGCGGCGTCATCATTCAGCAGGATTTCCAAAATTGGAAACCTGGATCTTATCTTCCTCAAGCATAGAGGAATAAGAATTGCTATGTTATTATTATTACTATTTATACTAACTACAGGGATCATTCAATCTAATGCTTCATTCATGAGGTGATTGATTGATTCATTCAGATTGTAAAATCATAGAACGGACGGTCACTGAAGTATCATTGGAGTTTGTTGTTTTTGTTCATTGAATGCCTCTTTTTAGTTTCTCAGATGTAGACTTTGCCTGAACAAGCTACTCTAATTTTAATAACACGTATCTTCTTAGTTATGTGTTGATGACAGCAGCAGTGCCGGTACATTTGGCTCTCGTGTCGTCTTTTGTAGTCGTATCCCATGAATTTGTTAGACTGTGTTCAGAGTTATAGAGCGGGCTTCTCAGAATTATTCGGGTATCTCAAGCACCCACCTGCCAAGTTGGCCGGTTGCTTGCGGATCTGGATTTTTTGTAGTTCGTTTGATCTGTTGAAGTTAGATAATCAGCACAAATCGGACGGTCTACAAGAAATCTAAATTTGTTGCTTACACTGACATTATAGAATGGTTGCTTTCATATTCAGGAACACGCAACCATGCCTAGGTACATTTGTAACATCATATCATTTAATATTTGATGTACGCTCTTGTTTTCCAAATTCCAAGCTTTATCTGGTTGTAGTCCCTCACAACTATACTCTAAAGCTTAACTTTAACTAAGTTTGTTTTTGTCCCATAATAAAGATTCTTTGCTTGTCTAACTAAATACTCTTTCTGTAATCTGTATTGTATATAAATGACTTTGATCCACGTTGTAGAAAAAAGGCAGCGAAGTGGAAAACAGCTAAGCTAGCAAAGTTTGAATACATAATTTTGTCTACTGTAGATCTCAAGATCAAATGGTGATTGGTGCCATGAATCGTAACTAATAAGCGTGATATGGACTAGACAGTCAAACTAGAAACTTTCTAGCTTGGAAAAGGCAAGGGGGCGAGAAATGGGCAAGGCGAAGGCCTTGGCACACATTCCACTCTTGCTCCTCCACCTCCTAATCCTATTCTACTTCATCTCCGCAACTTCCCTCCGTCCATACCCAATCCCAATTATACTCTCCGTTCTCGATTTTGGTGCCGTCGGCAA
The DNA here is from genome assembly GCA_022379115.2 of Bauhinia variegata. Lineage (NCBI taxonomy): Eukaryota > Viridiplantae > Streptophyta > Magnoliopsida > Fabales > Fabaceae > Bauhinia > Bauhinia variegata. Next base: position 17,930,754 of record CM039438.1, read on the forward strand.
CGGTGTTAACTACGACACGGCAGCGATCCAATCGGCCATCAACCACTGCCCGACCGGAGGTCCCTGCTACATCAAGTTCCCGGCGCCAGGGAAGTATCTGACGGCAACCGTGTTCCTGAAATCAGGGGTGGTATTAGACGTGGAACCTGGCGCGACGATCTTGGGTGGCACCAAGCTGGAGGACTATCCAAAAGAATCATCGCGGTGGTACGTGGTGTTGGCGGAGAATGCGAGCGATGTGGGAATTAGAGGCGGCGGAGTTGTGGATGGGCAAGCGATGAAATTTGTGGTGAGGAAAGATCCAAGGAAGAACGTTATGGTTAGTTGGAACCAAACAGGGGCTTGCTTAGGAGACGAATGCAGGCCCAGACTGGTTGGTTTTCTGGGCTGTAAAAACGTTATCGTCAGCGACATTACACTACACGAGCCCGCTTACTGGTGGTGCGTATATATTCCTATCCCCACTTTACATTTAACCTGTCTAATTTACACTTACTCTTTGATAACATCTCATTTACGTAATTGCAAATAAAGAAAAGAGAAAAAGACTAGCTGGGTTCTGGAATATGATTGGCACATTCATATTGCGTTCTAGGCAAATAATGGAGTTTATCCACACAACACGCAAAGCAAAGCCAAAATAGGTCTCTGGATAAAGATAAGATCTCCTATTTCACACTATCTAGAGACGGGACCTGTCACTGTTTACCATCTAGAAACTCCAATACTTTTTAGGCCCACCGTTTGAGCTCTCCCTCTTAATCAATGGCACTTACTATTGCATGTATCTATTTCATAATTTGCAGTTTACACTTAGTACGGAGTGAAGATATTTCAATTGAAGACGTTTCAATTTATGGAGACTTCAATATACCAAACAACGATGGAATAGACATCGAGGATTCAAATAAAACAGTAATCAATAGATGCCACATTGATACAGGGGATGATGCAATATGTCCAAAGACGTCCACTGGTCCTCTATATAACTTGACTGTCACTAATTGCTGGATTCGAACAAAGTCTTCTGCAATTAAACTGGGTAGTGCTAGTTGGTTTGATTTCAAGCATTTGCTCTTTGACAATATCACTATTGTAGATTCTCACAGAGGCCTGGGATTCCAGATACGAGATGGAGGTAATTACTCCCTTTAATTCTTAGCAGAAAACAAAAAGATATGCAAATTCATGCTTTCATCCCCAGCTTATTTGATGTTTCCCTTTAAATTCAACTGCAAAGCACGTTGGACGAAAATATATGGAATGATAAGAGAAGAGTACCAAGTAGCGATTTTGACTCTTCTCCTACCATTCTCGACAGTTCTTCTCTTATAAAATTCCTGATTCAGCAACATTGTAGCTTACTTGAGCCTCTCGATTCTGAAGCCTCGAACTTGCATCATGGGTCTGAGGGTTTTCAATTTTGCTCGTGCAGGGAATGTAAGTGACATTGTCTACTCAAATATAAATATCCGCACAAGATACTATGAACCATTATGGTGGGGGAGGGCTGAGCCTATATATGTGACAAGCTGTCCAAGAGACTCAACCTCAAAGGAGGGAACAATCTCGGATTTACTTTTCATTAACATCACTGCAAATTCTGAAAATGGTATCTTCTTATCTGGTTCCAGACGAGGACTATTAAGAAACCTGAGATTCATAAACATGAATCTAACTTACAGAAGATGGACAAAATATCCTGGTGGATTAATAGACTACAGACCAGGGTGCCAGGAATTGGTTAAGCACAACACCGCAGGTATGATGATGGAGCACATTGAAGGTCTTGAGGTTAAAAATGTGGAAATGAGATGGTCAAATCAGCACTCTGGGCAGTGGAATAATCCTCTAGAGTTCAGGCCTTCTACTGTCAATAATATCTCTTTCCTTAATTTTCATTCTGGTCTGTACATGAGCAGGAAATAAACCCGATGGCATTGTGTGACAAAAATGAGTCAAAATCAAATGCTTTTTTATGTGACATACCAACATGGTAAAGGGAAAAGAAGTACAGGAGGTGGGAGGGACATTTCCTTGTACATCTTCTCATGATAATAGCACTTGGATTTGAGACTATTCCAGATACGTAGGGTGCATTTATGATTCAAAATTGCGTGATTGAAAGGAATAAAAATTGTAATTTACGTTGGAGTTTGATGTAGGACTTTTGATATTACTACAAAGAAGGGTACAAAGAAGAAAACTAACTCAAGTGACGTTAAATTTTTGAAATATCCACGAGTTTCTAAGAATTTATTTGTTGTAGCAACATTCTAGAGAGCATGATGTTCTAATCATACTTGTTAATTCATGTTACATGGCACTTTCTTTGGTTCTTTTTAATTTATAGTTTGTTCAAATTCTGCACATTACATGTAAAGTGGGTAATCTATTTGTAAAATAATTTAGATTTAATTATAATTTTAATCCTTCAATTTTATGAAAATGAAAGATGTAGTCATTTTATTTTATTTTCTTTCTAAAAAATATCTTAAAAAATTTTATTCTTAAAACAATTTTTCAATTTAAAATATATAATTTTGTTTACATAGGTGGTGTAGAAAATTTTAAACGGTGAACATTTATTTATATATGACTCTGGAATAGATTGAAAGGCTGTCCTGTTTGGACATTGATGTAAGGAGTAAATTTGAGATGTAACACACAAACACTGGTCTAATATATATATATATATATATATATATATATTAGACCAGTGTTTGTGTGTTACATCTCAAATTTACTCCTTACATATCGGTATGCTCGTCTCGCGCCCAATGTGAGTTTGAAACCTTGTAAGTTGCGAAGGGAGGAGAGGCGGTGTGGCCCCTAAATCCAAAATCTATGGGCTGAGCGCTGACGCTGCTTGTGCTTCCAAGCTATGCTCCTTGCAAGACATTTATTTTCTTGCATCAATCAAACCTTAACTGGCCAACTACACCTTGTACTGTTCCCGCCAAATTCACGGCTTCTTGGAACTCTCAGCCGTAACGGTCATCTTAAAAATGCGCTGCTAGAAATGGCCCTTCGGGGTCCTGACATGAAGTTTGAAGGCTACAATTCACTATTGAACGAGTGTGTGAACCAAAGGGCCATTAGAGAAGGTCAGAGAGTCCATGCGCACATGATTAAAACTGAATACCTCCCACCCCTTTACCTCAGAACAAGGTTGATCGTCTTTTATACTAAGTGCGAGTCATTGAACGATGCCCGGCAAGTGCTTGATGAAATGCCTGAACGGAATGTGGTTTCCTGGACAGCTATGATTTCTGCTTATTCTCAGAGGGGGTATGCCTCTGAGGCCTTGAATCTTTTTGTACAGATGTTAAGATCAGGTATTCTTGGATTGCGGAAGATTAAGAGAAATGGGTCTATCAAATTATTATCGGATGTTATTGCAAAATTAATCCTTAGAACGTAAATTTGCTTTGTCAAGTATCATTTTTATGTGGAAACAGTTTTGTCATCATGCTATTTAATAGGTTAAACATTTATGGCAAAAAATATTGACTAGAACTAAAAAAGAATAGTCTTTCAGTTGCACCTCTAATGTTCTTGTCACTGTTATCTCCATGGTTCCCTTGTGCTGACAGTAACTATATCTTTTGGCAGGTACAGAACCTAATGAATACACTTTTGCAACTGTGCTTACTTCATGTACAGGTTCTCCAGGTTTTGTATTGGGAAGGCAAATCCACTCTCTTATTATAAAATCAAATTATGAATCCCATGTCTACGTTGGAAGCTCCCTTCTGGACATGTATGCCAAAGCAGGTAAAATTCAGGATGCTCGAAATATATTTGTCTGCTTGCCAGAAAGGGATGTAGTTTCTTGTACTGCTATAATCTCTGGCTATGCTCAACTTGGTTATGATGAGGAGGCATTGGAGCTATTTCGCCTCTTGCAAAGGGAAGGAATGCATTCAAATTATGTTACTTATGCCAGTGTTCTAACTGCTCTATCTGGGCTTGCTTCCCTGGATCACGGCAAGCAAGTGCACAGCCATGTTCTGCGCTTCGAAGTTCCCTCATATGTTGTCCTCCAGAACTCTTTGATTGACATGTACTCAAAATGTGGAAACCTCACTTACTCAAGAAGGATCTTTGATACCATGCCTGAGAGAACCGTTATCTCTTGGAATGCAATGCTTGTGGGGTATTGCAAGCATGGAATGGGAAGAGAAGTGCTTGAGCTTTTCACTTCGATGAGAGAAGAGAATAAAGTTAAACCTGACAGTATAACGATGTTAGCTGTGTTATCTGGCTGCAGTCACGGAGGATTAGAAAACAAGGGTCTGGATGTCTTTTACGATATGGCTAGTGGAAAAATTGGAGTAGAGCCAGAGATTGAGCATTATGGGTGCGTTGTTGATTTGCTTGGTCGTGCTGGTCGGGTAGCAGAGGCTTTTGAGTTTGTCAAAAAGATGCCTTTTGAGCCAACAGCTGCCATATGGGGTTGCCTTTTAGGCGCATGTAGGGTTCATTCAAATGTTGACATTGGTGAATTTGTGGGTCAACAGCTGCTAAAAATTGAGCCTGAAAACGCAGGGAATTATGTTATTCTGTCTAATTTATATGCTTCATATGGAAGATGGGAAGATGTAAGATCAGTGAGGGACTTGATGTTGAAGAAGGCTGTAAAGAAAGAGCCTGGGAGAAGCTGGATTGAAATTGATCAAATACTCCATACTTTCCATGCAAGTGATCGTTCCCATCCAAGAAGAGAAGAGGTCATCACAAAGGTGAGGGACTTGGCAGTCAAATTTAAAGAAGCTGGTTATATTCCTGACTTGAGTTGTGTTTTACAAGATGTGGATGAGGAACAGAAGGAAAAGATACTTCTAGGCCACAGTGAAAAATTGGCTTTGACTTTTGGGCTGCTTGCTACACCTGAATGTGTGCCAATTCGGGTTATAAAAAACCTCCGCGTTTGTGTTGATTGCCATAATTTTGCCAAACTTATCTCAAAGATTTATCAAAGAGAAGTATTTCTGAGGGATAAAAACCGGTTTCATCGAATCGTTGGAGGAATATGTTCTTGTGGGGATTATTGGTGAGAAGATCTTGATGGAAAGTAATCGATTAACGTTTTATTGCTTGCAGGAGAAAGGAGGTTATTATTTCGTTTGCTCTGAGTTTGGCAATTAAGCTGAAATTTGGCCACTGATTTAATGATGACATGAAAATCCCACCAAGAAATGGGGAAACAAAATGAGCAAGGAAACATGGGATGAGCAATTTTACAGGTCAAGTTTAGAAGAGCTGAGAAACTCTAGTTGGGATTGTAAGTAATTAAACGTATTGGTGAGGCCATATAATGAAAGTCTATTGTGTTGGATTAATTTTCTCTTTAAGAAAATATTGTTGATGCCTTTGGTAACTTTAATTATTCAAAATTACCTTCTTTGTTTTCTTTTTAAACCGTCATACCTTCGTTCCTTTTTTACTATTTTTACCATGTAAAAAAACATGGAGTGAGAAAAGAAAGCCCCTTTTCTTTAAGACGAAAAATCCTATTTCGGCCTTTGGAAACGAATCCTCTGTTCCCAGTTATTCTAATTGGGCCTTCAGGCTTGAACTTACGGGCTTGTGCTCAAACTGTCCTACCAAACAATTGCTAATTACAGGCAAAAACAAAAAGAGACCAAAGGAATACAGAGGCAGTGACTGGGTGAGTGCTGTTCTCTCTCTTGCATTCTGGCGTTCTGCTGTTCCTGCCCTGCGTGAAGACCTGTATAGGTAAATACGATGCCCGCACCTGCACCCTTAAGCAGCGCATCCACGATGCTCCGCCATCGGCTCCTTGGCACCCTCCGAACCCGTGGAGGTGGTGGCGGTCCTAGCCGCTGGACCAGCCCTGGCCACGAAGAGCGGCCGAAGGGTTACCTCTTCAATCGAACCCCAACACCCCCTGGTCAGTCTCGCAAGTGGGAAGATTGGGAGCTTCCTTGCTACATTACCAGCTTCTTAACAATCGTGATCCTTGGTGTCGGCCTCAATGCTAAGCCCGATTTTACAATCGAAAGTTGGGCGCACGAGAAGGCCCTTGAACGGCTCAAGATGGAGAATACCGGCCTCTCGGCTTCTGGTTCCGCTGAATCCGACTGAAATTCGATCTCAAGATGGTCAATTTGGATCGATCTTTTTGTTGATTTCCTTGTGTTTGGTTAATGGGATTTTGGGTTCCGTTGGCTGCTTTTGGGATCAAGAGAAATCGGAATTTCTATTGGTATGTAGTTCAATAAGGCTATCAGTATGGAATTTTGGCTTCTTGTGAAGCCTGATTACTGCATATTTAGTTGTTCATTTTGACATTTAACTTGTTAATTTTCGCAGATTCTTATAAGCTTGTCGACTCACTTTAATCTTTTGAATGTGAATAAGACACTGCTTATTCAGATATTCCTTCATTACGTAGGCGTTAAGTAAATGGCTTAAAGCTTTTACTTTGATCTTCTTGTCCTGTTTTTTTATTCCTTTGAGAAACTTAGTCGCAGCACTTCAAGTAGATTTAGAAATGCAAGTGGCTCATTCGTCTTGGAATGATTAGCTTTATACATATCTTGACGGTTAATTTTGGAGATAAAGATATTATGATATTCAGCCCCCTTTGTATTGAAGTATCACGCTTGGTTATCTTTACATCTATGCACATATAGCTTGTCTGCTTGAGTCAAAATTTGTGGATGTAGGCATATTTTACTTGCCATTTCCTTTGAGATTAATGTCCATGGAGATTTCTGTAGGTTGAAACTCAATGTTGTGCATATTGACAGAACTTAGCCTTGCCTTTCTTGTTTTTAGGTTGTATATATTTTAATCATTGTATAGCTATTAAGTTTAAATGTCATTGAATTGAGTGAACATGAAAGTTATAAATGTTGGTATTAATATTACTGGTATAAAAGTTTATTTTTTCTGGTAGAAGTCTTGCAATCACCCTTGTTTAGCTTTTGGGTTTAGGTATGCTATCTTGCAGCAGTTTTTAGTTTCCTAACTCTTGATGTGGAATTATAACTCTGAAATATTGGAGTTATTACCATCAAGCAGTTTTAGGGATTTCTTTGATGATTATGAACATACAGCAATAAATAGAATTTTGATCCTGGATTCATACTAAACTATAATTTCAGTGAGGAGAAATAATTACATAATATTGTGCTGGTGTAATCATAATAAATTATAGTTAGAAAGCCATCTTCCCTGCTGCTGAATCAAAATCCTCTTAAGTATGTTATTTACTCTATACGTAGTAATAATATGACTAATTGGATTTTCAGCCCTCTGTTTTCTTCTTGTGGTGGGGGTTATCTAATCTAGAAACTAGAAAGCATATATAGTTTTCTAAGTTTATCACCCTCTATAGTCCAGCAATAGGCATTTCCTTTATATATGATGAATGTTTGGTGGGGTGGAACTTTTGACTGAGATAGATTGGTGGAGTATCAAGAAAGATAGAACAGTGCTGTTCATCGGTATTTTGATTAGACATCCAATTAGGTTCTTCAGTTTTCTAAGTTTATCACCCTATACTTGTCCGTATCGAACTAGACATTTTCTTTTACTAGTGCTGCTGGTATAGGGTCTTGTAATATTTTCATTGGTATGGCTTCACCTGACCTCACTGGAAGGATTCAGGCAGTTTGAAGATTCCAACCTTGAGCATCACAGGTTAGGGATGTGATATACCTTGACATCTCCCGATGCAACTTTTCCATCCCATACCCGACATATGTTTACAGCATATTTCATTTTCTTGAAAAAACAAAGTTTATGTTTAGTTCTTGGGGGTCCTCGTATTGTTTACTTTTCTGACATTTGGTGCTTCTGCCTCTTGGATGTAGTAACTGATAAGGCTTTTTATGTAATAGGGTGGAAAGCTTTGGCAAAAGGTTATTTAATTTTTCAAGGTAAAATAGTGGGCTAAATGTAATGACTAACGATTTCTTAGGCAAGTTCATGAGAAGAGAAAGGGAATTGTAATTGAAGATTCCAAGCTGGATTTTTCTCCCGAACTTCCTTTTGCTATTATATGCTTTCTGTGACCGTGAAAGATGGTTCACATTTCACAGACACCATCCAAGTTTGTCCATCTTCCAGGGTCCACCTCTTCTAACTCTATTCACTAAACTAAGCTATATTTGATTTAGCTATTCTAGGATTGTGGCTGTCACGATTTCAGATATAATTGCCATGCCAAATGGGACGAGTGCGTTGCCACTTTTAATGCTAGTGTTTCCTTGCTTTAATGGGTCCTCCAGTAAATTTAGGCCGTTCTGAGTATAAAGAGTGGTAACGCCATCTTGGTAAACTGATTGAGGTTCGTGTATTAAATGGGGTGGGAGGAGAAAAATTGTGTGTTTTAAAAACGACAGGCCCAACAAAGAATTGCTTATTTCTTTGGTAAATAAATGCAACGGTCTCGATCCAAATACTCTGGATGCTGGGTCGGGCCAAGCTGCAGCACAATATTCCTAAGCTAAACTTGATAAATGAAAAAAAATAAAGTATGTATATAATTGAATCATTTTTTCCCATTATTAGAATATGTGTTAAATTAAAAGAGTGAATAAGAGCATCGTAAAGACAAGAATCTGACAGTCAAAATTATTGTTTGGTTGAATTGTATGACCAAATACATTGAAATCCCAGAGAAAGGCAGACTGCTCTGCTAGTCCTTGAGTTGATCTCTATTATTTTTCTAAATTAACAACATGAGTTAATTTTATACAGAGATCTGTAGAGCCAGAAAGCACATGTTGATGCCCACTCTTGTCCCAACACACAAACAGAATCATGATCTTCTTTTTAATTCGACTTTGTAAGATGGAAAAAGATTATTATGGCACGTGACTCTGATGGATTTAAGTTTACTCATCAACGTAATGTAACAATTATGTCCGGTCAGTCCTCGTTCCACATCCCCATATCCAAATCTATAACCAAAATCATTAAAAGTAAAAGTAAACAACTACTGTGACATATCTTCAAACTCAAAATATTTTTTATTAAAGAATACTAAACAATAATCTTCCAAAAAATTGTACTGGTGAAGAGTTAGACTTTGATGGAACCGAGCCAGCCGGCACGCATAGATGCTGATGCTCACCATATATTGATGTTAACTTTGGGTCCCACTGAAGCTACAGAAACGACTTTTAGTAGCTGGGTCCACTATTATTAGATCAAATTAGAGTGAGCCCCAGCCTTTAATTTTCAATTTGGACATTTTGGCAAATATGGGTTCCAAATAATTGTATATCAGATCAGACACACTCCGTTCTTTCAGCTAATTTCTTATTTTTCTCTGTTATCATTCCAGCAGACAGTAATATATCTTTTTGCGCATCGCATCTTATACATTCTGAAAATGAAAAAGAAATTATATTTCAAAAGTTTCAGAATGTAAAATAAAAAATGCCCTAAAAATACGTCATTGCCCTGCTGTCACGGGCTGAGAGGTTTAGCTAGTCAGACCGTGCGGCACTTGCCTGCAAGCAAGTCAGCCAACCATTAGTTCAAACATCCGAAAGTATATTATTGGGATTTACATTCGAAGGCACAACAATTCTATTAACAACCAAGGTGGCAAGGCACCATCAAGCAATCACAAGACAAGCACATCATAGACAACCAACATAGAAAGCAAGTAAGCAACACGAGTCGGGACAAATAAAAGAAGAGGGGCTACTTCTTTATTGATATCTCATGCATACAAGTAGTTGGTTTGGTGTAGGGGAAGTATATAGCAACACCAAGCCGTCCCCTATGCTGGCACCAAGACCCACCCAATGTCACCTGGCGCCCCCCCCCAAAGAGCTTAATTTACAGATTCCCTCGTGACAGGACAAGACATCATTTTTCTGAACCAATATAAGGCCTCTTTTTGGAGAACCGAATGTCGGAATTCGACAAATGACCTGTCAAAACGAAGATAAAAATCCAAAGAACGCGGCCATGTGCTTTTCTTCGGCACTGGACAAGCGAGTCTCTAGAAAAATACAAAAATACCCCCAATTTTACAGAAAATGGCAAAAATTAACTAGTGATGCGCTAAGTCCAAAATTTGGTGTGGAGCTCCTCTGCACCCTCCTCTATTTTACTGCAAAGTCTTGAAGGAAACGGAAAAGTGTAGAAGCACAAAGTGAGTGTCGCAAGTGAGACTGTGACACCTGCCGCCTAACCAAGACAAATAAATGGCGACGGTGCTTTGTTTTTCTTTTTTCTGGGACTACTTTTTTATTTTGATATTATTTCTGGGACTCATTTATTCACTGAAATTAGACATACACGCGCCAATAACACAATAAAATATATGCTCATCTTAAAAAAAAAATAAACACCGAAATAAATTATAACAACAAAAGAGCATGAGTTAACTCTTAATTAAAGTCTTTAAAGAAAAGAAAGATCACTTTTTGTTGAATATTGGGCTTCATCCACAAATTTAACCTTAAGTAAGTACGATAAAAAAATATTACAAGGCAGAATTTGTATGTCTATAAATCAGCAATGAGATATAGCAAAAATATCCATTTAAATAAATCATATTTAATTTTAAGTAATTGTTAAAATAATGCGAATGCTTTCACATAATCCAAGATCAACTGTTTAAAAATATATATCGAGACAGCACAGAGAAAGTGAGGTGTTGCTTCAAGATAAAATAAATTATTAAAAGGATCAACATATTAAATTATTAAAAGATAGCATAAGAAAAAAAGAAATTTGAATCATGACATTTTCTGTTAAATTCAGAATTTTAGTCAAAAAAAAGAAAAAAATAATGATCTTAGGACCCACGAGGTTTTACGATAAGGATCATAGCTGATCGAATGGAACTTGTTCCATTGAAGCTATATTTTACCAAGTCCATGATTAACCAGTATTTTCTGGAACATAGCACTGGCCTCGGATGGTGATGTCCTAAGGGAGACAAGACAAGGAGCGGTCAATGACAATTCGGTAAATTCAACACTGACCATGATGGCAGTTTAGGTACACCAGAAAAAGCTTACACATAACGCGTGGCTTAACCGGCCACTCCCGGTCACTTCCCGCCACCGACAACCTTTCCGGTTCACCACGAACCGTTCCGTACGCCCACCCACGTCCACACGAACCCACTCACTAGACTAGCCTTCTCTTTTAAATGCCACGTTCCCGCACTATTCACCTGCGTTGTACAGATTACAGACTCTGCCCAGAGCCCTTCTCTGCAGTGCAGATATACTACACAGAGAGAGAAAGAGAAAAACACCAAGATCATCGTGCGGCGGTAATGGTACGGTGCTCAAAGAAGTGTGGTATCCCGAGGATCATGTCCCATTGTAGCAATTCCTGAGATTTTGTACGATTGTGTTGTGGTCCTTGTTGTCCTTGCGGAAGTAGAGCCATAAAGCTGTGGTAAGTTCTATTGATGTTTTAACCCTTTTTATGGTTTTTAACCGTTTCTGCTTCTACTTCTTCGCTTAATAATTACAGCTCCTTGTCTGGTTTTCTCATTCTTGGTACCTTTTCTGTCCGTTTCACGTGCTGGAGCCAGAAACTGGGAACTGAGATTTGACCACACACGAAGAGTTAGATATTGATCGTTGCTGTGGAAAATTCTTTGTTCCGATGAAGCATTCGGTAGCAAGATCTTGTTTGTTTCTATGTTTCTTGTACATAAATATTGTTGGCATTCGATGCTGTCATGTTTCTGTTCTGGATGTTTCCCGGCTCGTTGGTTGCTTGTTTATCTGTCTATGAATTCTTGGATATAAATGTGATTTGATCTTGACTTGAAGCTAACTATTTGTGAATCTGGATTCTGCCTGCATTTTAGTAACTTCCTCTCTGGGTGTTTTTATTCTGAAATCGAGTACAGATGTGCATATTCCTTGAGTTGTACTTAGTCATTGGGTTCATGTTTACGAGGTTGCTGGTTATGGCCTGCACAGAGTCATCATACTCTGTTTCACTTCTCACTGATGACCCTGTTTGGCTCTCTGGGTTAATTAAGATCCAAGTTCCTGCTTAGTTACTATCAGTGAAGATTTCACTATCACCCCCCACATCGCCACAGCTCCAAATCCGGATCCGGATTTTGCCATGGGCCGATTGATGCATACGACGGCACTTGTTGTGCCACGTCTTTGATTTGCATTTCTGCGCTGGAAATCCGGATTCTTTTATCCTGATATTTATTGTACTTTTTTGTCTTAAATTCAATTTGATTCCGGTTAGTAACTACAAATTGTTCCCTAGACGAAATTTCTGAGCTAGTCATCTTTCTACATTCCTTGTTGATTTTGGAAGCATTCCTTGATATGTATTGGTGCTCATTATTGGAACTATCTTCTCCTTAAGGAATTTGCTAAGATTGGTAAATGCTTACCATTTTTCCATTTTGCAGCTTCTTCATCATTGATCTTTGAAGAGACCTAAAAGCATGAAAGAAATTGAGAAGAGAAAAACTTCCAGGAATAGTCAGACAAAGAGTTCTAGAAGAACAGAAAGAAAAGACAACAAATTGCATCAAGATAATTCCAGCAAAACGTTGAATGTAAAAGAAACTGATTCCAAGACAACTCCGGCTAGACCAACCACTCCCTTTGTAAGTGATTCAAACACGGGCTCTGAGCCCTCGGAAACTTACGAAAATATGGTTATACATTATGTGGATGATGTCAACAGGTCTGAGGAGGCACCTGTCGGGATGAAAGTTAATGAAATGGTTACCAAAGAAAACAAGAATGGAGTACTTGATGATCATTATAGTGATGTAGAGAAAGAGCAAAAAGAAGGGAATGAAGAAGTATCAGATGCTGAGACAGTAAAGGATTCAGTATCATCCCAAGGTGATTCTTTCGCGGTTGAGGATGAGAAACTAGAAAAAGCTTCAAACGAGCCTAAGAGTAAGGCAAAAGTGAATCCTTCAGAAGGTAAGAGATCTGATAGAAAAACAAATAAATCACTAACAAAGGAATCCCATAATAATCAGAAGAAACCTACGAATTCAAACAAAGGGCCTTCTAGAGTTAACAGCAAAACTACTTCCTTGGCCAATTCTAAGACTCTGAAAGTTCCTACAAAACCTTCATTAGAATCTTCTAATGGAGCTGATGGGAAGCCTGTCCAAGAGGTCAAGGAACTTGATGTCCTTGATGGAGGCTCAAATGGTGCACAAAGTGTGTCAAGTGAAGATGAAAGCAATGAAACTATTGATGCTGAAGAAAATGGTGAACATGAGAATGAGGCAGCTCTGGAACAAAAAATTGAAGAAATGGAAGCAAGAGTTGAAAAACTTGAAGAGGAGCTGAGAGAAGTTGCTGCTCTTGAAATATCACTTTATTCTGTTGTACCAGAGCATGGGAGCTCAGCGCACAAAGTGCACACCCCTGCTCGGCGCCTTTCTAGGCTCTATATTCATGCTTGTAAGCATTTTACTCAAGACAAGCAAGCAACAATTGCTAAGAATACAGTTTCTGGTCTTGTTTTGGTGGCTAAGTCCTGTGGTAGTGATGTTTCAAGGTACACACTTTATTCAAATGTTGTCATCTACTGATTTTGATCATAAATAATAACTCTTCTGCTCTTGATTCGTGAACTAGGTTAACTTTCTGGTTGTCGAATATCATTGTGCTTAGAGAGATAATTTTGCACGCATTTGGGAGTTCATGTCAATCAAGTACCGTCATGAAGTTGGCTGAGTCAAACGGGACTGGCAAGGGAAATGATGGGAAGTCTCCATCACTGAAATGGAAAGGTTTCTCCAATAGTAAACAAGTAAATGGTTTTATGAATCATGCTGAAGATTGGCAGGAGACAGGAACCTTCACATCTGCACTAGAAAAAATAGAATCTTGGGTCTTCTCTCGTATAGTGGAGTCAGTGTGGTGGCAGGTATAACTCTAGTCTCTTCTCAAAGTCAGACAATTGATGCTTATAGTAAAGATATTGGCGCAGTCACTGAATTAAATGAATTAAGAGTTCACTTGTTTATTGTTCATTTCAACCATGTTATATCAATGCTTACGCCACATAGTTGATAAGTTCATTTCTATTTTCCCAATTACATAACAATCGCAAGCTAAAGCAGGCTACATTTTCAGGCTTTGACTCCATATATGCAGTCTCCTGCGAGGGACTCCTCTGCAAAAAAATCCATTGGAAAATTGCTGGGGCCTGCCCTTGGTGATGAGAAGCAAGGAAGTTTTTCTATCAATCTCTGGAGAAATGCCTTCCAAGATGCATTTCAACGACTTTGTCCTGTTCGTGCAGGAGGGCATGAGTGTGGTTGTTTGCCTGTCTTGACTAGAATCGTATGCGCTCTTATCATTACTTGATCTCCTCTCCTTTGTTGAAAACTTCTTTTTGGCTCCAAAGGTTGATTAGATTTGAAATTTTGCTCCAGGTTATGGAGCAGTGCATAGCTAGACTAGATGTTGCAATGTTCAATGCTCTTCTGCGGGAGTCAGCACATGAGGTCCCAACTGATCCTGTATCAGATCCTATTTTGGATTCGAAGGTCTTGCCTATTCCAGCTGGAGATTTAAGTTTTGGGTCTGGGGCACAACTCAAAAATTCTGTATGTACACCAACTTTCACGTTCCTTCCTTATATTCATACGTTATTTAAAAAGTTGCCTTTGAATATTTGATTATCCAATCTTAGCAGAAGATATCACAATCGGAAACATGGTAGTAATATTAGTATGAAATTATAAAGATCTGGGTCTGGTTGTTATTCTACCTGATAAATGTGATCGTTGTGCAGATTGGCAATTGGTCAAGATGGCTTACGGATATGTTTGGCATGGATGCTGATGATGGTGTGCAAGAAGATGAGGTGAACGGTGATGATAATAGGTTGGGTGGAGATGCCGAATCTAAGTCTAAGTCTTTTGTTCTCCTTAATGACTTGAGTGACCTTCTCATGCTTCCAAAAGACATGCTCATGGACAGACATGTCAGACAGGAGGTTAGTTTAATAATTTTAGATACAATGTTATCTATGAATATGATCTCTTTATGGTTGCTATGCATATGTCGCTGCATTGACTCCATTCTGTTTATTTTATCTTGTGTAGGTTTGCCCATCCATTACTCTTCCATTAGTTAAACGGATACTCTGCAACTTCACTCCAGACGATTTCTGCCCAGACCCTGTTCCGGGAGCTGTGTTGGAGGCACTCAATGCCGAGGTATCACCTTGACAACCCTAAGACTGGAGTTATTTATTGATAACATAAATCTGCAAGCTTAATTAAACAAAATAAGTGAAAGATGGTATCAAAAGTGAGTACGAGGTTCCTAAATTTTCTTGTTTTACGCTATGTTCTGATCAGAACATCATTCAGTGGCTAAAATAGAGCCGTTAGAGTCTTTTCAATAACATATATAGTGCCTATTTCATGGAATTTGATTTATTTCATGTTTAGAGTACTGTGGAGCGAAGAATGTCAGGAGACACTGTGAGAAGCTTCCCATATGCAGCTGCTCCAGTTGTTTATTACCCTCCTTCCTCTGCTAATGTGGCAGAGAAAGTTGCAGATGTAGGAGGAAAAGCTGAGTTGGCGAGGAATGTCTCAGTAGTTCAGAGGAGAGGATATACCAGTGATGAAGAATTAGAGGAGCTGGATTCCCCTCTTACTTCCGTCATTGATAAGTTACCTCCATCTCCAACAGTCGCAGCTAATGGAGATGGCAAGCACAAAGAGCAAACCAGCATGAATGCTAGATATCAACTCCTTCGTCAACTCTGGTCTACGTGAATATTGTCAATAAACAAGAAAAAGGAATAGAAGCATTCAAAGATGTTGAGTTTGTTTCTAAGAGTGATAGCCAGCTAATGCTGCTGGTAATTTTTTTCCTTCTGTAAATAAGAAGTCTTCATAGCATATAGCTTCCAAGTGTTGCTTGTTTTACAAATAGAATCGAAAATCTGTTGTAATAATAATTTATTTGAAGAATGAGCATATAAAGAACTTTTGCCGTTTACCCTTTTATTTAATAATAAAACAAAATTTTATATCCATATATGAAAATTAAGTCAAACGAAACTGAGTGAGTATTATGTCTCAAGTATTGTTTTTAGTGGAGATGATATTAAAACAGAAAAGTATATTTAATTCACAAAATATCATATCCATGTGTGAAAACTCATTCAAATTATGACACATCTCTGCCAAAAGTTTACGACAAAACAAGAGAAACAAAGTTTATTGTCTTGGCTAGATTGACATTAATATATATCTATTTACGTAAGAAGTGTGAGATGATTGGAAGAACAGATGAAAGGTAAAGATAATTGGGTTGGGTTCCCGGATAAATCTCTATCTTGACGTTATATATAATGAGATATATATTGTGGCATGCAGTGATATATAATGAGATGAGTATAGCACATATATACTTTTCAACACCCATATATATATATAGTTGTGACATTTCCGAATGATCATTCCTGCCAACAGCACAAATTGCTACCTGCATCTGGATCTGTGAAACAATGTCATCGTTCGAGCTTCTGGGCATCGCCATCTCTGAAAGTGACAGGGCTAATAAATCCTCTCTATATGGATATTTCCATATATTATTAATCATTGAAAATAGAACTTTCATAGGGAATGCAAGCTTGGTTCTAAAACCACTGTGGTAGCCTAAAAATTAATTTATCAGAAAATTGAGTATTCATATTTTAATTTAGATATAAATAAAAATGTAATTTTTGAAGAGTACATGATATATAATTTTTTCTCTTTGTTAATTTATGGTTATTTAAAATAAACATGATTTTTGGGTTAAGACTGGCTCATTAATTATATAAATATTCCAACTTGAAAAAGAAATTGAAAAATGATTCCTTGTACGCCTTAAATTTGATCCCTAAATTCGTTATAGGGCAAGAGAAAACCCTAACTACACGAAATTAAATGGGTAACTATGGGGCCTTAAACATGGCCTTTAACTTTGTCTAAAAAACCCTAGCTACATGAAGTTAATGAAAAAAAAAAGTTGCACATTAATTTCTAATTATTTAGAAGAACCTTTTTAAACATTTTTAAAATTTTTTATAACAAATTTAGAGATATATAAATAAATGAAAGACTTAAATAATATTTAAGATGCTCTCATGTAATAAATATATATATATATATATATATTCGTTTATCTTCTGATTATGTTTGCCTAGATCAAGAACTCGATGAGTAGATCTTTCACAATCTAAAAGATGTGCAAATGAATTTTAGTGCGATCAAAACTCTAAGCAGTGACCAACAAAACAAAAAGTCAACCCAATTTCAAAAAGGAGTCTAGATGACCAAACTTCATTTTCATTAATTTCGATTCAAGATGAAGTGGCATAAGATCGAATTAATGTTTATATCTGTATTTTAGATATAATAAAACAAAATTTTCAGCTATATTATTTTTTGATCTGATATGAATAAATTGATGTTTAAAAAAATGATAGAGGTGTCAAATGAAAAACCCATTAGCAAATTACTCAAACTTTGTTTTCCTTGTCTGATATGAACTGGGTAGTGACGCTCCAAGGTAACAGAAGATCATTTGGCACTACAAATAAATTGGGAAACTGAAGAGACGTGGCATATTTATAGGACCGAAATTGATTGGAGTTCATAAGATGTAACATGATTATTGTAATTTATTTTTAAATTAATCTAATAATTTATATTGTACCATATTATTTATTATATTTACTTTGACATGAATATCTGTACATAACCCAACACATAATAATACAAAACTAGCAATTATTCATTACTACAAGTAGCTTGAGAACCCTTACAAATCATGTTTCAAGCTCATGAGAAGTCATGACACTAACAACGTTTAAAAAGTTCAAAAGTTCTGTAGACGTAAAAGTACATCTTTTCCCTACAAAAGAGCATGATAACTCGTACAAGTTAAGATCAAGTTTCAAACTCATGAGAAGCCCCTACAAAAGAGCATGGTAATACAACATTTACAAGGTCAAACTTCCTAAGTTAAATCATAAACTACAATTAAAGGTTAAAGGATGTCATCTTAGCTCAGCAGAACCCCCCAAACAAATCATCAAGGCACTCTTCGCCTTCTGAATGGTAGACTAATTCATTGGATGGAAGAGTGTTGTAGCTGTTGCACTCGGTTCCTTGCAAGAGAGGCCTATTTCCATCTTCTGGTCTAATCTGGACAGCTCCATTTTCAGGAACCATTGTGTTGGCAGCACTACCATTATTGTTCCCATTAGTTTCCTCAGAAAAACTCTTAAGAACTTCATTGATATCTGTACCTTGTATGTCTTCAGTCGTCAGCGGTTGGAAAGCAGTGTTCATTTGATGAGAGCTAGAACCCATGTTAGCAGCACTATCATTAGCAGAGTTCCCTTTAGTTTTCTCTGAACAACTCTCGAGATAATCATTAATATCTATGTCTTGTAAATCTTCTTTAGTCATGAGCTGGGACTCTGAAGTAGTTTCAGTTTGATCAGAATCCGACATTGGATAATATTGGACATGATCACTACCGAGCTGCATGCTAGAGTCCTCAAAAGGATCTTGGTAAGAATCTGAATTTGGTTCAAACACCGGATGTAGCTGTAGTTGCAAGTCACTGAAACCTGCTGGAGTATCATCGACGAGGCCATTAATTGGAGAATCATCACCTCCAAGATTGAACTTGTTGCTGAAAATCTCCTTCTTTTGAATGTTCAGTTCCCACTGATCCAAGTCGATATTAAGATCTTGAAACTCATCAAGATCAATGAAAAAGTTATCACTTTGTTGTGGTTGAGGTTGTGCTTGTGGCTGCGGTTGCGGTTGCGGTTGCGGTTGCGGTTGAGGTTGAGGTTGAGGTTGAGGTTGAGGTTGAGATGGTTGAAGCTGAAACTCAGTCATGGATATATCGCTAGATTTCCCAAGAGCTGTCCACGTGGCCGGTGGCAACATCATTGCGACTGGAGGAGAACCCCCAACAGTATGAGGGTTAATATCATGGGCTGTAACGTTGCCAGCGAATCCAATACTAGGGTTTTGATTGGCTAATTCTTCATTCTGACAGTTACTTCTGATCAATTTCTCCTTCACTATGAATTGCTTCAGCTTGTTTGCATTATTCTTCCCAACTGGAAGATCTGAAGCAATGATCTTTGGGACATCATAGCTATTAATATTGAAATTAGTCGCTGCTTCTAGACCCTTGTATTTGATCTTCACAATATCGTAGGCCCTGGCTGCCTCCTCTTGGGTGTCTGATTGTTGAATTTGAAGACAAAGGTAAATATACTGTATTAGACTCGATTACATTATTCTCTAAACTAATGTGCTGTACGCAGAAAATCATCAATACAGTAATTCAAGGTTTGTTTTATATATACATCTGTTCAACACATACAAGCATATATACAAGACAGATCTTACATATGTTTTCCATCTTGGTCAAAAAAGAGTCTTTTATTATAATTAAAATGGTTCCATTTATATGTACACCAATTAACCTCACACTACATTATAGAATTAGGTTAATCTCTAGTTATATCAATCTAAGCTGTAGGGATTACTCCACTAGAAAATACTACTCAATTCAGTCTCAGAAAAATTTCAGATATAAGTAAAGATGAGCTTGATTGAGAGGTGAATCATGAAACCTAGTCAACTCTATTGAGATAGATAGAGCAATTCAATGGTAAAAAGGTTTAAAAAGCAAAAACAGTACTTTAGAAACTGAAAAACTTGTTTTATAGGAAGATATTCCTCAAAAAAACCATAAACAAAGCTAGTTATTATTCATAAAATATATATATATATATATATATATATATATGAAAAAAAGACTCCTAAACATGTATATGCTTCATAGTTCATGGTTCTTACCATATCTATAATATGTATATCGATCATAAAATGAATAACCAGTGTGTAGGCTCTATATATATGTACTTACCAAATGTTCCCAAGTATAAGGATGGCATTCGCCTTCCTCTACCTACCCTAGATTGCCACTTCATATTTGTCTTGCTCCTGCTGTTCCAGATGTGCATGAGTGTGAGAGAGAGAGAGAGAAGAGAGAGAGAGAGAGAGAGAGAAAGAGAGAGGAGAGGATAGTACCTTGAGACTCCACGATAAGGTGAGTAGCAGCTAGATATCTTATTATCCCTCCTGAGATTTCGTGAAGTTAATTTGTTAAGATATTTATCATTAGTACAATACAATGCTAACTAAACAAAACAAAATAAGAAAGCAATGAAATACAACATGCATTGCAAGTATGTAGTTTTAACATAGCCGGTCGTGCTGTACCAGCATGCACGAGCACATCTATATCTATATATACTTTCATGAACCAAAAGTTGTTTTCGTAATTGACTTAATTATTGGCAAAGCTACCTTTTAATGGCCTTGAGATAGTCATTTCTGCTCATGTCCTTCATCTCCTCTAATTCTTTTTCATAGCAATTCTTCTACAACACCATGCATGTTTACGACATGAATTAAATGCAGCCAATTATTAAATCTCACTACTCAGCATATCAAAATAAGAAAACCTTTCTATAAAGAATAATAAATATATCTATATTTCTACTACGTACAGGAAAATTTGCACAGGCAAAATTGTCCCATAACTTGATGGCTGCCACGTCATATGCTTTAGCTGCTTCAACTTCGTTTCTAGATATAGCTACCAACCACATTGAGAGAAAACACTTTAAGAATTTATTTATAAATTCATTCAATTGAAAATTTCCATTGCCACAAACATAATCTATACTTGAAATATCAACCAAAAGTACAACATCAAAAACCAAACAAGAGCTAGTTCTTTTTCTTTTGCCAGATGAGTTAGCATGAAAATGTCTTTCCAAGCCCCGTAATCCAGAGCAAAAATCTACAATCTAAAGAGGGCATTGAGAAATATTACGAATAGTTTAATGAACTAAACAGGGCATCATGGAAAATTTTCATTAACTGGGTCTATAAGTACACACTAGCTATATATATGCACAAGATTGCATTTTCTTTAAGAAAATTAGTTCATGCATCATGACTTACATGATAAATGAATTAAACATATAAGAAGATAACATTTGAACTTATCATTCACAATATTTGTAGAAATGGAGGAATTAAGAATAAAAGGAAGTAACTATGAATAATTTTATGAGAAATTAGATTTCACTTCCCAATGTATGAGATGACATGTGTGTGTAGCTAGGTTTAGATGAAAACACATTTTTCTCAAATTTACTTTTAGGTTTCCAAACGAAGCACTGTTTGTGCATACCACAATATCATTTTTCTGTCTTCTTTCCAACCATAGTGTTTTTGGTAAATCTCCAAATGAAAGCATCAAAAACACTCTGAACTAAGCTTAAACTACATATAAATATTATAAAACATGAGATCATTTACACTTACCAATGTAAACTGCAGCAGCAAGCGAAAAAAGGCCCAGGCAGTAAGTGAATAAAGAACAGCAAGTAAGTATTTTCTCGTGGTTTGAGAACTGATCAGGAATGAAATGAAAGAAAAAGAAGGTAATTTAATCTGCACCTCGTTTTGGACCGTTCGTGGTGTTATCCCACAGAAATGCGGAATAACGCTTTCCATACCTATACATGTCAAAGTAAATCATACTTTCATTCATTTAGGTCAGAAAGTACATAAATTTAAATTGAACTAATTAATAATCTTACTTGCAAACTCCCCGATACATGGAGCTCTTGGATTTCCTTCTTCGTTCACACTTTTTATTGTCCTTTTGACATGACTCACTGCAAGGTGCTTCAACAATTTCTTTACCCTTACGGTTATCTTTGTTCATATCCCTGTAAAATCAAGTAACCAAACAATGAATAATAACATTGACAATACAAGGTACTATAATATATATATACATATATTTATATTACATTAACGTTGAAGTTTGTTGCTTCATAAGATCTTTCAAGATGTCTTGGTAGTTAATGTTAGCAGTTCCAACAGGACATGGAGTAGTGGTTAGCTGATGAGGGGTTTGAGCAGAAGAGGAAGTTGAGCCAGTGAGATAAGAGGAAAATGCAGCCCAATTGTTTGGACTTTCCATCTTCGTTTGAACTTCAATCAAAGGAGAAAATCCTGCAATGGTGATCATATCAACTTTCGTCAAATCTCTGTTAATAAACAAAAAACGAGAAGGGCCAACAAAGTTCACGTAAAGGGTTAACTAGCTTTACTGTGTTTTCCTTTGTTCTGCTGAAAATAGTATATTCAGGAATTTTAACAGTTAAAATCCTAGAAGTTCGATAGTCATGCATTTATATATAGAACACTAGCTATTTGTAGTGAGTTTCATATATAAAACAAACAAAGGGATAGAATTCAACAACCAAATAATAAGCTTCGTTTAAGCGGATCAATAGTTCTCACACGTTTTGTAAATCAAACACTATTTTTAAGCTACCATCTTCTAGCCAACCAATTACATAGTAGCTTCTATAGTAATAGTTCGCTTACGCTCAAATTAATTAATAATCCGAATGTAAGATTTGTTAATATTGAAATAGATACTTGTCTTAAAAAAAGATTTTTCCACCAAAAATCGTTTAGAGATTTTTTTTTTTTAAAAAATAAAACTTCTTTTTTCCACTGAAAAAACTTTTTTCCCTAGAAAGTGGCGAGAGAAAAATTAAAATCCAAAATTAATCATACAAATAATTATATCTTTTTAAACGAGAGAGGAAAACATAATTTAGGGGAAAAATCCCTAAAATTAAAGGGGAATTAAACTCATGCTTGTGCTCAGGAGCAGTTTTTTTTTTCTTAAAAAAAAAAATACAAATGTTTTCAGGTTCTTGATTTTCTCTTTTACAGTCAACTTTTTTTATTTTTTCCGGAGACACGAATTAGCCGAGAGTAGATGACACTCAAAAGCTAATCCAGTCTATTGAATAAAATGAAGGAAACCCTAGCTAGGGATTTTTGTCCCAATCCATCGTGAATTGATGAATTGAATCAACTTTCATAGCACAAGATCTAATTAAAATCGCAAATCTTACAAAACCTTGACAGCGAAAAGATGATTCGTTGATCAATCACTGACTGAGGCCATAGATCTGAACGTTACAGAATGTGTTTGGGTGCCAAAAGCACAGGCACAGGCACAGGGTCTCAAGGGTTAATCAGTGGATTATTCCACTGATCCATGTTAGAAAGGCAAGCTAGGCGTAGCCAATTACTCATCTATCCGATTCTCTCGCCCAATCTGAAACTTTGACTGCATGTCTCAAAAATCACATCAGCACATCAAATGATGAAAAAATGAAGAATCCAATTTTCTTTCCTTCCTTTTTAAAAAAAACAATGAGAGAGAATAAATGTTTTTACCATGGAATTGCCCAATCTATATAACCTCAATGGAGGTGACCAGGTTTCATGATTCACTTCCCTATAGAGCTTATCATTTTAACTTGACACTGGAATTTTTTCTGAGACTTAATTGAGTAACATTTTCCAGTGAACAACTTATTTATATAGCCCAAGAGCTTAGCATAATTTTGTATTACAGTGTGATGAATTGTATTAGTTATACAAGATTCTTTTCAAAGATGGAAACGCTTGTAACAAACCTCAATGTATTTGGCCTAAAAGCAGAAGACTGCATTTTTTTTTTTTAATAAAAATTTTAAATGAATTGTATTTTGAGAGTTCACCCTACTCAAAATAAGTTTAAAGAATAAAAAATATTTACCAAAGTAATTAAATAGATTAAAATCTTTGTTCTTATAAGAAATAGTTACGATCTGTACTAACTAGCAAGGAATGTAATATCGTTGGGTAAACTTATTGGCAAAGTCTTAAATATATATATATATATATATATATATATATATATATATATATATATATATATATATTAAACGACATTTAATTAAATAGAGTTAAATACATAGTTGACCATAAGCAAAGCTGGCCTAGATAATATCGGTCTTCCATTTTAGATAATACAAAAGAAGAAAAAGAATCCGATGAAAAAAAAAAAGCAATCTATTGTACACGCGCCATCTAAATAATTTCTTTAGATTTCAGATTTAAATGAAAATTTAAAGATTTTAACGATGATCATAATATCATTTATTGACTCAATAGAAAATGAATTAAATTTAAGATTTTATAGTCACCTTACAAAAAAATTTATTTATTTATTTTTTACCTTAAACGTTGATTAATCTTATATTATTATATTTATTATGGAACCTAAATATTAAAGAGAAAATGAGTAAAAGAAATCCACCCATTACAAATCAAAATTATTAGCAGATTTTGAATTTCAACTTTTTTTTTTTCCTAGTTACGAAGCTTTTGGAACTTACTTTGCATGTCCAACACTTGTTAAGACAGTATGAACCTACAACTGACTATGAACAGCTGTTCAACCAAAGCCAGTTAGGTACGTTGTAACGGGAAAATACATTGATCGACGAGTCAAACTAATCAAGGAAAAATCAATTTTAATTGTTATAAAATTCACGAAATTTACGTTATATGTTTTATTTTGCTATTTTATATTTTTAAACTGATAACTTCAAGGAAGGTGGGGCCCATGTTCGTTGAAAATCCAACCACCCCAGTCCACTGAGTCCATGAAATGCGAAAAACGGGTCGGGCCTGTTTTGTCATACGTAACAACAAATTGGCTGCCACGGCCACAAAAAAAAAAAAAAAAAGTGTCTGACGTAGATTATTATTTTGTCATTTGTGTTACTCTGGCATTGAAATATTTGGAATCCTTTATTTTATATTTTATTGCAATCTTTGGAAATGGAAGATTAAATGGGGTACGAGAATACGGAGGATGATTTTTTCATACCTATCTATGTTCAAATTTTTACACATTTCCTTAAGTTTTCTTAATACAATCAAAACAACTTTAAATTTCAGCAAAAAGACAAAGAAAAACAATTGAAATGATTTACTTCGTTTAAGTTGTTCTCATGTGAAACTTTTCTTACACATTCAGTCCCATTCGTCAAAAATAATGAAATATTACGTTAGTGTGTATATATATATATATAATAAAGGTACGAGTGGACAAGATATTAACCCAGTAAAGAGTTTTAAGGAAATTAAATTTTTTTTTCCATGAATTAGTAAATCAACTCAGTTTTTTACAACTGCATTTCTAATGCTAAGCTAAGCGGACCAACTAAATTAAAATGCCATAACGTGAAATAATGTGATAATTACCATATAAGTAAATATTACTGTGGAATAAAATCCATAATCAGATCCTCATGCACTGCACAAAATGTGCTCAAACATTCTCTCATCCAAATCAAATCATCAGATATCAAAAACAGATATGAAATATAAAGCTGGATTTACATAGAAAGACAAGAAGTGTTTGGGGTTAGAAAGTTCAGACTGGAAGCTGGTGTTCCTCATCGGGACCCTGAGAATTTGCAATGTAGAACTTTGACTCAAGTGACTGAAGAGCTCTAACGACATCTACCATTGATGGTCGTTTTTCAGGCACCACTGAGGTGCAAAGAAGAGCAATTTCCAGAGCTCCAATCATCTGTTGCTGACAAGAATGTGATATTTTGGGGTCAAGAACTTGAAGCACACCGTTACTGATGTTCACTTTCCTTCTAACCCACTTTACAATGTCAAGAGAGTCCGTTGACTCTCTCTGCTCTGCCTTCCTCCCACTCACTAGCTCTAGCAACACAACACCAAAGCTGTACACGTCCAGTTGTTCACTTGCTTTCTTATTGTAACTATATTCTGCAATGCAACGAACCTAGTTAGTATGTTCATTATTATATCTCTAACTCTTGAAAAACATGAATAGCATATTTACGAGAGAATCAGAAAGCAGTTACAAGACAGTGTTCTATGCAGTGTAAGAGTTATTTTATATCAGTGAAGTAAGGGATTTTGTCATTCTCATACCTGGAGCATTATAACAAGAAGATGCTGCTTCAGAAGCAAGAGTTGATTGAAATGAAGCCTCACCCACGATTCGATCAAGAGCAAAATCTGTGAGTTTTGGCTCAAAGTTGGAATCCAACAGAATGTTGCTTGACTTGAGATTTCTGTGAAGCAAATGGGGATTATAATCCTTGTGAAGATATGCTAATCCTTGGGCAACTCCAATGGCAATCTTTAGTCTAACTCCCCACTGCAACTCAAAATTCTGCTGAGAAATCATGTCCCCTAAGCTTCCTTCATGCAAGTGCTCATAGATGAGAAGAATTGACTCGTCAGAGTGGCAAAACCCCAGAATTTTCACAATGTTCTTATGCCTAATTTTGGCCAACGTCTTGACCTCAAGTTTCAGACTTTTTGAAGACTGGTTCCCAAAATTCAGTATCTTTTTCACAGCAACTAATTCACCACTAGGTAAACTTACAACATAAACTTTGCCAAACACACCACCATTCCCTTTCGAGCTTTTCTCATCCATCCCCATAAGCAGGTCATGCTCAGAAATTCTTAGAGGATAGAAGAACACTGAGCGCCAAACCCCTATTTGATTTTGCTTGAGAGACCTCCTCCGGTACATTGCAAATCCAGCAGCAACAATGGCAGCTCCAACAAGAAAGGCTAGAGATATCAAGACACATGTTAAAGTTGTAAGAGCAGCGTTGTGGTGTCTTGGCGGGTCATCAGAACAGGAAGTGGGTAATCCAGGGCCACAAAGTTGTGGGTTTCCTTCCAAAAATGAGGCAGGGAGACCAGAAATCAAGGAATAAGGTACTCTACCAGATAGCTGATTGAAGGAAACATTGAAAAGAGCAAGCTTCAAGTTTTGAAGCCCTTGAGGGATTGAGCCAGTGAGACTGTTATCTGAAAGATCAAGGTAAGTTAGCACTGGTAGCTCAGCAAGGGATGGGGGTATTTCTCCATTAAGACGGTTGTCCGCCAAAGACAATGAAACTAGTTTCCGGCATTTCTTCAGCTCTGGGATTTTACCAGAAAGTGAATTGTGGGAAAGATTCACTATACTCATAACAGGGGAATCACAAAAATTTGGAGGGATTTCACCAGACAAACGATTGAGAGACGCAGAGAATCTATATAAGCTCTTGAGCAACCCAAGACTTTGAGGAATTTTCCCCGCAAACTCGTTACCGTCAAGTTGAATTTGCTCCAACTGAACAGCTCCTGATATTGACTCAGGTATTTGTCCCGAGAATCTATTGTTTTCAGCTCTGATGAGCTTAATTTTGGGTAATGACCATAATACATCTGGGAAGTCTCCAGAAAACCCATTGTTCTGAACTTGAAATCTCTCAAGATTCTTACATTCACTAATGGAGTTGGATATGGAACCATTGAAGCCATTTGTATGGAGACTCAGGTTTATAAGGCCTTGTCCTTTACAAATGCCATTTGGAAATGGCCCCAAGAGCTTGTTTTGAGAAACATCAAAAGAGACCAGGTTCTTCAGAGAAGACACCAAAGCAAGAGGAACCATACCGGTTAGATTGTTCTCGGAGAGGTCTAAATGGGTCAAACTTAGCAGATTCCCAAAAGAATCAGGAATTTCACCTTGAAAACCAGAGCTCTGCAACAGTAGCTGTTCGAGATTTTCAAGTTCCCCAACATCCTTAGGAATCTCACTCACCAAGTACTTATTTTGAGACAAATCAAGCACAGCAAGCTTAGTGAAATTCCTAAAAATACTAGGTACACTACCTGATAACAAGTTGCTTCCCACGTTGAGGACCTGAAGGTTCTTCAATGAGCCTAAGCTCTCTGGGATATTCCCCTCTATGTGGTTTCTGCTTAAATCAAGCACTCTCAAGGAACCAAACTGAGAAATCTGAGACGGGATAGTGCCCCAGATAAGATTGTTACTGAGATTCAAAACTTGCAACGAACTGCACTGAGAAAGATGCAGAGGGATGGGCTGGTTGAATAGATTATCTGCAAGATTGAGTTCAGTCAGATTTGGAAGGTCACATATTGAAGATGAGATATCCCCAGAAAGGTTAAAGCTTTGAAGGTTAATGGAAGTAACAGATGCTGTGGTGCAGGTGATTCCAGTCCAGTTACAGTAGTGGGTCGCTGAAGTATTGGACCAGCTTGCAAGAGACTTCCTAGTGTCTTCAATGGAGGCCTTGAAGGAAAGCAGAATCTCAGCCTCTGATGAACATGAGCAAAGATTCAGAAATGTAAAGCTTGCAGTTACAGAGAGAAGGAATAGGTATGTACACAGTGTAGTAGCCATTCAGGTGTTTGAAAGAAAGAGAGCTCAGCTCTTTGTGGTGTTTTCTACTCTTTCCTATATATCAGTATAAATGTGAGAAAGTGAGAACATGACTCTTAATGGATATTAAGAGATGTTGATGGGCTAAAAAGAAAAATGCTTTTCCCTTTTCATTTACCTGCAAGGCTTTTCCCTTGCGTTTTCACCTTTCCACGAGACAGCACAAGCATTGATGCCTTACTTTCTACCCCAATACTTTTTAACATATTCTCTTTCATTTTAACTTACTAGAAACAGAACCAATATAACATAAAAGGTCCACAGAGAATACCCTGGTAGGAGAGAAAGGGGTTGTGCCAAAAATAGTTGTTGAAGTAAATGGTAGTTTTACTGTTTTACCATTATCTGTCAACTTTTCACCGCGAGAGGAGAGGAAGGAGGGAACAAGAGATTGAGTTTTCAACAAGTTAATTTACATTTACATACACATACAGATACAGATACGGAGAGAATCCTAAGTAGCAAAAACACGAAGTAAGATTATTGCTGGATTTGACCTTCCACCACCCAAACAGAGGAACCCTATCCTATTTAGAAGGAAATAAATTAAATGTACCTCAATGCATTGAAGATGTTTGGCTTGTATTGTGAATTAGCATAGCATCTAGCAAGCCGTGAAAAATCTATCAGTATAGTCACGTGCAACCATTGTCAACTTGCATCACCCTCTGGGGTCTCCCATTGACTGTCAGTAGGCAGTAGACAAAAATCTTCGGCTCATGCTCTCATGTTAAACCCAACACTTGAAGGAGGGAAATGGGAATCAAATTACAGAATAAAAGTAATTAAATGCGAATACGGAATTTTTTCAGGGAATCAAAGCTTGACAGATACTGTGCATTAAAATATAATTTTATTTTGAATGCAATCATCATAATAAAATAATAATAATAATAATAATAAATGGAGAATAACGAGAGGTAGATTGTTGAGTTGCAGGTCAAAACAGCCACGCCTCATCTCCTCGTCTCGTGAGAGAGTAGAACTGCAGCACGATAACGATAGGCCCATTGGCCGATAACAATAAAGACAAAAACACATGGGATGGGAGAGGAAAGTATTCACAAACTTTTTTCTCTGTACTATATTAATCTTTGCTTAGGTTTTGATATACCTTTAAATTTTTGACATTATCTCAGAATTGTCAACCACTTTTGTCGCTGATTGGAGACCCTTGCTACAAGGTCTCGTTTATTAAAAAAAAACATTAATTGCGGGACAAGGAGGACCCAGGAATAATATTGCATCAAACCAATAAAGCACCCTCTCTTTTACATTAATTGTGGTTGTGGACCACTTTTTATCCACTGTTTTTTTATCTGAACAAGCCACACCATTCGTCCTTACTCATAATTCTAAGACTTTGAAGGTTCATCTGATACTGATAGTGATAGGGATATAAATAATTGAAGCCCTTCATCAGTTACGATATTATTGATTAAGTTATTGAAAATAAATAAATGACTGTCCAAGAATATATATGTATATTTTGCTGTTTGCTCCCTCTTAATGTCGGAATGTCTGTTCCAACCCAATGCAAAGTCTTGCTTGCCCCTTTAAGCATTGCTTTATCCAACTCTTATTCTTCAATCTCTATAAATTTTGTGATGATATAAGCTATAGTCTAGAATTCCCAATTCATTGCAAAAAGAACATTGGAATAAACAAAAAGGCGATTACTCTGCTCTGCCAGAAGAGGATAAAATCTTTAAAGTAATCAGAATTCCCCCAACAATAACAAAAGTCAAGTTCCCTTTCTACATGATTTCTATCAACAATGAAAGATCACGAGCTTCAGTTCAGCATGCTCTGTAGATTTGAATTTTTCAAATATCACATGCAGCTGAAATCACTGTGTATTGTATTAATGCAACGACACAGTTTTAAGCATGGAATGGCATATTGGCAGGCTTTCTTCAAAGTTGACTTTTTTCTACGTACTATTTAACCTTTGGCTGTGAAAGGCAATTAAGTAGACCAAACAACATCAATTATGGGTAGGTGCTACGAGAGAATACAGCTAGAAAGTCAAAAGGACAATCTTAAAGCAAGTGAGATCTGCATCAATTCTCCTTCGAGAGTACTGAACTACTATAACAGTGTGAAGTAACAGAAAACAGAAGCAGCATAGCATGCAAGATAAGATTAAAGAAAAGAAATGAAGTTCAATGACACTAAACGATTAGGTGGCACCGTCTAATTAACCCCTTTGACTTTGCGTTGCTTCGTACAATTTCAAACCACCATATCCCTGAGCACGAATCAATGTCCCCCAGAAAACCAGAAAGTCAGACACATGATTTCTTCTTTAATCTTCCAAGCAACCATCATGCTTAGCTACCTATTAGTTAGAGAGCAGATTGCCGTTGGATTGAATTATATGATGTATCCGCAGTTGATCCGTTAATCAGAAAAAGGATATGATCGATGGACGTGGCTCCTTTTTGGCGATGATGCTAGTCAAAAGCATCAAGGTGTGCGTGACCTTCTGAATCATGACATTCAATGCCACCGATTCTGCAATCAAATCCATTTTTAATATTTGGTCCTTCTTCTGTCTGCTTGTGAGTTTTTGATTAACCTAGGCATAAATCATGTAAACCATGGCGTATATTTTCTTAATTATTAGATTTTTGAGATATGACACTGTTTAGGCACATTTCAATTTGTCCCTTTGGAAAATCCGAAGAAAGCATATTCCCACACTTTCAATAGTCAACTTCTCTATGAAAAAGAGGCCGGAATCTTGAGCATCCAATGAAAGAAAATACTTGTTTGATATTATATTATTATTTACATAAGAATGACGAAAATATTCTGCAGCAGTTGTGAGTCTTGTCATGAGCTTAATTTAGATTAGGTAAAAGAGATATATATATAAACACATAGAAGGACGTGGGTGTTTGTGTAACTCTATTTGTTTTTTGCATTCTAACATCAAAATCATAGATAACAGCTCAGCCTCAGGCGTTGAGGTTGACCTTTTTGTCCTTTCATAAAGAAAGGAAACCAGACATGAAATGGTGGGCGTGAGGGAAAGGCAGGTTCATTATCAAAAATCACTTATTGCATTGAAGAAAGCCATGAGGAATAATAATACGCATTCCATATTTCCATGGCTTATAGTTATACTCAACAAACATTGCTTTCAGGGGACGGTGGAGAGGTGGGGACGCTTGTTTGATTTTGCTCGCCATGTTCAGCAATCAATAATAAACTTGCCCCTTCTTTCTTTGGCTAAAGGGAAATAGAAATGCCACTTTTAAGCTTCCTTTCTTTGTGCCTAAAAGTTTGGTTAAGGATGCCTTGCTATCTGAAAAAGTTTGGTAGTTAACCCCATGGATGTTTTTTCAAACAGGGAAAATGTTTGTCTTTACATCAAAGTAGTAGCACATTGTTGTAGAAAACGATAGCTAAGTCCAAGAAGCAACTCAGTTGAGTATAAAACCGCGAGAGAAAAGGGGAAAAAAGAAAGGGTTAAGGTTCTATCAAGGTATCAAATTATCAATCACTGTTAAGCGTCCACCTACAAACCAAGAACTATCTGAGGGTAAAAGAAACAGTGAGGGGAAAGTTATTTGGATTTTAATTCAAGTTGGAGAAATTTAGATTAAGGATGCAACAAATACTTTTTGCTTTGTTCATCCGACACGGAGTATCTCTCTTTTGAATACCGCAAATCTGTATTGACTTTAACCACATATTTTATTTCGAATTTTGAAGTTTATGATAACAAGAAACATTGGAATGCAAGCATGGCCCAAAGGATCAAGATCTACATATGATAACAAGAAACACGGCCTAATGGTACAACACAATGCTAGCGGCATCTTCAAAAATCTGCCTGACAGAACCAAACTCGACGACACAGAGGCTGCTATGAACGCGCGAATACCCCAGAATGGGATTATCACTTGTGTCTTTGACGATAAAAGTGTGAATTAATAAGCAAAAAAATCAGACGCCACGCACCAGATACAATTGTGCTTTTTGGCCATTAAGAGACTTTACAGAACCGTAATGACATAATAACTATAACACAACACAGAATCCAATAATTATCACACCACCAGCTACAGAAAGGACCATCCAAAGAAAAATGTATGAAATATCAAGCCAAAAAAAGCTAACATTCACATCAATAACTCGAACCAGAGTATAGATTACCATATAGCCTAAATCCTCTTAGGCCTCGAGAAGTCTGGAGTTTCCTCTACAAAGATGACTTCCCTTGTAGTGTTCTAAAATCAGTGAATAATAGTTCACATGAATAATTCTTCCTGAAACTGCTTTTACTTTATCACAATGCTACCTAAGTGACATAGATAATCAAATGAAAGAACAAGCACTCAACGAACCGAGAATGATCGAAGCCATACTTCACATTGTCACCAAGCCACAAGACACCACAAGAAAATAACTAAGATACATTGCTAAACCATAACTATTTATTTCAAAGTCCAAGGATTATTGACAACGACACTAAAGTGACAAGTATAGCAATGTCAATAGTACCGCAAAAAGTTTCAAACTTGTAGAGAGCACATGATTAGTATATAGAAAGCTGAATAAAAACATCGAGAAGTGAAAGACCATACTTCATTGAGCAGGAAATACCGTCCAGGAGCTAAGAAAAAGAAATGCAGACCAACGAGGAAATCAAACTAAAAATGAGCCAAAGATGTCCATCAGACCACCATAAACACTCACACAGAAGCTAACAAGTAATCCTCACCAACCAGCAAGGAATATAGGGTTTCCCTTAAGATGTCCTTACTACAATGACATGAACCATTTTAGTACATAAAGGACACCTAGACAAGCAAGGCAGCCACTATATATGAGGACTCGTTGATAAGAGGGGAAACATCACGCCTCTATATTAACCTTCATTCAGTTCATGCCTAGATTTTGTCAAGCTTTTCTGCCTTAACTAAAGGGTTCGCTTTAGCTATAGCATCCTGTCCAGCAGTCCGATAATCGAAAGGGCAATCATGTTTATCAGAATAGCGATGCATTGTGCAAAAGAGGTTTCCACATTTGCAGCTGAAACCAGTTAAACCAACACGCTTCCGGCAAGTGGCACATCTGCTAGGACCAGTCTTGGTTTTTATTTCCAAACACTGACTAGAGGATGAGTCCCCAGAAATTTCGGCATGGACCGTCTTTACTTCGACAGTTTCAACTTGTAGATCCGTGGCAATTGCAGTTACAGCTTCTTTCTCAATGTTGTTAGAGCTGCCATTCACAATGTTTTCAACAGATGATGCTGCAAGTTTCTCCTGTTCCTGCTTCAACAGCATGTCCTTATAACATTTGGAACACATATTCATGTTAGCAGCCCTTCCAAAGAAACCACAATTATTGACGCAAAGGATGGGACGCTCTGGAGCCTGGCATCCTGTCTCATCATGAGACTCCATTTTTTATGACCACCTGCGTGTAGAGAACCTCAACTTAGGAAAAGGTTAATGAAACCAAAATCCCCATTTCCCAACAGTGGACAGAAACAACTAAGCACATGCACTTGCAAAATAATGATATAAACGATTATCAGTTCATTGCAATTGCAAGTTCTTAGACACAAGGAGTTGGATACTCAAAATAACCATAAGGATTACAACAAGATCAATAATCAACAGAACGTCATATTCAATGCGGACATCATGCCATGCATATTTTTGTAGACATGAACTGGCAAAATTCCTTCTCGCTTATACATATCCCAGGCGTTGGGCAAAATAATTATCTTTCTACCGGTACAAACATATATATAATAAAGAACAGCAGGAGCCAACTTATGAACATTGGACATACATGGGTACGAACATCCAGCTTAAACATGCAACACACGCAAACCTGAGTTGGATAAGTTTAATATTCAACAAAGATCCACAGAATTCACAACAGCTTAATATTAAACAAGGGGTGTGATGAAAAAGAAAACAAGTTTAATCTACTAATTGCATGACCCACTTCATAATACTTCCATACAAACCAGTACCAGCGATCGATAATTCATAAATAATCAACCCCACCAAGAAAAAAAAAAATTACAAAAAGCCAAGAGCTCTTTTATCCAAATTTAGAAACAGGGGAGTAAACAGAACTGCAAGCGGAACTAATACCCACCATAACCCACTTAACCCCTAAAAGAAATGAATCAATCACAAACCGGGAGAGAAGTACCAA
Source organism: Bauhinia variegata (assembly GCA_022379115.2). Taxonomy (NCBI): domain Eukaryota; kingdom Viridiplantae; phylum Streptophyta; class Magnoliopsida; order Fabales; family Fabaceae; genus Bauhinia; species Bauhinia variegata. The sequence goes on from CM039438.1 coordinate 17,965,193, forward strand.
AACAGTAAACTAAAGCCCTCACCTGCGTGCTTAGCTTTGCTGATCCTGAGTCTCTAATCAGGTAATTATTGCCTCCTAGGCTCCTACGATAAGAATGAGAAGGAAATTTTGATATACGGCAGGAAATAACGAAGTAATTCTCAATAGGGGAAAGGGATAGAGATGGAAATAACTCTGACCTTTATGGATGAGATAACTGAGTACAATTATCGGGCAAACCGACGACCACAAAGGGGCCGGAGCAAAGTAGGTACTATATTAAAGGCAGCTTACTGGCGAAGAGAACACAAACGGGTTCGGTCGTATCGTGTTAAAATACATGAATGGGCTTTTGGCCTTTATCTATGTTTTCCACAGAGTCGGTGGTCCTAGATAAATTGCCCCCGTAATACCTCATAATTGCTATTTTGCCCGGTTACTTAACCTTTTTATCTTTTGCGCTGAAATTTTCGCCTTTTGCCTCAAAACTCTACTGCAGGGGCAGGCGGACCCATCGTTTTTTTTTATTATGCTTCGTTCGTACTGTCAAAATGGTAGGGACAAAAATTTAGACCGTTCATCTTTTTGGTTAGGTTTAAACCATCTCCTCCTAAAAATTATTTCGTCATATTTTATAAGAATTTTTTTTTTCTTGATACCCACCACGTTCGTGTTTTTCCACGCTTCATCGTTTTTTTCCTCTCTTTTACATCATAATTTCATATTTTATCTTTTGGTGACTATTTTCTCATTTATTTTTCAAATTATAATCATTTAGCTTAAATATGTGATCATCACGTATTAATCAATGACTAATTTGCAGATAGAAAAAATCATATGACTAATTTGAGTGTTACTTTTTTAGAACACATTTTTCAAAATTAAGATGCAATTATATACTGATTTAACTTTAAAAATTTCACGGGGGATTACCAATAAAAAAAGAACTATCCTGAAAAAAAAAAAAAAAAAAAAAAAACTTTATAACTAGTAGTTACGACTTTTATGACTTTTAAGTATATTAAAAACATTTTCTGTATTTTTTAGAAAAGGAAAATAAGGTTTTTCCACGATACAACGCAGACTGTGCTAACAGTAAATCCCGCTGTTTTATTAGCCAATTGTGAGTTGACACGATTCACAAAGCAACTGCCTTAAGCGGCACGAACCATTGATCCACGAGGCGCTTACAAACGGTTTCCTAATCCACTTTGATGAACGGTGTCCAGATGCATCCCCACCGTAAACAGGTGCGCACAAGAACCTGAGCCGGGAAACGAATAATCCCAGATACGATTGGCGGGAACAAATACAAAACCGCCAAATACTTTTCTTCGCATTTGATCTTGTGGCGTAATTGATTTAAATAGGAACAGATTCGCCTAGCTAGCCTTTGATTCATCTTCTGCAAAAGTCCTCACTCTTCTACTATTTTCGCTAGAAGACGCTTTAACAAGACAATGGCGAAGAAGAAATCTAGGTTTTCCAATGAAGATGCATATAAAGCAGAACAAGAAGCGGAGCATCAGAATCGCAATCAAAATTCCTCCGAGGAAAAGAGCCTTTACGAGGTACCGTTAGTGAATCGATTGGTTTTAGATGATCAATTCGATTGCATCTTCAGGCGTCGTTTCTCCCGAAACCTGAGATTAAAATTAGGTTTTATGATTTCTTTTTTTCCCCCGTTTGTGTGACATCAAATTTTGAGAAAATTTTTTCTGCATTCTGTATTGTGCCTCTTTGTACGCTTTCATGCATATTTACCTGGTCTCTTCCCGAGAAAGTAGTGTCTAGTTTCATCAACCTTTTTGTGGCCTTGATATGCTTGATGGCGTGAGTTGTCAGATGTTAACTAGTTTGGTAGTGCAAAAATTTATACTAAAGGGGAATGATGACAGCGAGGAGACGAGTGCTATCTCAATTTTGGGATTTTGTGGGTAGTGAACTATTCATCAAACAGCAGCTAATATCTTGCTGGTTCTTTTGGTTGGCGATACAATTTTCTTTATTTAATCATGAAGAATTTGGATGAAGTATTTATATAGGTAAAGACTAGGGGTGTGGAGACGTAGATCTGTTTTATCTAGTCTTATAGATGCCTGCCATGTGAATTTGACATCTTAAACTTTATAAAAGAGTTGGGACCTGTATACAAGATGACAAAACCTGTAGAATTTTAGTAAAATTGATTGTATACTGGCAATTCATTTTTATGAATTTTTTTTGGAATGTGAGTTTTTGAGATTCTACTGTGTTTTGACAAAGCAACCTCAGTGTTGTTGTTTTGTTTCGAAGCAGACGAGAGACTCATAAAATGAAAATTGATGGATTTTCTGTGTCACCCTTCGTTTATGAAACTTTCTTCACTTTACCAAGCAATTCCCGGAAAACCTCTTATACAGTGATTTAGCATTTTGGTCAATTGCATTTGTTGGTATTTAGTTTGTAGGCTCCTTGGCAATTGCTTTGGGAGCTTAATAGAGTATTATTATTTGAGGAGATCAAAATCTAGTTTAGTGGTATACTCTTTACAATCTCCTGGAGTTTTGGCGGTCCAAGTACATTCATATAATGTACAGGGAGTGAATGAATGAATGTTATCAACTGCATAACATCTAGGAACTTAACTAGATTCTAGATATATCCCCAAACTTCATGTTTCTAATCACATGCCAAATTGCTTAGCGACCACTAACTGTTATATTTTGGCTTATTTTCACTAGAATTATTGACTTATTTCTGGTTTGATGTTGGTGGCGGATGAAGTTTCATCTCTGGTTGTTACTTTCGCAAATATAGCTAATAACTGTTCCATATATTCAATTCACTGTAATTTTTGGCATGCTGAATCTCATAGGTGGTCCGTCTGGTCTGCATTCTACTCCTGTACCACCCTGAGTATCATGTTCTTTTTTCTTGATTTTCTTGTAATTAGTGAACGAGGATATGTTTGTCAATGACCTAGTGCCTGACTGGTTATAGGTTCTTGGTGTGGAGAGAACAGCTTCTCAACAGGAAATAAAGAAAGCATACCACAAGTTGGCCCTACGGCTCCATCCGGATAAGAATCCTGGTGATGAGGTGATTCTTGACAGTGATTTAATTATATCGGATTTTATTATTATTATTATTGCAGGTCTTTATGGCTGTAATTTCGATGATCTTGCAGGAAGCTAAAGAGAAATTTCAGCAATTGCAAAAAGTGATCTCAATTCTTGGGGATGAGGAGAAACGGGCTCTTTATGATCAGACTGGTTGTATTGATGATGCTGTGAGTATCTGGTTTTTCACTTTTCATAGTTCTATTAAATTATGGAGGCGATAAGTTGCTCACAATGGACATGGTATCGTTGCATTATAGCATGATATACATAATGGAGTTGATATTATTGCCCAATAGCCAATATCTTGACATCATATTGATATTTATGATTTTTATTATTAGAGATAATTATCATTGATGTAATAGTAGTACTTTTAATGTAGAGCATAATGATCCGATTTTCAGGATATTTAAACCGTGTTCTTCTCCCACTAACTTATCATATCTGATAATTAGGATCTTGCTGGGGATATTGTTCAGAATCTTCGTGACTTTTTCAGAACAATGTACAAGAAGGTATTTATTTTAATATGGTACTTCGCTTTTGTTGATGGTCATATGGTATGTTTGCTTTCATTTTTTTTAGTTTAAAAAAAATAATAATCACAGGTCACTGAAGCTGATATTGAGGAGTTTGAAGCAAACTATAGAGGATCTGGCTGTGAGAAAAATGATTTATTATCTCTGTACAAGGAGTACAAGGGTAAGATGAACAGGTGAGACAGCATGGTTACGAGCTCTAGCTATTTTATGAGAAGGCTTTAAGTTTGATATCTAAAGTAATTTCCTTTTGTAGGCTGTTCTGTTCAATGCTTTGTTCTGATCCTAAACTTGACTCGCACCGTTTCAAGGATATCATTGATGAAGCTATTGCTGCTGGTAAGAATATTACTAGTTTTTTGTTGGCTTTGGTTTTGTGTCATATCTAGTTTTCACCATGGAGGAGTCGACTGCAAGTCAGTAAGTGAATGGTGGCATTGTAGTTCCGCATATAATGTCAGATATTTTGTTTGGGTTGTTAAGAATTTTATTGCTGCTTCATTTTATTTTCTCTGTTTTCTGTAGGAGAATTGAAGGCGACAAAAGCCTACCAGAAATGGGCAAAGCAAGTATCTGAAACCAAACCACCTACTAGTCCTTTAAGGAGGGCAAAGTAAGTTCATTAAGGCAGGATTTATCTCATATTATTAATGCTGTGAGGTCTATAATTCATGAATGATCCATGCTGAAACCTTCTACAGGTCAAATAAGGAATCAGAAACAGGTTTGTTTGCAATCATATCGCTACGCCAAAAGGAGAGGAAAGACCGAATTGAATCTATGTTCTCATCTCTAATTTCCAAATATGGTGGAGGCGATATGCCCGAACCCTCAGAAGAAGAGTTTGAAGCTGCACAGAGAAAGCTAGAAAGCCGAAAGCCCGCTAAAAGGCAAAGGCGGAAGTAACCAGTAATCAATTCCGTGTCTCCCTAGTTATCAAATTTTACTGAGAGTTCTTTGTTGTGTAGCTTACCGTGACCAGTTAGTTACTTTCAAAGACGAAAAGGGGCATATTTAAGTGACTAAGGAATGGTCAGGAAAGTTCTAGGCTTTACAGCGACAAGTTACTTTCGAAGGTGAAGAAGGGCCTATTTATATTTAAGTGACCATGCAGGAATGGTCAGGAAAGCCCTAGGCTTTTGTTTAAGATAATAATTAAGTGCGTCGTATCCTTTGATCAGGTTCTCTGATCGTTAGGTGTAAAACAAATTTTGAAAATTCAGTGGCAACTGGCAATCCTGGTCATAAATGTGGTTAATCCAAGACAAGTGACAAGTCGGAAGTTTTTCATTCCACTCAGCTACTTCAAAGTTTTAGTAGGTTTAATTGCAGTAGACAGATATGGGTCTGTGCCTGTGGTATTACTAGAGACGAGAATTGGGAGAATTAGTAGGATAATTATAACGAAAGCAGTGATGGGATGTCATACCCGATGCCACTAGTCTAATTTGTTGAAAGATAGAGTTATCAAGTTGTTCTTTTGGCAGATGCGGGTTTGTTTTGACATACCTTGTTTATATTACCGAACATCATTTAGACACTTATTGTGTACTATGTAGTAGTACTTAGCGATAAGAAATCGTCCTTTTCAGTCTTGATAATCAAATTAAAACTTTCAGATTTTGGATCTCGAGGAAGATTAATATGAACAGTACGATGGGGTTAGCTAATTTTACTGTGGGGCTGCTGATATTGGTGGTTGGTAGCTTGGGACAGCTCATTAAGAGAAGAACTGAAGGTGAATAAATTGTTGGATCAAATGCTTAGGAAGGCAGAGAAAAATTAAACAGAAGAATAACGATGTCTCACCGAGCAAAATTCTCTAGATTTATTCTACCGATAACAGAGGCATGCGTGGATGGTGGGGAAAGTGCGATAGTTCGGCATAGAAAAGGAAAAGGGCTTTATTGGAAGCAGAGTAGGATGCGATGGTCCCCTGGTTTTCTTTTTGCCAAAATTTTTCTTGGTTTCTTTCTGGAGTTGAGGGATCTCTAAGCAAAGCTGGTTTCTTTCTTGATGCTGCAATTGGTCTAGCTTGAAGTTCTTAAACAAATAACTTGCTATCTATAACTATTCTGTTAATCTTACTACGAGAGTTAATCTTATTAAGCTTCTTTTGAGTTTTGATCAACCAGTAAATACGTATAGTAATGCAGATTTTTGACAGTCCACTGAAGTGACACTGCACTTATTTCTTTGGCTGGTAGTAAGGTAAATGAACCTATTAGGTTTGATTGGACATCACCATCAACAAATTAATTGGAAGCTTACGCTTGTTAAACATGTTATTACTAACAATGATGGCAAGATTACTGCTAAACAAAATTTTTGGAACCTGAACACATGAATATTGTTGTTAACCAGCATCAAATTTGCTATGGTTCAACATAATACAACTATATGGTTACGTCTAAACAAAGAGAACTCCAGTAAAAATTTACATGAGCTACAACTACTTTTTCTCTTTTAGGTGTATATAATATACTATAATAAGTATAGTATATTGATGCAATTGGATATCCTGTTAACGTAATTATCTCGCACATGTCATATTTTGAGAAACTTATTATGTGTGATTTGACATTATAATAACAAAATTAACATGGATTTTTGCTTGTTCACCTCTAACAAAGCATGATTAACACCTAAATTTTGCAATTCTTAGCACAAGTACAACATATACGGTTGTTGACTTGACTATAATCAATTTGCAGAAATTAAAAAATTGTCGTGTTGTACTCTTTCTCCTGCATCCCAATAATTCATAAGAAACAACATAATATCAGATTAAAAAAATAAAATAAAATATACAAAACAAATGCAACCTTTAGGATTCTTTTGAGATGTTAAAGCTATATAATGATTTCCAGCACACCGCACGTACAAAACTTTGATGTGTTTCTTTTGCTTTGTTTTTTTTTTTAAAGGCGGAAGGAGTGCGACATCGCAACTGCGTGCTAGGAAGTAGGAACATTCCCTGTTATGAATGAATGATGATCTTCCCTGAATCTGTAAACGCAAGCAAAGCTTTGCCTTTTTCTTTAGTCTTCCATAGCTGTCACCATTGAGTTCTGTTCTGCCCTTCAAGCTCTCTTTCTGCCCCATTATTATTATTGTTATTTTTTTAAAAAGGAATTTGGTAGATAGAAAATTATGAGTGAAAAATGAAGTATTATAAATGTGACAATATGTATTACTTTACTTGACTTAGTCCTTCCACCTCTCTCTACTTTCTTTTGGGTAAGTCTTCAACCTTTCATTTTTCTTTGCTTTGAGCTATTCTCTGCTTTTAGACTTTGGTTGAGTTGAGTACGCTCTCTCTCTCTCTCTCTCTGGTAGGAAGGAAGGAAGGTAGTTTAGGATCATAATTGTGGAATGTTGCTTTACTCATTTTGCACGTGAAAATCCCTCATTGATTATTTCTGGAACCAATTCAATTCGACACACACACGAGAATCCAAAGCCATTCCGATATGATATTTACTTTGGTTAGTTAATGTTCTATCTCCAAACCAGCGACTGCCTTCAATTACTGCGTTGGGGTTGGTACAAGCAGCGGAAACTTTTACTAAGGAATCAATATTTCCCTCTATATGTATGAATTGGATTCTTATCAATTAGGATCTGCAGCTTCTTTGCTCTTTTCCCTGGTAGCTGTTGGAGCTTGTCATGGAGACCGATAATGGTGACACCAAGTCTAAGATGGAGGACTATGAAGTAATAGAGCAAATTGGTAGGGGAGCATTCGGCTCAGCTTTTCTCGTTCTCCACAAGTCTGAGAAAAGAAGGTAAAATTCTCTTAACTCTTTGCCCAAACGAATTCCTCTTCCTAGCTACTCTCTAACTTCCTAATCATGTAAAGAAATTATTCATTTTTTTTTTTAATTTTTTTGTTAATATATCGACAACCCAGCAAAGGGAATTCTAGATTTTTTAGATTTCTTTGTTCAATTGTGGAAAATGAAACCTACCCAATTCAAGAGCAATTAGCTTCAACCACTGCTTCTAACTTCCTTTATTGTTCATTTTCGTGATTTCTTGGTTCTGTGTTAGGTATGTGCTGAAGAAGATTCGGTTGGCCAAGCAAACTGAGAAGTTCAAACGTACAGCGCATCAGGAGGTTGGTCTAACAAACCCTTCCATCTGGCTCGGAATCTATTGCATATACGTAACTACAACTACAATTTTTAAAAGAACTTTAATGCGTTCTGGTTTTCCTACATGTTATCTTGGTTGATTAGACATGAAGATTTGTGTTTGCGCCAAATTACCCACATTAATCGTATTCTACTCATTTATTCTTTTTTAATAATTACTACTTTTTCCCCCTAAATCCATCTTCTCAGTGAGAAGAAATAGTATCAGTCAATTGATTTCTTTGAACTTAGTAGCCAGAGATAGCATACAGGCCCAAGTGGAGAGAAAAAAAAAAAAATTATCATAAAATACAGCAATAGCCAATTCAATCATTATAGAAAAAGTATTTGATTTGATGTAATCTTGTAGCTGCTGAGCAACCCATCTCAGCTTTCTCTTTACTGAATTACTATTACCTTCCGTACTTAATTTCTATTCTTAATGCTTACATAATTCTGTAAACACCATGCAATATGGCATTTTTGAGGCAAATATGATTTGAAGGCTTGAAGTAATGTTGTCTAAAATACAGATGCCCTTGATAACGATTTCACATGCTTCAGTCCAAAGAGTTGTCTAATGCTGGTTCTAATTAAATACTTTTTACCTACTCGCATAATGAAAAAAAAAAAAAAAACTGTTCTTTCTTTCTTTCTTACAGATGAACCTGATCGCGAAACTAAATAACCCATATATTGTGGAGTACAAAGATGCTTGGGTTGAGAAGGTAAGTACATAGTCTACTTTTTGCTTTCAGTTCTATATTCGTAAGGAGATGACAAAATAATAAAAATACGTTTGAAATTTTATAGATGTATCTGATTATCCTGTTGTATGATTCTATGTGCATCTTTCTAAGATTCCCATGTTTTGCAGGGAGACCATATATGCATTATAACTGGCTATTGTGAAGGAGGTGACATGTAAGTAAAAGTAAAATCTGACCGAAAAGTGACGAATGCTTTCTTGCATGATTATTTTCAATCACGGAGCAATTCCGTGTAATTATGTTTGTTCCCTTATGAGACTGACATTGACCTGTTGTTCATCCCATCTAATGTGGAGCAGGGCTGAGAACATAAAGAAAGCCCGAGGATCTTTTTTTCCTGAGGAGGTACTAGAAATGTCAAATGTACAATTCGTTTTTGCATTCTTATATGGGTACTTCTTACCCACTCTGCATCCGATTTTCTCGTGCAGAAGCTCTGCAAATGGTTGACTCAGTTGTTGATAGCCGTGGATTACGTGCACTCCAATCGCGTAATCCACAGAGATCTTAAGGTATTACTATTATATATTCTTATCTTGGCAAAGAAGTCCTACATATGATGTTTACGTTAATGTAACTTCATTTAATTTCAGTGTTCCAACATATTTCTCACCAAAGACAATGACATCCGGCTTGGTATGGAGGCATTATCCTTCAAAGGTCATCATTTCTCACTTTCATTTAGAATGTTATCTAAACTGTTTATTGCATGTACCGTACAGGTGACTTTGGTCTTGCAAAGCTACTTAATACGGAAGATCTTGCTTCCTCGGTATTGTATATTCTTAATATGTCAGCTTTTTATGATACCGTCTTTCAGAAACTTGTTTGTCTTATTTACCCAAGTTAAAATACTGTCATGCCAAGTAACTGATTGTTTTCATTTTACCATGAATAATGTCGCTTATATATTTATTGCTTGGAACACCTTATCATTAACATTAGCGATACTTCAATTAAATCCACGTAATTGATGCCAATTTATTATTTATTCCCTTCTTATATCCTATGTAGGTTGTTGGAACTCCAAACTACATGTGTCCTGAGCTCCTTGCAGATATACCTTATGGCTATAAATCTGACATATGGTCTCTCGGTAAGATTTGTGGATGTCTGATTCTAATTGATAAGATATATTATCTATGACCTTGTGTAAGAATGACATCTCTTTGTGTGTAAAGGTTGCTGCATGTTTGAAATTGCTGCTCATCAACCGGCATTTCGTGCTCCGGTAAGGACAACTTAAAACAATCTGCAAGAATTTGATATCATTACAATACTAGCAATGAAGTCTCTATTCTTCATGTGTATTTATAACTGAAATAAATCAATTAATGAATGAATGAAACAGGATATGGCTGGACTTATCAATAAAATAAATAGATCCTCCATTTCTCCGCTGCCCATTGTTTATTCTTCCACGCTGTAAGTAACTTATTTAAAATTTTTACCAGTCACATTGCTGCCATGCCACTTTCGCTTGTCCTTATGATCAAACTATTTAACCTTTTTTGGTTTCTCTAAAAACGAAGTATACTTAAAGCAAAGCAAAAATTTATCCATATATTTTGCATTTGTAGTTTCATATTTTTCCCTTTCTTTTTTCGTTATCATAATTTATTTTAATACTAAAATGAAAGCAAGATGATTTTGGTGTGACAGGAAACAGATTATCAAAAGCATGCTAAGGAAGAACCCAGAACATAGACCAACAGTGAGTTCAACTGAGCCTATTATGTTTGTCTAACTGATTCGGATGTAAGTTTTCATTCTAATGCTGCATGTCTTTGTTGACAGGCAGCAGAACTGTTAAGGCATCCTCATTTACAGCCATATGTTCTACGCTGCCGTAATGCATCATCTAATGTTCTTCCAGTATATCCCCTAGTTAACTCGAAGGATAAAACAAGAAGATCTAACAGATATGGTGGTGGCAAAGTTCATAGGGACAAAGGAGTGGGATTAGTAAATCATTTGGAACGGGTTCATTCATTTGACAGAAATGGAAATGTACAGCCTAGCGATTCCTCTAACGATGACAGGCTAACAGTATCAAGCAGTGCAGAAGACAATCTTGAGACCAAGATGGTTGATCCCGTCAGTTTCATAGTAGAATCATCTACTAGTATGTCTGGCTCAAAAGATGGATCAACAACATCTGAATCAACCAGTTGCAGTGTGTCCAAAGAAACAGACATTAAAAGAAGATCTGCAGGGGAAACAGTTGACAACGAGATTACGTCAAGAAGTACACCAGATTTTGAGCACGGAGGACAAGGAGGATTTGCTGCTGAACAGTTTCAAAAATCAGAAGTGGTTGACATAGTAAATGCAGTGAAAAACACTAAAGTTGAAGATGCTTTGTCCGATAAATATTTTGACAAAGCTGAAGCTCAGAGGGAAGATTCCAAATCTGAGGACTCCAGAAAATCAATAACATCCAGTGCAGGCAACGCTGATAAGGATGGGTCACTTGATGAGGAAAGTTCACCAACTAAGCCTATTAGGGTTGAACATGACATTGAATCTGTAAGTTGCTTAAAGAAAAATGAAAATTCTGATGGATTTACCGAAGGCTCTAAGACTGGCCCTATGTCTTCTGCCAGTGCAGACAGCACTAGTAAGGATGGGTCTCTTGATGAGGAAAGGTCAGCACCAGTTATGCAGCCTATCAGAGTTGAAAATAACGTTGAATCTGTAAGCCCCTCAAAGAAAATGGGAAATCCTGGTGGGTTTACGGAAAGCTCTTACTTGGACCCTATATCTTCTGCGAGTAATGGTAAAGTTCCAGAAAGCATTGCTAAAACACATGACAGCAGTTGCTCCACGCAAAAAGAAAATTATAGTGCTGGTGTTGCTGATCAGGGACCAAGTGACAATTCTCTGAGCACACTTAGGTCAGTAATCAGTGATGCAACCAAGAATGTGTTGGATGGTCCAGGCCACCAAAGAGCTGACGCACTGGAATCTCTGCTTGAGTTATGTGCTCAACTACTTAAGCAAGACAAACTTGAAGAGCTTGCCGGTGTTCTAAAACCATTTGGGGGAGAAGCTGTATCATCTAGAGAAACGGCAATATGGTTGACAAAGAGCCTTATGCGTGCTCAAAAATTTAATACAGAAACTTAGTAGATTGTTTGAGACTGGAGGTGCTTGTCTTTAAGTTATACGTATGTAACATATATGTATTTTCAAATGTCACACAAGTTTGTTCTTCCGGACTGTTGCTTGATTGAGGATTGGAGACTGGAAAATAATACTTTAGTGATTCTTTCCATGCGTTACAGTGACTGAATTAAATTATTTGTTTGACAAAGATGAATTTTCCTTCTTTTTACCGGAAACTATTATAGTCTGTTGCCCAGAAAATTAGAATTGGGGATTAATTCCGAAAGTTAAGGGATGGGACGGTATTTTTTTCAAAAAAAGTGGTGCAAAAATCAACTACTTACTCCTTTACTAATGGGCCGAATATTTTTCAGTTATATTTGGGCCGAATAACTGGTGTAAGAATAAATGGCTATTATAATATCTTTTTTATTTTAATTGGAGAAATCAAAATATAGAAACGAGAGATGTTAGGGGTCAACAAGAGAGTAGAGGGAGATGAACAAGATAGAACAGTGAATTACATTAAACAATGTGAATAATACATGAATATGAATGAAAATGATAACTGTGTATATTCAGCCCTTATTCCATTAAAATGAAAAATTCCTTCTTCCCCCAATAGGCTTTGTGTTGACGAGCTTAGTGGAACAAGGCGATGAAAGACACGACAGAGGCACCAACCAAGGATCCAACAGCGGACAAGCTAGCGGCGGCTCCGCTTGCTGGGCCAGGTGCTGCTGCTGGTGATGCTGCCCCAGGAGCCTCGGTGGCAGCCAGTGCTGCGCTCATGGAGGCAGCGGCAACAAGAACGACGCATGCAACCTTCTTCATCTCCATGGTGATTTCAAAGACGAGAAAGAGATTCCTTTCGAGGAGACCCGCGGTTTATTTTGTAGCTGAAGAAGAAACTGTGTTTGCTTTTTATTCTCTGCTTGCAGGTCTGAGGAACAATGAAGGTTTGCCTTGCCTTTTAAAGGGCCTCACTAGGAGCTATTTTCGGAAAAAATGCCATTGCTTTAGTTGTGAAAGCCATGCCATGTACGTGTATGGTCTTCCAAGGTTTCAGGCAATTTGCTTAACGGGTTTCTCACTTTTCTCGAATCCTTCTAATATATTTGTGGCACAGAAAATTTGCTATGCCGATACCAGTTGTAGCACTAAACCATCGCCAAACGGCTCCAGAAATTCGGGTTTACCTGTTCTTATTTTATTATTCTTACTAGATGGAAATCAACAATTTTTTTTGATTTGGAAATATTAGCTTTTCTACTAATATATTAGTTGACGTTGATTAAAATGGTTAACCTTGACCATTTTTATAATAAAACTAGTCGTATTTTGTGTATGTATAGCATGATGGATGCTTAGTTATCCTAAATTGCCAAATGAAATTTTCTAGAATTTTCTCCATTGATATCAGCAAAGAGACGCTCTCTATCTTAAGTAACCAAAAATTTTCCAAAACGAGCAGCAAAGTTATGATGTCAATGGCTCCTAGGCTGGACGGAAAGCGAGTCCCCACCTGCAATGCATCGAGAAAAAGTTACCCTGCGAAGCAATCCAATCTTTTCTTTTCTAATACGTCCGGCAATCAATGATCTTTGCAGCAGAAAGAATCAAGAATCCCACGTGTCAAACAGAAACTTGAGTGTACACCATAAACTAGTAACACGGGATTGTTCCTCCAACTGTAAAGGACAACTAGCAACTAGTTCAGTTCCCACCTCGAGGACGCAATGCAATGCCAGAGGCTTTGATTGGTCTTGTGGGTCTAAATAGCCGTAATTTGGAAGGCATACTAACATTGAATAAAGTTAACGTTTCATGTACCACTTACCAAATTGAAAACGATAGACCTATTTCTCTCTTTTTGGTTTCCATTATAAATTCAAACAACTTGCGTCTATTATTCAACGGTTCAATTCCCAGCTAATACATCCTTTGGGCCTCTCAGTCACTTCTATTACAGCAACAGACAACACGTTCTGTGAAAATGGCACATCTTAGTTTCTCTGCAGCTCGCATTTTAATGGCAGCAATGGCTGTGGCGTTGTTTTGTGTTACTAAAACTGTGGCACAGGATCCAGACATTGCACCTACACCACCATTGGAGGCTGGAGCTGGTTTTGCTTTGCATGTCTCTGGTGTGGCCTTGTTGGTCTCTTCTCTTGTGTCCTTTATGTTGCAGTAAATTGGGATTCATAAAGGTTGAAGTGTGTCATTTTCTGCAGGTAATTTTGTTTTGGCTTGTGGGTTAAAAGTTATGTATGAACAGTGAATTTGAGGGTTGTTCTATTTTAATTACACCATGCATACCCTTTTTGTTACTGTTCTGTGTTTATTTGCATTGTAAAAGTTAAACCCTTTTTGTAATATCAGTATGCATTGATGTGAATAGATTTCATACACGATTTACTTTTCAAGAAATCATATCAGAACAGTTATAAGTAACTTTGTAAATTGAAATGGCAGAATAAGAATAATCACACGATTTTCTATCTTCCATTGAATGATATATACAATCAGTTTGTTATATTCTACTGCTGGTAATTACAATTACAATGTATATTCTATATAAATCCATATACTGGCTGAAACAATGCACCAAGTTAACCATTCTTTCAACTATACATTGAAATTAAATGGGTAGAGAAACATTGCAATGGGGTCAAGAAGCAGTTCCTTTGGACTCTTTTACATCCAATTCGTGTTCTGCTACCAAGATACAGGAATCTGCTTCCAAAGATGAGACTGCACTTGAATTAAGCATTTCTGTTGTGCACTGCACATCTGGTGTTATCCCAACCTGATCTATGTCATGAAGTGCTGGTGATAGATATTTCGCTACTGTAACAAATAGGGCTGATCCATCATGAAGCTCTGTGACACTCTGTAATGAGCAAGAAACCCACCATTAATTAAAAAAGGATCTGAAAGGCTATAGTATAATCTTCTTTGATCTTTCAAATGGATGTCGATATGAGGACACCAGTTAACAAGTTCTCTTGCACTGAATAATCATCAGAATCACAACGTAATGGTGGATATTCTTATTCATCATCCATGCCCTTATGATTTTACGCTAATTGAAAAATGGAACCACATTATATAATGCCTGTATTTTCTTAAATATTTCGGTTGATAACAAGAATTAACATCCCATGTATGTATGATCACTATTAGCAAAAACTATACCTGAATCTTTCCTTTCCCAAAGGTTTTGTGCCCCACAAGAATAGCTCGGCCATTATCATGTAATGCCCCAGCCAAAATCTCACTGGCACTTGCGCTTCCCTCATTTACCTGCTCAGAAATACAAAAATTGTAATGCATTACATTGGGAAGAAACATTGCTGCATTATTAGAAAGAAAAAGAAACTGGTAAGTTGGCACTCACCATAACCACAAGTGGATCATGTGTTATAGCATGCCCATTGACCATTTTAATTGGCAACATATCCCCATCCCTATCAATTGTATTCACTAGAGTCTCATCCCCATCTAACCAGATCTGGGCAACGTCAAGTCCAGCTTTTACCAGGCCTCCCTGCAATATAAGAATTACAGGAAAAAAGAAGGATAATAGTTAAGTTATTTTAATCCAGAGCTAGAGGTCAAGTACTACTCTATGTAATTTTCCATCAAATAAAAGGTTACCGGGTTGTTCCGTAGATCAAGTATGTATGAGTGTACTCCTTGATTTTCCATTTCCTGAATTGCACTCTTCATGTCTTCAGCAGCAGTCTGTCATTATGGAACAGGAAAAGTTTTACAAATTGATTATATGTAATGAAAGCATACTAAAAATTGAAAATTCAAATAAGAGTTGGGCTAATGTTTTTACTCCTCCATATACACTTGTTGATAAGAGCGCCACCGCTCACCTGAGAGAATGCTGACAATTTCACATAACCAGTCTTTGTCAGCCGCCCATCTGGCAGTCTATGAGGAATGACGGCACTAGATATTGGAGAGAGCTTAATGTTCTCACGTGGCAGTTTTACCTTCAGGCAAACAGGAGAACTTAAGGAATTAGGTTGGCAACATCATTATTGTCAAGTTGAATTAAAAGAGGAAATGCTAGTTAGATAAATGCTTCTGCATAAAAGCAAAAATTCAGATAGAACAGATAATTTGTCTTGTGCGGTATACCCAATTGAACATTATTATTTACCTCACGGATACAAAAATTATGTCCCGAGTCCTTGACCTGGAGAAGGAAAGTATAAATTAGTTAGTAGCAAGTTTCAGGCTCAAATACTCTAAAAGCTTGTAAGAAGTGTATGAATTACTATGTACACCTTTTCTAAAACAACACCTCACAATAATATAATATACCCTTTAAGATTGGCTCAACAAGTAGATGCCTTTTGGGAAGGGATATAGATAAATCAGGATTTATGAACATGGAAATCTCTCCCAAAACAGCAGGCATAATTTCAAAGGTACTCACAAATGTCTATCTCAGGTGTGACTCAATAATAGGATAGTGTTTATATTGCCAAATGAAAACTTTGATGGTTAAAGTATGGACCTTTACTGTAACAGTTGTTCCAGCATTCCCTCTAAGCCTCCGTGCTGCAGCTTCACTATCAAGGCCATCAAGCCTCTCCCCTGAATAAACATAATTTATGTTTTCAAACAAAAGAAATCACTCATTTGACTTCAAAGGTAGAATTCAACAGGTTATAAATTTATGACTAAAGTCTCAACAGAATAATTTGCAAATGGGTAAAGGAGACTATGCTGGGAGCAACTTGGGGGCTCTTGTCTATGAATTAATTCTCTGATGAATAGAAAGCATACTAATTAGGTATTTTTGCAAAAATAATAGTCGATTTTTTATGGAGCCAAAAAACCCAAAAAAGCATTTCTCTTGTGCTTACAGCACAATGCTGTAAGCATTATTCTCAAATATACGCATGTTTTAGGATAATTTCAGAAGAATGGAACTGAAAATTAGCTCCATAAATAAGTTGAAAGATTAGATACTTGATCAGTACCATTTATCTCAACCAACTCATCTCCTTGATGTAAACCAGCACGAGCAGCTGGACTACCTTCTAAACAGGACAAAACAACCTGCATTTTAACTCAAATAAAAGGGCTGGTCATGAACAGGTAATTGACAGATAAGAATACAACACTCAAGAATATACTACTCATGATGCAAGATAGGCTCAAATATCAATGGAGTTAGATTAATAGCATAAGCAAATGTCCCCAGAACAATAAGCAATTAAGCAGAAATTTTTGACATGGCTGATTGCGGTAAACTACAATACTTTACTATTTGCAAGTTACTGACCAAATGTCCCGTTCTGGGTTCAATATTTATGAAGAGGCCCACTCCTTGTAAGTTTCCATCACTTCCAATTCTAAACCCTTGGTATTCCTGTAAGTGGGATTCGCTGTTATTATTGATCACAAAAGTTATCATCTAAGAAATGGCACTGTCAGAAATCTATTGGATATAGCAGTAACAGATAAGAAAAGGAATCAGAATCAATTATATATTGGACTTTATGATCATATCCGAAGTTATCATATTATTCATCAAAAAGTAAGATTCCAACTTAGGAGGAAGAAATTATATTAGTACTAGGACCTTTGGACTGATAATACGAGTGAAAGGATCTCCAAGAGTAGAAAGCATTCCACTAATTTTCTTGTATGCTGCATCTGCTGAGTTCAGGGGAAACATTTCCACCATTGTTTGCTGCAACTTCAAATCCCAATCTGCATTGTTACATTATACTTATTTATTCAAATATTTATGCACTAATCAGCACTTCGTATGTAATTAATAAATAAAAGAAACTTTGATCCATAAGGTTTGTATTGACCCATGTGATCTCCCATAAGGTTGAGATTTGAATTTCCTAATTCCGCTATATCTCCAACTAGAAACTTTCTATCCTTTCAAAGACTAAAAAGGTCGGCGCTTTATTTTGTAGCAAAAAATAAAATATATATTGGTATGAAACTGCATCCTGTTTTAAGGAGGAAAACATCCACAAAATTAGATTTATAAACCCAAAAATAAAAATTAAAAAAAAAAAGAAGAAGAAAGCAAGAAATCAGAAATACCTTGATGATTAAACGTAGGGTCAACAAAAGTTTCTCGAATTAAACCCCATGCCTCCACAAGAGTTCTTTGAACTGCATTTACCTAGCAAACAAACTTCTCCACTCAGCACAGTTCGTGTTACGTTTACAAGCAAACGAAACTCCAGTAGCGCTGAAATTTTCAGTCCTGTGAATTTGATAGAGCTATATATATATATATATATATTTTCTTGACATTGCTAAATGTGGAGTTTAAACAGATAATTAAGAAGTACACTGCAAATTACGAACCAATAGTTGCATTTCAAGCTTTTCATGTAAAAATACAATTTGATAAGAAAATTGCTGAACTCATGGCGCAAAACACATTAGACTGCTGATTCAATAAAGTTAAGTATGCAATTGAAAGAAATATAGTAATGATGAAGGACAGAAGAATTATGACCTCAGGTGCCCGGGAAACAGGAAAAGCCACAGTAAGAGACTCTGCGAGAGCTGGTGAGTTAGACAAGATTGAAAAGAACAGAGCAGCCGAAACACCAAACCCTAAAGCCCTTTTGGAAGCGGATTCAATCAATTCTTGAATATGATTTCCATTGCATTGGTCCTTGCACTTTGTTTCAACTTTAAGTGAGCGACTCCAAGTCCAAGGAACAGAAACCTTCCATTTATTGTGGAACGAAGATCCATTTGAGTGGACTAGAATTGAAGAGGGTTTTACCAATCTAGTTGAAGAAATGGCAGAACGAAAGGCTGGTTTAACATGGAAACTGGGAGTAAGAGACTCCATTTTCAGTTAAATTAACTAGAATTTGCCGTTTGCAGCTGCAGGTTTCACTTTTATCAATCAGCCATCGGTGATCCTTAATATGATATTATTATATATACCTTGTAATCGTCAAATTGTTGATGACTGATACTAGTGTTCGGTTGCCGTTGGACCTGGATTCCATTCCCACATGAATAGATGCGTGAATCTTTTCAATTGTGGCTCTCTTCTTTACACATGCGTCTACGTATCTTACTGGAAAAATCTAGCCCAAGGCCCTCAATTACTCTTACACGTGTTGAATGAATCCAAACAAGTTCTTTTCAGGCTTCGATGAGTGACGACTACACTCGGAAATGTATTGCAATTTATGAGCCCATATCATAATTGGGCTCAAGTAGATCACATCGACCCAATCCGGCCCATATCAAAGTTATTAGGAAAGAATTGGGCTTAAGTAGATTATATGGGCCCAATCAAGTAAAGTCCAACAGAACTATCAAGCAATCATCTCTGTGCCGATAGCCCATATATTATAGTCTTAATGCAGAAAAACAAACAAACATTCCCTTTTTGTGGTTACTTCCCGAAATACAACTTCTGGAAAAGAATTTACATTTTCTTACTTGAACTTCCGGAAGCAGAAACTGGACGTGCAAAAAGAAAAAAAACAAGATGTGCGAAAAGAAATTACCCAACTTTTTGTATACAAGCAAGTACTTTCGAAGCCCACAGGTTACAGCAGAAGCATATCAGAGTGGGGGACACAATGTCACATATCCTGAACAAAGGGAATAACCCCACGGAATAAGTAGATAGCTCACTTTTAAAAAAATTGTCCCCCAAAATCATTATCCCCACACATTGATTCATTCGCATTATTTGACAGAGGATTTGGTTTTTGGACACAGCCCATGTGCCTCGCACATGCCAATTAATATGCAACTGAAATCCATGGTCATGGTCATGGCTGACCCAACAAAAAGAATCCTAGTGCAAGGAAGGAAGGGAGATGCCCACAATTTCCTCCAATGCCAAGCCATTTCAGGCAAGAAGTCCCCCAATTTCCTAAATCTGCATTTATGATTGCTATTAAAGGTAGCACATAAATTCCCTCGACACTGCCCACCGTGTCAGATGATGGTGATTGAAAAGAAACTACTACTGCTAGTTAGTACTACTAATTGCTATACATTATTTTCAAAAGAGAATGTCCGTTAATTTGAATGGGTTATCCATCCATCCATCCATCACAATCCCAAACATGGTCCTTTGTAAATATCATGAATGAATTTGTGGAAGTCATTCACTTGCAGCTAAAGCTGTGTATACGTTAAATCAACTTTCTCCTTTGTGATTGAAAAAAGAAAAGGCAATGTTTTGATTGGTTCTCTAAGATTTATTGAAAGGGGGTATGGGAAAGAGGGAGATAAAGACACCTTCAGTTACGGAGCAAGTGAAAGCAAAAGCTAAGAGAAAAAGGGGTTCATCAACCCAAGAATCATATATCGGCCCCAAAGCAATATTGGAAATGGATAGAGCTAGGGATAAGAAAAAAGAACCAACAAAAGGTGCATATATCCATATCCTTGTTTAAGCTCATGGGTATATGATTTTTGCTGCTCTTCAATCTCACAAAGCCATTTTCACTTTTAAATTAAGAAGGGAGTTATGTACATGTTGATAGATAGATCAACCGATACCAAAAGTGTTCGACTGATCATTAATGCTACACATGAAATCAGCAGACAAAACACTGACCCCAGCGAGGAATAACATGAGCACTGATAGGTATGGGCTTGGTGCTGAAATTCTTGAGAAATTTTGGACTAGTTGCTAGCTAGCTATATAGCTCAATTTAACTTTAAACAAAAAGAGAGGTAGAGATACTTACTTTGTGCACCAGAATTTCCTACATATGGTACAAAGGGCTTTCCCTACGTACAAGAGGTAAAGTTTCCTCAACAATGACATAAAAACATCCCATACGGCATACATCAACTTTTGGCCAAGGTTAAATTACAAACTCTCTCCACTCACCCATCTTGATCTTGCCCTTGTGGGGCTCATGCCTAGCTACGTAACTTTTTGGTGTCATTTCAGGGTACAAACAAGCCGCACCCTCATACAAATTTCCACTGAAACAAAGTGAAATAAATGCATAACACTAGCAGAAAAATAAACCAGCAACTTGTGTACAGGAAACATATATATATATATATATTCCAATATTCTAAGTTGCATTTTTCTTATGTTGTGGGTATTAAGGAGGGGCATAAATATTGAATGAGTCATGAATGACCTTTCACTTTCAACTTACGTGCGGATAGAGAATATTATGGAGTTGATTGTGCCATTAATATATGAAGACTTTGCCAATTGGATCACGAATCAAGCTAGCTAGCTAAGATCTAAAGTCCTGCAGAGGGAGCTGGGAGGAAATAAATATTGGCTACATATAGGGTGAACAGGGTAAGATGATGAGAGAAGAAAATTACTGAGAATAGAAATTGGTTCATTAACTAGGGAACGGAGATCTGACTTGTGTGCAAAAACATTTAACTTGGTTCGTTACATTACATTACATAGTCTCTTGTCCTTTCATTCCAGCCAAAAAAAAATGTAGAAATTTAAGAGAGGAATGGGATTGGAAGGACTTATGGGTTTGGTTTAACCAGAGGAGAGTAGCAGCAAGTGGATTCACTTTCTTCTTGCTTACCCTCTTCTGCTTATTGCTCATTTATGATTCTAGCTATGTGCATAAAGCAGCTAGCCAGCTAGCTAGTGTCTTACAGGCATGTGTGTTATGCCCTTTGCTTACCTCAAACTTATGTGTTATCTAAGCAAAATTCAACTGGATGTGGGGACTCCCTCTGTCAGCTTCAGTCTGTGGCCTTTATTCTATCTGTCTCCAATATTGCAAAGTCTTATATGTGCCGCCACCACATATATATAGCTGTAGCAAAAGAAATGTTTTTCTATATATTGTATATTCATATCATGGAATATTATTAAAAAAGCATTAATGGAATACATAAATTTTATGGGTTTATTATTACTTGATGAAGCTCGATAATTAAGAGTCACATGAGCACATGTTCTTTTATAAATTTGATTTTTGTGCATTTTAAAGGATGTGGCACATGAATTATTGATCTAAATTTCTCATAAAAAGATCAAGTAATTTTTTTTTTTTTTAAAAAAAAAGGTCTTCTCAATAGCTTTTTCTTTCTATTTTGTTTCTGTCCGTTAACTTTCATTTCATAGATCCATTTAAATTAAAGATGCATTTAAGGGGATAACTTTATGTATAGTTAAATGACAATACAATATTTACTTTCTTTTTTTGGATTAATATACTTTTATCGGTAAATTATAACTTTTATTATGGATGGTATAATTCGTGCAACTTGTGGGCTTAGTCAAAACTTAGTATTTTGTACGAATCTTATTAATTCATATATGGATAAAGGAAATATTTTGTCCAAACTGTTTGAATTATACTACTACTGCAGGAGCATATTACTCCAATAGCAATGGTACATTTTAGCTATGATGACAGAAGAAACAAGTAGCACAAATTCTTCCTTTTGTTTTTAGCATTACCACTTGATCAGCTCCTGTCCTAATCTCTTTAAATGCTTTGTAACAATTGCCTCTCTGCCGACTCAATCTAAATATTATCTCTTTGCATTGATAAAGCTATCTTCTTCTTCTTCTTCTTCTTTTTTCGTCTTCACATTTAGGATTTTTCATATTCTTTTAAATACGAGACTATTAATGAATTCTTATTTATCACAAATAGTAGAAAACCTTTTTTTTTAACTCCTTCCTTTTTGTTAACTTGATGGGATATAAAATATTTAACTTCAAAGGTTGGAACATCCAGATAATACATATTTTCCAATTAGAGAGATCATATTATAATTAAGCTTAGTTATTTCATCAAAAACCATAGGAAATTATAACTTGCAATGAAGTAATTACTTGCATATTGCACGTTCTGGAGTCGTTTGTAATTAACGAATAATCTAGCTAGTATATATATAAGAATTTACTATATTGAGTTACTTTGCCATGTATATATGAAACTAAATTACATATTCCAATAATTTGGTTCTTAGTTTTTAGATGTGTTAGGCGTAGACTATAGGATGAAGTTGGAATACATATCACCTACATTAAAAATATAAAAGAAAAGAAACTTTTTATTTTATATATATATAGTTTGCATCATATCATCAGTGCGTGATGTTACTTGTTTATGTGTTTTGCTTTTCATCTTTGGTTTTGTGCTTTTTTTATTTGAGGTAAACATCTAGGGATAGGATCCTTCTCGGAAGCTGGTGAAAGTGCTCTTTTTGAAAGGAAAAGTTTCCTCTTTCAATTTTCTTCTTGTATTTCTGAGAAAAGATATGATGATCGATCGTGGGAATTATCATGTACCATGAAGGGGTCCCCAACTGAACATATCAAACACTTGACCCACCCAACAAAATGCCATGTACTAATTTGTCAGTCAAAAACTTGATCATATCCATTCCAAAGCTAATTCAATCATAGTTTCCTTTTGGGTTAATATATTGGTTTATGCAAAAGATGAACTAATCAGGAGAATCTAGTGAACTTCTTTTACTAAAAAAAATGTTTAGGTAAACTAAGTGTTAAAAATTTGAGAGAATTAAATAAGTTTTAAAGCACATAAAACTATAGTCTTATTAGATATGATTTTAGTGAATAAAACTATAGTCTCATGATTATTTATTTTCTATTATTTGATTATATATACATATTACTTGAAAAGAAAAAAAAAAAAAAAAGGAAATTAAGATTCATAATTAATTAAATGAACCTACGAAAAACTTCAGATATTGATCAAGAGCATTGGTTAATCTGTCATGCGTATTTTTAAGGTTGAGGAAGCTTCAATTGTAAACTAAATATGCTTATTAGTACTGCATGCATATATATATGACAAAAAGGTTTTATATTCTCTGTGTTTGTCTGTGCCTGGTCTCTATGGTCATTGTTTTGGAAGCATGTAACGTATGGCAGAGAACACTCATTCCGAAAGTTAAAATGAAGAGAAGAAAACAAACAAGAAGTTACCCATCAAACTTACCGCAGCATTGGTATAGTCACGTCAATGAAAAAGACAGATAATGGCAGCTCTGTAACATTTTTACTTAGTAGCTATAGCCAACGAAAGATTCACTAAAGACACTGTTTTACTTGGTGCTTTTCTCGTTTGTTCGCTCCGGCATGCAATGTCCTGTTTGGCCTTTAGTTTAATTTTATTTTTTCTAGTTAATGATTTACTGTCAGCAAAGCCTGAAACTGCATAGGATCTCTGTGTAAGTGCTTCTTTTGAAGTCTGAAAGTACTTTTCAAAGGTTGTTGTTTGTTCGATCGTGTGGGTTTGGGTTTGCTCATGATGCATGAGTGCCCTTTGCCTGCTGCTTTCTTTTTAACTTTTGTTTATCTTAAAATGGGGATCTTCATCAAAGAACACCTAATTGATTACATGCATGTCCCAATTTCATTTTATTTTAAAAAAAGATTAGACATATTATACCTATTTAATTGATTTGATGGGCATGAACGTCAAACACATAACCTTTAATCACTCCTCGCCTTGAGCAAAAAGGAAAAGCTATCTATCTATCTAGCTAGCTAGAAATTCTTTAAAATCTCTCTCTCCCCCACATTTATATATGGTGCTTATATCTCTGTGTATCTTTTGTGGAAGCATGATCTCTTACTTCTACTTGAAGTTCTTTCTCTATATTCGTAAGGAAAAAAAATACCCAACACCCACAACTTGGAGAATCTCCAAGCATCAAAGCCAAAGAAAACCATCATCAAAGTAGCCAAGCATATGTCATGGATAAAGATAATTGAGAGATTTTTTTTTAAAGAAAGGGAAATTAAACTTAGTTCAACTGGTACAATTTAAAGGAAGAATTTTTGTTTTCTTTTGATTTTAATAATGCTTTTTAAAATACTATATAAATTTAAATTCAAAGTTATGGTGATTATGGGTCAAGATTATTTTGTGCCTTTTTCCCTTTTCCTTTTATTGATTGGGGCCTCACTAACAAAGTTGTCTCATCTACTTTGAGGAGGATCAAAAGTACCTCAAATTAGCCTTCTTAGAGTGGTCCTATTTATATATTTAAAGGATCGATCATGTATTTTGTTCCTACCCGAAGGCATTGGCAATCATTTCACTGAAAAACAAATATAAATTCGTAAAACATGAAGATATGTATAAATATTTTGTGGATGATGACGTGCATCCCTTTTCAATTTTCATCTCATTCTGATTGGCTGTATATATTAGAGAATCTATGAGGGAAAGTGACTTCATTAGTAAATTGGAGACCATAAAGCCAGTTTTCAATCTAAAGTAGTTTGTTCATCTAGGTCTCTCTCTTATATATTATTTGGCTGTCTAATATAAATTATGAAATGAGTTGTAAAAATGTTAGTGATGATGCGTTCTCGGCACTATTCTACTAATTGCATATAAAGAAACCCTAGTTTGATTGATATATGTAGTACACTATTCTAATTTTTGATAATATTTTTGACCAAAATACAACAAAAGTGACATTTTGTTAGGAAAAAAAAATAAAATAAAACTTTCGTTCCCTTCTTTTTCTTTTTATGCATTAATAATTTTAAAATTGATTTTGTGAATTAATAATTTTGAAAAACTATATGATGTTAGGATTTGTAATATGAAATTTCATGGCTCGTTTGGCTTTGCGATTTATAAAATAGGAACAAAGAACAAATAGGTGGTGATTCGAGCCGAGGGAGACAAAGTTGTCCCTACTGTATTGGAATATGAATGCAAAAGGAGAATATCAGATGTAACATATTCTTGTGTGTTGGGTTGTTTGGTCTCCTTTACATGGTCATGGCACGGTATACATGGAGCTGCAAATTAAAACTAGGGTAGCTAGCTAACCCAATCAAAGTGCTAATAATTAATTAATGCACGATAATATTTATTGGTGATAAATAAGATATAATTGAAAAGAGAAGAATCTTGGGATTATGACCTACATATTGATAACGTCAAGAACTTCCTATTAATTTGATCGCTTATACTAAAAGACAAGGACCCAGCAAACTGTTCATATAAAAGTAGAGTAATGATGCATGGATTTATACGTTTTTAAAAAAAAAAAGGAACCAGAGACACTACAATTAATTAATAGAAACTATTTTTATATTGCAATGTCTTTTTTTTCATTTATTTATTTTCTAAGTTTATTTTTTGTAACCTTAAGGATACATAATTATTATTGTTATTAAATCTAGGTCATAATATATGATGATCGGGCATAAATGTGAACTTTTTGTAATGTGATTGTAGGGCACATTGGTGGTAGGGTGGTCTTAAGATGGAGACTTGCCATAAAAGCACAAATGCCATACAAAAAAGATGATGTTGAGAGACACCACCAAACAGAGTCTCTCGGGGAGAGAGAGAGTTGTGATGGAGGGATGAATATAGTGGTAGGGTTGGTCTCCACAAAAGAGGGGTGGGATATTGATTATCAATAAATGCTCGAGTTTCATCTGCATCTGGTAGAGCATTCCTATACTCCCTTCACAGTGACCACAGGAATTAGTAACCCTACCCCACATGCCCATCAACTGACAATATTGGACAATGTGTTTATCTTTGTGGACTTATTTAGCTACAGATTAACTGCGAGGCCAATGGTTTTACACAAAAGATCATTGTTCTCGACACAAAAACTAATTAATAAATTAAGTTAATATAAAATTATAAATATTTACTACTTAATTCCACCACACAATTTTTTTTTCTCCTACTTATACACTTGACAAGAACAATCCTGTTTCTCGTGTATGTATATATATATATTCTTTTTATTTAAAATTATAAGGTAATATTTATAAAATTTTATATTCAAAAATATAAAATTATTTTTTAATTTTAAAAAATAATTAGAGACATTTTTAAAATAAATATTTTTATTTAAAATCTTATTTTGATGATTTTTTATACATTAATAAAAATACCATAAGAAGAATGTATTTTTTTTAACTATAAAACTATATTCCTTAAAGTATATAAAATAAATAATATTACCTTATAATTTTAAACACAAAAAGTATATAAAAATAAATATAAATGTATCATTTATTCACGAAAGTTTTTTTATTAAGTTAAATTAATACAAAAAATATCTTAATCATTTATCTCTTATTTAGTATATATCTTATATAATAATTATATCTCATTTATTTATAATCATTTATCTAAACTGTTTATCTACTACTAAATAAAAAAAAATCTCACTTATTCGTTATAATAATTCATTCATAAACACATGCATTTAATATTTGCCTCCTATGGAAGTACAGTTGTTTGTACATCGTGTACACACGTATTACGTACATACCAACATGAATTGAAGGCTGCACAGCTTACCGCCCTTGAGAGAGAGAAGGAGATAAGTGGTCAAAGATGGCTGAAAGGTCGTTTCAGTCTACAGTTTACCCATCAGAGGGTGTGTATGCACTGTAGGAGGCATCAGTATATGTTGCCAATCAGCCCAACCAGCACAACTTGGGCTCCACAGTCATTGCTGTTCTCAGCACTATTTAGCTGACCTTTTGCCCATCTTCTCTCTCTCTTTGTTTCTCTCTCTAGCCAAAGCTGCAAACGAGATCCATTTTATTGCAAATTGCAGTACTACTCTCTCATACCTTACAGTTTTGAAGCTGGGACCATTATGATATCATCGATCTACCTAAATATCTTTCCATATCCTCTCTTCTTTCTTTCTTACATTATTATTGTGTGTTCTTTCTCTTAAAAAGCTAATCATTTGCTTTGAATTTTCCAAGCAGCGGTGAATCCCAAATGGTATATGTTCCATCTATCAACAAACACATCTTCTCCACTGTCCAAAGCAAAAGGGCATCATATCATATGCACCCCCAACCAAATGGCTGACGTATATTTTCACAGGATATCAAAAGCCTATCTCTATCTCTAGCTTATTACCTACAATTCCTAACTCACAACTCAACGCTAGTTATTAGATCTTGTCACAAATAGAACTTAAAGCCCTATGTGACGACCGATCGATCGATCGATGATCCATATATCTGTATCTTCCATATCCATCCATTTGAGACAATTTCGGAATGGTCTATCTTCAATGCCCACATGAGGATCTTCAAAAGAAAAGCAAGTTACTCTAATGCCAAGAAAGCCGTGAAATGCCCCACATGGAATTGCCCATGCACATGCATCATTATCCCTCAAACTTTGCACTTTCAACAACACCTAGCCACCCCTCGGCATTAATTTGAGAAAAGAAAAGGTTTCTTTCAAAATCTTAACCCTTACTAGTTCTCCTTTCTATTGGCATGCAGCATATATGTATATATATATATATAAAGAGAGAGAGAGAGAGCTCAATCGTATTCAGTAGTTCAATATTGTATATATACGTATAGATACCTAAGTAAACAAGAGCTGACATTGTGTGTTCATATACTATATGTACATACACATATACATATACTAAACATATGCGTATAGTTATATGCGTGAAATACGAAGACAACAGTTGACGTTAAGCATTGTTGGTGCTGGCTGAGAATCATGTAGCGGAATATTGAATAATAACACCATTGCAGTTTATAGCTTGGAATGGTGAACCCACACCATATATTATATGAAAAATGGAACAAAAGAAGACACGCATTATAAATCTATAATTGAAGCTTCTCTGGGATATATATGTATTGAAGAGCCTTATATATATCTTTTGGCATACTGTTTAAGGCATATATGCCCCTGCCAAATTTACCACCAATATTATTCTGCAATATCTTAAGCAGCTTAATACGAAGGGAATGCGTTTTGATCCTAAACTTCCAACATGAAAAATATAATGCCCGGAAAAATAATAATAATAATAAAAAAAAAACAGAATAAAGAAGAAGAAGGGAAAAAAAAAAAAAAACGTTGGTTTTCCCATTTAAATCAACTTGAAGCATATATATAGTTCTGAGACAGGAAGCCACGGGTATATTTATCCAAATTAGTTCAAAATTAAACTACCTTGCTAGAATAATTCACATATTATATATAAATTTAATTAATATAAAATGTTGTTACTGAGTGGACTGATCATCATTATCTTGCTCTACTTCGGATGCAGGCTCATCTTCTTCTTCAAATCCATCGATCCCATATGCTGCATGGCCGCTCCCAAAAGCTTTTATATGATCTTTAAGGGACCTCTTGTGCTTGAAATCAGACCCACAGATACAATACCAAAGCTTGCCACAATTCTTTTCATGAGTTCTCCAATCTCCTCTCACTGCAAAAGCCTTACCACATTTTCTGCACATGAAGGGCTTAATCCCATGCTTTCTCTTATAATGTGTTTGAAGGGTTCTAAAATCCTTGAGGGGCTTTGCTCTTGGATGATCAATGTTGTTCCTGCAACCTGGTGCACAACAATAGCAAGGAAGCCTCAGCATCCCCGTGGGTTGGGTACCCCTCAGAGATTCAGGCCCTTTTCTGTACTGTGATCCATGCCCCCACATATGCATCTAAACAAGAAAACATCATAGACACCCCCAAAAGAAAGACAGTGTTAGTAAAGCTACCACAACAGCAAATCATCAAAAGCTGTACTATATTGTGAAGTAACAGAAACAAAGCTAACCCACTTCAAAAATCTGAAGGAAACAATAATCATTTACCTATATTAAAAGGAGAGATCTGTTTTGTTAGCATAAAAATAAGCGATATTATATATGTGCTTTGCTTCTTAAATTGGAGAAATGCTATTGAGACGTAGACATTATTGCCTTACACTTCTAATTTGGAACAAACTTTTGTTTTGATTTTCTGATTTGTGCATTCATGGACCTTAATTTTCAAAAAATAATGACAGGGTTTTCTTGTCGTGCAGCAAAATTTTAATATCTGAAACGGGAAAGGAAGAAAAGGCCAAGTCGAAAATCTGGATATTTCAAGATATGGGGCTAGAGAGAGAGCAAAGGGAGGGATGATATTATACAAATGTCCGATTCCCATGTATGGGGATTTCAGTTAGAGAAGCTGTGTGGATTCAGACCAAAGGCCCACAAGGAGAAACTAACTTGTTTTGCGGGATTAATATCATTATCTGATCAGCGATCTGGAAGAAACGCTGCAAGATTATGAGTTTCTATGCACCTGCCAAGATTTGAAGCACAGACTTCAATGTACTAAAGGCATAAGGAACATTGTCTGAGTTGTTTAATCAAAGAAAAGGAAAGGTGCTGATCCAAGTCTCGGTTTGAATTAATTTGGAAATTGAAAAAAAAAAAAAAACATTTATACATATATATATCTCATAACACTCATTCACCATGCAAAAACTAAACTAGAAAGAAATTTTTATTTTTAATCACAGTAATAAAATATTAAAATCAGATTGAAGATGAACAAGGGAAGAAAAGGAGGAAAGGAATTAAAAACAAAAGCAGTAGAAGAGGCCAAGTAAATAAATCAACCTTTTGCCCCTTTCGTCTTTCCATCAAAGGCATCAGAGAACCGTTAGTGGTTCAAATCAGGCAAGAAAAGCATAGACAGAGAAGGAACCAGAATCAAGCGTTTTATTTTTTTACCTTAAATTGGAAGGGAAGGGAAGGGAAGGAAAGAAAGTAGAGAGGAAGAAACAGAAAGGGAAGAGAGAAAAGAAAAAGGGCTTTATTATCTGACCTGCATGTTGTTGTATCTATTGAAGGTTTTGCAGCAAACAGGGCAAGAAAACTGTGTTGGACCAATGAGAATCTGAGAAGGAGTAGGGATCCAATACTGGCCCTTGTTAAGCCTGTTGAAAATGAACCCAGAATCCTCAGTGCTAGCATCTGCAGCATGGTCTTTATCAGTGATCTCAGAGGAAGAAGAGAGCACCGAGGCCATCTCAGCAGCACTAGGGCTTGGCAACCCTATGTGGAGTGCAACAGTAACACCAGTGTCCACGTCATCATCATCGTCTTCTTCTTCTTTGGGTTTATCACTGTGAAGTCTAAGGATCCTGTCCTCTAAATCCATGGCAGTGCAAGAGTGGAGTTCCTCTTGTTCTTGAAGGGGAAGATCATCGTCGTCTTGCTTCGTCGGGGTTAGGCTCAAAAGGGGAAGGGCTTCTCTGAGAGGAGGAGAAGGGGGTGAAACTGAAAGGTTTTGCTGGTGATAATGGAAAAAGCTGCTGCTACCGCTATTGCTGCTGCTGATGCTACTGTTACTGCTGTTGAAGAAGCTGTGAAGATGATAGGGATGGTGGTGGTGATGATGATGAGAAGAAGAAGGGTTAGAAGGGGAAGGGGAAGGTGAAGGTGGAGGGTAATGGTGGATGGGATTGAATTGGAAGAAACCTGAGAAGAAATTGGAGTAAGGGTCAGCCATGGGGTGAAAAAGGTTTGTGTGAGAGAGTGGGAACAGTTTTATAGATAGATGGGTGGGTTTGCTTTTATAGAGAGAGAGAGAGAGAGAGAGAGAGAGAGAGAGTACAAGATGGCTGAAGGGAGTGGACGGTGGAGAAGAGAGAGAGAGGAGAGGGTAAAGAAGATTGTGGTACTGGACAGAGAGAGAGAGATTGAAACAAGTAAAGGGCACATGTGGAAGATAATTTTTTTTTTTTATGATTAGAATTTTAATTAACTAAAGAGAGGAATCTAATGATAATTTTTGTATTCTTAATGTCTTTATGTGATTTGAACAGAATACCAGAGAAAACCGTTAGCGGCCGTTTAAATGGTTATTGACTACTCAATCATTTTTTTTCTTAATTAATTTTTTTACGAGATTGCCTAACATTGATCTCAGTTTTTTTTTTAAAAAAAAATCATCTGGTATTATATTAAGATTCACTGATCTAGGTTATTCGATATGGATGGGCTCACGAGGTAACAATTTTTTTAATCAAATTTTAATTCAATTATATTTTTAGATTCAAACTCAAAAACATTTAGTTAAGATAGTTTTTACCAACTAATTTACCAACTTGGTCATGATCTAAATATTTTTTTTTTTGTAAAAAAATAATTTGATTGAGCTTATAGGACAACAAAGTTTTTTTTATTAAATTTTAATATAATTACATTCTTATATCAAATTTAAAATTTTTAATTAAGTTAAGATTATTTTTATCAATTGATAAGGTATTGGTGATGATCTTAATATCTTTTGAGAAAAAAATATTAAGAGTTGGGATTAGTATACAGACAAGGTAAATATATAGGGTTAGTACACAGGCAAGGTAAATATATAGCATTTCATCTTATCAAGTTTTAATATAATAACATCCTTAACGTTTGATGTATATATAATAGTTATTGTGAATTGATTTATAAACTTGATAATTGAATAATATAGGGGTAAAATCCTCAGTCTTATTATTAGTCATAAATTTTGTTTCATAGTCTTAAGATTAATTAAAATATAATAAAATAAATATTATAAGTGGATTTAATTAAAAATTTTGACTAATTTTAAATATATAAAACATAGGGAGGAGTATGATAAAAAAAAAAAAAGTTGTCCCAAATTATGTTCACACGAGTCTCTTAAAATGTGTGAAAACTCTCAAGTGTAAATAGAATAAAATAAAAGTATGGGCGCCACTGATTGTAGAAGATTATAGGTTACTGGGATGATTTTGGTATATATTATATACCATAATTTACAAACAACTCAAAATAATAATATTAAGTTAGGTGAAGCACTTATAGAATTAGGGAGACAACCAAAATAGAGATGAGACATTTAACATGTATATGCATGAATATTTGGAAAGAAAAAAAAATGATTTAATTAATTTTTGTATATTTTGAAACAATTAAAATTTACAAATAATTCATTTCCATATATCATATGAAAAATAATTAATTCCATAATTAAACTACAAGAAATCATAAGTTTTACCGATCAAAAAAATAATTCAGAAGCTTTTATATGATGAACTGCTTAAGTATTGTCCTGGTACGCTTGAAAGGAAAGGAAAGAGTAGAAAAGAAAATGAGCCAAAGGAATGGAAGAAAAAATAATAACCCTTGAGTCTGTTTGGTATGTAATAGAAAGGAAAGGAAATTATTTCCTTTATAATATTTGGTTTGCACAAAAAATTAAAAGAATGAAATATATATTTTTGTGTAAGTATAAATTTATTTTTGTGTAAGTATATATATATATATATATATATATATATATATATATATATATATATATATATATATATATATATATATATATATGTCTCTATTTCTCAATTTGATTATCATAAATTTCATGGCTGATATTAAAAAAAATAAAATTAGACTTTTATAATGTAATTTTAATTTTATAATTTAGATTGATATACAAACTTTTAATGTAGTTTTAATTTTAATTTTATAATATAATTTAATACTTTTTATAATTATAATTATAATTTAATTTTAATTTTATAATATAAAAATTAAACTTTTATTAATATATAAAGTTATATAATGTAATTTTAATTTTATAATTTAAACTTTTTTATAAATAAAAATTTATTTCATTTCCTTTCTCTGACTTTCTTTCGAATTTGAAATGAAAGTTGTACCCTTCAAATGATGAAAAAATCATATCTCGAGGGAATGAACTTTTCTTTATCTTAAAGCTATCAAACAATGCAAAATGAGAAAAGTAAAATACGTTCCTTTCCCTCTTTTCTTTCTTGGGTACCAAGGGCCCTAAGAGATTTCATTAGTCTTTTTCATTGCTTTTCTTGGAAAAGTCTTTTTTTTGGGGTGGGGGGGTGAAGAGAAATCCTATATATGTAGAGAAGAGGGTTAATTAAAGGGGGAAAATGGGTTACAAAAAGTTTTATTTGTTTTTCTTTTCTTCTTTTCCCTGTCGGTGGTGGAGTACTGGGGAATTTGGTGGCTTGCAGAAACTATGAATCGTCTTTGAAAAATTATAATTATTTTGGGAAATTTTTCAAATCAATTAAGTGAAACTCTTGAGAGGATATATTCCATGATTATCCAAATTATAGTTAAGAAGTAAAACCAATAAATATTTTTCATGTGTGCTTTTCTTTTAATTACTAAGCCAAAATAGATTTTTAGGAAGAGATAGAAGATATATGTGAAGTCAAGTTAATTTACTTTAATCTTAATAATAAGAGAAATATTATATTAATTAACAAA
The DNA here is from genome assembly GCA_022379115.2 of Bauhinia variegata. Taxonomy (NCBI): domain Eukaryota; kingdom Viridiplantae; phylum Streptophyta; class Magnoliopsida; order Fabales; family Fabaceae; genus Bauhinia; species Bauhinia variegata. The sequence goes on from CM039438.1 coordinate 17,998,904, forward strand.
TTTAATTTTTACTAACTCTTTATCATTAAGATTAATATACGTGAATATAAAAACTTAATTGCACAAAAATTGGTGAACTATAATCATAAAAAAAAAATGGTAAACTGTAAATTCGGGTAGTGCAATATTTATACTTAAACCTTTCAATTTAAATTTTGTCTGTATAACTTATGGATATAAAATACTTATACAAACTTTTTTTTTAACAAAGGTAAAACTCATAAATAGAGGGTATATGTAAAATTTAAAATTATAATGTGCATGATTACAATTTAATTACGTATCAGTTCATCCACTTCATCCATCTGTATTTAGTATTTACGTCTTTTTCTTCCACAGATAGTTTACTCTATTTGACATTTTTCTATCTTCTTTGTTTTCTTTGAAAAAAAAAAAAAAAACCGTGCTTGTTAATCACTAATAATTCATGTAATTTTTACAATTACTAGTTTTGCAAACGAAAGTTTTACACAGATAATTTGATTTAAAAGTGAAATTAATTGTTTCGAAGTTAATTAATTAAGGAAATACTACATGATAATAATAATAATAATAATAACATCATTACATTACACTTACTAGCTAAACCAATGTCGTCCCCACCTAAGCTAATCCCTTCCCTTTTGACTTATTTAATCTAAATTTCTCTCTCCTCCTCTTTGTTCTATTGTTTTCACTCACACATGATTAGTTCAATGTAAGAAATATTAATCTTATTAATTTGGAAATCAATCGTAAATCAAATAAAAAATTAATAATATAACTCGATCACATCCAAAAATTAGTGGTCTAGAGATTCTAGAAATATAGTTAGTCTTTTCAAACTTACATTTCATTAATTAATCTGACCCTTTCTTCTTTATTATTTTTCAATATGGCAAACTTAATAATTTCAGGACAAACTTATAGCTGGAAGCAGATTCTAGTACTCAGTTATATATATATATAACCGTTATATTATATAATCAGTAAAACTTGTAGCAGAAAAAGTTAACGCAAGAGTGTTAATTGGGAGTTTTAACGGGAAGCAGATTCTATTACTCAGTTATTGGGCCACTCATAAATGCAAAGTGTTCAAGTTATTTAGGCATCCAGGAGCAGAGTCGACAGTTTATGGGTCACTTAGACCAAAACTACCACGATATCGATTAAATATGCCGACTTCATATTTTTTGGTAAAATGGTTACGGACTGTAATAGTTTAGGTTATAGAGTAATTAAAAGCAAATAAGTGTATTTCTTTCTTAAATATACCAGGAAAAAGAAAATCCATGTGTTCCCTCATGGCCGAAATGCAACAAATTAAAAGAAGCAAGACAGATTCGTTATTCTACCAAACCTCAGCCTCACGTAAGGTAATGGGTACTTGGAAATTGCAGCAAAGACCAAAGTCCAATCATTCATTCTATGTACAGAGATGGAAATATGGGTCTTCTTGCACATGCCGGATTTTGTTCATACGGTGCAGGGAGCAAGATTTTGATGCTGTCATGACAGTACATCGTTTTAGATTTTTGACCACAAAATATCAACAATAAGTGTAGGGAGTAAATTAAAATTCGGATAAAAACATTGGAACTAGTAATTAACAAGGTAAATATTAATGTAGGGACAAGAAACAAGCTAGTTCCGATGTAGCCAACATTTTCATTGGTGTGCGTACACCGGTCGGCTAAGCTAAGTATGAATGAGGTCGTAGGTAGAAATTGTCCCGATACTACTATGTAGTATTATAATCCCTTGGATATATAAATGATTAAGTAAATATAACACCTGCCTTTATCTTAAATTGCCATTTAGTATCAAATAATTAACGTAAAAACTAATTTAAGCATTACGTGCGTGGAGGCTTAAAAATAGATCAATCCCTTTTAATGTTGTAAACATACATTAATACTGCAAAAATACGAAATAAATTAATGGTTTTATCTCTAACATTGATTGTGGGTTGAATTCATCCTTGTCCTTAAGTTATTTAATCATCCATGTTAGTTTACCTGTCAAGTTTTTAGGTTTGAATGTTGAGCTGCATTTAAAGACATGCACGCTGTTCACATGTGTGCGTGGAAATGAGGAGCAAAAATGAAATACGTGAGTATATGGCTAGAGCTTCTGAGCTTGCAAAGACAAAGGTACATCAATCAAAGACATAAATTACTGGCTAGCTTCTTTATTTTTGCTTTGCTTCTCACCCCAAACGTACGTCGCGGGTAGGGTTGAGTGTACGAGAGAAAGATCATTTTAATATAGCTATAGCTAGGGACATATATGTACATATCGTTTTTGAGCTGGGCTATTGACAACCAAGGTAAAGAGAGGGATAATTATTAGGCTATTGAGAGTACTATTCAATAATATTCACGTTATCTACTGCATGCACTGCATACACATACATATATTATTATTATTAGTGAGTAAATGGGAAATTGGTTTGGTGTTTGGTTTATATATATATTTATTATATAGAAGAATTTAACATAAAAAAAATATTAAATTAATTTTATATTATATTTAATATATTTTACAATAAATTTTTTTTAACCTGAAGTGTAAAATTAATATAAACCATTTGATTTCTTAAATACAAAGATATAAAAATTTTGATCAACTAATATCATATATTAATAATAAATTTAATTTAAAAACTTAAATTATTAAAAGAAGTCTTAAGATTAATTTTATATTATATCAAGGAATTACTTATACCACAAATCTTGGCTTTTACTTAGTCATCTGTTCACTGTTCACAAATTTCTTGCGTGGAAGATAACTCTCGTCTGAGCATATATATATATATATATCAGGACCACTTTCCTCTACTCCCCTAACTCTTAACTCCTTACTAGCTAGTTTTCTCAAATTTATTTTCAAGAGTTTAATCCTCTTCATATATTTATATATAATAGCAAAAAATTGGCTTTTGTTTTTCTTTTTCAAATCAAAACCCAACTCAATATTCTTTGCTCACAAGTATTTTATCTTGCCTGTTATGTACAGGAAACCTACCTCGAATAATGCATGCTAGCTATTTACGAACTGACACTGTTCTTTGTTACAACGTAACCAGACGTCCTTACTCCTTAGAGTACAAGCAACAAAAAGGATTCAAAATCGATGGCCATTTAATTCCATTGCTATCGTCCATCAGTCTAAGAACGTACTGTTACATCGATCTAATGCTAGCTAGGGTTAGTACTATTGTAGGTATAGAAGGAATTAGGGTAGGTGGCTGGGGAAATGAAATTATAAGAAGAATAACCTAGGCCATGATTTATGTATATATATGATTCATAAAAAGAATATGTTCATATCTATACAAAAATTAAGTACTAGCTTGGCTTGAGCTATCGCAAAGGCTTGAATTAATGTGTGAATCTCATTGTATAGAATTCAAATATGATATATATGCATATTGATTTATATATTTTGATTGCTCTTGTGAACAAAGAATATTTAATGGGTCCACACCCTATTATTATTGATACAAAATAGATATTACTCTATTATAAAAAAAAAATAGTTTATTTTCAATTAATGCACTCAGTTCTCTCTTAATGGGTAATTAAATATCACTATAAGTTTATACTAAAACAGGCAAAACACCTTAACTTTGAAATAAAGTAAAGCTTTCCTTCTTTTTATTTTTTTCATTATCAACAAAAGTAGTTTATAAGAAAACGAAAGCCTAAAGAAGTAAATGCTGATCAAATAGTCATAACAATTAACAATAATAACATGGAACATTCATACGTATATAAAAGATGTCGCCAAACTATACAAATAATTTACAGACAACGTACATCATATTGACTGATTAGTAGCTAGCTAGCACCATCTGCACAGAAGCACCACGTTTAGCACCAACAGTACCCTAAGGATGCTATCAGTTACATTAATTACCCAAAATGTTAAAATTGAGTAGCTAGCTAGTACTATATGCACAGAAAAGCATCACTTTCTTTCATGAACAGTACCCTAAGAATGCTTTTCAGTTACATTAATTACTTAAATGTCGTCTTCCCTTTATACCTCCACTCTTTTACACCAATCTCACTTTCACCACTGATAACAACATTAACAAAATAAAATAAAGAAAATAAAGAAGCCAGCAGACATTATTGAACTCAAATAGATAAGACCCTCTCTCTCTCTCTTTCTCTTTGTCTTTGCTAAACGTGAAGATAGAACAGAGATGTAACTTCTCGATGCTCAAAGCTCTAAAAAGTTAACCTTCAACGTTTTTAAATTCATTGAAATCTGAAAACATGTAGCAAAATGTTGAGCAAACACAACGTGAAAGCACAATTTCATACATGGAGTGGGGGAAGCACTATATGCATAGATCTGTCATTCAGGTAAAAACAATGCCTATATATATGTATAGATATTGGTTATATTTTTTTTTTATGCATGTTTGAAGAGGCTTATAGACTCTAGCATGCATGGTTTGGATGCATTTAACTAAAGAGTAGCAGTAAATATTGTGTGTGAAAAAGGGGACACAATCAAACATTTTTAGCAAAAAGGGTATTTGTGTTGACCAGAGATCCCATGTGCTCCTTTCATATATCCTTTATATTTCCAAGACAGCACGAGTGAGAGCTTGCATTGTGAGAGGAGCATTATTACTAATTAATTAAACATCATTCTATATATATATGTTCTCATCAGTTCTCATGTCCATGTCTTCTGAAATTTCAAGTATCTCTGTCCTTGAATTGCTAATCCCAATAATCACTATATACAAAGAAAAATTAATGGAGCTTAAATCCTTTCTTCCATATTCCTCTTATTGTAAATTCTAGTGGTCCCCTAGAAACTCATATTCAAATAAAATAATGATTTAAAAATAATTGAAAAAGATCTGAAATTTTTTCATATAATTATACCCCTTGCTAGAAACAATGAGTCATGAGTGCAGACATTTTATACAATCCAAGCCAAGATGTGGCCCTAATAGGTGACCGACTGATATAAACTTGCAGAGGCTAGTTAATCAATATACTTAAAAGATGTTATTGCATTTTAATTCATATATATATATATAGTTTGTCTTTGACCATGGTATTTAAAGACTCTAAATAACGATTATTAGTATTTCGTTTGGGGTATGCCTTAAGATAGTTGAGAAGTGAGAACTTAGTTTTTTTTTTTTTTTTCTGGATATACTTTATTAGGTAAAAATTTAACTATCTAAATTAATTTTATAGTAATATTATTTTTAAATATTTTAATTAAATAATCTAAATGTATCTAATAAAAACTCAACTCATAAAAAAAATCAATTCCAAGAAATGGCAGTATGATGATTGAGTCACTGTTGACATAAATTCATGACCTCATGGATGAGGGGATGGTGTAAATTGCATGTGTAAAAATTAAAGAAGCCTTCCAAATTCAATACAAGAACTGGATTCTCTGTGCTTAATATGATACGATGACAAACTCCGCCTTGGAGGTCCACTTTCATTAACTCACATTCATACACATTAAAATTCTAGATCCAAACTTGTCACTTAATAATTACCATATATACTTCCAGTAAGTCGATTGTACGGTACAATCGACTGCAGTAATTTAAATTTTATATGTGCACATATTTACATTATTTTTTTAAGTATTTAAAATAAGAGATAAATAATTTAAAAGAGTGACAAAAAGAAAAGTGGTTAAACTTGAAGTATTTTAAATATTAAGTTATGAGTTAAAAATTTTAAAATTTCATTTGATATAAATAGTTTATAATTTATTTTTTTATTTTAAATAAAAATTAATTTTATTCTTAGTTGATATAAAAATATTCTTAATGTAAAAAAGAAAAACCAAATTAATCTCTATAATTATTTTCCATAAAAAAACCCTAATTGTACAAAGCCAAAGAACCAAAGGAGATGATTCATTGATTTGTAAGTATAAGGAGATAAATAGCAAATGATTCCTACAGTTAATTCGTGTTAAATTAACCACGCCTGCGGCAATTAAGAAAGAAAACAATTAGCCATTACAGAAGGATATATATTTCTCAGTTTTTGAAACTGAGTACGAAGAGTTAAATGAACAATCACCATCAAGGGAAAGGATTGTAACGAAGCCGAAGGGTCAGGGCACTGACCAGTTGGGGTTGCGGTTAGGGTTAGCCAATAAATTGAGGGACAGAGGCATTGCCATCACGTTGAGAGCATATTGCTATCAGAGATAGAGATAGATAGAAAGCGATGATAACACCTTCGACTTTCAATCATTACAGTTTGGAAAGCCTCCAAAAATTGATGTCATTTTCATTCACTTGCTTTCACAGACATCCGTACGTATAATTGTAACTCATTTCATAATGTGATTTGTGATTTGTGATTTGTGATTTTGTCCTCACTTTTTATTTTTTTTCTTTCCGCTTTAAATAATTCTGTTTTGGCAGCTACATACATGTTCATCCCCCTTGAACTCATGCTAAGAAAATCATGTGTTCTAATTAATTTTTTTTTCAGTGATCTGAGTAATAGTAAAGAAGAAATCTTTTAATTAAATTTTAAAAAAACTCGAATAAATAAAAAAATATTTTGAAATTCTAAAAGAATCTTTGCCTAATTCTTTGTACGGTTCCTACTCAAATTTAGATTTCTAACGTAATCATTTCTCAATTATTAAATAAAATTACAACTATAATAATAACATCATCTGACAATAGTAATTACTATAGATCATCTTGCTCAGAAGTAAGATATTAAAACAGAAAATGTCTTTTAAAATTAACTTTCATAATTTCTGAATTCTGTTACCTTCGTAGTTATCTTATAATTTATCTACAATCTAATCGATTAACAAAAAATTGAATTCAAATAACACTAGCCAAATGTCTGCTTGTAAAGATTTTGATCCAACAGAGAAAACTCTTCCCAAGTAACACAATAAAATCATTACTATAAAAAACATTTAAAAACGTATTAATATGTGCACTCTTGGCCAAGTGATTTCATAACTGTTTGCAGGGAGGGCCCACAATATGGTGCACCGAAATTCACTACTCAAGTGTTGCAATTCATTACATCTCAGAAAGGTTATCTTAAGAACTGCTTTCTGCCTATTACATTACATATCTATCTATCTAATGAAAAAAGAGCAATACCGTTAATAAATTAAGTGGCATTCGAACTAGAAAACACCTGGTTTCCATAAATAAGTAAAATGACTTAAATTGAGAGCATACATTATGGTCAAAATTTTATAGAACTCCACGCATGTGGTGTCCCAAAGGGCCAGAATTCAGTAAAATACCACTCGCGTCAAATGTCCAACTTGTATGTCAATTCAAAACAGCCAGTACCCATCTTTATAGGCAACCCGAGGCAGATTCTAGAAGACGGAGTCTCCAAGTCTTCCACCTCCCCATGGAAAGCTGCTTCAACTATGAATTTGGATGCTGTCTCAAAAGACATTTTGCTCAGAGGGGATACTGACTCTGCTATACCCCCCATTCTGCTCATTGGACGATAGCCACCCGTATGGGTCATATAGTCAGCAATAAGTGTCAAGTGCCGGATACTTACAGATATCCCATAAGACTTGAAAACATGTGTAATTTCCCTTATGATAGTCTCTCTCGCAGCTTCCACCCCATAAGTTTCCAGCATAGCATGGATGTTGTTTGAGTAAATGTACCTAGCATCAAGATCGTCTTGCAACTCCCAAAATGTTTTGAAATCCACGCCAGTCGTCTGAAGTGCTGGAATTGTTTCTTTTACCGAGGATGGAATATCAGTTCTTTTCCTGTGATCATCACCATAGTAGATTACTTGACTTTCTTTACATGTAACAGCTTTACATTCGTTAACATTCCCAAAGTTCTGAATGCAAACCTTCTTGGCTGTTCTCTGAGCAATCTGCAAATAGTTCAGAAAAGAAGTGAGTTTTATGTTGACAGGGATTCCAAGAGCTTAGAGTTTATACAGATCATATAAAGGCTTATAAAAAAAAGCAAAAGCAAAAACCAAAAAAAAAAGGGACACATCCCCAATAGCTATTACATTGTCATTCTTTCTACTTCTAAAACTGAGAAAATAAATTATTCTACAGAAAGAGCACCATGACACAATCCTTCTTTCAAAAAATAAAACTATCACAACCGTTGCACAGAAAATAAAATAAAATATATACAGAAGCATGACACAGAGAAAAAAGACTCTAAGTTCCGAGGCACGACAATGACAAAAACCCTATTTTGAAAAACAAAACTATCACAATTGTTAGTCCCTTTTTCTTTTTTGCTAGTTGCAGTTTACATTGTGTGTAGGATTTACGTAACATGTCGAAATATTAAGTTATTCATACGGCTAAAATCACCCACCGAACAGATAAAATATGGATAATAGCTAACCAGATATTCCCAGCATTTGCCACATGATGTAGCCAAATACAGATATCGCAGGATATAGAATAAGGCTTTAACCAGTGTGGAACAGCCAATAGGTACAAATTAACATTAACACGACAAGTAAAACACAAAGAAAGAAAGGGTCAGACATGAAATTAAGATAATGGAAATTATCAGAAACTGAGGGGCTCCTGAAAGTACCTGAGTCAACAAAGTATAAGGCTCATCGGTAAATCTAAAATGGACCTCAAAATGCATCCCTTTGGATTCCACAAAGATTGCCCTGTCAGTTTCCTTTTTAATTAGTTCTCTCCTCTTTGTTTTAGATTTCAATTTGGTCTTTTCTTCAGTTAACTTGCGCTTAGAGCGTTTCTCAATTCCTGATGAATGGACATCCTTGCCGTCAAGTATCTCAGTCATATCATCCTCGGAAGCTTCAATATCACTCCTATCCTGAACAACTTCTCCAGCAAATTCTTCTGATGGCTCTCCTTCATGCGTGTCCTCTTCAGGACCATCCTCATAATCAAACTCATCAACACTCTGCTGTTTTCTCTTTTGTGCATCTAAACCAAGATCCTCAGCCCCTTCTGTCTCTTCGCCATCATCATCATCACCATCGTTATCGTTATCGAGATCCTTTTTCTCAGATTGTAATCCATTGCTAGAAATATCTTCCTCTGAGCTACCTGAAGAATTTGATTGTACACTTGGCACGAAGTTTTTGATGCCACTTATTTTAGAGAGCAATAGAATGTGATTTTGAATGGCATCCTCCAACTCTCTCACGAATACAACTTCAAGAGTTTCCTGCCAGTCTTCAAGTGTGATGTCAGTATACTTTGGGTAGTGTCTAGGTTTATATAGCTCCATCTCAAGCTTATATATACTGCAAATCTGAAGACCATCAACAGTTACTGGTACAACACAGAGTTTCATGCTCTCTATTATGTCTGCTACAGTAATCTTCTTTAACTTATCTGCAAGACGCATGGCATCTTCCCTGCAAATAACAAATATGTCAATATATTATATTAGTACATAGACAAGTCAAGAACTCTCGCAGAACCAAACGAGCAAACAAGGATAGAAAAGGAAACACACGGACACTATTGTAGACAGAAAACTGTAATTATATTACATGGATTTATCCTGTCTCAAGGGGCATGTCATAACTGGAGTCTTGATGTCAACTGAGGCAGTCATCAATATCTCTTGTAGACGTGGAATTCCAAGTGTCACATTCATTTCACCGCGACCAGCAAGATGGAAAGTATTCAAACTGAAAAGGAGGAAAGCATCATCTTAAGCAAGTACAATTAAATAACCACGTATTCTTAGCTCATATATCTCTTAAAGTAAACAAGTAGGCAAAAAGAGCAGAAATGAATCCCTTCTCTAGTTCCCTCCTACATGAGTCACAGGTCCTGCAATTCACTGTAAGGAATGGATGTAAGGTTTTGATCATTAAAATTCTCCATAGAGTACATTGCATCATTGCCCCTAAGGATTACAGAATTTCATCTGAAAATTTGTACAAATTTTAAGCAATACAGCTTTTTAAGTAAACATTATTTTGTGCATACGAAATAGGACAAGCTTTTTCAATCTAAATGATTTTTTGCATTGGCGATAGTAATTGAAATTCAACATCTTTTTCAGGGAATGTACTACTGCTTGACTTGTTGATTCTTTCAAGCATTTCATGAAAATGGATAAGAGTCTTGACATTTCATTTTGTTCTTATAATTGTAAACCAAGTTTTCAATTCCTCATCCATCCAACAGGGAGAATATCATCTGTCCTTTTCTGAGAAAAGCAAAGGCTCCTCTAAGGCTAAAACCCACATATGAAACAGTAGCATCTTATACGTATTAAAAGAAACACCCCACATATTTTCCATCATACATCACATAAGGAAATTTGTCATGCCACATTGGACACACTTCCATTCTCAGAAGTTAGGTCCCCGTCGCCTTCAAGCAGAGTCCCCATCAGAACTTAGTAACTACTACAGTTGTAAAACCCCAAATTAATCCTACAATTTTCTGTTACAATCCTTCGTGCATAAAGACTCCTCCATTTTTCTTTTTTGAAGAAAAAACTCACCTGTCATAACCCTAAGGTTTCCAGTGACTGTAACAGGCCGGCAATACAAATAGTTCAATAATTTAACATATGCTTTACTAGTCAGACAACGCAGGTGATTTTCATGCATTAATGGTTCAACACAAAAGCGAGAAAATTTGCTAATATTAAAATCTTACGTCATCTGAGTTGACGGTTCTCCTACAGATTGAGCTGCTAGCACACCAACTGGCTCTCCTGGCTGAGCAAGACTAGAGACAAACTTGTGCTCCATCAACTTCAAGAAATCTGCTTGTTTCATTGAACTAGGAATTCTCTTCGAAGAAGAGAAATCACAGAAGAATTTTTCTGCTTTTTCTTTAAGAGCAAAAGGCAACTTGTTGATATAAGGACTGGATCTATCTAATTGGCGGCGACATTTGCTGTAAATCATTTCCTTATTCTGAAATTAATAAACAAAAAGTAAATAACAAGATACAACTTCCACTTGTAATTTCTCGTTTTCAGAAAATATTAAACAGGTTCTTACTGTTAATAATGCCTCAAATTTGGTGATAAAGCTAGTTTGATGGACGTCAACACCATCTTCTCCATAACAGAACTGAATAATTGAACCATCAGCGTCACGAACAGTGTGATCATAACAAACTTTTAGACACTCAAGGTTTTTTATGAGGCATCTTTGAAGGTATCCGCTGCGAGATGTTTTAACTGCAGTGTCCACTAACCTGAGGTTCAAAGATGCTATTAGTTGGCAAGAAGTAAATATATGACAATCAACAATATATTATACCTAACACGTAGTGAACAAGTTTAGGAAATGCTGCAACCAGCAGAAGGGGGCCACCAAGAGGACAAGCCAAAGAAAAGGATGAATACCGAATTTGTGATTCTGAATTTGACCAAAATGGAAACATAAAACAAAATGGCAAAGACACACATGCAAAAATAACTAAATCCTACCATATACTAAAATTGCATGATACAAGAAAAGTTAAAAGTGCTGAAGTTAGATAGCATTCATCATTTATCATAATATTGATGGTCTTTCCTTCAAGTGGAGTTAGATGTCACAGTGAAAGCAAGAAAAATGCCATAGATATCTCTATTGTATAAAAATTAAATCTGTTCCATACATCAAATAATCTTTTGGTTATCAACTATGAAAGCAGTTATTTGGAGTACTTGGTTGGAAAACACCACTGGCTAAAAACCAGAGGGAAATGAGTAATGTTCAAACATATCAAGGATTTGTTGTTCATAGGAGGTCAAGGAATATGGCAAGAAGATAGCAAGGCCAGGACTCTGAGGCTAGAACCTCATCATTACTATAGCAGAAGGGAATTTCAGGGTTTGAATGATCAACATGTCCTAGATATTGCAAATGCATACTCCATATTTCCTTTAAATAAAAGAAACAGTAGAGTTTTCTCTTCCCACAACAAATGTCTACTGGCATTAGTGATGTTTGCATCAAGACCCATGGGAAGGAAAGCTAAGAAAAGTATATACTATACATTCATAAACATTCATATGAATTTTGTAACAAGCACATTTTAATTAAATTTGAGGCAGTGAAGTTTAGACAAATTTTTATTTGTTTCTTAGCTGTTATTATTATTTTTTAGTGATTCTTTCTATTTATATTCAAAGCTTTACCTCGTAAATGAATATATAAGAATAAGATTAAGTTCCTCCAATATTGTAATTAATATATGCTTACACGAGTAAGTACATAATTTTAAACAATATATAGACAATGGAATAACAATTAACATTTAACAGTAATATTCATCAATTGAATTAACAAATATAACTAAAATGATATTATCATGTCAATCTAGAAATTTATTTACCCTTCACGACCAGCCATGCAGTGGAAGTAATATTCTTGTGGATGAAGACCTGTAAGAAACCGATCAATAATGAACCCTCCTGCTCTAGCGGAGCAATCCCAGGGAGGGAAGCATGGTAAGGTCTTTCCAGAAACCATGCGTGGGACTCGTTTTCCTTCTAACTCTTGTTGGCCAAGATGAGAAGATATCTGCTGGAAATTGACCTGTTTAAAATAAAAATGTCATTAGTTTAATGCTAAGCAAATACACCCATAATTGATGTCAATTAACAAAGACAAGTGGTGGCTTAGGTTAAAAGAATGTTCCCAAAACCAAACCGCATGAACAAACTCAATGGGAGAAACACGATATAGGTTAGACTGCTGATAAGGGTCACAGCTTGATTCTTCAAGGGACTAGTACCAACGAATGAAAACCAGCAAAAGTACCCAAACTAATGCAATGGCGAAACACAAGGGAAAAAAAAAAATGGTTTTAAGAATCTGGAAACATTTGCTACAGTATCTCTTGGCCAATGAATACAGTAACATTCTAAAACTTAGAGCTTCCACAGGACAACTAAGCCCTTCATGGCAGCAGATACTCGCATGATTAGATTGCACAGAGAAACAGTACTACATAAAAAGTAATGCATCTTCCTTTAAATACAGTTATCAAGGAGCTAGCATATACACTTCTTTTGAATTAAATTTGAATTTTGTACATTGGCTATGCGGTGTTCAATACCATTGTTCATCTCATAAAGCTAAAAGTAATACATGTCATTCTATTCCTAGGGACAAAATTAAAGGAGTACCAAAATGTGATGCAAAGCAAATATTATTGATTAAAAGGGGAAAATATTTCAAAATGAAGAAAGGTTCTTGGGATAAATAAATTTATAAGGGAATCTCAATCAATTTAATTATCTAAACATGGAATATCAACAAAAGTGCATGATAGTGAATTACATAAAAAATGCAAGTGTTGCATGGATTTAAAATTCAATAAACATCTAATCCTTTAAGAGTATTAAAGATACGGGTTCAGTAGATTGTATCATAACATCAGGCCACTATATTTATTCAGACACTTAAGCAAGACATAGGATATTCATTTCTTTTCCTAATAAAACGTGTGCTGTATGGACAGCGGACTGTATCATAATATGTTAAGAAACAACGGAACCAGATGAAGTAGTCAATGCATTAAAATGAGAAGAACTAGAAACTTACCATACTACCTTTGGCTCCAGAGGTAGTCATAAGAGAAATACAATTCTTCCCAGAGGGTTTCCATATTCCTTCAGACAGTAGTTCCTTCAATATACCTGAGCTCGTTCTGGAGTTAAGATTGCTTGTCATCTTCCTATCCAAGTGTGTTAAAGCTGCTTCTCCATTACTGCGTATTTTTTTTTCAATATTTAACTGCAGTGTGCTTGCGTCTGAAAAGCCAAAAATGTGAAGACATTATAAATATAAACAGCAAGCACAAGTTTGCAGTCCCCAAAGCAGGAGACCCCAGAAAAGAATACTGTAAATTGGCTGCATGCTACAAATTAAGGTAACAAAGAAAACATGAATAGACTAAATTTATTTGGTTTGACAAATATAAGTGCATCCAGATTATTAAATATTAATTTTTAGTGATTGTGTTTCCATTTGCATATATGTATATCAATATGTCATCACTTCTGGGACACTTTCCCATCACCATCCATTGTCAGAAATATCATGGAAATTCTAGAACCCCCTTGCCCAGGCCTACACAAAAGAAAGTGTATTAAATATATGACATCTCTTATCCATCTTTGCATGAAATATTGGGGACCTCAGTTTGTTCTAACGGGTACTATTCTACTGCACGACTTTAAGGGAAGAAAACCAGGGAAAAAAAATCCAAAGCTACAATTCCGAAGAATTTTCACTACTATAGGACAGTCATTGCGACTTCTGTTATGAAAGCATAAGATTGAGATCAAAGAAATATCTAGTCTAAATTTTGGACAAAAATAACTTAAAAACAATTAAGAAAAAACTAGCAATCTATCAAACTAGAAGTAATTAAAACCTGTTATCACATTTAGACATAGGACATTATTATTAATGACATGACTCACAAAATCGAATAGCTTTAAGTCAAAGTACCTATTTTATCACCACTATTGGTTTCAACAAATTCACGATGAACAATTTCACCAATTTCCTCACAACTTTCAAGTTGCTTCTTCCTTTCCCCATCTTTTTCTTTTGTTACAAGAAGATCATCTACTCCACATGTGAAACCATGCATCTGGAAGATAGAAAACACATAACATTGTTGACTTAAACATTTAAAATTAAAACTTCAAAACAAATTAATTGCTGGCTTACCTGTAAAAAGGCAGTGAACAAACGACTAAATGCTGAAAGCAAATTGCCTGCAACATTTGAGCCATATAGTTCTTGCACTGTATGAACTATACCGTAGTCACCAAATTGAGCCTTGTCAACCACACCACGCACCAAATCATTTCTATGTATTAACAATTTATCTTCATCACACTCTTCCTTCTTTTTTGATGCAGATTTTTTTCCCACCACATTTTTAGTCTTGAAAAAGCTCCATGGGATTTTTGCACTCTTCTCAACAGTAAAAGGTGGGCAACCTCTAGTGATATAATGTAGCAAGGCACTGATAACCTATGAAGACAACAATAACAAAATTTACTTATAGCAATTATGTAATCCACGACAGAAAAGCAAATCATACCCGAACAACCAAATAAGATACACAACTTATAACTTATTTTATGCTATAGGATATTACCCAAAGAAAAACAAGAAGGAAATAAGATAAGATGTCCGCTGAATGAATAAAACAACTATGGAGTAATACATCTTAATTTAAGACTAACTGATAGTAACCTGCTTTCCCGTCCATAGGGGTTCTGGCTTCCATATTGCTGGAGGAAGCAGGAACATTTCACTCTCAGAGTTTAACATGAAAACTTTCTGCCCAGCTTTGCCGTGGGAAGACCTCAGGCTGACAGTGGATACACCAGAACTGTAGAGAAGTTGATTGAACTCCTCGAAACTTAGAAAGGTATCCTTCTTTGTAAGAAGTGCAGAACTTACAATGTGATCCTGGCATAATTGGACTGGTAAATCAGAAAAAAATTTCTAAGCTAGGAAGTTACTGACATCAAATGTTATGCTACTACCTGAATCAAGGCTCTAATTGGATCACCACTGGTTGGCTTGACATATTGATTATTGGCATTTACAATGTTGTAAGCTTCTGCACGAGAAATCTCATCTTGTGGAAAATGAACATTCATTTCATCGCCATCAAAATCAGCATTGTAAGTACTGAAATTAACATTAAAAGAATGAACATATCACTCTTTGAGACAGCATTTATAAGAACAAATCAAGATGTAATTCTCATCAAAGCCTTTCTTTGAGTAGTAAGATTTGAGTCACCCCCACAAAAACAGCAGAGCTCAAGGAAACTAATGTTTTACATTACCTACAATTTGCATAGTGCATACGTACTGTTTTTTCCCCCTTTAGTACACGAACGACATGTGCCATTATACTGGGTTTATGAAGAGTAGGCTGCAAAAGAATAGAATGTTCAATTGAAACCACAAGGGAAGAATTGTTCATGATCAGACAACAGTTATTCTCTGTATAACCTACTTCACAAAAATTGTTTATATACCAAATATGTAATATAATAACAAGCTAGCAAACAAAACAATTGCTATAAACAAAAATAAACAGAACCAGAAATAATTAAAAAAAAAAAAGAAGAAGTTGATTTCCAATAATGGATGAGAACATTCAATTTGCATACACTATTTCAATGCCATTGATAGACTTTTATACTTCATTAAAGGATTAGAAGGCAGGCAAATCGTGCAATGATATTAAGCTATTTACCACATATTCCAACATAATTTATAAAATGAAATAAAGCAGTACCTGCCGATTAACAAGCACAACATCACCATCTTTCAGGTGGCGGTATACCACTTTGCCTTCAAATTCATGATCATATATCTTGCCTTTTTGCACAATAACCCCTCTTGAGGATCGCAATTTCCTTGCTGTCATAGAAAGCAACTTCCCTTTTGGGGGAAGCTTGACAGTTGATAGCCTATCACCATAGTGTGTGGCACCTGGATGGCGTTCGGGACCATTACTGACAGCATCCCTCAACTTGGCAACATTCCAGGGGGTCACTCTCTAAATATATTAACACAAAAGCATGGGGAAAGAGAAAAGAAAGAAAATGAGAAACATGAAGATAAAAAATAGAAGTTTCCAAAAATAAAGATATCACATTCCATGCAAAGTTCAACATGAAATTAGCCCATGTACATAGTCGCATGCACAAGTACGTCCTATTGATTAACATGTTCAATACCAATAATATAACAATGTAACTATGCAGTGTCAAAAGGTAACAACCATGCAAAAAATTTTAACACTCCATAGTTTTCAAGGACATGTTACTAATAGTATAGAGCTGAAACAGTTTAGACCTTTGGTCTGAGTTATTTTCAAGATCTGTTCTTGATAAAACACTTCATTCTAAAGTACCTTGGCTGAAGTCACAGATCTATCAAGTGGCAATGTGTTGTTTCAAAGCGACAATGTAGAACCATAA
Organism: Bauhinia variegata; assembly: GCA_022379115.2. Lineage (NCBI taxonomy): Eukaryota > Viridiplantae > Streptophyta > Magnoliopsida > Fabales > Fabaceae > Bauhinia > Bauhinia variegata. The sequence goes on from CM039438.1 coordinate 18,015,851, forward strand.
TTGCAGTTCTTACTGGTGCTATAAACATGGTTCTTTACTACTATGCAAATAGATCAAAAATCCATTCTTTTCTAGGCTTTACTCTTTTGTATTTATTTATTTATTTTGTTGTTAATAAAAGAAGAAAACCGTTAAGATAAGAAAGGAAGAAGTAAAAATAAAATAAGGACAAAAATCCTCCTAAACAGGAAGAGAAAAAATAAATAAATAAGACAAGAGAGATAACAAAAGGCATCACTTCCATGAAGGGGAAACCCTTTAGAAAGACCACAGGCTTTACAGCAAAGCAAGGCCATACACATAATCTTTTCCCAAATCAACTCCAGGTGGAACAAATTATCCTTAACATGGCATAAACCACACACTAAACCAGTTTCAAGAACCTCTAAAACTGCTAGATAAGAGCTGCTCAAGACATCAAGGACAGATCTAGCATTGACCAAAAGTTCCCAAAAATTATTCAGAAGGAAAAAGGGCCATATGAGGTCTCCAAACAGGCCATATGTGACAATTTCCTCATCTCCTTTTATTTTTGCTATGTTAAATTTGCTCATGAAGATATCTTATCCACCTCTTTCTTTGTATCACTTCTTTCTCCAATGAAAAGAATAAAAAATTCAATTAGACTAGAATATTGAATCTCTAATCTAATTTTTTTTAATTTCTAGAGAAAAAAATTTTAATCTCTAGAAAAGAAATAAAAAATGGCAATAAATGTGGAGATAAGGAAGGAAGAAGAGGTGAAACAACAATAAGTCCACATTTTTCAAATTTCGATCCTTCCCAAGATGAGGGTACAATGAAAGAATGGGAAGTTGACAAGCTTTATTTACTCTACCAATATTTTTCACATTACGCTATTTCTTGACAAAAGGATACATGAGATTTAAATTTTGTCATGTAAATTTGATTTCTTACTTTGCTTTGACTTAACCAACTAATAGAAGAACATATGAACTAACAAATAGTCAAAATCCTCACCTCGGGATAGGTTAATCTTAAAGCAAAATATGGGGGAATTCCAATCTCATTAACAGCTAAATAAGGATCTGGTGATATGACAGAGCGGCACGCAAAATTGACCCTCTTTCCCATCATTTTTTGGCGGAAGATTCCTTCCTTCTTCTCCAGCAACTGACAAATTCCTGAAGCCACATCTCTTTGACCTAGACCAACAAAGAAACAATAGAATTTGTTGTAAGAACCATTAAATTATCCATAATGCATACTTCTAGTGAAACATGCAAACTCGTCCAGTGGACCTGTCGAAGACTTTGTTTCAGTAACAGGTACTACAAATAATGCCTATCTTTGCACTCCAAACAGCAATATCGCCTAAGAATAAAGTTTGTAGACTTAACAAAATTACCTTTGAAACTATTTGTAGCAAAAGAAATGGAGCCAGAGGAAAAATCTTATTATAGATAAAAGAGTAGAAAGAAAGAGGAGAATGAGACACCTTCCCCATTGAAGGCACAAAATAAAAACAGAATACAAACAGGCACATCAACACAATAATGCCATCAAAATTTTATTGTCTTTCATGTTTCACTTTCAGCTATCATCCTGCATGCATGCAATTTATGCACCATGCTGCCTATTATAGAAAATTAAGGGGGGAAAACTAGAAACAGTAAAAGCCCGTTTGCCTCTCATACCCAAAGAAACTCAATTTTTTCCAGTTTTTTTTTTTAAGCTACATTTTTTTAAATCAACGAGTCCACAATTTTGGAAGTTAAAATATCATTACAAAATATGTTAACAATTCAAAATACAGAGAACGGAAAGATAAACATACTAAAGGGCCTAACATGCTTAGATTTTTTACTATTTGACTCCTGAACGATATTTGATACCATTACCCTTCTATTATAAATACTTCCGCATTCTGAAAGGTACTAAACAGTAAAACCAACTAGAAAATTACTTTTAGATTAGTCAATTATAGGACACTGACAACATTACAAGCCAACTCAATTACATTTACACCCAGCTAGACATATCAAAAGTCAGACGACACTCACCAGAGGCAGTTTTGTTGTCAAAAAGCATATTTATAGATTGCTGAAGACCCATCCACCTGCTGACAATCTTTGAGCGATCTAAGTTGTTGACATGAGCATTTCCCAAGGATATGTTGGACTCTAAGACCTTCTTCAACAAGACTGTTTGAGGATGCTCCATCACCTACAATACAAGTCCAAAAACTTAAGCATACCTAGAATCCAAAGGAAAGTCAAGTATTAACAAGAAATGATTAGTTTTACTTGCCATAGGATCAAAAAAACTGGTAAATAGAATCATTTCTAAAGTATTCAAATAGGATACGAAGGGGAGAGGAGAGGAACAATCAGCTTAGAATCTTTAACTGCCAATTCTCCAATTTTCTTTAATTTCTTTTTTTTTTTTTTTTAACACACACTCGCATTACAAGACATACTAAATTTACAGTATCAAGGGATTAAAAAGAGTTAGACAATACTTTTAGAAGCATTTTATTAAAGGGTACCTCAAATTTTTTACATGCCTAAAACTTCCTACACCACTTTTCTAGTGTCTAAATGGAGAGGAATGTTCCTGTATTTAATGAAAAAAATTTGTCTTCATGTTCACTTTGGGAATGTTTGTTTTCCTGGCCTCCAAATGGTGTTCAAAACAAGGCCCCTTTCTGGGAATCTCCTTGGTTGAATGCAAAGGGACTGATAAGGTCCTTTGCATTGATGTGTCCTTAGTTGGTTTTTCCATCTTATGTGTAGAGAGACCGGAGAATATCTTATCCTTCTCATCTTCTGCACTTTGACTTCCTTCTGATGCAATCTCCTTTTTTGTTTTTTTTTTTAAGAAAAGGACTCATATTTTTAATACCAGTTTGCATACTGTCTCAAGACATCACCAAAACAGTTACCTCCATTTCATTGTGAAACGTGGAGGGAACAATTCAAGGAAAAAAAGGATGATTATAATATCAAAAGACGCAATGAATACTGATACCAAGAATCCGTAAGTTCCAAGCTCCAAAGTAGACAAGTTTATCTTCAGAAAAAAAATTATGATAAATTAACAAGCAAATATCCTTTTTACAAGAAATATCCCAGAAATCAACCTCTACAGTAAAAAAGATAATAGAACAAGAACATATATTAATACACATTAAATTGCTTAGGAACTAAAACTGTTATCAGAAATCACAACATCAATTATATTCTCACAAAAATGTCATGAGGCTGCTCAGTATGAAATTATGAACAGAATAAATATATTCTTTTACCCATGTTTAAAAGTGAAGAACTTACAGAATCACCTCCTTTGGCCGGGGACGGAACTTGATTGGTGGAACAAGAATAGTCTCTAGAAAGAACATTGAGTGACCTGCATTCTTTCCAAATCCCTTATTTTGGATATCACTAATACAAGAACAAAGCCGACTCTCATTTGACCACAAAGACTTTACAATATCATTAACCTGTAAATGTAGAGTTAAACATGGTTATCCAAACATACAGATTCTAGAGTACCATCTAATATTTAGTAAATATGGAAATAATAGGCGAGTTTTATATTAAAAAAGAAAAGAATGTAAACAGTCATTAATAAAAATTTTCAGGAAACTAACCTCTGATGGTAACAAATGTCCAGAAAATTTCTTTTGCTTTGACAACTCCAGATTTAATTTCTCAGACTTTCTCCCATGCCTTTCCACAGGACCAGAAGAGGTAGCATTAGGCATATCCTCTTCAGATGTATAATCAACAGTAACAACATCACCATTAATTTCATCAGACAAGGATGCACTACCAGCACCTTTGGCTGACCCTTTCAGATTGCTCCCTCTAATGACATTTGCTCTAGCTTGTTCCACTGAGAGACCAGTCTATTTCCATAAATCAAAAATCCAAAAAAGAAAAAGAAGGAAGAATTAGTGATTCTGGATAGACAAGGTCAACAAGCATGGAGATACACAGATATGGCATTGGGTCTTCTAGGAGAACAATTACTTCATTAAAGAATACAACATCGACACTATTTTCAAGGACTTTTTAAGGTATTCAAACTTTGTGAAATGGTAACCCATATCCATTATTATCTAATCGTGAGTCCTTTACTTGTGAGTACACTGATTGTTTGGCACTGTATTCACTGTAACATTGCAGCTTCCATTCGTCTCCACTTTTTCATCTGTTTTGTTATTTTAGCATTTTTTTTTTTTTTTAGCTGACACAAAGCAGTATTTTTGGCAGCAAAGGACCTTGTTTATTGCACATTCATATTTCTCTTCTTTGGCCAACATTTTTTTTTTTTTTTTGTTTAAAAACTAATTCTCAATTTGTTTTTTCCATTTTCTCTTTGCTTCTTTCTCTGCAAGGTGAGTTCAATTAAAATCCAGCAGACCCAAATAATTTTTTCTTTTCTTAGTAAAATAACTGAATGATATACACATGAGCACAATAGCTAGTACAACTGCCAACCAAAATAAAACCTATCTGCATTTGAAACTACTTGAAAGAAACATAAACAACAAACTTGGAAGATTATGTTTGCCACACATAAATAAGATCTTTATGCAAAAATCCCATCCCCACGCCCAAGGTAACTCAAAGCATGCAAAAAAGAACCTACTAAGCATAGATAGGAAAATATGTACGGGCAAAATAGCTAGTTTCTTAACAACTGCCAACCAAAATTAAACCTCTCTGCATTTGAAACTACTTGAAAGAAACATAAACAACAAACGTGAAAGATCATGCTTGCCTCACATAAGTAAGATCTTTATGCAAACCCCAACCCCAACCCCAAGGTAACACAAAGCATGCAAAATGAACCTAATAAACATAGATAGGAACATATCAATGAGACCTTATAATATTTGACTTCTATAAAATTTCAAGTAACAGAAAATCAAAAGATTTACCAGATGAAACCATCCAAAGGTTGGTTTAGTGATTCTTGGATTTGACTTCCCACAAGAACTACATTTCTTGGTTCGCCGCTTCAAAAATTTGTTCAGAACAGACATTGCTTCACTAAATTGAAGAGAGGTCCATTTTCCTTGCAGGTGCTCAGCACTATGACATTGACTACTGTCATCATCACCCACATATGAGGATTCACATTGGTTGATTGAATCCAAGTTTTTGGCCCCAACAATATTGCCTTCTATGATCATCTTCAATTGGGATGTACATTTCTCTACCTTGAATCAATATCAAACTACATGAATAATGGCCAAAAAATGCATAGACATCTTATTACAAACATAAGTATGAGGAAGCTACAAATAAAGATACCATTTGTCATAGTTTTCTAATATTACCATATCAACGTAAATATACCTCATCTCTGGATGCCCGGAAATGATGGCAAAAGAAACAAGTTGTTTGTAGAATATTGTTAAGTGTATTGAACAGCAAAGGGTTATAGGCCGGATAAACGAGCTCAATATGACCAAAATGTCCTTGGCAGTTTTTTGAAAGCTCACCACATGTTTTACAGCTGCATCAAGTAAAACAAATGTATCAATTACGCATTCAAAGAACAGGTTAATATATAAAATACACCATCAAATAACCATCTTCAATTCTCAGAAAATATTACTCAATACTCCATTTTGAGAGAAAGAGAAATACCTTTCAAATCTTTGGAAACAATGATATAATTTAAAATTGCCTTCTTTCTTAGATTTGAGAAGAAGTGAAGAAAGGAAATAGTAAAAGTTTTACTTTCTGAAATTTATAAATTATTCTTTCACCAAAAGTAATAAAAAGTTATATGATTTCGTAGCATTCCTCTTTAATGAGGTGATGGCATATAATTCACTGGTACTGAAAGAGTTTCACAATAACAATTGAAACACAATAATTCTCTATTACTGATTGAAAAGTATTACCAGAAAGCAATTATGCCCTAAAAAATGGCAATGAATAAGTATCAAAACACAATGATTCTCTATTACTGATTCAATAACAATTAAGCCTTCTCATCACTGCCCTAAAAAATGGCCATAAGTAATTATCAGCAAGCAAGCATTTCAGCAAAGTCATGCAATCAGAAGACAGAAACCGTCTTCCCCAAAGTATTCACCAGGAAAAAGTGAACTCTTATTCTCAAATATCATAAATAGAAGTCAAAATGCATTTTATATGGTCAAATGTTGATAATACATACAGACTCCTCTCATCCAATGGACCTAAAGCTGGATCATACAATCCACCAGGCTCAGGCCTATCCACACTATCAAGCAAAATGGCTTTTGTTATTTTTACAATGCTGCTCCTCTGTTTCTCTTCATCAGTGTAGAAACTAAAGGCAACTTCCCCGACAGACTCAGTTGCAACCTGCAAAATAGAAGATTCAGATTTTAAAGAACTATGATAAGAATCAGCCTAGTCTGCAAAGAGACGATGAGAGATGAAACAACCAAACAAATGTTGTTGGCAAATTATCATATGATTCAAAGAGATAGAGTGAAGAAAGCTTTGACATTCAGTGACTAATAATACAACTATTTTAGTTAATAACTTTTCCTTCTTACTGCTACCTCTTTTCAGCTTTTCCCTTTCTTTCTCACAAATCAAATCAGAAAGAAGATAAGCATCACATTCTTGTTAGCAGCTCAGTAAGACCAGCAGTAATATATTTAAACACACACGCAGACAAGTATAACCGGCTAGAGCTCAAGTACTAACTTCAAGTTGCCAAAAACTTATGAAGTTCAATTCCTAACATTCCTGAACCTATAATTCTAGAGCGTGGGAACATTATTTTAGATAATAGAATTAAAAACCAAAAAAAAAAAAAAAAATTCAGTACTAGTTTCTTTTTTCTTCTCACTATCTTTGTTAAAATTTTCTTACATGGTTATCATCTCACTAGTATTCAATGAAGAATGTGCAGAAAGCTTCAGAATTTGAGGAAGGAATAGGGTTACCTCGATTGTTTGAACCATGATGTGCTTTGCTGTTCAAGGAAGGAATTAAAGCTGTCCAAAGGCCCGCTGCTGATGCAGAAAAAAGAAGATAAATAGAAGAAAGAGTTCACACGAGGCGGTGTTACGGTTGAAGTTAAGGGTTGCGCATATTTGCTCTCATAGTTTGAAGGGAATGACGCTCCGGCTTCCACACATGGGAGAGGGAGGTTGCGGCGGGAACACTTCCACAAGGACCGGGAGTCCGAACCCGTTTATAGTACACCGTCGTAGTGAGGCAAAGGCAATCCAACAAACCTGCCCCTTCGTTTTTCACTTTTCCTGATTCGGGCGATCTTTTAAGAGGGCGTGACGGAGGGGTCTTTTACGGTTATGGGCCTAAGCCTCTACACCGACGTGCAAACAGAGTACCTGTTTTTGGGCCAAAGCCCAGACAATCACGTAATAGATGCGGGCGGTTACTTTTTAAACACCCCAAAATTACTGATCACACGATCCAATCGGTACTAAATTTTTGTTCCCAGGATACCGTTGCCAACCCTAATACCCTCGCGGGCCTCACTCCCCAAAACCCACCCAACTTTTCTGAATTTTTTAAAATCTAATATAAGTTAGAAACCTTTGAACTTCAAAATTTGCAGCACTTGCTTTTCATACAAAAGTACTCAATTTTTAATTCCATTTGATTTGTAAATTTTAACATTAAAGTATTATTAACACTTAAAAAAAAAAAAAAACTTGACTTATGTTTTACTCACATTTATAGAAGTAACGTTGAAAATAGTTCATTCAATTAACATTTGTAGATTTGTAGAAGTATTGGTAATGTTGATAATAGTCTATTTTAATCAATTGTTTCAAAATTTCCTTTCATCTTTATTAATAATAAGTCTACTTGCTTTTCATAAAAAGATTAGAAGTCCTCGCACCAAACACTAGCATTTTAATGTGAGAATTGTTTCAGAATTCTTTTAGGTTGCTAGTCTATGAGTAAAATGGTAATGTAGTGCCCAAATTTTATTGTGGAAACTCCATTTTACTAAATTTAAATAAGTGCGAACTGCAAACTGGTAAAAAGGGACTTCCATGAATTTCCCCACTTTCCTCGTGATTTTCTTTCGTTAGCTCACAGAAATAAGAGCAGAGGTGTCTCATCTATGACTATTTTACAATACAAGAAAGAAATTTTCATATAAAAAGCAACGCAAATCAGAGAAATTTATGAACATAAAATATATATATATATATATATAATATATATATATATATATATATATATATATATATCAAATAAGATTTTACTACTGCTACAGAGATCCTACATTGTCTATACAAATTTACCCTAGTCAATGAGCAAATAATGAATAGATGTGCCAAAGGCTACCACAGAATTGAATGTGCACCGCTAAGGTGGATTTTCAATGCAAAAACATAGTGAGGATTTGGTGAGTCCCTAAACATAGATGTATGCAAATTCAGTACACAAAAATGAGATGGTAAATGAAGTTCCTACATATGGAAGATTCGGATGTGACCTAGTGTTGTTTGTCATGCCTGGCATCTGGTTGCTCTACCCTAATCTTGGGCTTGGCAGGGGTTGAACGTTCTGACTGAGAGGATTGAATCAAGATTTGCATCAGAACAGTAACAACGGCCAAACCAGAAGCTGAAAATGCAACACCCTTCCAGGACGATAGAAGTGAAGACCAAATAAGGAACTTTAAAGTGCCCCCAACAATCAGACAAGCCCATAAGACAACGACCTGCTCCCAACATGAAACCTTTTTATCAATTTGGCGAAGAAACATACACAGAGCATACAAGACAAGAGGACAACTGATGATTGGAAAACAAGACGGAGGGAAAAACGGCTTGAGAGAGAGTATCTCACCAAAAGAGACTTCAGGGGTCGACCAGGATCTTGCTGCTCTTGATTACTAAATGTATCCTCGGCTATATGCTTGTCTAACAAAGCATCCTGAGAAAGAAAGGAAGAAAAAATGAATAATATGTAAACTAATCAAACCAACAGGATTATTAGTCAAAAAGAAGCAACAAAGCTAAGGAACAAGATGTACAGAAGATGTGCACAAAGTTTTGCAGTAAGTACTTATTAAATCTTTTGACAACAAAATACTTGAATATGCGCATCAGAAATTCACCAAGTTATGAGTCCTGCAAAAGTAAAGGACAAGATAAGAGTTCAATTAATATGTACCTTAGCCGCAAATATATCTCGACACCATTGAGCAACAGCTTCATCTGTTTCAGGCAATTCCTTCATCAAGTGCCGCTTGATATGCACGTGCACCTGCGATAATGATAATGATTAAATTTTTCATTGAGATAAACTACTTCTCTCATATGACACAATTATTGACTGTGCTCTAAACATCCATTTATTCATAAGAGCAGTATTTCCCCATTTTTTGTGAGAAATAAGAAATACACAAAAGAATATGCAAGAAGGATAATGAATAGTGATAAAATAAGTATACCATAAAGTAAAAACTAAATTTAAAAAAGTCATTCATCCATCCCTCTTCAAGGAAATGACCCTTAAAAGTTCCAAAAGTCAAAATACCATAATGAAGCAATATAAACCATACTGCTTCCAAGGAGAGGTCCCTCCTTCAAACGCTGGACCTTCCACCTTCGTGGTTAGCTCATGAATTGCTAGCGGACTTCACTTCTGTGGGGGTCAGTAGGAGTTAGTCTTTTTTCTTCTTCTCTTTTGTACCAAAAAAACCATACTGTCCCCAGCTAGTTGCTTAGATAACTATGAATCCTTAAAAATTGTACTGTAGTTCTCTCATTTCATAAAACAACTATCCTCCAAAGTCCTTTAAGTGTACTGTGACTTACCATAGAAAGAAACCAAAAAGGCCAATTCCGAATTCTCCAATAGTAAGTTCAATGATAGAGCAGAATATGCAATTCACCGAAAGAAAAAGCAGAATAAGCATAAGTCAAGAGATATACAGTAAGTGGGGGGGACTCAGTAATTCTGTGCCATAAAATACCTACTCCTATTCCCCTCATAATTAATTATTTCTGCAGTTACATTATCTGTCTTTTATATAGTATGGTAGGAGAAAAGGGGGATAGGGATGCCATAATTTAGAATTAGTTGCTTCTATATCTCAATTTTGATTGGCTTACCACTGACGGTTGCCCCTTGAACAGTCTTAACATTGTAGGAGCTGGTGAACTTTTAGGAATAACCAACGTCACATCATAAATGGCTGGAACAAATGAACGCATATGACTTACTGCTGATACAAAACCCTGAAAGCAACAAAATTGAGTAAACATTTCAGAGCAAACTAGAGAGAAGAACGCTGCAGACCTAATATAGATTGCTACCACCCAGTTGTGTTTGTTTTGTTTATTTAGAAAGGAGCACGGGACTATACTGTCGTAAAATTTCAGAATCACATATCAACCACAAGAAGATTACTATTTGTTCAAATCCATAAAAGCACCTACCAAAAAGAAGATTTCAAGTAGGTTATAAATTCACATACACTTTTCATTGTCTTTAAGAAATACAAATCCATCAGCTATGTCCATGAATCTAGCACATTTTTTTACGTATCTTGACCACAAATTACCAATCTCAACCACAATTTTCTTTTTAAGAAAAAAAAAAAATTCCTCCATAAACAGGTCATAATTCATGCAAACCCTCGACACCCCACCCACCACCCCCCCCCCCCCCCCCAAAAAAAAAAAAAAACTCTTGACAGGCCGAGAGGTAAAATCCTTATTTCAAGCAGCACGGTAACATCTTCATAGACTAAGTTCCCACTCAGAATTATACACATTGATTCTAACATAAAATAGCTAATGATCTATTTAGACAGAAACATAGACCAAATTCTAGCAGCAAAATTTCCTACATGTAGAATCAAAAGCAAGGGAAAAACTTTAGAATTTACCTTAGTCCGAGGAATCAAGACATTTCTTGGAACAGGCAATCCTGTTGAGGTTGCGTATTCCTGAGCAGCTAACAGTTTTGCCTGTGTAAAGCGAGTTCCTTCGACAAAGAGAGCCAACCAAAAGGGAAGAGGGAAATCACTTAATCGTTGGAGGCCTGACTGCAGAAACAGTAACACAAGATTCGAATGAGATTCAAAAACGTAGTCAATAAGAATATGAACTGAGGAAAAAATAAAGTAATTATATACCTTAGCTAATTGTATGCATGAACATGAGTGACTCCGTGCATAAAACAATATATGAAGCATAATTAGTAATTCATACCTTTAATGTATTTTCATCCTTTGCCCAGCTTCTCTCCAGAAAAAGATACTCAGAAAACCACATTGACCAACCAATGACCTGCATATGTTGTATCAACACCAATGGCAAGACATTGAGATAAAATTGGTAGAAAATCAATTAGTGTTTACTCATGATAAATTCAGGTTGAAAAAACTCAATAATTAGTGTTTGTTTCGTCCAAGTTGGAAAATTGCAACTAGTGCTATGGTAGATTGAAGTAATCTAAAAGGCAAAGCAAACATGAACATAAACTGTTACAGCTTATTATTGGTGTTTAGCAAATTCAAAAAAAGGATGACCATATAAGAAAGTTGATGGAGTTATTATTTCCAAATATGCCATGCAATAGAAACTTCCTTTTAGCATAATATATAGAAATTTTACGTTTTGTTTACAGACATCTAAATATGTCATTCCAATACACACTTATAAGATATGACCACATCTAGATCAGATTCCATTCAGAGGTCCACATGGCCTGTTATGTGGGCATTTTAAACTAGGAATTCCAGCATAGGAATTTGAACATGTGACCACAAGCCTGAAGCAAGTAGACATTACATATTCATCAACTGTTTCACAATTCATTAAAGCTTAACCTGTAAACCAATCAAAACATCCAAGCAAGGCAGATTCAAAAGCTGCCTGGTCGAATATGTTCAATTTGATAAACATAACCAGTCACTAGTCCATGCAACTAATATTCAATCCATACATATACCAATTCTGCATCCCTGCCATTCATATCCTGACACAAATAGCGTTGCATCTAATATGCCTGATCAAATGACTAAATTGTAACCACTAATCAACTATAAGAACCGTCCATCTTGTCATTTCAAAAACATGAGAAAACATACCGGAAGAAGTTTTGATGATTTCTTCATCACAGCTAGACTGCTGCCAAGGCAACCTGAACGCTGACCAATAATGAAATTCAAAAGATGATCAGTAGATAGAAGCACATAAGACAAGCCAGAGATGTCATAGAAACAAAAAAAATATCAAACCAAAGAGTATCTTCCTTCTTATGATACAGTGGTACACATGTACAACTAAAGCTGAGAAGTAAACAATGTCCTTTTGTCCCAGTATGATAATGTCAAAGAAAAGAACTCATCTTATTACATTTACAAACTACTCATGCATATACGATGAACTTGAGCTAATTTGCTAGCATTTACAGTAAATAAGATACTCACCTGAGCTAAAACCCATCCAACAAGCCAATCAATGTCACTTCTATGATTGCATATTATAAGTGCGTGCTCTTTACCTGGAAAATCCACAACAAAAAGAAAAAAATGAACAGTAAGCAAATGATAATTACATAAATATCCCTTTTATTGTTTCTGAAACACACTATGCAAGAAAAATAGAATGAAGAAGAAAAAGAAGATGAAGCGACACGTACAAAGTCCAGAAGAAACTTACCCATCAAGTGAAAGGTTTCAAGATCTGTGAATACTTGGATCTGGAGCAAGAAGGTTCCAAAATGAAATTTTGATTATTCCAAATGCACAGTATAAATCATAGACTACAGTTCATAATGATATCTTTCACATTAAAACTACAATTCCATCATGTTTCATGACTACCACAAGGTTCAAAGTAGTTAAAGAACAAGATAAGAACATGAAGTAGGGAGGGACCACGCTAAGTTCAAAACAATAAAGAACAGGAGATCCAAACGTATGGAATTTCTATTGAGTTCTATTTCCACATTTCATGGCTAAAATATTCTCGACCAGCCACCTAAATAAGCTCCACTGGCTTATTTTCAAATTGCCTGATGAAATCTTAAGCAAACAAAGCTTTTATGCAACCTTATTTTCCATTTTTATTTTTTCTAAAAGAGCTTATTAAAGACAGAGAACAATGAAAATCAGAGCACTAAGTTAGTAAACGGACTAGTACATCTTGCCTTGTGATTCTTGTCTAAAAGTAACCCAGTCTCACCCAACATCTTCTCCCATTGATAGATTTTTTTGGAAGGGGAAGAAAAAACGAAGAAATTATTAAAAAGGAAAGGACAGATAAGTACGATAATAAGAAGGATAACGACTCCTCTTCATGGGTCAGTACATACATAGCAAATAAAAGTTGGATTAAAAGAGCTCAGACCTCTTTGAATTTTAGAGATTATTCTTACGATCCCGTGATATCATGTACAAAAACCCTAAAGCAGTAAATCAAAGATCCCGTGATGTCATGTACAAACCCACTAGTCATCAAATGAACATCCTTTTCCAAATATTAAAATCTCAGAAACAATGTGAAAACAGCTCACTGTAGTAAAAAGAAGAATTGTGGTTTATAATTCTACCGAATGCTATTCCTGGAATCATAGAAGGGCAGCAATTGTGTTTCCTTTGCTTAATTGTATTCATTAAATCAGAAACGAATGCTTGCTAGGAAAGCCTTGCTCAGATGGAATTCCATATTATTCATGTCAAGCATCAAATTTGTTGTATGATTCATTTTCAAGTGGGCAAATCATGGGCATGGTTCATTCCCCAGTGAAGGAATCACCACTCAAATGGTCTGATTGTACATGCGAAAAAAGGCCACTATTTAACTACAAATGTACTATTTCATGAACTTGGCCAGAAGCTACATGGTGTTATTGATAACTGGCAAGCACACAAGGCAGGCACACCCATGGTCTTTGCTACATCCCTTCTTCTGAGGTGGTGTTGAAACTGCTAATCAGGCCCATAGTTCACTAACGCATTACTTTCATCCCTAATATGGAAATGCATTTCAAGTACAACGTTGAGACTCAATATCACGTCTAGAATTAGAATACCACATCAAGTAAACAAGATTTCACACTGGTGCATAAGAAACTGAACTTCTAGACCAAAAAAATAATATGTAACTGAGAATTGAGAACTGGTAGAACACCTTAACTCCAGCCCACCAATCAATGAGCCATACGAGTTCCAACCACAATAGTTCTGCTACTCTCCTGTTGATCCGTCTATACAAATTCTTTGACAGCGGCCGTAGAAGGACATAGCATATTGCCTGAGACAAAAGGAATCATGACATCAAATTGATTATCCACTAGAGTAACTCAAGATTTTTCTTACCCATTTTTCCAATTTTACCTGCGGACATTCAACTGGTTCTATCTCAATTCTATGAAACTAATTAAGCCCCGACTGAAACGAATTGACATACAAAAATATCTTCAGGATATCCTATCAAAAGGGATAAACCTATACTAGCCCAAATAGTTGAGCTGAGGACTCTCGTTAATTCTAATCCTCAGGGTCAATGATAAAAACAAAAATGGAAAAGAGCACAGATATCAGAGTTTTGAATACTTTTCTTCTTCCTTGTCTTCCAGAAGGGGAAGTGACAACACAATAATTTATCCTTTTACACATAGCATGAGAGGAAGTAAGAAAGGGATCAGTCTAGTGCAAATTGCAAAACAAAGTTAAACAAAAGCTTAGATTTACATTAACATGAATGTACGATAATAATACCAAAGCAGTAGCAGCACATAGTTTGGCCAATCACCACAATAAAAGTAGCAAACTCGTCAAGCTAAGAACATACTCCAATCAAGGAAAATCTTGGAAGAAATGCAAGCAAGTAAATATGGTATATAAACCACTTACTTAACATGCTATCAAACTAATAATGGAAAGAAATAATGATACATTGTGGAAAAATTCATAAGATACCTGAATGAGATTAACAACGAGGCCTGAGGCGAAGAAGAGCAAGCCCAAAGGCAAGATGACAGCTGCTGCTGCAATAGCCATGACCTCACACACACTCCCAACTTTGCGAGAGAATCTAAGAGATTCAGAAATGGGAAAAACAGCAAAGAGATTTATATCGCGTGCGTGGGTGTGTGTGATAGAGAGACTGAAACAGAGTAACCAGATTTGGGTAGGACGAAAATAAGATTGCGATCCTTGTGCTGTGATGCTTGCTATATGTGTCTCGGGTTCTGGCTTTCCGCTGCAACTTGTGCGTGTAAATTTACTACAGCCTGTGCCTTAAAAAACGTCGTCACCCGTTTCAAGGAAATGGAAACACTGTGGTGGTGTGCAACGTTATGGCATGCCGTGCTTGCCAGAAAATATAAATAAAATACTGTGTTAATAATTTATCCATTTTATTATTATTTTAAAGTTAATAAACTTATTATTTATAAGTTAAAATCTACAGTATCCCATGATTTATTTATTAAACTTAACATGAAAGAACAAAATTTCCATTTAAATTGTTTGATTACGCCATTCAAGGCAGCATTGAAAATGACGAGATACGTGGTGTACAAGACAACATGTGAAGGCGTTAAATAATAGGCAATAAGTTGATTAAATCTGATGCACTCCAAAATACTATATATTAAGTAAATTAATCAGAAATAAATTGGTGGATATTGGAATATAATGGGCCTCATTTATGTATTTGGCTATATATAGAAAATGTCCAACGTTTGTATTTGATACCAATACCAAAATACTAGGTAGTACGTAAAAAGAACCTTCAAAAGAGTAATTATTTTTATTTTATGGGTGATTTTATTTATAGCGATACCAAAGGTTGACCTCTCTCACTTATCTGCTGACAAAGTTGGTTCACCCACAATTTTGAATGCGTTGGCTAAGAGGGAATTTAATGACAAAACTACCACTCACCTATAATATAGGTTGATAAGAAAAAAAAAGCTGTACCAAAATTTTTTTGCCACCTTATAACCATTTAAGTCTCCATCTCTTATAACGGACTTGGATTCTATTTATAGTATTATTATTATTTTGGTTGGCCAACTGTTTTTCTTAACCTAATCTGCACTGCATCTCTATTTTGGAAATGTTCAGGCAATAACGCCCAACCACCCTTGCCCCAGTCTCTTCATGTCGTAACATTTATTAAATGAACGAATTCGGATTGAGATGCATTTAGCAGACGCAACATTTTTGTTTTGTTATTGTTTTTCTGCTTGTTGGGCCATGATTGAGCAATATTCTAATTGGCACAACCTATCTTATGATGAATTCTTTTGGCACATTCATCTTTTCTAACTACACACCCCAGCTTTACTAGGCCAAGCCCAATGTGGAAAGCTCATTGGGCTGTGTGAGCTAACCCAAATCCCGGAAACCCGAAGAGGCTTTAATCATTAATCAATTAATAATAATCGAGTGCCCTGACCCAACGGTCATAAGTGTTTTGAAAACCCTGTTGATACATTGACTCTGGCGTTGCAGAAGAAACCCAGTTAATAGAAACCACCTCGGAAATTTTTCTTTGTTCCTCATCGCTCAAGAGCACAGACAGCTTTTGAGACACTCAGAATTGGATCAAAGCTTACTTCGTTTGTTTCTTATTTTATTTTGCATATCATATTCAATTTCCAACAGTATTGCTTGTTTAATTTTCCAGAATTTCCAAGAGATGGATCTAGAAAACATTGATTGGGACAACATTGATTCCGTATTTGTCGAAGATGATACGTACGAGAACTTTGATGCGCCTAAATGGGTTGACTTCTCTGCTTCGGACGAGATTATTGTTGACGATGAAGACTGGTTCTGCAATCATGGTGGGATCCCATTCCTTTTCAGAGATCTGTTTGATTTCTATATAATTTTCATAGTTAATTACAGATTACCTTCTATGTCTAATTCTCTGAATTCTTTACTTCATTTGCAGATTGCAAGCATCCAAATACTGCTGAAAATTTTGGTAAACCAACAAGCAATTCCAAGGTAACAACCAATTTCGTTTCTTTCCACTTTCAGCGATATCAGCATCTTATCATTGTTTTTGTTTGGTAGTAAATTTTTCATCTGCTTTCAATCTTCAGGTGAAGCGATTAAGAATCGCAACCATCCCTGAAATTCTTCCATTTAGGAAAAGAAACGGCAGGTATATCCCAAATCCTTGACTTGTTTGGACCGAGAGAATGGGAATTCAGGGATGCCCTCCCATAATACACTGACAATTTCAATTAACTGCAAATTCTTTATGTGGGGTGGTCCAGGGATAAACGTTCAGTTGCAGAAAGCTCCTCTGCAAATTCAGAAAAATTCAGTGGACCCAATGATTCAGGCAGCTTCCATGAAGATAGTGAGAATAAAAATCCGAACTTTTCTGCTCCAGAAGCC
Source organism: Bauhinia variegata (assembly GCA_022379115.2). Lineage (NCBI taxonomy): Eukaryota > Viridiplantae > Streptophyta > Magnoliopsida > Fabales > Fabaceae > Bauhinia > Bauhinia variegata. The sequence continues at coordinate 18,033,200 of CM039438.1, forward strand.
TATGGAATAACTAACAAACCAAAGAAACAAACGCCGAAGCCGAACAGGATGATCACAGAACACTTGGATGGTTCAATGGAGAAGGAGAATCCTGTAAAACCAAAGCTGAGGAGTACTTTCTCGGCGAGGAATCTGTTAGGTGGACGAGAAGTTCTGAGTCAGATCACTGAATTCTGCTCTGAATTGAAGAGGATAGTTAAAATTAAAAAGGGTTCGAAGAAAGGGACAGCAAGTGGAGTATCAGCAGAACTGAAGGAGACGATGATAGAGAGAGAAAGAATCCCTCTGCTTGTGGTGAAGGATGGAAGGTAGAGAATATCGAATAAAGGAACATGATCGCACCTTTCTTTAGTTTCACAATTCCATTTTTTAATTCTTTCTATTTGTTTTTCCCTATCACGATTACGAGAGTCCAATGTGTTCTTTTGGGTTCTAGCCTAAACTGCGTTTGGTTATGCAAAAAATTCAACTCTCGCGCATTTGGATGGCACCTTGCCGCATGGCCACCGTCGGCATCGGGATATTCAGTGGACTTCTTTTTTTTTTTTTTTCATACAAATAATCTGATTCCAGATATCTCAATCCTCAACGGTAATTATTCATATTTTTAAAAATATTAATTTTAAATGTTGGTTGGTAATTAATTAACGACGAGGATGTTACAGAAAGAAAAGGACAACAGATGAGGTGATAGATCGCTCTGATAAGAACCATGAGGTGATAACTGTTTCTTCCTCAAGATTCTTTCCATAAACGTTTTTCTATTTTTGGAAAAACACAAAAGATCAACAACGAATTGTGACGAAGACTTGTCACTAAAATAATTTCAATCGCTAGAAAACATAATAATAGTAAAAATAAACTAACATTGACTTTTCATTCATCAATTTTTTAATTGCAACTCGTTCATAATTTAACCATGTTGAATTTTATTACAACTAGGGCAGTTAGTTGGGCTGTATTCAAGTCCTTTAACAATATAGAATGAGATAAAACCTTTATATCATGGTCCAAAGTCTAATGCTTACATTACTTCAATCCAATTTGAGACACGGCTGGTGGTCCAAATTATTTGTTTTCTTGACTGGTAAATACTTTTGCTGTAAAAGTAAAATCACTTGCCAGTTGCTACCAACCATGTTTATGGCTAATGCAAAACAGTGTGGTTTGTCCAAGAATATATATAGTACTGTACGTGTAATTTGTTTGAGTCTTAGTTGTCGTGTATCGCTGTACACACTTGTTTAATCAAACGAAACAAATTAGACCAAGACTTTGGAAGATTCTCAGCAGAACAGACCAAATTTCTATTTTTTATTTTTTTGATTGGGTGATCAAATTCCAAACCTCTTGTTGACAGGTTGTCTCCAAAAATAAATCAACCTTCTTCTTTAATAATGATAGAAATCACTATAGTATTATGTAACTGGTGTAACGGGACAATGATTGTTTTTTAAACCATTAACCCAACAATTTTTGTTGGTGTTCCGAAATATGCATCAGAAAAATCAACCCAATCGTGTGCAAAAGAATGACTATAAATCATAATTGTTTATCAGCTTGAACAACTCTCACATAATGTGTTAGAACATGAGGGTCCTGTTTTTGCTTTTCAATTTTTTAGTGGAACACTGCAGCTTTACGGGTTCTGCAGAATACTTTAGTACTATTTTTGACTGACAGACACTATTTTTTAGTGCATGTCCAAGGGGGTAATTAAGTCTTTTCGCACCGCTAGAATCAGTTGGTTCAAACTCCAGCGAGAACGTTGGCGGCTTGTGGCTTTTGGCTTTTGTAGTGAAAACTCAGATTCCTTTTCGCAGTAATTTCTTTTTGGCAGAAAGGCAACACCTTTCGTTGAAAATTGATAATAGCGAGCTAACGATTACATATGCAATGGGAAGAAGACTCCAATAAATAAAAGCAGCAGCCGGAAAATTTATAAAGCTCGGAGCTGTGTCATCTCCGTTAAGTATATTTATACCAGACCCGTTTGCAATTGCTGTGGCTGTAATTGGGAATGAGCTTTCTTCTTAATTGTTAAATCGAGCCCTTCTGATTTCTAATGCCAACTTTTTGTTGAATTTGCTTTTCGGCTTCGTCCCTGTTGAGTTTTGTTCTTCTGTATCATGTTGGTGGTTCTCTATTTCAGCAGCTTGGAATTTCAGATCCGAGAAAGGTGAGTCAACGGCCTTTAAATGATATAATTAACTAATGATTACTCACTTTTACTAATGTATTACTTCCATATTTCCCTATATTCCTATAATTAAGTTTATGTTTTAAGATTCAAATGAGTTTTGCATTAGTAAAGTACAAAAATTTGTCAAGTCATCATGTCAGAGAATAGGACTATGAATCTTGTTCAATTTTCTGATGGTTAATGTTTCTGAGTTGGCCTGTGCCTGTTTTGTTGATATATCAGGTCATGAGGTCAACCTGGAGCTGTGAATCAGAAACACTTCTTTCTAGTGCTAACATCTAATATGGGAAGAGACGTCTTAGATTTGTTCTCCTTTCAAAAATGGAAGTGTTCTTGGTTTCTCCTGGGAACAATTGCTTCTGTTGTGGCATTGGTCTCTGTAGTACATCTATTCTTGTTTCCTTTGGCCCCTTTGAATTATTTTAAACTAGCAGAGAACTCTTGTGCCCCAACTAATGCATCAACTGCATTAGCAAGCAGCAAGGAAAATTTACAACGAGCAATAGATTTGGAGCATCAGTTTCCAACTGACTCGCACAATGCTGTTTCTTATCGGGGTGCACCATGGAAGGCTGAGATTGGTCGGTGGCTTGCCGGTTGTGATTCTATCACAAATGAAGTCAACATAACTGAGGTAATAACTGATCAATCACGTTTTATGTTTGTATGTTCCTCTCTTTGTTTACATTATTATCTTATTTTTCTGAATAATCAATTCTGATGGTTCAGTTTTTGTTAGTTATTAGACCTTCAAAAATTATATGGTTGTGATTAACAATTTGACATCATGATAGTTGTTTCGATATGCTTTTGGCCTGTAAGCAGATAATAGGTGGCAATGATTGCAAAAATGACTGCAGTGGTCTGGGTGTCTGTAATCGAGAATTGGGGCAATGTAGATGCTTTCATGGATATGCTGGTCAGTTTTGTCCCCCTTTTCTTTTTATTTTATGGTTTTGATACATGATGTTTGATGACAAGCAGTAAATATAATAGAGGATATTTATTAATTCCACAATCTAGCTGTTACAGCTCTCTAATATCATTTTCAAACAAGTGAAAGTGCTATTATTTTATTTAGTTGTATGTGAGTTTTTGTTTTGAATTCCTTGCTTCTTGTTGTGTAAACAATTGCTCATATAATAATAATAATAATTTTACGAACCGCTCATGGAAATTTAACGAGAGAAAATTGAGTATACAGGCACAATACATCTAGTAGGATTCTGTCATACCTGGGATAAGCATATATTGGAAAATATAGTTTATTTTAACTTTCTCTTGCCAGCTATCAACTTTATTCCTTCACTTTCTAGTTTATCCTTTTTGATTTTGAGTTTGATTCCTGCCGACTATTATATCATTAGATTCATTATTCTGTGCCGATCGTTGGCTTCCCATTTTTCACCTGAAGAAAATAGGAAAGCTTTTCATAGCATCACTTGCTTGAAATTCTGAACTTTTCCCACTGTTTTTAATACATCTTCCTTCCTGCTTGCCAAAAACAGAAGAAAGGAAAAAGCTTCACTTAATCCATAGGCATATCTTCTGAATTTAATATGTTTGACTATTACAGAAAAGTGTGTTTAATACTTTTTTGACAGCATAACATTTACTGTTGTGACAGGGGAGGATTGCAGTGAAAGATTGCAATTAGAGTGCAACTATGAGGAATCACCAGATCAGCCATTTGGACGCTGGGTTGTGTCAATTTGTCCTGGCCACTGTGACAAATCCAGAGCAATGTGCTTCTGTGGAGAAGGCACAAAATATCCAAATCGACCCCTTGCAGAGACATGTGGGTTTCAAATCAAGTATGTACAAACAAACAAATTCTTATTTTTGACTTTGACTGCATTGCAGCTTAACCGTTTCATCGAGTACCAATATTATTGTACACGTACTGCTTACATCTGTTTCAGTCCACCTTCTGAACCCGGTGGTCCCAAGAGAACTGATTGGACAAAAGCTGACCAGGATGTGTTCACGACCAATGCTAGCAAATTAGGCTGGTGTAATGTGGATCCAAGTGAAGCATATGCCCTCAAGGCTCGGTTCAAAGAGGAATGTGACTGCAAATATGATGGTCTCTCGGGCAGATTTTGTGAAGTGCCTGTGCAATCTACTTGTATTAATCAGTGCTCTGGGCATGGCTTTTGCCGTGGTGGTTTCTGTCAGGTAATTCCTTATGTTATTACACAACCAATACAAATCTGAAATCTCTCATGATCTTACATATTACCTGTTATGCATAGCTTCTCTTCATTTCTGCCTAATTTCAGTAGATGAACAGAATCTAGTGTATGGTTTCAGTGTAACAATGGTTGGTATGGGGTAGACTGCAACACTCCATCTGTTATATCATCTATAAGAGAGTGGCCTGGCTGGCTTCGTCCAGCTCATTTTGATATTCCTGAGAATCTTCATAATGATAGAAAAGTCTCCAATCTAAACGCCCTGGTTACGAAGAAAAGGCCTCTTATATATGTTTATGATTTGCCTCCAGAGTTCAATAGCCTACTCTTTGAGGTCAGAATGATCGGAGTCTTACTTTGCCACATCACATGAGGAAACTTATAAAGTTTTTCTATTTTAACTTTGATTTTTTTCTTGCCTATTATAGGGGCGCCATTTTAAGTTAGAATGTGTAAATAGAATTTACGATGACAATAATGCTACCGTGTGGACAGAACAACTGTATGGTTCCCAGGTATTTCATGAATTTGAGATTGGAGTCATTTAGGTAGTCAAATTAAAAATTCGTTCAGCAATATAATTTTCATAAAATGATGCTTGTCAACAGATGGCACTTTATGAGAGTATCTTAACTAGTCCGCATCGAACTGCAAATGGTGAAGAAGCAGATTTTTTCTTTGTTCCTGTTCTTGATTCATGTATCATAACTCGTGCTGATGATGCTCCTCACTTGAGTATGAAGGTGCCATTTTTCTTAGTTCTTATCCTTTTCCAGTATATATCTATAGGTTGTTTTGAAAGCGTCCTGAATTACAATGTTTGTAATTAATTGGATGATAGTCAGTATCTTGACATCGATTGTATGATTCAGCTGAAGTCTGCATTTGTTGATTTACATAACTAATAATGTAAAAGATAATTTAGATCAATCTTCTTTTTCCTCTGTAAGAGCTTCATCCAAAACCTTGTGCTATGTTTTACTAATGCTTACTATGGCTGATGCGCATGATGGATTTAACAAACCCGTGCTATATGATATGCATCTTACTTTGAGATGCCTTGACTCTGTCTTGTTACCCTTGGGTTGGTATATCTGTTTTGTACCATATAGAATCATCGTTGTAGACTTGACTTTGATTTCTGTGTTACTTCTCACTTCATATGTTTTGTTGGACAAACATTCAGGAACATAGAGGGTTGAGGAGCTCTCTCACTCTGGAATATTATAAAAAAACATATAATTATATTGTTGATCAACATCCTTATTGGAACCGCTCATCAGGACGAGACCACATTTGGGTATGACTAAGAAGAGCATGTTCCTTTAAGTGTTTTAAGACATTTTAAGAAAGTAAACGCTAACTGTTTTTTATGGAGACAAGCATCTCATACTGTCTATGCTAATGAAATAACTTTTATGTCTGAAGGCAGTTTTTTTCATGGGACGAAGGTGCTTGTTATGCCCCTAAGGAGATATGGAACAGCATGATGTTAGTTCACTGGGGAAACACAAACACAAAGCACAACCATTCAACCACAGCTTATTGGGCTGACAACTGGGATAATATTCCTTCTGATAGAAGAGGCAATCATCCATGTTTTGACCCTGATAAGGATCTTGTACTTCCTTCGTGGAAAGTGCCCGATATTACTTCGCTTGGTTCAAAACTTTGGGCTAGGTAAACTTTTCTTTTTCGACAAATCAATTATAATATCAAGTCATTTGCTTTGTTCTTCTAGCTAAGCTGGAAACATGCGGGCCCTTCAAATTCTTAAGTCTTTGAAAGTGAAAAATACAACCCTATTATGATTTGTTTTCAGGCCTCATGAGAAGCGGAAGACACTATTCTACTTTAATGGGAATTTAGGACCGGCTTATACTCATGGAAGACCAGAAGATACGTAAGTTTATGATAAATTGCTTTGGAGTCTTATAGAAGGTAGCTAGAGAATGGCCTTGTGAAATAAATTGTTCACAGCATGTTCATGTTGTCTATTGTCTACACTTAGTAAAATTGACTTGCTGTTTTTCATGCTTTCTATGAAAATAAATTCTCTATTTTCCACAGAAACAAACATGACTTGATCGGTTGTTGGTGACCTGGAGCTGTTTCTGGTTTAGTTCCATTATTATTGCAATGTTGCTCAAATTCCAATTGAAAGTTTGTTGGAAATGATGTGATGCAGGTATAGCATGGGCATCAGACAGAAACTGTCAGAGGAGTTTGGCTCAATCAAAAACAAGGAAGGAAAGCTCGGGAAACAGCATACAGAAGATGTCATTGTGACCAATGTGCGTTCTGAAAACTACCATCTTGATATAGCAACTTCTGTTTTCTGCGGGGTGTTGCCTGGAGATGGTTGGAGTGGACGCATGGAAGACAGTATTTTGCAAGGATGCATTCCTGTGGTCATTCAGGTACTAGATTAGCCCTCTTGTTTTCTCAAGTTTCTCTTCAAAACATCATGAAAAATGCCTGTCATGCTTGTCTTTAGTTTCAGTCTAAAGGAGATGCATGCTTTTGTTTTGACTAGAACTGAAGGTAATTTGTCTAAGTTTCCCCATTAATCACTGAATGAGTGGATGCATGAAGTCATTTTGTTTCCTTGTTCTTCAGGATGGGATCTTCCTACCACATGAGAATGTGCTTAACTATGACAGTTTTGCTGTGCGAATAGGTGAAGAAGAAATTCCAAACTTGATAAAGATTCTTCGGGTACTTTGCTTCTTTCTTTTTCTTCCTTTTAGACTATTGATCATAGTACAATCGGAATCAAAAACTTGAAGTTGGCATTCTAGACAAAACTGAGTGGTTGGTTGTCTTGTTTCCTGCATCCTTCAGGGATTCAATGAGACGGAAATCAAATTCAAGCTGGCCAATGTCCGGAAAATCTGGCAAAGATTCTTGTATCGTGATTCTGTCATGCTTGAAGCTGAAAGGCAAAAAGCTATCGGACATGTTAATGATTGGGCCATTCAATTCTTAAAATTGATGGAAGATGACGTCTTCACCACTTTTATACAGGTACTTATCTTCCTTTTCCATAAAGCATTTTATAATATATTATAAATTATAAATTTTCACTAGTTTGTTGTCTGCAACTTCATTTCATGAAACTCAAACCTTGTAATACTCATGAAAACTACAAGTTGTTTTTCCTGTTAACCTCTGATTTTTGTGTTAAATAAGGTTTTGCATTACAAGTTACATCATGATCCTTGGAGGAAACAAGTTCACCTTGACAAGGAATTTGGGTTACCTCATCAGTGTCTGGTGAGCACCAAGTAAGGAGCTTTTACTGGCCTGAATGTAAGAGTACACAGCCAAGGGCCTCCGTCTGAAAAAAAAATTGGAAATGGTTAACCTTTCTGCTTCATCTCACAAGTTTTGATTCAGAGTTTTTCTTTGGCCTGCGTACAACTAGAAGAAGGTCGTTTCTACAAAATAGTACAATCTCAAGTGCAATGAATCCTTTCAATCAAGGTGGATAAATTTGTGGTGGTAAACTGGATTTGCCATTCTTGATTCACAGGGATTTTGTCTTCCTTCCACGGTTGTACCTAGGAAATCTGAAAGTAATGTCAATTACAAAAGAGAAAGTTTTGTTCTTTTCTTTGCTAATTTTTTTCTTCTTCTAATATCTGCAATAATAAATAAATGAAAAGACAATATTAATCTTGATTTAAGGTCTCAATTTTGCTGTACTTCTGTTCTGTACCTTAAAATAAAGTGATCTTTTTCTCAAATTTTTAATACCAAATAATAATTTCTCAAGTTTATGTTATATGTAAGATCCTTTCAAAGGGCAAAAAAGTTCAACCAATGGTTAACCCCATTCAATTTTGGTTGCATATTAGTTATTATTTTTCGTGATTTTATTCATCCAACAATTAATTTTATTTGGTTGATAAACGTGTAAGGTAAAGGCCTACTAAAAAAAGGTCGGTTAAGGCAACATTTAAATTTTTATTTTTTTTTGGTAGACAGCATTTAAATTCTTATAAAATTTAAATAATTTATTTTGAGTTTTAACATACATAATTCTGTTTCTTGCAACGACTCTCATAATTATTTCAAACCTTTCCTTAGATTCTCCGAATTATTTTGTTTTGGAATTAATTTTGATTTTTTTATACAATTTTGATATATATTTCACCAAAAAAATATTGATAATTTTAAAAAACTCGTTATCAAAAAAAATTAAAACTAAAAAACTATAGTCAGCACAGTTTGTTTGAAACCAACGTGAAGTTTCGCTTTCAGCCTTGGACAAACCTCAACCCTGTTCTCTGCTTTTCCAAAATTTCCCTCTTGCTCCGCCTCCGCATGCCAAAATGAGTCCCTCATCCCTCAAGCTCGATTCCAGCACTTTCTCCTCCGCTCGAAGCCCATTTAAATTCCACCATAGGCATCTTCCTCGCCGGAGCTTCCTCGTATGCTCAGTGAAACCCGTTGTGTCCTCTCCTTCGAAGCTGAGCGTGGCGGATTCGTCCAGCTTAGATGGTTTAAGTCGAATCGGGTCGCTGAGTCAGGTATCAGGTGTTCTGGGTTGCCAATGGGGTGATGAGGGCAAAGGCAAGCTGGTGGACATCTTAGCCCAGCACTTCGACGTCGTTGCCCGTTGCCAGGTAATTTTTTTCTTTTGTTTTCATTTTTTGAACTACTGGAGTTGGTAGTAGTATATAAAGCTACTTGCCTTATCTCGTGGTTTGCGGGAAATTTTGAGCATGAGAAAATAATAGGATAGATGACGTAATGTTATGGGTTTACTAACGCAGTGTAGGATTTTCTGAAGTTTCCTTTGTGCTCGGTTAATGAACAATTTTATTGTTATATTGGTTAAATGATCTGGCTTCTGTACAATTCCTGAATACTAGCTGGAGATCAGTGTATTCAATATAAGTTTTTTAGGGATTACTAAGATGCAGTAAATTTGTAGGCCAATGAGCATTTTGACTGATGGACTTGCTTAGTATGTGCTGGGTGAATGATTTTTTTGTCTCTTGCTAACTCCTGTTATCTGCTCCTTTTTTCTTCTCTTTTTGTTTTTTCTTTTTAAGGAAATTGCAAATTATTTTGCCCTGATGATTTATAATTACCATATGGTATCAGGGTGGAGCAAATGCTGGACATACCATTTATAATGCCGAAGGGAAAAAGTTTGCGCTTCGTCTTGTTCCTTCAGGTATCCTTAACGAGGATACTCTGTGTGTCATTGGAAATGGGGTTGTTGTGCATCTGCCAGGGCTCTTTGAAGAAATTGATGAGCTAGAATCTAATGGCGTCTCTTGCAAGGGAAGGATATTGGTATCCGATCGGGCTCATTTATTGTTTGATTTCCACCAAGTAGTGGATGGGCAAAGAGAAGCCGAGCTTGCCAAATCTTTTATTGGCACTACCAAGAGAGGAATTGGACCTTGCTATTCCAGCAAGGTTATCCGTAATGGCATCAGAGTTGGTGATTTGAGGCACATGGATACTTTTCCACAGAAACTTGATCTTTTGTTATCTGATGCCGCATCGAGGGTCAAAGATTTTAACTATGGTCCAGACATGCTCAGAGAAGAAGTGGAAAATTACGAGATATGCTGAGAGATTGGAACCCTTCATTGTCGATAGTGTACATGTCATGAATGAAGCTATAACTGAAAAGAAGAAGATTTTGGTTGAAGGAGGGCAAGCAACAATGCTGGACATTGATTTTGGAACGTATCCTTTTGTGACTTCATCTAGGCCTTCGGCAGGTGGGATTTGCACTGGTCTTGGTATCGCTCCAAGAGTTGTCGGTGATCTAATTGGAGTGGTACGTGGATATTTACCATTTCCATTTTTCTTTAATTTTTTCATTGGAGTTCTCTTTGATCATTTCTTATTTTACGTGAATTCTATTACTTAATAAGAAGCATAAGCTACTTGTCAGTGTTTGTCCACTGCTTCTAGAGGCATTTCTAGCTGAGAAACTATCTTGTTCTCATTCAGAATCTAGTTTAAGAAGTCAATTAGAGATATGACACCAAATAGTACTCATCAAATTTGGCATTGACAAGTTTAGCATGCTTAATATGGGCAGAGTAATTCATTAATTGTATTTTGGTTGCAGGTTAAAGCATACACGACAAGGGTTGGTTCTGGTCCTTTTCCGACTGAAATTTTGGGTCAAAGGGGTGATCTTCTTAGATTTGCTGGGCAAGAGTTTGGCACAAATACTGGCCGTCCTAGACGTTGTGGTTGGCTTGATATAGTTGCATTAAGATACTGCTGTCAGATCAATGGTTTTTCGTCATTGAATCTCACTAAGCTGGATGTTTTGTCCGATCTTGACGAAATTCAGTTGGGTGTCTCTTATAAACATGTTGATGGTACACCAATCAAATCATTCCCTTCAGATCTCCGTCTTCTTGAGCAATTGAAGGTAATCTATCTATTCTATCTTAGCAGTTTCTAGTCTACTCTTATCAATTACTGATAAGTGATAACAAATGACACAATTTCCCACAGCTTCTAGTCACTGCCTCTTTTATTTATTTTTATTACTAAACAAATGGCCTTCAGTGCTTGAGGATCCGTGTGTACTTTGGCTTTTTATTTTTATTTTTTTTTTATTTTTTGTGTTTGTGTATTTTAGTGGAATATGAAGTACTTCCTGGTTGGAAGTCTGATATTTCTTCCATAAGAAACTATTCTGACCTTCCAAAAGCTGCACGCGCGTACTTGGAAAAGATAGAAGAGCTTGCTGGGGTGCCTATCCATTACATTGGCGTTGGGCCTGGACGTGATGCACTCATATTCAAATAAGATAATGTAATTCTTCAGCTAGTTGAGCTTCACTCTCCCCCGAGTTGGCTTAGGCTTGAGCTTGTAGCAGACTTTGCTGCTGCTGTGTTTTGTAGGCTGTATCGTTCTTCTCTCTTGTACCAAAGAAGATAATAATTCTTCACGGATTTCACATATTACTTCCCTGCTCCTTGGAGCTTCAGTGTTAGAAATATTTATTCCCAATAAGTTTGGGAGGTTTTGGATAAAATCGAATATTTAGTGAGATTACCTGTTTGATGTATTGGTTGTTAACCATCCAGCATCGACAATAGTATGTTAAAATTTTTCAGAGAAATTTGATCATGGTTTTTTTTTCTTCAATTTTTTAGTGTTTGACTTTGTAGAAATGCTGAACACTTAATCAGAAGATATAGCTTTCCATTCTGTTTGCGTTACGATTTATAATGTTTCGCTGATACTTATTAAAAAAATTATACTTGGGACTTTTTTATAAGAATGAGAATGCTCAGTTAACTGATTTTTTGAATTTTCTATACGCTTCCGGAAAATTAATCCCCGAATGCTTAAACCTGTGATTGATATTGGAAAGTAGCTTTGTCTTTCAGGTGTCTATAAATAATTTATTATGACAAATGCAAAAGCTTCTTGATTGCTACTAACAGCCTTACAAATTTGGATTTCTTGCAATCGACTGCAGGCTGTCTGATCTATATTGACTGTGCAGTTTCAACAGATCGAACAGCTTACAGTCGACTGCAAGAAATCTCGGTCTCAGCCTTACAAACTTCTCTTATTCTCTTCTCGCCATAACAGCGGCAATAAGCTCCTCTCTCTAGCATGCACCTAAGCTACTTCCCCTCTTACAACGCTGCTGCCACGTAAGACAAACAAGAATAGTAGTAGAACTAGAAAAGACAGACACATAGTTTAGGTTGGTTACTGACTATCGACTTTTTTTAACTAGTTTTCGACTCCCTCAAAGCTATAAAGTAGTTCTCAAAAGTCCCACTAGTGCTCTTAGAAGTTCCAAATGGAAGTAGAGAAAGCAAGCTCCTCATTTGTGTCATATGCTTGAAATTGGGTGACATCTAATCCCTGATTTTCTGCCATTCCATTCATCTCGATCAATGCCTCCCAGTTTACATTCTTGTCAGAAAATACTCCAAGTTGATCACTGATATCTCTTGATAGAGCTTCAGGGTCCGTTGAACTTCCTGAGCTATCAGTCTCGGTCTTCTCTGAATGCCCTTCCTCTTTCAGTATGCCCAGCTGTTGAAGAAACTCATGCAGGTCAATCTGGGGTTTCTCCTGAAGATCCCCTACGTTTTCTGATGATATTTTAGCATCTTTTTCTGTTGGAGGGTTTTCTGCATGATTTTTGCTACTTGTAATTTGGGGTTGTGCCTTTGGATCACAGGATGAACTTGATGGGGTTCGACTCAGAATTCCATTTTGCTTTAGTTGTTGTAGCCTTTGATGGATTACGTGAACACTAGGTTGGGCATTTATATTGAGTAATCCACGAGAAGGAAACATCGAAATGAAATTCTTTGAAGGCAACCATTTGAACTTCTGAGATTTGATGATAGGAGAACTGGAGCTGGGTTGAAGGTGGGGAAGATTAAGGTATGCATCGGGGCCATAGAGTCTCCTTGCAGCCTCATCATAGGCCATGGCAGCTTCTTCGGCAGTGGCAAAAGAACCAAGCCACAGCCTGGTTCTCTTCTTTGGCTCTCTTATCTCAGCAACCCATTTGCCCCATGTTCTTTGTCGAACGCCTCGGTACTCGCATGAAGCATTCTGAGGGCCACCTTTGCCCCTGGTTGGCCCTTTCTTCCATGGCTTCAAAGGGGACTTTCTACAAGTATCCATAGCTGGTGAGTGGTGTTGGCAAGAGTTGGACAAGGCAAAGTGATGTTGATACTTGGCACTGCTAGTGCTAAGCATTCGAAGGAAAGGCGCGGGATATGTAGGAGCAAGAGTGGAGTTCGGTATAAATGGCTTCACGTTTAGACATGTATCAAACCCATGTGACCGTTACTGAATGCGTAGTCAGACTATTTAAGAGAAAAATCCTAAATTTTTCTTTCATTTTCTTTTCTCATGTCACTATTTTTCTCTTGCAGTCACGGGTCACAGATTATCTGGAGATTGGATGTTATGCCAATTGGCCACGATGATTTAAGCCTACTCCTGGATTTGCTTAGTATCAGGAATATGAATACATGTTAACATCTTAAGCTAATTTCCAACCAAGGATTTAGAATAAAATTGGGCTTGAAGTTCATAGACATGAGGATATGTGCAGCGGCTGATCACCTCCAAGTCTAGAACAAAAAATGCAATTTTACCCTTTAAATTCAAATAATAATTAATGAAAATTTCAGGGTTATATATTTTTACCGTACAATGACATTAGAACCACTGGTAAGCAAAATTGCAGATGATAAAGCACAATATATATAGTAAGGAGTTTACTCTCGTATGAGGGAAAAATATCATGTATGTTGTTTAAATACCTTACAACGACTATATCACAATAACAAGGCAGAGAAACAAGCATTAAATGTTGAGGTGGAGACTAGAATATTTGGCAAGACTATTTCCGAGCCATGTAGTGAGTGCTTTGAATGAAGTCTACGACACTCTTCCTTGGATTCTATACGATAGGAGTAGAATTAGTCCTCAAAGAGAAGAATTATAAAGAAGACAGACCCACCTCAACATTTTCCTATTTCACGAGCTATATTTCACATGTTTTCCAGTCATTCACAACCTGATTCCCGAGACTCCCTTCACCTTTATCCCATGCTTTGCCCTCTCTATCTGAATTACATTCTTACCACTGAAGCCTGGAAAATGCACACTCCATACCAAACAATAAATGGCGATGATCATACTGATAAATAGGATATGGGGATGACAGTGGAGTGGTGTGATGATGGAAGGATAACTGCTGACTACACAACAATATAACATGGCTAGGCTAATGGCAATAAGACATGTTGGAAATAAATTAAGGAACAAACCAGAAAAAGGCAAGAAACAGGGAAGAATACACTAGCGTCTGTGACGAGGTAATGTACAAATGAAAAAACCACTTTCCGGAATGAGTATTTCATGAAGATTCCACTATGGCTATGGCACGTCAAGTCTTACTAAAGTGACCACATTTACATATTTGAATGGCATGTCAAATGAGATATGAACCTGTAAGAGTTCCTTGTGTTGTCCATTGGCATCGTGATCCTTTTTTACGGCACAATATTTTGCAACATCTCTGAGACATAGGTTGTTAGCTTTAACAATCTGAAAGACGACCGTTTGCCGAAGGATTCTGGAAGAATCTACATGAAATACATCAGGAAACTACAGAAAATATACATATTGGGTTCTAAGATAATATGTTGTACGAGAACCAAATTAATTTGATTAACAGAAATTAACTGAGACACCAAATTTAGGGGCCAAACAGCCGCAAACTTTGAGCGTGCTCTAGAAATTTTTTATATTATATAAAAATTTTTTAAAAAAAGAAAAAAAAAATACAGGTGTTGTTTCCCTTCTAGTAATGACATGTACACATTAGGGGACTGCAGGAGGCAAAAAGTATCTACAGAACCAAAGTATATGCAAATAATCCCTCAAAAAGAAAAGCGGCAGCAGAGAAGAATGGGACCTTATTTACACTAGGATACGACTGTAACTTTCGGCTGCCAAAGTTATAACTGAGAAGGGTACGACTCTTGGGGAGATCCACATGACCGATCACACAACTAAGATAAAGCTCATTCATTTTAATGAGCTAGCTTTGCACATGTTCCTCCATTTATCCTTCAGATCTACTGTTGTACGACCATTCAGAAACACGTGACTACCAAATTCAAAAATTTTCCTCCATGGGATGCCTCTTTCCATGGTAGTGACGCCTGAAAATTTCTGCACTCCTTCCTGCAGTGAAATAATTATTTTTTGAAAAAGGAAAAATATATATAAATTGAAAATACAGAAAGCATGATAGAGAAAAATAATTCTGAGGAATGAAATTCTCTCAGTTTCCAGGGAAGTATACAGAAACATGAAGCAGTTAGCTGCATGTACAAGTTTCTTAAAACACTAAAATAAGGTCATTACTTCTATGAAATATGAAAAGAACAGAAAATATTACCCTTAAGATATCTTCCTCATCAGCAGTCCATGGTACCTTCTTTCGTCTTAGCTGAAACCTAGCCTGGGGCTTGCTGCAAATCAAAAAAAACCAATTAGAAAAATAATATGCCACTGCCACTGCAAAAAGTACTTGTTGTAATTACCGTTAAAATTATGTACCTAGGACAAAACAAATTGATCTTCAGGAAATTATCACAAGTCCAATATACATACATTATTGGACCTTTTGAATAACAGAAAAGAAGATCTTCATTAATTGATTCAGAACAGATGTTCTGCAATAATATCTGTTGATACTTTCAAAGAAAGAATACTTGATTTACTTTTTCTAAGAGGAATCAAGTATTCCAACCCTCAATATTTCAATGAATGCTTCTTTTTAATAATAACAATAATAATTTTCTTCTTCTTCTTATTATTTTTTGAGAGGAGAATAACAGGACAGTTCATTGAAAGAGAAGGTCATCACTAACAAGGACTTACAGACACCAGGATTATAATATCCTCTAATATACAAGTATTTTGATCTAAGCAAACCCACCAAAATTACTCCAAAAGGACATGGTTGCTGGGTGTTGTAAAATAAATGGCCTTTTTCTTTTCTTTCCTTTTCTTTTTTAAAGATAAAGCCTGAAAGAGAAAGAAGATAAAATGGCCTGTTGTTTCTTTAAGATAAGCTGCATATAGGTAATTTGAAATATATTAGTAATAATCTTATCTAGCACCACTGTCAAAAATAAAGATTCAGCAGTCAAGAGAGCTTTTGATTTTTCCAGGGTTTATCAACAAGGAATCTCTATCAATTTGAAGAATGGGTAGGAGTAAGAAAATAGTAAAAAGACCTTTAAAAGGAATCAAAAGCCTTATCCCATAATCCCAATTAGCATGCAAATAAATAGATCCAATCAAGAGTAAAAGTACTTCCAATTTGAAGTTTCGTCACCATTTGGGTTCCTAAAGCTTAGATGAAAATTTCGAGAGAAATAGATGCCTAAAATACCATAAAATTTCTTGATAGGGGAATGATATAAAGAACAAAGACAATAGTCAATAAAGACTAGGAAAGGCGTTTGATAAGGGAACGTCAGCAAAATCATTCCAAAGCTTAGAGGAGAACAAGCACATAACTTTAGCAGAATCTGCTTCTACAAAAGAAAAAGCCCATAGAAATGAATTTCTAAGGGACTCAAGTAAATCATTATCTTCGAGCTGGTATCCCACCCATTTCAATGGAGAGCGTACCTAACCTTGTCCCATAGGAAAATTGTTTGTGGAGGAAGATGCCATATCCCTTCACTAGCCAAAGAAGAGTTTTCATCCACCTAATGACATGATAAAAACCCACCTCTTTCTCAGGCCTATAACCTACCCGTTGGCTACATTCATGCTTGTTGACCAAAATAACCCTTCATAGTATCCTCAAACCTCTAGATTATCACAACAGATATCAGAACAAGGTAATTGATAAAGAGGGATAGTGGACAACAAGCATGAATAAGGGTAATCCAACCACCTCAACTTGTGAAAGAATGGTTAGCATGAGAATAGAAGAATATAAAGCATTTCCCAAGACAATCTTATCACCAGTAAAATGAATTTCAATCACGGGAATTAAATAGGTAACCAAGAAACACTTTACACCTGAATTGGATAAAGTACAGAAATCATATAGAATAGAAGGGAAAACAATAGAAACTTACCATTGCATTTCTTGCTTTCGAGTTCTCAGGGAGTATGCAGAAGTAGAACTTTTACTTTCATCTTCAGAAATTTCGTCTTCAGTAGCACATGCAGAAACAGGTTTTTCTATTCCATATGTACTGTGCTGTTCTGGCATTTGTCGCTGAGTTCCTTCTTGTCTATCACTATGATTAACAGAAACATCATTTCTTTTTTCATGAGAAAACTTGTCTGCAACATCAACATGATCAGCTCGTAATTGGTTCCCATCAACTCCTCCGACAGTTGAACTCTCTGGATTCACCACCCTTCCCCTATCTCTTTCTGCATCTAAAACTTGCAGTTTCCCATTCTTTTCAATTTCCTTTTCTCTTTCTTCTCGTTGCTGTTTCCCATTACTTGAAGGAATAGATTCTTTTGTATAGAATAAATCAGGAATTTCTTTTGCTCGATCTCCTATAACTTTGTGAATGAAGATAGCCAGTTCTTTTCTTGCCAGGCATGCCTTTTTCTTAGCTTCAAGATATTCTGAAATAGCAATAGAATAAGAACAAAATGGACACAGAAAGTTTCCCTTTATGTCAATCTTAGGAAGGGTATCCAGGCAACTTTCATGAACCACTAAGGGGCAAGATGTTGTTTTACAAACCAGTAACTCACTACCTTCATTACACTTCATACAAAGATCCTGCTGGGTCTGTTCACTACTTGCTGACTGGTCTTGACCATTCATGCGCTGAGAGCTCAAGAAGTCATGCATTTTGGCTGCAAGATCAATCTTTTCATGGTGATGCCCATCACTATCACCTGATGCCTCTGCTCCATTACCAGGATCAACTGTAGCAACAGAATGCTGAGGGCCATTTGGTATAGCAGAACTAAATTCCTTTTGTTGAAAATTTATTTCATGTTTAGATAGAGATTCTTCAATCTGATTCTGAATTTTATCTGCAAGATCATCATTTGTAGGAATTGCTTCAGTGTGAAGCTCGGCATCATGATTTGTCTCATGCAGAGATGTATTTTGGCAAGGTTCATTCCTACATGTTTGTTGAGGGATAGTGGTTGAAATGCCAAGACAGCTTTCAGGAACTGATTCATCTGGGAGTGCAGCATTTGTTGGAAGTGATTCAACATGGTGCTGAGAGGGTTCAGCACCTGATATTTGTTGAGGCATCATACTGCCATTACAAGGAATATCTGCATTATCACAACAGGCTGGATGATGGCTACTGTATCCACTGTGACAATCCTCTAAGATTGAACCTCCGTCCACAGTTGCCATCTGATCCTTTTCTGTGAGAAACCCTTCTTTCTCTGAGATTGGAAGTCTTCTAGATGAATTTTCTAACACTTCCTTTCCATGTTGATAAACTAGCTTCTCTTTCTTGGATTCAAGACTGGTGGATGCATAACCTTTAAGCTTCTTTGCATTACTTGGGAAATCATTACGTTCATTTTTACCAAGTTGATTTTCATGCATGTACCCCACATGGTCATCGGTTGAGTCAGCCCTATTCCTCTTTGAGGGTAAACATTTCATACCATGCAAATCCTCATATTTATTTCTATTCTCCAGATCCAAAGATGTTGTGCTCTCCTTTGCTCCCATGTTTTCAGCATAAGTGCAGTCTTCACCATTCCTCAGAAGATCATTACATTTGACACCACTCAAATGCTCTAGGTGATTCCCATTCACAAGAACTGATTCTTTCAGCTATTCACCAATAAGAGATGAAAATGGGTTTGCAGGACAATTAAATATGATAAGTGAAAATGGCTTTTTTTGGCCCTGAGATGAAAAATATATTTTTTTAAAAAAATAAAATAAAGAGATTTGCCTCACCTGTTCTAATTCACTTTTTACGGCGGTATCTTTTTTGTACATAATAAATGGGTGAGCATCCCATTTCAACAGTTCAGCTTCATCTTTTCTCAGATTTTCTAAGGGTATCTGATTTATTCAAAAGAAAAAGAATATCTGTCTCATTCTCATTTAACATGATAAACAATTCTCATTAATTTATTGATAATCTCCAAGGAAATAAATTACATAATAAGCAAACAAACTGTTCTATCAGAGTAGCTTCTAAAAACAATGAAAGTACTTATAGATCAGAATTGTAAGAGTAGTTTTACCTCTTGTATTATGTGTAGGAGAGCATCTTCACAAGTTTGGGAATTATCAAGCTGAACTTTTGAATCCAGGCTAGAAGAAATGCCACTGTTACTTCCCTTAGTAGAATCAAACAAGCTCTCCAAACATCTTCTAGCAACCAATTCCCTTGTGTTTTTACTAAAAACATCAGGTTTTACTGGAGCTATATTAATTAAATCTGAAAGAGAGAAAAAGTAAGACACCTAATCATCATGGGCTATTTTTTAAAAGTGCAAGGGTCAATAAAGTAAGAAATGACTTGCTAAGTATTTTTTTTCACTTCATGCATACCCTTCAGAGTAGACGTGGCAATTTCCTTGGAGGATGCAAGAGCTTCGATAACCCAGAGCCACGAAAAGTCTGATTTGGATACAGATGCATCATCCATGTTGACTGGGATATTTTCCAACTTCAAGAAAATGTAAACTTGTGAATCTTTCTGTGAAATTGTTCCGTACTGTAACTTCAATTTTTGAGGGTTTCTTTTAACAAAATTTCATAAGCTGTTTCTTTTACGTCAGGTGAATAATTTGAGTTAACCAAATAACATAAAACAATAGGTTTTGCAGTATCAGACATGTATTAGACTTTCCCACTATGTCATAAACAAAGTAGATGCTAATAGAAAATTATAAAACCGTAAGCACGTACATACAAGCAAAACTAAAGACCACCGTTGCGTGTGAGAATTGTGCCGTTATACCCCATCCCTAAACTCATAGATAGTGATGAAACACATCAAGTTGGGTTCTAGATTCAGATTTCAGAAAACCACAAGGAACCAAATTTCGTTTTCGTTTCCTCTGAAACGGTCGAAATACTTCCGTCTCGTGGGTCGGTGACCGAAACGGAAGCAGAAAATTATGGTTTTTGGCAGTGACAAATTTGCCACAAGCCGTCGTTTTTCCCAAAACGTTTCAGAATATCGTTTGGAACAGGTGACAAAGAAAGGAGTTGGAGAGGGGAAGTGAATTAGATGAGAGTGCTGTGCCCACGAAGAACTCATACCTTGGCCGTTCAATCGCATAGTCCTGAATGTTTAACCTAGAGTAAACCAATTGCTCATGCTTTTTGCAAGGTCGCTTCCCACCCTGCCAGCTACAACTGTTGCCGGAGCTTTTCAATGCTTCCCTGAGAAGTTTATCGTTGCCTTTTTTTTTTTTTTCCCCCTAATGGTCTCTTTTTCTGATCTCAAATTCCAATCAGTACTCGTCTCCTGTTCGGTCAATCATTTGAGTTAGAGCTTTCTACTGGGGAATTAGTTAATGGGCTTGTGGGTTTTAAATTGGGTCCATTATTTACAGACAACACACCCCATATGAAATAGGGTTTAGGGTGTGCCAAAAGAATTCATCCTTATCTATTACTTGATAAGCCCAATAAAACTATTTCTCAATACAAATAAAAGCCCAATCAATTTATTTACTTATTCCATTGGTGATCTATCGTATAAATAACATGATTAAGAGATAAAGTTCCTCGAACGTATTGAAATTTTATTTATTTATTTATTATTTTTTTGAAAACCACCGGTATAGAATTTTTTTTTTTATCCGATAAACGTATTAAAATTAAAAATAATAACATTATTAATACTTTTATTTAAATTTCTCATTTTAATATCAATATCATGTGAGTTTAATATTTATGCCGTATGTTATACAATATGAACGTAGTCGATATATAATCATAATCATTTGTATAAACCTCAACTGATTTCTAGCTTAATTGAAAAATAAGATAAAAAAAGGTTTTATATCTCAAAAAATATAAAAGGTATATACATTTACTACAACAATAGTATGGCATACTTGTGTAATACCTTTTAAATATCTAAAATCACATTAATGTCTATGAAAAATGCTGACCAGTAGATTTCTAGAATTTCTAATATTAAATTATAGCTACGATTGGCAAAATATTGAAACTGATGTCTCAATTTCGGTATGGAAACCATATTTAATGATTTTTCGGCGTAAAATTATATTTCACTTTGATTGGCATGGATCGAAGATTTAATTATATTTTTAGCTGTAAAATTATATTTAATGAATATAATTCAGAAAGAAAAAACGCCGTTGGCTTCTAATTACTTGATTAAATATTTAATCTATAGATTTTACAATCAAAAAATATTTAATTTGTAAATTTGGCTTTTAGATAACATCAAATTTTGTTGTCAAATTCAATCCCGAAATATATGCGCGAAGAACTTATGTTGCTCCGTTATGATTTCCTAATCGAAATATCATAACAGAACAGGGGAAAAAATACATAAGACAGCCAAAACACAGGGAAGAACATATAGAACGTTGACTTTTTTTTTGGAATTATTTACTGTTACAATGGAGAAACTAAAAGCAGAGTACAGCAAAAAGGCCAAAATATTCTAATTAGACATTAACAGAGTTGAACTTCACAAGTAAGGATTATTTAGTTTATGTGTACCTGGTTGAGCGGCGAATGTTGTTGTAAATGCGAGAGAGAGCGAATCGCAGGCGAGGATAGGTACTAAGTGTGAGAAGGATGCTTTGTCTCAAAAAGCCTTCAATTCGTTGCACGAAGAGGTTCAAGTTGCGGATCGGCGGCACGTATATGGTCATGGGGACAGCGGTGAGGGCAAACACCGACACAAGGTCCAGCATTTCTGGGCACCCACACCAACCTCAGCCTAATAATCTAACAGAGACAGGGAGAGGGATAACCGGCTTTCCCAAGTTGTGGCTTTATTATTCTCAAAACGGAATCTGGTACCTGGGCTAAAAGGCTAAGGAAGCGTCAGATAATTTTATTTAAAAAAAAAAAATTATTCTTAGTTCATGCAAACACTACTAATTATCTAAACAATAATGCAGAGAACAGAGATAAGGTAAAACAGAGAAAGCACCCAGTGGAGGATTGCAACTTCTGAGGTTGTCTCGTCTCTTGCACTTGCATACATGCATTGTCATGGTAGTTGTATGTCTTAATTAGATTTAGGTTCAATCACCTAATTCCAATAAGAATGAATAATGAGCCTTAATTATTATTATTATTATTATTCTGAGGTCAGAGACATGCTGGTAGCATTCCAACCAACCAAATCAGCTTATTTTGATAGAGACACTGATCGTGAGAATTTAGTTGTAACTTATAGCTCGAGTGAAGGGTCAAAAGATATGGTTGAGAGTATAGACCTTTGCTTCTACTAGTCCGACTCCACCAGATTTGCCAGCTTTCCAAAATCAAATCTTCACTTTTCCTGTTCTACATTAATATTGTGCTACATCATGTCCCATCTCAAATACATAAAAACAAGGTCTTATGTCTATTATTGATGACTGATTCTGGCATCCTATGTTGCTACTCTCTGCTGCTGCTGGAAGATGGGACAAAGAATCCAATCCAAAGCAATGAAGATGCTGAAGGACCAGGACCAAGCAATAAAGAAGGAAACTGGTTTCAGCTGGGAAATAATAGATTTCGTGTCAAAACAATAGAAATTTATAACAAGTTGGGGAAAGAATTGGAGAAACTTGGTTATGTTGCTGACGTATCTTTTGCGTTAATTACAAGAAGTTATGGTGAAGAGAAGTATCAGACAATTAGATATCACGGAGAAAGAGCAGCTATAAAATCAGACAATTGGAGGAGAAGTTTGCCTCTCCATGCAGCTACAGATCAACCCGTTTCTATTTCTAATGTTGCATGTGAGAATGAAATTTCGGCGGCAAAAAAAAAAAATGGCCCTATTAGTATAACCTGCACTAGCTGAACCTGTTTGGACTGGTCTTACATACTACAATTATTTATTCATTCATCGGATTGCTTGGGGCTTCCACAACTGAGGCAGGTCTTTGCAGGGTTTGTCTTATCTGGTGTCACAAAGATTCCTAAGCTTTCTTCATTTTTTAATGAAACACTTGTCCGTTGCTTCCCTCTTAAGAATGCTGGATCCTTTGGGATACTCGTAAAAGGTTCTATCCTATGCGAATCCTTTCTTCCTGTTCATATATTTATTTTCTCAGTCAAATGGGTGGTTCATCTATTCTTTATAACGAGGAATTTGGCTGTTGAGACTTTCATCTGAATCAATGTTCTACTTTTCTTAGGAATTTTTTCAAAGAAAAAGAGAGGGTAACTAATCAAA
This sequence comes from Bauhinia variegata, assembly GCA_022379115.2. Classification (NCBI taxonomy): domain Eukaryota; kingdom Viridiplantae; phylum Streptophyta; class Magnoliopsida; order Fabales; family Fabaceae; genus Bauhinia; species Bauhinia variegata. The sequence goes on from CM039438.1 coordinate 18,056,515, forward strand.
ATAAATATTATTTTAAAATTATTTACAAACTATTTAAGATCCAGCTGAACCTCTTTCTTTGCGTCATTTTCTTTCCGTCTCTCTCTCTTGTCCTTCTTTTTCCCTCTCTGTGTTGTTTCACAATTGAAAACATGGCCAAAGTTTTTCTGTACTGCATCATTTGAACGAGGATAGAAAAGATGACCTTCTTAATGCTATTTTCAGGCATCAGGTACTGCTGAAAGCTCATACTTTTATATTTAGAATATGATTCAACTCATAATACTTGACATTACTATAATCTTTTCATGCATTTGGCTATGGCGTTTGCATGTTTCCATGTGCTTTCTTTCAATCTCGGAACTTGCTGCTGGAGTCGTCGCCTTTCTTCAATAGCTGTTTTAAATTATATTCATCAGATATATCTGAAGCTCAAAGCTAAACTTTTCTGATTAACATCTAAAAACTTTGCACTGATCATGACAGCAATGCTCTAAGGAAAGATGAACTAGGCATGGAAATAATGCAGATAACAATTCCTACCACTCTAGCTTTGGCAGCAGATCCTATTGCTTCTCTAATTGATACTGCATACATTGGCCGCTTAGGTTTGTCTTACTTTTTTGTTTTGAGATCCTCTAAGAAATTGATTTGTGCTGCATAATTTCGTAAAAACACTGCGTTGATGGTGTTTTTGCATCTCTGAGGTTTAATGTTAATCAATTCCAAGTTTTGGTCAACATTGTAGGTCCTATAGAGCTTGCTGCTGTAGGAGTTTCTATTGCTATCTACAATCAAGTGTCCAAAATAGCAATAATTCCACTTGTCAGTGTAACAACCTCTTTAGTTGCCGAGGAAGATGCTGCTGAAAAATTGAGTACTCAACTGGTAGAAATGGAAACGCTGATCGGGATTTCTACTGACAATTTGGGAACGGATAAATTGAATGTAGAAAAACAGAATGAGCAAGCTGGTATGATTCCCTATATTATTTATTAAGCTCTATGCTTTGAAGGTGCCCTAGGATTGAATTGCTTACATCTAGGGCTGGGTAAGAGCTGCGATGTCTAGGTGTTCCATCTAGGCCCAAAGGGTTTAAGACGATTTTAGAATGAAAAAAACAAAAAAATAGGACACAGAATAAGACTAGAATATTTTTTTTTGTCTCAACAAAAAATTAAAACTGCAAAGATGCCTTTTTTCATCTCAACTTCATTTTACATGTTTAGTGCTAAAGCGGAATGGGACAAATGGTGCTTGAAACAGTATTAGGATGAGACTAAGATAAACCCTTATAACACTGGGATGATATTTTTTGTCTTCTTCTTAACCGTGTCTGCTCCTACTTATATCTACAAAGAACCTAGTAGATAATTTTTGTCCAGCTAGTAAAATTCCTTGGTTATTATGTGATTTTGCCACCATAAATGTGTTATGGGTTTTGGATTTTGTTTGAGCTGGAGTCTACACGCAGATTGCAGTTCATCTTCGATACAAATTGACAAAGTGACTAAACATGAGCATCAGAGATGTCACATTCCATCAGCTTCATCAGCATTAGTCGTTGGTGGAGTACTTGGACTTCTACAAGCGTTATTTCTCATTTTTGCGGCTAACCCACTCTTCAATTACATGGGCATAGAATCTGTGAGTGCCTCCTTGCTAAAGCTGTTGGATTTCTGCACAAAATGGAAGTTAAATTTTGATACTAAACTGAATCCATATTTCTTGTAAGCTTTATCTAAATATGATCAAAATTCATTTTATGGTTTATATCATTCATGATTTGTGCAGAATTCTCCTATGTTAAAGCCAGCAGGACAGTACTTGATGTTGAGGTCATTGGGTGCACCAGCTGTTATTCTTTCAATGTCCATGCAAGGGGTCTTTAGGGGAATCAAAGATACAAAAACCCCTTTATATGCTACAAGTATACAAATCCTCTCTTTCTATTGCATTAATATTTCTATCCAATTCCTTATATTTCTTCAGTAAATTTGGTACATTTGACTACAGTTATAGGAGATGCAGCGAATATCATTTTAGACCCAATATTCATGTTCACACTGAAGTTAGGAATCAAAGGTGCAGCAATGGCACATGTTATCTCGCAGTGAGTTCACCTTTAGTTGGGATTTCTAATTGACATACTGTGTTTCACTGATATTTCTCTTTTGGGTAACTTGGGTTGTGGTTATACAGGTACTTGATGTCCGTGATGCTATTGTGGAGTTTAATGAAACAAGTTGATCTACTCCCTCCAAGCACCAAGGACCTTAAGTTTGGGAAGATTCTTAAAAATGGTTATAATTTATGTCTTTGCCTCCTCATAAACATACCAGAATTGAATGTTACACTACCAGCTGTGCCCATGTTGTTTTCTGTACTTGATTGTAGGATTTCTATTATTGGTGAGAGTTGTGGCTGTGACATTCTGTGTGACCCTGGCTGCATCCTTTGCAGCAAGGCAAGGCTCAACAACAATGGCAGCATTCCAAATCTGTTTACAGGTTTGGATGGCCACGTCTTTGATTGCTGATGGACTGGCTGTTGCTGGACAAGTAAGAATTCAACCCATGAAAATATAATCATTATTAGCTTTTACTTTAAGTGCTTTTGTCATATGGCTCTGATAAGTTTCTTTTCAGACAATTCTGGCAAGTGCTTTTGCAAGCAAGAATTACGACAAGGTCATTGCTTCTGCTTCACGAGTATTGCAGGTATATCAGTATTGTCATATTTAGTATTTAGCAGGGTTGTTCATGGTCTAAGTTGCTTATGGTTTTTGATATATGCAGCTTGGTTTGATTCTAGGGCTAGTACTCTGCCTCCTCCTTTTCAGTCTTCTACCAATTGCCTCTGGATTATTTACAAATGACATCAATGTCCTGCAACTTTTAAGTGTTGGCATTCCGGTAATACCCCTATGCTCAGAAACTAAGAATGCTGCCCTTTCCTGGTATATTTGGTTTGGTTGCCAAATTAGGAAACTGATTTTTATTTTTGGATGACTAGTATGTTGCAGCAACTCAACCCATTAATGCTCTGGCATTTGTCTTTGATGGTGTGAACTATGGAGCATCAGATTTCATGTACTCTGCTTATTCAATGGTAAGTTTAGAAAATCTTCTTATCCTCTTAAGTTATATAAATATAAAGCTCACATGATTGTTATACCTTATTCCTAACCTTACGTCTCATATGTTCTTCATTTCTTTCAGTTAATGGTGGCTATAGTGAGCATATTTTGCTTATATGTGTTATCCTCAACTTATGGTTTTGCTGGTATCTGGATTGCTTTGTCTATTTACATGAGCTTACGGGCATTTGCTGGCTTTTGGAGGTAACTTCTCCATCTATAATCTAAAGATTATGGCTGAGTAATTGCTTTTGTTTTTGTGGCTAAAAGCACTTTTTTAAAGCTCATCTCAATGTACTTAGTTGTTATCAATTCAGAAGGAAAATGTTAAATAAGATATAAACATTTCTATACACTGATTTTCAGGATAGGGACTCGAACTGGACCTTGGAGTTTCATTTAAGGGAAAATTTACAATGCTCCCAGAGTGTCATGCTGCCATTATTATCAAGTTTTGTATTCCCGAGTCTTAGATATGCAGCAGAAAACACGAAGAAGAGAATACCAATGTCATGGGAAAACTAGAAGTGCTCCTCTTTGTAGGAGTCACTTTGTTAAGCTTCCCAAAATGGCACTTGTATTAAAAAGAGAATACCACATGTATCATAGGTTTATTATTATACTGTATTAAAAAACAAATCAGAGTTAAAACGCCAAAATCAAAAACAAAATGTCAAAAAGACAAAACTACATTTTAACCACTCAAAACGCTATTGTGGCTGCCTAAAACGCCAAACTCTCACCAAAAAGCCACCATATTTTAGTTTCAAACGTTGAGTAAAATGAACTTTGCCAAAAAGCCAAAAAAATCAAATACAAAACGCCACAACATTTGCTCTTTGATAAGCCAAATTTCCGCTTTGAAAAGCAAAAGATGATGTTTCAGTTAGGAGTGGGCATGAGGTGAGACATTTTGGTATCCTATCTAGCTTTAGAGATTCAAAACGACTTTAGGATGAGACAAATCAAAATTCGAGATAAAACCGAAATAAAGATTGTTTTGTTTTGGTTTCGTCTTATATATTCTTGTTTTGTCCCAAAATTTAAAATGTTAAAATTAAAAATTTTCATCATTATTTTTTATCACATAATAAAAATACACATTCATAAGTTTAAGATATTAATAAAAAAAAAAAAAGGTGGCTTAGTCCAACAATGAATAGGCTAAAAAATGTATATGTTAAGATGAAATGTTGGGGAAGCATAAGAGAAAGATAAAATAGGGATAACCACCATTAAATGTTTATCACATTCACATACACACGTTACCTGTATAAAACTTTAAAACAAATTTTTAAAAATTATATATTTATATTTAATTTATATCAATTGCATTTTAATGTTTAAAGAATCAAACTCTAAAAAATAAAAGTAACAATAATTTTTAGTTTTCTTCCTCTCTTGTTAGGCAAATTCTAACCATCTCTTTTTTAAATACTAATGATTATTGTTGGTAATGAACACTATGAAAAAACAAATTTAAATGAGATTAAATTTTTTTTACAAAAGAAAATTTTTTAAGACAAGACCAAGCTGAAACTAAAACGAGACAAATGCAAATTTAAAATAAGATTGGGACAAAAATTATCATAACTAAATTTTAAAATAAGATTAAGACAATTAAAATCTTATTTCATGTTGGCCACACATGTAAAACACCATATGTTATGAACTGAGAGTTACTTTTGGCCTTCTGTCATGGGATCTTGGCATTTTAGTGAATATGAGATCAAATATAAAAATTACTTTATTAGAAAGAGTCTCAATTTCAAAATTTATTTTAAACAAAATTTATTTTCGTAAATAATATTAGATTTCCGTAAATAATATTAAATAGGAGCCCAAAATATTGCATCCCTTAATACAATGATTCATGGGAATTTTGATTTACTAAACTTTTTTTCACTTTAATATTGTCGATTATTTGGGTCAAACCAATCACACCAAGTAACAATGAAGCATGGCATATAATGACACACCACTTGGGTTGTCCAAAAGTACCGGATTTAGCGAAGTAATGATTTTAATATCAGAAATCAAATATTTCTCATTGAAGATAAGCACCGAAAGGCTAAAAGTCAAGATAAGATAAAAGGAAGAAATCCCTTCTTTTCTTCCCTCCATTTTCTTATCACCTGTAATTTCATAGTTACTGTCAGAGAATTTTGCCAAAAGCAACGGCAACTGTTCTGATGGCTTGATCTTATCTTCAACTTTAACAATACACCCGCGGGCTATAGAGTGCGATTCCAATTATCTATTAACTCAAACGTCATCATCATCAGGTTTACAAAGGTCCTATCACATTAAATATAAATGGCTTTTTCATCCATCCATAAATCACAAACCACAGCACCAAATCTCCAAATGGGATTTGGAATCCAAAACAGCTGAGGTATTTATGCCATGCTGTGCCCACTAAATCAAAACTATGCGAATCTAATCGAGGGATAAACTGGAATAAAGAAAGCAAAAGAATAATAATAATAATATAGCATTAAACTTTGATTGGACGTTACATGACCATAGGATCGACCTTACAATATATATGATTTACCCAATCCTTGGCATCCACAATTATTGATTCCAAATATATGACAATTATCATATGCAATGTCCTGTAACTTCATCCTCAAAATTGGATCAGAATGGAGTCTCAAGAAACTTAGCTCCATATGACCCTTCTAATTTCGTTTTCTACCCCAAAAGAAGAATAAGAAACTAAAGGAAAAGGTGGATCAAACTTAGGAAATAGGGCTTCATTTCAATATAACATCTTGATTCTTGATCTCAATGGAAGGAAAAAAAATGACAGAAATGCGAACCTAAAGTTTTAAAAGATCGGCAACCAGAAAACCCTACACTGGGATTTGTTGTCTGAATGCCACCCAGTGGTTTTCTGACCCTACTAAGTTATGTTTGTAACACTAAATTTGAAAATGAATTTCCTCACTCCTTTCTTCCTGCTTGTTTTCTTGGTTACTCTTACCTTCTTTCAGGACCAAACATCAACCAAAATTTCAAAAAAGCATATATTATTTACCGAAACCTTGCTGTCAACTAGCCCAGGTTCAGCAAAACTCTTTTCAGTTTTGCTGAGCCACAAGATGATCAAGCTGCATTTGTTCAAGCCATTCTCCTAACACAGTACGATCAACAGATTCCATTTGTGTGTTCATATTTGATCCATCACTGGAGGCTCCAGCCGCTGCAACACCTGAGACTGTCGTTGCCAACTTCTCTTTAATCTCAGTTGGAGATTCTTTAACCAGTGACTGCACCCATGACAAATCAGGCTCCTCGCCATTGTTCCCGAGCTCAAAGGAAGATGATCTGCGAAGCTTACCCGATTCATCTGTATTGACCGCCCAATCCAACTTACCATTGGAGGATCCCCACTTAGACCAAGAATTGACCGGGGACCCAGGAGCAGCAGACAAGTTGGAGCCAAGTTCCCGTGAGCTAAGGCTACGAAATTGTAGCTGTTTCTCACGTTGAGCTAGCAAGGAAACTCTGGTGCCCATAGGAGAGATAGGTTCCACATTTCGCGGAGACATCCTTCCTGATGCAAAAGAGGCTTGCAGTAAAGGATGCTCAACATTCTTGGAAGAAAAACTTGTATTCACAGGTGATAGCATGCTTTGCTGCTGCTGCTGCTGCTGAAATTGATTAAGAACCGCTGATTTGTGAGTGGGGGAGAAAACGGCAGATGCCAGTGCAGGATCAGCATACCGAGGAGAAGAGCTCTCAGTAGAAAAAAGATCATCAAGATTTGAAGGGGCCAAGGTCTTCATACGACCTGAGCGGTTTAAAGAATTAGAATTCATAGGTTGTTGAGAGAGGCAAGACAATTCGTTAAGGAGCTGCTGCTGTTGAACATCATAGTCTGACAACATATCAAAGTCTTCCACATGAATATCTCTAGCATTGAATGATGATCTCAAACGACTGGAATGAAGATTACTTCCTGGCAGATGCAAGGCCGGGACATTAGGCTGAGGCCAAGCAACAGAAGACTGTGACATGCCATTGGCGGATGGAGACATAGGTGGAGTGAATGGTGAAGGAGAGATGACGGACATTGAAGAAGGAGAACCAGGCAGAAGGCTCATTGCCGCAGCAAAATCCATCGCAGAAGATGAGCTTGAGCGAGGAGAGGGAACAGCAGAACCAGTTGAAACATATAAAGGACGAAGTTCTTCAGCAGTGTGGGCAAAGAAGCAAACTCTTCTGGAGCAACTTGTCCCATCCTTGCATAGGCGGGTTCTATATTGTGCTGGATGAAGCCAGCATTCAAAAACTCCATGAGCATATTCACACATATCTCCACGTCGGCAAGCCCCCTTCCGAAAATCAGGACATGGGACACAGCTATAATGGAACTTCCTTGGGTCCCTTCTTCGAGCATTCTCTCCTGGATGGACGAAAGGGCATTCAGTCCAATCATGAGAATAGGCACGTGAACATGGTCTGACTTTGAAAGAATACATTCGGAATTCATCAGTTGAATATATGCTATTCTTGATATCTGGAAGAGACGGATCAACAGGATATTCCTTCTTCTCTGATGCAGAAGAAACAGGGGCATCATTTGACTTCAACTTCAATTGGAAATCCAGCGCAGCCGATGGAGACCCATTATCTGGAGAAATTGATAAAGGCGGAGAGTTTGTATTTGATGTGGTTGTGATCACCCTAAGATTACACCCTGCCATTGAACCATCAGTTTGAAGCAGTTCTTCAAGACTACTTTTAACCTCCTCAAGCCTAGGAGGGGCAACAATGACATCAACAGGGCGATGACCATTTGCATCCACACAATTCGGATCAGCACCTGCCGCTAGAAGCAGTTTCACAACATCAACAGCATTTACAGCACCACCTGATGCCGCACAATGAAGGGCAGTGCTCTTATCAAGACCACAAGGTCGATTAATGTCAGCATCAGATAATGAAAGAATCAGTTTCATAACATCAATGCTTCCATAAGTAGCAGCAACCATCAAAGGAGTTCTGTGTTCATTGACCATCTGTTTCGACCCTTTCTGGCGACCATACCATAGTCCCACTTCATCTACACAGGATGGATCACGCTGAATCAATCCTTTGAAACCTTCAACATCATTATTGGCTGCAAGCTCAAGCAAGCTTGCAAAAGAATCTGCAGTCTTAATACTCAAGTAATTCATCTTGTTGGCTTTGGAATAAGTATTGCGTAAAAAAATAAAAGATACAGTTGGAGACGGTGCAGCTTTAACCACTCCAATTCACAGCATATGCTTTCATTTGCAGGAGATTAAGCTGAAAAAAAAAAAAAAAAAAACTTACATTATTATGAACTAAGAAGCCAAATGATAATAAAAAAAAATTCAAATAAATAAGCAGACATTCCATTGACAGTTGTAAACAATTTCAGCATATGATCTGATGCAGATAATGCAATACTATATACTATTGGTAACTAAAAGCATGAAATTGAACATGTCAAATACAGGAAGAATATACAGGAAAACTTACTTTTCATAATAAATTTTTCTCCTAACCAACAAAGAATAATTAAACAAACAAATAGGAACTTCCTCGGACAACCAACTGTCTTCCAATTCCATCATGGTAGCCAGGAAGCAAAAATCAGGGAACAACAACGGATACTTAAAAATAGACACCAGAAACTGGAAAGAGGATACAATATTTTTAAAGGATTAAAGAAAAGAATGATTAAATGAAAACTCCACCTCTCCACAAACCATGGACAAGGAAATCAAACAGTCATCCACACTGAACTTCACAGAACATGTTTGGTATAAAGAATCCTAGATTTCCAGAAACTAAACAGCGGAAAATCATTGCAAAACAATTTTCTTTACAGTTTTCTATGGCGCTGAGACAGACAACAGCAAAATATGCACCCAAAAAAAGGATTATAAAGAATTAAAAAAGAAAAGAAGCCTTCTATCGACCATATCGGCTGTACAAGGATCTCAAATACCGCAGGAAATTTGAGGATCACGCTAATGGAAAACTTCTAGAAGAATTTTTAGTACTCATTTTCTCATGCAATACATCATAATGTATAAAAATGGGGTACTCTGATGAAAGGAGCAGAGAACACTCGAATTTACATTTAGGTAACTATCATCACCATCACAGACTATCCATGAAGAGAAGATGAGAGACGAAGAGAAATATTCAGTCACTGACTTCGAGAGCTATAAATCGAAAAGAGATTATCGATTCTCAAATACAACAACACATTAAGAAAATCAAAACATAACAGTTAAGGCTCACAATCAAGACATCATTACATCGAAAAGTATTCAAAAAGAAACTAGAAAGTGATCTAAACTGATACATGCTTTGATCGGAGTGAATCTTACCGGCTGTTTAGTAGCCAAAATAGTGAATGAAAACCCATTAGCAAATGCACTCTATGGATCTCAACAAGAAGAGAAGCCACTAAAAAGAACTTGAAGCACAAGAAGATTGAATTCCGAGAAAAACTGAGAGAGGAAATAGATAGACAAAATCGTGAGAAAAGAGGGGGGAGCAAGAGAGCTTCTCCTTCTTTCTCCATTTCCTATGCTCCTCTTTCTCATTGAGGCGGAAAAAATATAATTTTTTCAATTTATATTTTTATTATTATTTAGTTTTGATAAAATCGCCAATCCAATAAAAGAGAGCAACTAAAATTATGGGGCAAAAAAAAATAAAGAAAAGGCGAGCGCACTGAGATGTTACGGTTTGATTATTCTTCCGCAGCACCTTCTGCCTTTTTTATTTGCCAATCACATCACGCCTCGTCATTCCACGTTGGATACGATCACCATTCTATAAAAAGATAGGGGTACAAAAGTACTTTCAAGTTACGCTGTGCTTTCTTTGGTCTGAGGTGGTATCCTTGAATGGAGTACGACAAAACGCTCCCTGTAATAATTTAACCCCTTTGTCGGGTCAAATTTTCTGGAAATTCAACCCAAATTCACCCTTCATGCGAGTTAAATTTTGACGAAACAGGAATCCAGTGTTCCTGATTTCTCGAGAGCATCCGTAATCATATGAACTGGTACGAAATTATTGGTCTGTCTTACTCGAATTTATTTTCATTTTAAATTTATTTCCACGAAATCTTTGACTTCGGCCTCCATTGTTCAGTACGGCTACCCCAGAAAACAAACTTTTCATCTTCTTGGCGAATCATATTTTGAAACGTAATAGATAGTTGTCCTTGTGGTATCCAGATAATAAAAAAAGAATTGACACCATATTTTAGTAATTTTTACACCAATCAGAGGAGGAGTCATGGGAAACCGATTTGGAAGGTGGAAAGCTAACTGACATTACTGGTTAGGTGAGTTAAGGAGATTAAAGTAACCGGACGAACCAGTCGTGGTGCGCGTGCGCGTGCGCGTACGCCAAGGGGGTGGACTGAGATTGAGGTGAATTGAATTGAGCCCTGGAGTCCGCCAATGAGAGAGATTCGGACCTCTGGTTCATGGAGTACGGGTGCGGATTTCAGGCACGAGTCAATTCTGGTTAATGGTTTGGGTCAAATCACGAGGGAGAAAAAGGCGTGGAGCACCAATAACATAACATAACAATGAAAAATGATAATAATATTTCAACGAATCATATCATAATGTTGAAAATAAACGGAAAATTATTATTTAAACCCAAAAAAGTACTTTTTTTGGATTACTTTCAAAAATAAAATATATAATTATACTTGTAATAATTAATTAATCATGACAAATTGTCAATTTTATCTAGTTGTCTTTTTCCACCGCCTTTCTTTATTTGAAACTAGCTAATTTTCCCTTTATTCTCTCATTTTTTCACGTAGTTACGTATGTCTCATTTGTTGGTTGTTTTATAAAAGTGGTATTAAGGTATTAAAGCTTTTTGTTGCCTTAACATTTAAGCATTTTAGAATACTTTTCTAAAAAATTCAGTATTTAACAAATTTCTTTATCGAGTATATGATTAAGTGGTCATTATATCGTACTATAAAAATCGGTACCATGTTTATAAATAAACGAGTTAAATTTAAGAACTAATTTATCATTTATTATTTTATTAGATATATTTTATTAATTTATAAATTATTATTATTTGGAACTTGTGATTTCTATCATTACAAAAACTTTATAATTAAAGCAAACTGGGGGAGAAAACAAAAAAAAAAAAGATTATGATGAAAGCAGGAGATGAAGACGAACCTCCGGTACGGCCTCTGCGGCCGCCCCGGTTGACTGGAAAACTGGGGATGGTGATATAAGGTTTATAAGCATCACACAGACAATGCTTGTGTGCAACGCTCGTATCAGAAGAATGGGTGTGAGCGATGATAAAGGTTGATGACATGGCAACAAGAGAGCCGTAAACGAGACTGTGGATAAGGCTAATTTCTAGTCCGTTCGATTCTCTGGTACTTGGGGTCCACCTGGGAATCTATGTATACGTCTTCGGATTTGCTTTTGTGTAAAGTTCAAAGTCACGTGGACATTCACGTGCGTTCGAGGACGATGACGTTAACGGTCGGTGAGCGAGAGTCTTCCTCAGTTCAGTTTTTATTTTTTTCTAAATTATTGTGTCCCGTTTTGTCTGTTTGGATTTTGGAGTCGAATTGCATGCTTCACTAATATTTTTTATTTTTTTTTGCGTAAAGTAATTTTGTGCCTGATAAATTCAGATAAAATAAATTAGAAAACGAGAACTTGATATTTTATGGTAAAAATATTGAGGGGTATAGAAAGAAATAAAAAGAATTTATGTGATACGTTATATTTTGTTTTAACAAATGAACAAAAAAAAAAAAATAGCAACAAAATATAGGTTTAGAAAATCACTTAATTCAGTCATGTATAGATTTGTTAAATTTATTTTGTGTGTCATATAAATTATATAATTCCTTATCACTTAAATGCATAAATTAGTTGGTAGTGTTATTATAACTTAACAAAAATTTTAAATTAAAATTTTTATGAATGTAATTATATTAAAATTTAATTAAAAAAATTCACACTTTTTATGATTCATGATTTAAATCTAATTTAATTAATATTTATTACTTAATATAACATCCTTTTCTTGACGGATTTTAAAAAGTAAATTATATAATTTCTATTTGTTTATCATTTTTATCCCCACAAAAAAAAAAAAAAATTTGTTGTGGGAGCAAAAATAATAGCCATAATTTTCTTCTTCCCCACGTCCCCAAAAATTTATCATATTTGTTTGCCTTTTATTCCATTGGAAAGGGCTAGGGAAGATGGGAACATGAACCACATCAAAATAACTTATGAAAGATGGTTTGTTAGGCTGTCATCTAACCACTTAGCAAACTGCGCAAACAGCTTATTCTTGTTTATTACTTATGTCTTCTTGAATTATTATTATTATTATTATTATTTAGTTTTTAGCTCGAATTGGAGAAAGTGAAATGTTGCAAATTGCCCTATGAACGGATTGGAGAATGATCGGACTTCATTTCTCTAAGGCAACATGTTTGGTGAGTTGTCCTTTATTTGGAAATTAATGGGGAAATTACGCATATTATAATATAGTAAAATATTAATTACTTAATTAATTAATATACGAGACTATGCTTGTCTGAGTTGGAAAGGTGTCCTATGAGTTTCAATCATTCTTCCAGCTACGTGCTATTTTGAGTGTTCGAATTGGAACACTTAACCTTACAAGTGACTCCCCATCATTAAATTCACTTTGCTTAGCAGAGGATAATGAATATTTTGTTGGACAAAATACATGTCTTTATTTTAAATGGGATTTTATAGGAAGCAGGGAGCAGATTATTAATTGACGATGCATGGCCATTTGACGTTGATTCAAAAAAAATTATAAGAGAACGACAAGATGCCACCAATGCCTTGTCTATTATTCCACTCGAAAACATTTCGTATTATTTTGTTGACCCGTGAATAACAGTGCTATTATCGTAAAATGTCTTGGTCTGAAATTGAATAGATTATATTCACGCGCAGGCTGCCAGCCTTATCTATTTCCTAACAACTCAACTGATTATTAATATGCCACCAAAAACATAGTCATCCGATATAGTTTTATATGAAATTTATATTTATATAACCCAACCCACACCTTGACCTATTGCAGTATAAATAAATGGCAATATTCTGTTTGCATTTGCATTAATTTTTAATCAACCCAATAAATTGCTTATTCAACTATTATGGAAATTACACGAGCGAACCATTTTTCTTCTCTCTCTTTCTTTTTCAAAATGTGGAGATCACTGACATGAAAGGAAAGGAACAACAGCTGTGAATATACGAATGCAATTTCAGCTGCACGTATTAAAAAATAAGGAAAGAAAATGGTCCCAAAGTTAAAATTGTGGCGATGCAAGGCTCTAAGTATTGTCTTTTATTTACCAAAAATGAAAGAGGCCAAAGGATGGAAAAAAAGAAAAAAGAAAATGGGAAGCAAAAACCTTATAAAACTCCAAATGCGTATCCCAACAAAGAAAATGACATTTGTGAGTTTGATTTTGTAGTAAGCAGGGCAAGTGAAGTGGAGTCTTATCTTATACCTCATTCTCGTTGGAATACGACCTCCCAGTTCGGCCACCAGCTGCGGCTCCCTATCATGGGGACCAACCCATTGCTTTCTCGACACTTGCCGTGCTCTCCATGCATCTACCACTTCAATCACCAATTAACAGATTATTATAACTAAATTTCAAAATATTGATCAAAGATTTTCGTGGTTGACAAGTTTTTGTGGGCCTTCTGCCAAAAACTTGATGGGCCATGCGATGGGTCCAAGGTTTAGCGTGCTTTGCGAATAAGGGTAATTTGGGAAGAAAGATGGAAAAAGAGTGTATGGATACAAAGTTGAAGGGTGTGTCAAAATAAATATCCTTAAGAATGCTTCGGGTGAACTGGCCCAAACCTAGCCACCGGGTTGTAAAGCAGACGAAGTCAATATCGTATGGTATATATTATGAGAAGGGTGGGGGCAGAATGGTCATTGTGAAAAAGAAAAATCATGGTGGACCAAGGTGAATCCTAGTCAAGTAGAATGGTTAGCACGTGGATGATGAAAAAGGCAAGAGTCTAAGGTTCTTGGTTGAGTAGGGCCGAGGATAAGATATTGTAATAGTTGAATTAGTGTAGCTTTCCTTGTCAGTGGTGGCCTCCTCCCAAAAAGTGAGTGAAGAGGGAAAAGAAAGAACTGGTGTTAAAGAAAGTGTACAGATTCTTAATTATAAATCTCTTGCTAGATGGAAAAGCTGCAATGACATAAAAGTCAAAACCCAAGCTAGACGGTGAGAAATGGTATCTCCGTGTATATTCTCGGTATCTAAATGGAAAAAAATTAAAGCAGTGCAATTTCCATGTTTAAATAGGAAAAGCTCTTTCATGTCAAAAGCCAGGTTGTGCTTGAAAAGTCAGCCTTGCCTATCTGTCCTTTGCATCCTAATCAAATTTGGTGTAAAGTAAAATTATAAAAAATAAATAAATAAAATTTTAAGAAGAATTAAATTTATTACTTTTGATTAATTTTTTTTAAAAAATAATTATTAATTAACCTGCTTACTCGATAATGCCAATTGACCACCATCCCTCTCATTTTATGCCTTACATGTCCATATCAACTACTTGTAAAAGGCTTGACAAATATTATTACATTTTACATTTTTAATTAATTTATATTTCTACTTGACAATTGACATGCACTTATTCTGAGTAAAGAACAGAAAGCATATAATTAACTGCATTTCCATAAGAATGGTCCATATTGTACATTATTTATTTACTCCAACAATAGATAAGGTATAGCACCTTATTCTATAAAAGCTAAGTTATCAAGAAATGCCCACTTTGTCTCTCCTTTTCATTAATTATTACTGCAGTAGATTTCTATCCATTTATTTGGTTAAAAATACAAGTACTTGAATCACGGGATGAGTAGTTGAACTGCTCAAGGAGAAGGGAAGGTAATAGATTAGGCAAGGGGCCAAAGGGCCCATGTCCTTGTAAAGGTTCTGCGGCTCTACAAGACTTGAAACAATATGATTGTATCACTTAATGTCGTATTTTAATTAATCTGCATGCAAACCACGAACGAGTTTCATTTCATTGGTGGGTCCGGGTCCGGGTCCCTCTTTGATCGATTCAGCATTCGAGGAAGGGAAAGGCCCACTTACCCACCAACACTTTTCACATATAATTTTAAAATCTTTGTATCCTTTTCATGAACAAAAAGTTGGAAATGCGATCAACGAGAGAATCTCTCTCTCTCTCTCTCTTTCTTTCTTTCTTTGCTTGTGTGCTTTTGAAGATAACCTTCTTGTTTGTTTTTAACTCATCTCTTCGTTTTCTTAATCATATGATATCATGACTTTGAGAGACACCTAACTAGGGTTTCTTTAGCCATTCATTTCTTATAGCTTTGTATGGTTATGGTTTAGAATAGTAACCTCCACACCCTACCATTTTGTTATCCTAGCCCCTATCTAACCAGGGATATATGTGTGATTCTCATTAAAATATAATCATTTAACATAACACAATATAAAATAATTAAATAAATTACTTATTATTCTATATAATTTATATTATATTATGTTAATGATTGTATTTATTATTTATAGAGTTTCACCTTCACATAAACATGACAAAGTGTGAATTTACTTTATTATTATTTTTTTTTAAAAAAAGACTTACTTAAAATTCAAGTAAAACATAAAAAATGATATATGAAATGGGTTTAACATTTATAATATGAAATCAAATCAAAGTTTTATGTTCCTACGTGTACTATCCTCGTTCTTTTGTTATGTATAATGATGCAACTTCGGAATTATTCACGCCTTTGTCTTATTATTCTATAAATCATGGTCACTTAGTGACTTAATCATAAAGGAAGGAATTTTGGTGGGTTAAAGCATTGAAGGGACATATTGCTGCAGCGGAATAAAAAGATGGTGGTGAATATTAAACTTACAAAACCACAAATATTTATTTATTTTTGGATCCGAACCACATTATATTTTTAATATCATCAAATCACAATTTTTTTTTTTTAATATAGTCACAAAAGTATACAAAGAAACAAGAAAAGAAAAATAAATTAGTACTACGTGTAACATGTATGGAGTAATACAATGCAGTTTGTGTTACTGGACATTCTCGAAGACTGTTGTCTGAGACAGCCATCCTTCCACCTTTGACTTGGACTTCAACTAATTTTTTCTTTTCTATTATTTTTATGGCTTCAATTATTTTTTTAATTATTAAATAACCTGTGAATAAATTAGTCTGTTCTAATAACGGCAATTATTTTTTCATCTCAAAATTCAAAATATTTAATACCAAAATTTAATACTTCCATTTCTTTAGTAACATATTGAGGAAATTCCTTCGTCTCTCTGTTTCTCCAATCAATTATAAATTAAATTAAATTAAATTACCTAAATATGCAATTTCTTTAAAAGGCTTTTTCCTCCGGCTAACGTCTTGCTTTCACACACTCCCTTGTTGCCTAGCCACTGTCACTCACTCTTCTCCGGCAACTCATTCTGCATCTATTCTGAGCTTCTCTTCCTCACATTGCCCCACGCATTCATTCTCCCTGTTCGTTGTTCTCACTCTAACGTTCCTCCCGCATTATTTGTTTCTCTGCGTGCAAGCTCCACTCATCAGACTTTTTCAGATAAGTTTGGTCCCCGAGAAAGAGGAAGAGAAAGAGAATTTACACTGGAAACCCAGATTTAGAATATTCAAGTGGAAAATTCTCCTGTTCTGAGCTACAGAGCTTCCCCATGGTTCGTTTACTTTTATTCAGATCCTATTACTCAAAAATGCTGACGAAATCTTTTAATTTAATTTGCATTATTGAAGATTCATCTTTCGGAGAATTCTTTCCAATTTAACTTGTATATTTGAGGTTCTGCTTTATCCGTTATATTTGTTTTTGTGGTATTCCCATTTAGTCTTGGTTTCGAAATTATTCTGCTTAATTCAAGCCTACCGGCTGCAATTCATTGTCAATAAATGTTTCTTTGAGCCCCCCTGAAAGTGATTGCATTCCAAAACCGTGTTCCTCATTGGCCTAATTTGGGTCCCATTTCCGCTTAAAGTTCCAATTTTTAGTGCTAAAATTCATCCTTTCCTTTTGTTCAGCAAAGAAGAAGAAGAGGGGCTTTGCCTTCGGAATGTCCTATCTTTACATCTAAGTCATGCATGGTATTCGATATTTCAATAATTGTCCCATTGAAGTCCTTTGCTCAAATTTGCGGTGCTCGTATGTCAATTTGTTGTGGGCGTAAACCGTGATTTTGAGATGCTCAGGTAGCATTCTGCGGCGGCTTCTTGAATTTACGGGATTTGCTATATAGTAACTTATTTTGCCTCTCTGAGCATATAAATATGCTTGAACAGGGGCAGCGTCTCCTTAGACTACAATTTTTGCTATGGATCTTCATTGGGTTTCGGCTGCATTTGGTTGTGGCTGCTGAGATTCCATTGGGTTCGAAACTTTCTGCGGCTGACAATGAGTTTTGGGTCTCCTCCAATGGTGACTTCGCATTGGGATTCTTTAACATTTCAGAACAACCTAACCAGTTTAGAGTTGGCATTCGTTTCAATTCAAAGTCTATACCAGTGAGCCAACAAACTGTGGTTTGGGTTGCTGGAGCTGATGTGACAGTGGGTAACATGTCCTATTTCCAACTTACCCTGGAAGGGAAACTGGATCTGTTTAATTCCTATGAGGGATTCCCGGCATGGACAAGCAAAACAGGCAACCGATCTGTTGTTTCCGCTGCTCTTCGTGACAATGGCAATCTTGTTCTTCTGGACGGAGAGCAAAATGTTGTGTGGCAAAGTTTTGACACTCCATCTGATACACTTCTCCCAGGACAGAGTTTATCTGTTGATAAAATTCTTCGAGCTGCAAGCAAGAATTCCATGTCCAGTTACTATAGTCTTTACATGAACGCTTCTGGTGAGTTACAATTGCGGTGGGAAAGTAATGTCATGTACTGGACAAGTGAAAGCCATTCTAATTCAAATCTTACTGCTTTTCTTATCGCCAGTGGAGCCTTGCAACTTCTAGACCAGAGCTTGAAGCCTGTTTGGTCAGTGTTTGGAGAAGACCACAATGATACTGTGAATTATCGGTTTCTTAGGTTAGATGTAGATGGCAATCTCCGCTTATATTCGTGGATAGATAGTTTACAATCATGGAGATCAGTCTGGCAAGCTGTTGAGAATCAGTGCAAGGTATTTGCAACTTGTGGCGAACATGGTATTTGTGTCTTAAGTGCCTCAGGTTCGGCTGAATGCAGATGCCCGTTTGAGGTAACTGAGGGCAAATGTTCGCTTCCTTATGAGGACTGTGAATCCGGTTCCACTATGCTTACATATGAGAACACATTTCTCTATGGGATCTATCCACCAGATGATTCTGTTATAATAAGTAGTTTGCAGCAATGTCAGCATATGTGCATGAATGATCCTCGGTGCACAGTTGCAACCTTTTCAAATAATGGAAGTGCACAGTGCTCAATAAAGAAAACTCAATATGTCACTGGTTATGTTGATCCATCTCTAAGATCAATATCTTTTGTTAAGAGATGTTCAGGTCCCTTAGCTGTAAATCCCAGTCTTATAAAATCACCTCCACCCAAGGAGACTCCTAAGCTTTGCGTTCCTTGTCTAATAGGAGCCGCCACAGGCACATTTTTCATATTTGCTATGGTTCAGCTGGGAATTGGTATCTGCATCTATAGAAGAAAAATATCTACTAGAAAGAAAGTCAATCTGGCTCTCACACGTGCAAACTCAAATGGTTTAATTGCGTTATCCTTCTCAGAAATCAAGAGCCTTACTGGGGATTTCAAGAACCAAATTGGGCCAAAGATGTTTAAGGGTGTGTTTACAAACAATCACCTTGTTGCAGTTAAAGACCTGAATGCATCTATAGAAGAGAGGAAATTCCGGAGTGCTGTTCTAAAGATAGGGAGCATTCATCACAGGCACCTTTTGAAGCTGGAGGGCTATTGTTGTGAGTTTAACCATCGATTCTTGGTATATGAATATGCCAGAAATGGTTCAGTAGATAAGTATCTAGACGATTCTGCTCTATGCAAGAGGCTAACTTGGAGAAAGAGAGTTGAGATATGCTCGAGTGTGGCACGGGCCATTTGTTATTTGCATGCTGGGTGTAGAGAGTTTGTGAGCCATGGAAACTTGAAATGTGAAAATGTGATTTTGGGTGAAAACTTGGAGGCCAAGGTGACTGAATTTGGCTTTGCAAGAGTAGATGGTAAGGCATCATATTGTGGCTTTTCAGCTGAGAAAGATGTAGAGGACTTCGGCAAGTTAGTATTAACATTGTTGAGTGGCCGTCGAGATCATAGAGAACTCTTCGAGTGGGTGTATAAAGAATGGATAGAAGGGAGAGCAGACAATGTAGTTGATAAAAGAATTGATGGTGGAGTGGATTTGGAAGAGCTTGAGCGTGTGTTAAGAATTGCATTCTGGTGTCTTCAAAGGGATGAACGAAGAAGACCCTCAATGGAAGAGGTAGTACGAGTACTAGATGGAACATTGAACGTTGATCCCCCGCCACCTCCGTTTACCTTCCAGAGGCCATTACAGGAAGAAGGTGATGTACAAGGCTATAGCTCAGAATCAGAACAATAGAAGCCAGTTGAGTTTGTGGGAGTTTGTCTTTTTACATTTTCACCGCATATTCAATGTGTATAGTAGGACTAACATTTTGTTGACAAATAGCCATGCCCAATACTTTTTGTACCTCACCCTGTTTGGGGTTGTGACTGTAAACTGTCAAGATTGGAGACAATGTTATTGGTGTGGTGAAATCAAAGCGTACCAGTTATAATCAATATCTGTTTTGTTTTTATTTTTTTAACATGAATGAAGAGTGGGCAATGTGTGTGAGTGGACTTTTCAAATCTGAACATCTTAATGGGGGTTGTATGCAATGAGTATAGTACTTGTCAGATTCGTATGTCCAAGTTTTCATTTCATCTTGTGTCGAAGAATAATTTTAACAAAATTTCTATATTGTGATTGCACTGTCAAGATGCCCGTCTAGCTCAGTCGGTAGAGCGCAAGGCTCTTAACCTTGTGGTCGTGGGTTCGAGCCCCACGGTGGGCGTTGGGTTTTTGTTTTTTCCCCGTACAAGTCAGTCCTCATAGTCAAGACTCAACCGTTCAAAATCGGGGGCCATGCTAGGATAGATTTACATGCTTAAAAATTTTCCCACAGCTTGATAATTTACGCGCATATCATTTTTAATGAACGCACTCCTCTACTTAAATGTAACTTGTTTTAATACCTAAATTGTCCTCCTCTTCTCACACAACCCAAACACTCTCCCATCTTTTCTTCACAAGTTTGATATTCCTTTCCCCTTGTCACCTCCCACAAAGACCTCCACCATGAGCCACGCAAAGACACCCATCGACCAGTAGCACCCACACAAGAGCATCGACCCTGTCTGACAGCAGCTTGCGACGCCACCATACCTCCATTTTCACTGGTCTACCAACACCGTAGATGGCTATAGAAAGCTATTTGTTAATCTTTGTGTGTGAACTAATTGTGCTAAACTTATAGAGCCGTTTATCAACCTCTTTGTGTTAAAATGATGTAGTCTGTGAATATGATACTGCTAAACGGTTGTAAAGAGTCATTTCTCAATTTGGATCATTCAATGCATCTATGGTGATGTGTTTAGTTCTTCTCAAGCTATATAATAACAAACTCATAAAATAAAGAAATAAAACATCAAATTCAATAATTAGGTTCTGGATTAATAGTATAAAGTTAAAAAAATCTAACAATTAATAAGTGAAACCATTAACGTGTCCCCAAACAACTCTAGACAATATATACATGCATCATATGAATGTCCAAATAGCTCTATAAAACTATTTCAAGTGTTCAAGCAATATTCTTGCACCCAAATGGCTCTACAGAGCCATTTAAACTATTTTAATTCTTCACTAAATCCAGGCTTTGTATAACTATTTTATATTTTTTAAAGAAATGATTTTACAAAGCCATTTGGAGTTGATGAAAAGAAGTAGATGGATAGTATATTCATTTTAATAAAAGTTATTTAAATAATTTTAATAAATGAGGGAGTGCATTTATTAAAAATAGAATATGTGTTAATTAATACCCTTTGTCTTAGTAAATCAAATTTTACCATTGTAAACCTAAAAAGCAAAACCAACCGTAGGTCGGTAAATATACAAAGAGTGAAAAATGTATGCCCACCCACTTGAGAGTAATTTTCACACTTTAAAAGGGATTTGTTTTTGTCTATTGCTTGGAGATATCTTTGGTGCGCACAGCAACAAATATTTGCCTATTTACATACTTGAAAAAGAAACATCAAAATTCGAATTTTTCCCTTTGCGTTTATTCTCTTTTCTCTCATCGGTTTCAAGATTTGTCTTATTTTTTCATCTTCAAGTTTCACTATAAGAAATAAAATAGATATATAAGAACAAGGTGAGATCAGCAGAGAGAAGTCTGAGAAGAGATGCATGGCAGCCACAGAGATTCATCATTTATGAAACTCACACAGACAGAAACCACAAAATCATTATTTTACGCCAAACTTCAACTTCATGGCTGCCGACAACAATAAGCAAAGTAAAATACTATTGTTTCTCTCGGGAAGTTAAATAGTAGTAGGAATGAAAATTTTCACGAGAAATTCCTGGAGATTCCCATTACGATTACGTGTGTCTATTGAAAAAAAGAAAAAAAATAAATAAATGATCAGTCAGAAGCCGCACGAGCTTCTTCATTGGATTCTCTCCTTATCCATGTGCTTGGTTCGGTTCCCTTTTCAAGGACACCATCATGTCATTATTAATAAACCCTACTTTTTTTAGTTTACATTCCATTACAAAGCAATCAATCTTTGGATTCTCATACTCAGCCGCAGATGCTCTACTTTTTTTTTTTTCCTTTTCTTTTCCTTTTGAGGTTAAGTTAAAGATAACATGGTGACAATGATAATCATAAAGCTAGCTAGCTACCATCTTAATTACTCTCTACCAGTCTTCTTTAAGATTATTAGAAGACTTAGCAGAAAAGGAAAGAGTATAGCTAGCTGCAACATGCATGCGTGGGTTATCAATGACAAAAGGAAGAAGCAAAAGAGATAAAGCAGAATTAAGAGGAGGGATATTCAAAAGCTTTTACTTCAACATTCAAAAATGGCTTTTACCCTTTTCTTCTATCTGGAGATCGATGACACAATCTAGCTAGCTAAGTAACATTCAAAAAAAGAAATTGAAGAACAAGCATATATGCATAATTAAAGTTTATGTAATTTATTTTGGTATTTCACTTAAGTTAACCTTTTTTTAATGAATGATATAATATTGATCATGCTACTAATTAATTAATTTAATACTGCAAATTTTATATACTGAAGGTCAATGCCTTGAAAACCATCTGCAAGCATTACATTCACATATACCAGGTGTTGAGATTAAGAAATTCAAAACTGCATTCAGAGAAAAAAAGATAAGAAAGCTCGCAAATTCTGAAATGGCTATAGATTAAATCAAATCTACAAGCACACAAAAGGTAAGTAGATTAATGCTTTACAGAACTCGATCAAAACCAACATTGATCCAGTGGAGGAGGAAAACAAAAAGGAAAAACTCAAGAAATCAAGACAAATCAAAAAGTTAAGCTTAAACCTAATCAGTAAATATTCTCCTCTTCACACTACAACATGTAGTAGTAATTAAACTTGGTAACTTCGAAGGATCAGCAAATAAGTTGGTAAAACCATAATCACCTCTAGCTCTAAAGAAACTGAACTGATGAGCTGAGCTTCAAACACTAATCTCTGTGGTTGTTCAACTTGAAGCTGATGATACATTTCTGAGTGCAGAAAAGAAGAATAGCTCTATATCTGGAGATGCAAAAAACGCTATTGGAGATCTATTGGATAAGCAATTAGGCATAACCCTTCTCTTCTTTGGAGCTGGAGGACATGTTAACACCTCTGGTATTCTGAACCTTTTAGCCTTTGGTGTAGCGCAGTCATTCCCCTTTGAACAAATATCTTCCTCTTCCTCATTATCCTGCTGACCATTTTTCACATTGCAGAGCTCTTGGGTGCTTGAAGTTGAAGCAGCACACCCACCACAAGGCCTTGCCATTACCTTTTGCTGCTCACGCTTTGGCCACTTCACTCGAGTTCTTGTACCAGAAGCTGCTGGTGCCATCTCAGGTCCCAAAACTTGTAGAGAGAATATTAGTTGGAAAGCTCAGTTTGCATAGCTAAAGCAGGATGGTAAAAAAGACCCTTTTTTTGGTTTCTACTGAAACCTCTCTAGACAGTGTTAACAAGCAGAGAAATTTAACATTTCTGACTCTGAATCAACATCAAAATGATTTCATGAGAAACAAAAACTATTTGAGAGGTTGAAAAGTTTGTGTTGTATATCAGAAAATCCAAAAGACGTAGACAACAGCAGCAACTGCTACCACTACTAGATTAAATGTTTTTCTAAGCTCTAGCTACCAAATCCTGATAAGAAATATATTGAAGTCTCTAGAGCCAGCTTTCCCCCTCTATTGACTGGAAGCTTACCTTTCTGCTCCAGGTTATATAAGGTTACCCCACTTCACAACATATATTAAACTACAAGCCAAAAGGTGGAGTGGACTGTGGAAGAGCCTTATGTGTTTTCCCCCCTTTTCTTTTCTGTTTTACTTTTTAACTTTAGAGGATTTCCAAGTTGAAGATGAAATGGAGATGTAGTTTAATAAATACAACTTTTCGTTGGTCAAAAACTATGAATTTGGCATTTTTTGGCACATTTTTACTCGTCTATGTGGCAATACTAGATCAGCGTATCTTACACTTCTTAGTTTTTATACACAATCTGCCTATACTTAAATCGAATAGTATATTTTATTTCATGTCAAATCCAATTTTGTTGTCTTAAAATATGTCACTTTATTTTAAATATAAAAGTAATTAATGAGAATTTTAAATGTTATATTTTTAACCGATCAAAAATTTTAAAATAAGAAATAAAATAATACGTGAAACAAAATAACCTAATCACCTAATATATCCTAAAAAAGTAAAGTCCTTCCAATCACATACTGCCATGAAAACTAACTAATTCTAGCTTTGCTTATGTATCATACATAATGTCAATTAAATTCATTGTTGAGGTCTCTTGATAACAATATTTACACCAGATCATATTTTTAGTATTTTTTTAAATAAATACAAATTTCAGAAAACTCCAAGTGTAATTTATTCATTCAAGCTCAAATATTGGATGATTAATCTTACAGTTAAAAATCTAAATCACCACTTAGATATTGACATAACATTGGGTGAAGTAAGAAATCTGTCTGAATCCGTATTGCATATTATGGGGTAGAACAGCGTAACTTGAAAATAGATTTGAGAAGAAATTGTACAAATTTTTTTTCTTGCTTAGACAGTGCAACCTAAGCTCTCAGATTTCTAGAATAAAGAGATCTTTATCCTAAATGCCCTTCATGCAGCATGATTAACCAAGGGGGGTTAATTTCTCCACCATCCAAATTAACATCTGCACCCCCTTCTCTATATTGGAAACTTAATTCGGAAGTGTAAAAGTGGTGAGGGTATAAATTTGGGTGGTGCAAGAATTAACTTCCTAAACCAAGTTAGCACTGGGTTCTGAACTTCACACGGGCCAAGTCTGATGAGTGGCCCAATCTTATATATGGGTTTTAGCTTCCGGATAAAGAAGGACAACTCTTATTATAGAATGCCTTAGAAGTAAAGAGCCCCACACACAAATTTTTCTTCGTTCTTGACCTTTGACTAATTGAATCCACTGACTTTTCCCCTATCACTTAGGAACGTGGCAGCGTTTCCAATCGCCAACGCGGCATTCCTGCTTGTGGCAGACCATGTATGTTACCTAACACCAGGACAAGCACGATGGCGAAACGCCGTTCTATGGCCGTTATCTCATCATCTGTGAGTCCTCGAAGGGGATCCAGAACCACGTGGCGACTGCTGGTACGATGTAGGGCCCACCTGTAGTTTTTCTCGATCGTAGCTGACGGACACGTTGTGCCATAAATTTGTTTTGTCGGCACAAGCACTAAACTTTAAACTTTACGACTCTCTCTCACACCATTTGATTAATCCAGTTCTATGATTACGTGTTTGCTTAAGCAGTTACCAACTGCCGTTACCGTTAGAACCTCTCTTAATTTGTATGTCAACGTTTTGAAAAATTTCCTCAGACGATCTTACCCTAGCCATGCCAAGTAGAGGACAACCTCAGAACTCCTGAAATTGGCAATAACTTGGAGGTTACTATCGTTAATATAAAGGAAGACCGTCACTTTGTGTCCGTTAAATCACGGTTAAACGTTCTCAAGCGGGAACGAGAAAACGACACATGAGTGACCGGTTGCTTTTTAATATTTTCATTCTCTCTATATTTTTTTCATTTCATCATCTTCTTCTACTAACACTATATAGTCTAATACTTGCTAGCCCCATAAAACGTGAGTTCCTTTGTTTTTTCGATGATTGAATCTATATTATATATTCTCCTCTGCAATATAATGGTTGAGTGCCTATCACTTCGGTGACTCGTAAGCACTAAGCTTTTCTTATTTTTCTGCTCTCCATGATCCTTCTATGCTTCTTGTACGGCTTCTTTCATTCTCTGGGTATTTAGTTTTTTTTTTTTTGATTGTTTATGGTTGATTATTTGATCAGTTTAGGCTGTCAAACCTGAAAATTGTTTTCTCGGGGAACAAGTTATAAACCTTTTTTTTTCGTTTTTTTTTTTTTGCTTGCTTATAGTTTAATTCACGGCACGAGACATAATCTGCTCCTGGACTGACTTTCTCAATTTACGTTCTGTAATGTTGTTTAGTTTTCCCTTTGTTTCTGCTTCCCTTAATTTTATGATTCAGGATTAGCTTAGGTAGGCGCATATAGATGTAATTTCACCCTGCTGCATGCATGCATTACTATTACTTGAATATGGTGGCCATGACTGATTATGCCTGTATATATATATATATATATGCTAGGACGATGCTCCTTTTGGTTTTTCCATTTCTTGCATGCTTTAGTGTTTTTTTTTTTTTTTAAAAAAAGAAGAGAATATATATATATATATATATATATATGACCTCTTTCCCTGATCAAGAAATAAGCAGACCTTTTGAATTGCTTATCTATATATGTCGTCAACTCTGTATGGTGGTTGGTAAATTTTCATCTTTAAGTGCTTTGTAGGAGATTATCATGTTCATGGTTTCGACCCAATCAGAAATTTTTTTTGCTTATAACTAATGAGTGATGACAGATCTAGAGGAGGCAAGGACAGGCATTGGCCATCTTCCTTGGATTTTTTTTTTTAATTATTTTTTATAATTGTCTGTAAAATTTTATAATTATTAGATTTCGTCTCATTTTTTTGAATACTTTCTTTCGGTCATTTAATTGATTTCTGGATTTATCCAATTTATAACCAGTACTTTTAGTGCGCACATGATTGTGCTAGTCAGTGAGCTATTTTCTTTTCTCGGGCATGTATTCTTTTTGGATCCAAGTAGAGAGATGCACCTATGAAGCGTTCTCTTAATTTGGTTTTGCAGACACGTCCTCCTACAATTTTGACATGAACTTATTATGCAGCTTAATCTTTATGACTAGCTAGGGGTTTGTTCTTGCATCTCTATTGTGGTCGTTTTGATCAAAGCGTTTCATTTCATCGAAGTGTGCTTGATGAAATAATTTGAAGCATGAAACTGAATTTGGATGGCGCACAAGATTCAGAACCACATATAAGAAGTAAAATCGTATCTGCAACTAGCACTCAAGGCTGGTGGCATGGCATGAGACAGGAGGCCTCCTCTAGAGATATTATTGGGGAAGATAAAATAATATCATTTGAGCCAAAATCTTTGGATGCTGCTAGTTTTGGGACCCAATCCAACAAATTACAGGTTAAGGGTGCACTATGTATATATGAAGAGAAGGACACCAAAGAGAAAGGTACTTCCCCCAGTTTTCTTGCATCTTCTTGATTATTGCTTTAATCGCTGTAGGCTCTTTTAGAGATCTAGTTGACGAGACACGACGTCACATTTTGGCAGTTGATTAGAGCTAGCAAAATACGAATAACTGTTATGAAGTTATAAATAAATGCTTCCTTGATTAATGATAATTGTCTATTATTAATTAACGATATTGGATGCATGCATGCTTTAGCAGAAGGAAAAACAGGTGAAAAACATCAAGAAAAGCAACTTGTTATCCCTAGTATGCCTCCAACAGCAAATGAATTTCTTGCGCCAGCTTCACAGTTGGAGCCTGCTGCTGGTCACTCAATGTCAATGGTGAACTCTCTCTCTCTCCGTCATTGGCACATCTATATTACCCTCATTTCTAATTAATCAGTAGAGTTCGCTTCGGTTTTGGCTCATATATATATATATAATTCTATGTCATCATGGGGTTATCTGATCACGAAAGCAGTCTTGTTTAATTAGCATATATATGAGATTAATAAATTAATTTAAACTGTTGTTGGGAGTGAGGTCTATAGTTTCAGTACTTATTGCAACATAATGTTTTGGACAATCTAAGTGCATCACGTATATTTTTTCAGGTATGCGGATCTTACCCATATTCAGATCCATGTTATGGAGGAGCAATCCCTACTTCTGGAACTCACTCTTTGGTACGCAACTACGTGTGACCTCTAATTTGCTAGTTCCTTTTTATTAAGCTAAGCAGTTTCAGTTATACTTTATTGAAATCATTATCGTGTGTTTATTTCGCTTAATTAACTTGCATGTTTCTTTGTTAATTGTAGAAAAAGAAAAAGGTTTTTCTCTATTGATCTTCTAATCCATATAGTTCTTGGGAATCAAATCATATCAGGTACCTCTTCATGGTCTAGGATTAGATTCACCCGCTCAAATGGTTTTACCACTGGGAATGGCAGAAGAACCTGTTTATGTCAATGCCAAGCAATACCATGGAATTTTGAGGCGTAGGCAATTGCGTGCTAAGGCTGAATTGGAGAAGAAGCTAATAAGAGTCAGGAAGGTATCAGCTCTTTTTTTCGTTATATTACATAAGGTCTAAGTCTCTTGAATTCTAACTTCACAAACACTGCAACAAGAAATATATTCCTATTATAGTTCATGATGTCGCCCAATATGCCATGCATGGTGGATTAGTGGCAGTCAGTTTCACTTATGCGATTTTTTTGGGAAGAATGTTTTATACTGATAGACTAGATGAGGTTTGTAAGTAAAAATGCAGCTTTAGTATGTAGTTGGGAGTAGTTTCCTTACTGTTCCACAATTTGGAAATTGCATAGATCCAAATTATTTGCATAATCAAAAACTTGATGTTTAATTGTCTTTGTCAAGCTGTGAGTTAGGTTGGAGGTCGGAGCTGTAACATGAGACATTAGGTGGGTTGTGAGACCATTTCGATGCTTAAGTCTGTAAGATAGGATGGCAAGAGCAAATGATGTTAAATGTGATAAAAAGATGGATACCTATTGAAGTGGGGAGATATTTATAGGTGAGAACCGGTGACATGATAATAAATATATATTATTATCGGTGGACTAATCTGGATGAAATTCTTGTTTTTGGCCACTCCACATACGCTGGGGCCCATGGATTTTGCTAGTCATTTAACTTAGGCTATAGTTAGTTTCAACTCTCTGTACGTTTCCCTTTTCTCTTTTTTCTCGGGCCTTTGTTCTACCATTCTGATTAGAGTATCAATCTTGAAACAAAGTTTGTGTTATCTTGATATATATGCAGCCCTACCTTCATGAGTCTCGACATTTGCATGCTATGAGAAGACCAAGAGGCTGTGGCGGCCGTTTTGTGGCCACAAAGAAGCTTGATGCTAGTGCTGCAAACACTGCAACCTGCAGCAAGCAAAGTGTTACTTCTGACCACAGAACCGTGTATTCCAACTCCAGCACTGGCACTGTTGATTCAAGCTACACGTCTCATCTGCAGGAATTGCACCAATCCATGATGAACTCCAGTTCCAGCAGCAACAACCACTATTCACACATTCAAGGATTTCATCAATCTCTCTCAGGTGACACAACAAATAGAGGAAACTTCTCTCGTCAGCAGTCTAAAAGCCTTGACTTCACTGGCATTTGCAGGGAACTCTTCATAAAATAACCAAATTTTTAATGGTTCGTTAAGTTTCTCAACCAATACTGGCCTTCTTCTGCTAATATTCTTATATTCAGCTGCTCACATACGTTTATTCTTATTCTTCTGCATCAACTGTTCTCTGGCAAAAGTGGCGAACGAAAACTTGTTTACGTGTTAGGTTTTTGGGCAAGCCTTTATTCGCTTGCCTTTTTTTTTTAAAAAAAAAAACCTTTTGATGGATCTTTAAAACTAAAAAATTGTAGCATAATCACTTACTAATTGGCCTGTTTGCAGAAAAAAAGAGTAAGTTTCAGGCTCATATTCCTCCACGGCCATTGTTATCTGGGATGAGTTATTTTTGGATGGGAAATTACTTTAGGTGAATATCAAACATTAATTTCAAATTTAATAATTTAAATTTTATATTTAATCTAATTTTAGTAGATTTCCTAACCAATTGCAACTTGACATTAGATAGAGCTGCCTAAGAGAAGATTTTCAACCCCTACCACTGCCACTACGACCGGTCCACACCACACAGGGCTCGTTAAAGCTATCTTTGAAGGTAGATACTGCTCCACTACCGACATGCCTAACCCAATATACAAGGACCATTCTCATGATTTTCTCATCCAATCCTATCATGTGCTATTTATAATGAATGCAACAGTCATTTTAAACCTTACTTAAACATTAATGATTCATAGTACATCGTACTTAAATTTAACTAAATTTACTTAAAACTTTTAATGCAAATCAAATTTTACCTAATCACATACTATTATATATTATGCAAGAATAATTTATTTATGCTATGTAACTCGGATAGGTGGAGGGAATAGTGTACCATCTTAAAACCAACATGTGAAGTGGGGAAAAAGCCACAATAGGAAAGAAAAAGTGGGGTCATATCTATGCTCATTCTTTTACACTTATGTTTTTATTTTTTTTTCAATTTTACTTAACATAATTAAAAAATATGAAATGTATATTCAGGTGTATATTAATAACTATACATATAGCTTTTCTAAGAAAGGAAAAAGACAATTTCACCAGCCACTTGCTCCTATAGGAGCCTCTTTTAGGGTTCCCACTGTTAAAATTTGGGCGGGAAAAGGCAATTGCAGCCTCAGAAATAGTCACTATACTGTCTGCTAAGAAGCTTCCCCCCTTTCCTACCTTTCCATTTTGGTTGTAGGCCACAATTCTCAGAAGAAATTGACAAACATATGATATTACGTGGAAAAGCACTAACCTTGCAAATTCGACAACAGTAATGTCCATCAAGTGGGGACAGACCTTCTAGTTCTAAGGACATTGCCTACTCGGAGTCGATGCGGCAAATAAGTTACAACATAAACAGTACCAGTGAAGCTCTTGTCGGTACCAACAGGCATTCAATACTCACTTTCCCTCCCATGCCTAGCCAACTAGCCGATGTGACTCCACTTTCCCATGTGGGTTCCAACTGAAAACTGCATTAACCGACTTTCCCATTGCCTTAAAAAAGAAAAAAAATCTCAACTTCCACTCGATCTTGATTCTTCATCCTTACCCCACTAACGGAAATGGACACTATATTATCTTAATTGTTCATACCAAATATCACGATGTGACTTAGTGAACAGATTAAACTTAACAATCAAAAAACCTCTATAAATTTTAATGGGTGATAAAGAATATTTATGAGTTAATCTAAAAATAAAATTACTTAAAATGGATGGTAAGGACAATAGCTGATAAAGGTGCTAGTTTTCTATATTCCCTTGTAAAGAAGCAAGGAAATGTGTGCACGACGCATACAATCCTTTCGTGCCAAGAAGATCCATGGATAGATCTGACACATTTTGAAGAATATTTTGTCGACACTGTTGAAAAGGGACGAAGGATAACTCACAATCGCATCACGGATTGTATTAATTAAATTGATAGAATATAATCTAGCCGCAAGAATCACGAATCACCTCTCATTGCCTTTGTAGGGAATAATCAATTGTATGAACGCTGGTCAAGTCAATTGTCTTAACAATGAAAGAACATGAGAAGACAAAGCAACTTAAGACATTGATTCCTTTGCCCCATTTTTTCAAAAGTATATAAGAATCGAGAAACCAAGTTAGTGGATCAAAGCTTATGAATCGTTAGCTCAGCTGATCCATTCCATTCAAGCAATCTGAAAATGAGTGAATGGCATGAAAATTTAGCCCTCTTGTCCGTCCAGGTGCGCCTCCTTTGAGGTCGGAAACATCCAACATGATCCTGTTCCGCCAAATTCAAGGACTTTAGAGAATCTAAAATTTGGTAGCTAATTAAGCAGTAACGTGTTAGAAAGCTTACAAGTTCTTAGATTCTTTTTCTGGTCCTGGAGAAATGTTGTTTATGATGATCTTGTCATCAACTTTTGAAACTGAATGATCCATTGGTATATTCAACTCTCTAGCTGCTGGATTATTGAACACGCCAATTAATCTTCATGGCATGAGAAATTGTAAAACCAGGGTCAGAATATCAACTTCAAAGGAGTTTTACCTGACTTGGTTGGAACAATGACATGACCATTGAGTCCAAGGAGTTTCTACACCAATACATATCTTAAATCAGGATACTTCAGCTGTTTCAACTTCTCAGAGTCAAGAATTACAGATATATGTGGTGGATTTACCTTAAGACTCTGGTAACATTCCTCAAGGTTATCATTGTATAGGATGAAGTCAAATATGCCTGATGACTTCCCTTGCTCAATCTCTGCCTTAGCATTTCGCAGTCGCTTCAAGATTTGTTCTTCTGTTTCTGTTCCCCTGCTCAAAACATTGATGTTACAAACCAAAACATGAGGGGATTCGAGATTTGAAAAGACTTTAGTAATAGCGGCAAGTATTTACCTGTCACGGAGGCGCTTCTCCAGTTCCTCCATTGACGGAGGACAGATAAAAATGAATATTGCTTCAAGGGAACTAGCCTTCACAGATCTCGCCCCTTGAACATCAATGTCAAGAATACATCTCTACACAAAAATGAAAAATGAATTCACTCTCTCAAATGGAAAAGGTAAAAATTTCAGTCTAGGTAATGCTCATGAGGTTGCAATAAGACGGCACCTCAAGGATCTTTCATTAATAATCCATAGTTCCATACTATATGGCCTTAATTTACATAACAATTTGAAATGAATAATAATAAATTGTTTGCAAGAAATCATGTGTAACAAATAAACATACCGGTGAGGCTAAAGTTGAATTTAAAGAATATAGCTATATCTCCAAATAGTCAAGTTTGATGTGAAATGAAATATGCAAGTAAAGAAAGGAACTTACTTTCCCTGCATCTGCTACCTGCTCAACAGCCTCGACACTAGTCCCATAAAGATTACCATGAACAGAGGCAAACTCAAGAAATTTTCCATCTCTTATATCTTTCTCCATAACACTCTTCTCAGTAAAATGGTAATGGACCCCATCTTTCTCCATACCTCTTGGTGCTCGAGTAGTGTGGCTCACAGAAAAACCAAACATATACGGGAATTCCTTCATGAGCATTGATATCAGAGTTCCTTTACCTACTCCAGAAGGACCACTAATAACAATTGGCTTCTCAGCATTACCTATAACTCCCTTGCTCCAGGCAACAACCTCGGTCCCCAAAGCTTTTTTCTGCTGCCTAACATATGGGGTGTCTACCTATTAATGTTGAGAAAATGAAACATAAAACACATGTAAGGCAATTTCAGGAATCTAATATTGTTAACAGTGTTCAAAGTAGACTTATAGTGCTTTTATGACTAGGTCTTGGGTCAACAAAATACCAACCTCCAGAAACCATACATGGTCATCCGGCTTAGAGCCCTTCTTAATGATTAGTATTCGATCGTTATTCAAAAGCACGCTTGAATGGCAATTGCATGACAAGGGTTTGGTACCAAGCACAGTAGGCTTGACCCTGAAAATAAAAATGGAATCAGCAACCAAGTTCCAACAGAAGCAGCTACGAAGCTAAGAAACCTTAAACTAACCATTCTCCAAGATTATGGTCAAAAATTTGAACTTCAATAGACGCAGTTTCATCATCAGCTCCACCAATGACATACTGTCGAACAAATGGAGATCC
Source organism: Bauhinia variegata (assembly GCA_022379115.2). NCBI lineage: Eukaryota > Viridiplantae > Streptophyta > Magnoliopsida > Fabales > Fabaceae > Bauhinia > Bauhinia variegata. Next base: position 18,089,972 of record CM039438.1, read on the forward strand.
ACCTTTTATTTAGGCAGATGATTGACTAGGTATATAACTAATGAATAGGAACATTTTGAGAGATGATCATACCTTTTTATCACCAACAATAGTGACTGTTTTGGATGTTTCGTTTTTCAAATCAAAGCCATTAACATGTCCATCATGGAGGTCATCAACAAGGAAAGCTGGGGCTTCTCCCTAACAATCATAAGCAAGTAAAGATAACATGCATTGAAAGAAAAACCACTTTGATCCAGATTTTAATACAATCACTAACTGCATTCCTCTTGAAATCAATCATATTTGTTGGTATTCTAAAATCTCAGCAAAATAGTAGAGAGGAATACTCACCATAGAAAAATCTCTACCAGCAACCCTGAATTTCAGCCTGATCAAAACGCATAAACAGAGTTGAAATCCATACAAAATGATCTAGCAATACATGTCAACTTCTACTGGAAAGAAATTAGCAGATATTACAAAGCGTGCTGCCAAAACAGAAAGGCCAACGAAACCAATGAGATCATTATAGATACAAACCCAGATTCCATCAACTACTGGACGGTTACAAAACAGCAAAATTCAGAAAAACCGACATCCAGAATTCACCGAACTCTGTTTTCATTTAAAATTCTCTGATCCAAAATCATATAAATTTGGAAGTAATTTTAAAAAACCAAAAAAAATGAGAACAAACCGGAACGAAAGCTCAGCAGAGAAAATTATCGACTAGAAAATAAAAACGGAACGAAAAGGGAAAGGAGATGAACTCAACTCCATGGAATCATAACACCTGGATCAAATAGAACGAAAAACAGATCGCAAATTCCTAAAAAAGATGACACATTTAGCAGATTGAGGTGAATGTTCATGTTACCTTAGTAAAGCAGCAAGTTCCAAGCTCTGTGCAAAAAAAAAAAAAAGCTTGGCTTTTTCTTTTTTAGGCCGTGACGGTGATGAAAGCAGAATGGTATTCAACTTGCCTCTTCTGCTTTGAAACCTCAAGAATTTTCGAATGGCTCTCAAATCAAAACGAACTTGGGATTGAAAGAATCACGAGGAAAGTAAAGGAAGTTGCAAGAAAATCTGGGAAGGATATTCATATTTGTAAGCGGAAAGGAGAAGAGAGAGATAAAGGAGGGGGCGGCTTTGGTCGCGTTTAGTTCACGAACCAGGAAGACCGGCTTTCGTTTCTTATGCGGTGTTTATGAAGCTTCTTACCTTTTTGTTTTTTTTAAGTAATTTTGGATGCACACTCTTTTTTCTTTTTTTTCTTTTCTTTTATTTTATTCTGAAGAAACAAAAGACACCCCATGGATTTTTTTATATGTTTTCTGGTTAAATTTTATTCAAATTATTATTTCAATAAAATTTGAATATTTTATAGTAAACATTAATTTGTACCCTATGTCATATTGTCTTTTTATTATAGTTTGATATTTTATACATTTATTATTTTTTTAAGAATCATTAATTTATTATAGCATTATAATTTGTTTTTAGGCACAGCTTACGCCATATGATAGAAAGCTAGAGAAATAATAGTTATTCGAAATCGTAGTGAGATAATAGAGAACATAGACGGAAATTTTGAGTAGTATGAGTGCAATTACTCCTATTATTTAAACTATTTTAGCATATTATCTTAAAAATTCATTATCATTTAGCTATAAATTATTTAATTTAATAATAAAAATTTAGATAGTACACTAAAAGTTTGTAATTTTATTCTCTTATATATAAAAAGAATAAACTATTTAAAATAATCTTAATGGCTTTGTTAAATTTATTTAATCACTCATATGAAATTTTAGATAGAAAAAAAAAATCATAATAAGAACTAACCAATACTGTCTGTGGGCTAAAAATAATTAGAGTTAAACAGTTTTTTTAGCGTATTTAAAAAGGAAAGGCAAGATGTACCGAAAAGGAAAGAGAAAATCCAATGAAGAGTTTTTTGTGCCCGAATTCCATTAACCAGCAGCTAGAAAGTTACGAGACAACAAAATCCAGAGACGTGGATGATAACAGTTTACCTTTTGGGGAAGTGTCTCGAAACATATCCCAACATTTTGCACAATAATTGACCCATATTTGTAATTTGCTGTCTGAAACCATAATAAGAACATTCTTCATGCATTTTAGACCATCCATCCATTCAACATCCATTGTTTGTAGTGGATTGTTCACGTGTTATTAAATAGATTAGTAATTTATACAATTTAATTAAAAATTTACAGATTATTCCATCAACAATTAATTGTATTGCAATAGATTATAAACATTTTAATTGCAATTCAATCCCAAATGTAAAACATATGTAAGGTAAAGATGTCGTTTCATATGATTCCATGTTGTTGGGTAAATATAAACATTTAATGCTTTCAACAACTCGATTTGTCAAAAACCAAATACTCATCTCAAAAGTTTCGGTAGCAATAGATTTGTTTTCTGCTGATTATAAAATAAAAAATAAAGAGATAATTTATTTAACTTAAAAATTTAAATTATTAAAAAATATTCATCAATAATTTAATACTACGACAAACATAAATGATGCCTAAAAATATGAATTACTATAGTAATGTGTACGGAGCAGAACGAGAGCCATGACTACGTTACCTTGTAATAGCAGCAAGTTGCTTGTGTTAGCAGAGCAATGGCACTCAATAACCAATTTTCTTCTGGTCTCAAAAATTAGGTAGAACCTTAGATTTCAGTACCTCTGGTCATATTAAAACAACACCCAATTTTTTACGGATAATTCTTTTCTTGTTGGTTGACAAGAATTTGGGTTTGCTGGAATCATGCGAGTTGGACGTTGCAAGCAAATTGAGATAAACTAGGAGTTTGACAAACTTAAGAAAAGAACCTTGGTTATTATAAGTACCCATCGAAAATAAATAAATAAATAAATAATGCTGCCAATAAATTAACAACATGTAATTTTTTATGTGATTCTATAATTATTAAATTTAGTTTATTTATTAATTAAGATCACATCTTATCAGTCACTCTATTCGTTTTGTTACTTTAAAATTTTAATAACATTAAATATTATTTTTTAATTATATTCTTATTATTTCTCTTTTAAACCTATAAACCAATTACTATTATTATTCTCACTTAAATCTTAAATGACAAATACACAGTAACAAAAGTAATAAACAAAATACGTGTATATCTAAATAATATTAATAATTACTCTCCGTTCCCAAAATAAATGTAATTTAAGGTTTTGGATAAGTATTAAAAATTATTAATTAGTGTGATTTGATTATAATAATCTTATTTAATTCTTTTTATTCCATTCAATTTATAGTATAATTAAGATAATTAAGAGAAATGGTAAGTGAGTCATATTCAATTAAAAAAGAGTATCCATAAAAACATGATTTTAATAGAATCTTGAAAATTTAAAACTGTAATAATTTTTTACAAATTAAAATTTGAATAATTTTAGGAGAGAGGAAGTAACAACCACGTGTACGGACATTATTTTGCTGGGAAGAAATAACGGGAAGGAAAAAAAGGTAACGTACCAACGTACATGATTATGGAGTGCCCAGTCCCCAGTGGCCTGCAGCGAAACTTCCTATTTTGCTATGAAAATTGGTGGGGCAACTTCCTTTTCCTTGAGTAAAGTTCATTCATTAATTAACAATTTGTGTCTACAAACAATTAACTATTGAATTCCCTCTTCAGCCAAGGTAGGTAAGTAGGCCAAACTCAAATTCTTAGTCAATATATTGACCCAGAAACAAAGAAAGCAACACATATTCTAAAAAAAATAAAAAATGTCTGCACAGTATTTATAATTCTATTTCTATTTGTTTCTACATTTGATTTTATTTATTTGATAATAAAGTTATCGTGGACCAAAATCTTGCACAGTAAAATTCACAATATAAGAAATTGCCGAATTCTTTTTTAAAATAAAAGATAGCGTACAAGCGACGTATATATTATCTCAAAGTCAAAAAGTCCACAATTAATGAGATACTGATTCAGTAAAACATAAAAGGTTGGTTAAGTTCCATAACAATTCATATAAAAAAAAATTAAAAATTTAAAAATTATATTTATTAAAAAATACTATTATAAACTAAACTAATCAATATTAGATTTAGGTCTATTGTCTCTTAACTATAAAAATGTCACCTTAATTACTAATATAAATAATTTTCACCGATGACAGGAGAACATTTGATCTCTCATTCTCATTATCTTTTACAAACAACTACTGATTTGAGCGTCGGAGTCTCTCACAACAAACATTGATATTTTAAATATTAAAAAAAAGAAGGCCGTTGATGCACACACTTTTTTTAACACATCCTCCTCTTATACTGTATTTGAATGGTCTGAATGGATTTTGGATGGTTGTAAGCAGAATCGGCGCAAGTGGCACTTTTGGTTAAGATTTGGGGTAGAAAGTTTGTGGGAGGGTCCGTGAAAGACGCCCTTGATTCATTCTGGCATTGGCAAACAATAATAAGGCACTCAATCACTTATCCATTATAATCCAAGTGGCTCCTCTCATTGGTGGAACCTCCCAAAAAGATTTTCAACTTTTAACCTTTTTCCTTATTGCAATAATTAAATTTTGCCATGTTATCCGCAACCTAACAGATTTTTGACAACATTCGTCAATCAAATCCCTCCTAATTGCTGGCCTAATCTCATTTTTCAACTAGCTAAACGTTGGATGACAAATCATAACTTTAATTATTAATCTTCAAAACGCGTATTGTCGTGGTTTACAGTTTCAAACTGCCCTTTTAATGATTCGATAGACAGTGACATGTTCTGAAAAGACGATAAACGCGTCTTAGAAAACTTGATGGTTAATAGTGCAAATCATCAGGTGCCAGGTTCGTGACAACAAAGCCTAGACCCAAAAATATGAGCCTCTTGAAACTTGGTAAAAGCTGGGCTTCAGATCATTTATAGGTTGCAAAGTTGAATCTTATTTAGATATTTCTGAGACCTTGGCCTTTGGGCCTTGGTGTGAGGGTGGACTTGAGATCATTGACGGATTTAACTATAGAATGTTTCAAATTTATGAAATACTGATATGACACATGATATATTATTTAATTTTTTTTTAAGAAAAAAAAAGCCTCTTCTTTCACAACAATATTATATATATCATAAAACAAAAGTAAAAAAGGCTACTAATGAAGAATTCCCTTTCAATACCATTATATAAAATAGAACAAGTTGACATGTGAAGCATACACATTCAAATGTTTTCCCATGTAAGCCCAAGCCCATAACAATTTGAAACCAACCAAATGACATATTAGAAATCCTATAGGATTCTATAGAAATATGACTAAAACTGTAATAATGAAAATTTTGAAAATAACAATAAATCTTTTTGGTAGTGCTGGCTGGTCAACAATGGCACGAGGTTTCCCTTACTGTGCATTTAACTGAGAACGTTATTCTAGAATAATTACCATCAATATATTTAATATTTCATTTTGTTTCATTTCAATATTGAAACTGTATGTCCACAAAATAATAGCTTGAAGACAAAATTATTTAGCCATCAACGGTGGGCCTTTTTTTTCCCTCTTTCGTTTGCTACTACTATCAATAAGCCAATACTTATGCACCTTTGAGTCATCAAAATATTTCTTTTGATTTCTTGATGATGGGACCTCCTTGATGGGAGAGAAGAGAGAAAGAGAGGAAACCAACAGAAAGAAAAGTGATATATATATATATATATATATATATATATATATATATATATATATATATATATATATATATATATATTTGGTTCTATCTGCTAGAAGTGAAATCAATCATTTCTTTAAAAAAAAAAAATTAATATCGTTCTAAAACAAAAAAATTAAATGCACAATGAAAAACATAAAAGAAAAAATATTTAATTTTATAATACCGATAATAGCTACTATTATAAAGATTTTATTATTATAGAATAATTTTAAAATAATAATATGAAGTAAGTTTTTCTCTAAAATTTTTGTCATATTTTGAAAGAAAATATGTAAGTAAGTTCATATATATATATATATTAAACCTATTATCTAAACAAAACAAAATTGGGTTTTTCTTCGGTTTTCTTCCTTTATTTTTCTTTTCTCAATCTAAATTAATTTTTTTAAAATAATGGTTTATGAATAACTCCAACCAAACGAGCCCTCTCAAACGTAACCCTGTCCCTTTGAAGACACGTACCTAAATTTGTTTTGTTATGCGGAGGATGACCCACGTCTCTGTTGCACCTTTTTTCTTTCCACACTCCAGTTACATCGAAAGATAGATACTGTCTACGATAAAAAATAAGATAGATACTCTCTAATCTAATTTTTGAGAAAAAATAAATAAAAACTAATTAGGCAAATAGAAGAGTTGCAAGTGTTCGTCTCAGAACTGTCAATTCAAACAACAAATCACATTCTTCTGGGTTACCGTAATTAAATAGTGTTAATGATTTTACAAACTATTCAATGTCGTTTTCTAACATATTTGTTGAGAAATAAACTATACTAAGCTATACTGAATTAATTAGAATAAATTTATGTTAATTATGTCTATAACCTCTTAAAGCTGTATAAACACTAACAAAAATACTGCCCTATTCAGCTGGTTAATTTTGACACCGTCATCCTTAAGACATAAATTAATTGATTTCATGACATAAAAGTTTGAAACAAATAAAAATTATTTGTCTTATAATTTGTTATATTTTATTTTAAAACATGTCTGGTAAGCTTATGATTAATTCATATATAATAAATTATTTTAAATTATGTCAAATAAATTTAGTAATTAAGTAATAACTTACAGAATAAAAATTAAAATAGGATAAAGGATACATAATTATTTATTTTATATATTTTTTCAAATATTATTTTATAATTAATTAATATAAAATAAAAATAATAATTTTAGATTACATTAATTATATTTAATGACTAATTAATAATTTATCAATAATTTATTTGACAAAATTTGAGAGAAAAAATTATGATAAGACAATTTTCACCCTTTCCAAACAAAGAATGTTGTGAAAGCAGATTCGCACACGTGGCAACAAATTATGTCATGTAATGTCAGCAGTTTCATGGAGTAACGATACGTACCTTATTTTACGGGGCCCTGATTGAAGATTTCGCCGCGTGTAAATCTAATCAGATTTGATTATTACCGTACGCCTCATGTCACTTTTGACATCTCCGATACACAAAACTTAATACAGGCGGGCTCCACGGAATTATTCAATCCGACTATAACAAGTGTATGTATGAAAAAAAAAGAAGGAATTGCTAATTTATTTAAAAGATTATATTTTATTAATTTAGTTAATAAATTAATAGAATTATTTGATAAATTAAAATTAAAAAATAGTGTTTGAAAGTTAATTTTTAAAATATTATTAAAATATAGTTTAATTTAAAAAATTAATTATCAATTATTAATATTTTATTTTTAATTTTTTTACAAATTATAAAGTTTATTTTCACAGAATTAGTTATGATAATTTAATTATTTTTTCTTTCCAGTGACCCTTATTTCTTTTTATTTTTTATTTTTTAATTAGTTGATAATAAATAAATATGTAATTATTTAATTAATAAATTGATAATAAAATATATAATAAAAAATGAATATTTATCTTAATTTCTAATATTTAAAATTTTAATTAATTTCATTTATCACACTTTAAATTTATTAATTTAATTTTTTATACTTTAAAATTTTTATCATTTTAGTCCCTTAAATTTATTAATATTTTAAATTCTGAATAATTAAATTAATAAATTTGATGAGTTTAAAATATCAAATCGATTAGAATTTTTAGTATAAAGGATCAAATTGATAAACTAAAAATTTAGAGATTAAATTGATTAAGATTTAAAATGTGATGAACTAGTTTAATAAACTTAACATATGAAATATTAAATTAATTAAGGATTTAAGTGTAAATACTTAAAATAAGTATTCACTCTAATAAAATCAATTATTTAACAAATAAATAAAATGAGTTATATATTATATATATATTTTTAATTATTTAACATATTTCAATTATTTATATACTTAGTTTTTTTAAATAATTCTAATTTAATCAATTATTTACATAATTATAAATTTTCATCTAACTTTACAGCTACACCCAGCAATCTTATAGTTTTAAATTAATTTTACCAAATATACTCTAAATAAACACATCAACATGAAAAATAAAAATAAAATGAATTTGATGTTGGGTCACCTAGCTTTTTCATAATTATATGCTTTGTCCTCAGGTAGCACTATCTTGAATTCGTTTAAGAAAATTCCTACGCTATTCTTTTTTTAAAAGTTAAAATAGTATTATATTATATTTTTTTAATCTGAGTATTATATTGAATTTGAAATTATGAATTTGGCATAAAAAATATTTAATATAATTAGTGTCGTATAACTCAAATAGATTTTACTATCGTATAACTCAAATACTATAATAACGGATATAATTTAGATTAATTGAACTAAAATCAATTAACTGTTACTGTTTGTCTCATCGTACTTATTTACGTATTATTATTGATAGTGATATGCTTGTTTATGAACTTTTACTTTTATTTATAAATTTATTGGTTATTATTTATTATTTTTATTTAATTTCTATTCAATGCCGGGAAAATCTCAATCCCACAGGATTGAAAGTTTGAAAAGCTATATCAATGTGACGTTTTGTTAACTCTGGATTGCAACTTATGACTTGGCTAGGTGATTTTTATCTATAGAGGTGATTTGCAAGAAGCTTCAATTGTGAATAGGTATGCATGATAGCAGGAATTTTGTACGATCTACGGATGCCCAGATCTGAATTTTGATGACTAATCATCTAGCTCGGGTCGAGGCTTTAATAAGCCCTATGCAGGCAGCACCTAGCTATAGTTGAGGCCATATGGGCTCATTATAGGTATTGTAGGAGCGGGTGGAGCCTAGATAATAAAATCCATTTCGCCAATAAGCTGGCTTCTTGCGATGAATGAGTGGATGTGGAGGGTATGCACAAATAATTGTGGTTTGTTTGGTAGCCCTCCGCCAAACCTATGTTCCAAATGCTATAGCTGACCCGACCCGGAATGTATAATCGGTGAAAAATGCATCACCGGCACATCCATTACAGCAGCCGAGCAGGCCTATGACATGCAAGCGACTCATGGGTCTGATTAGATTCAAGTGCTGGTGTAGGGTGTTGTGAATGGGCTTGGCTTCTGAAATGTTGGGTTGGGCTTGACATAGTCCTCGGTCTTCTATCTGCAAAGGTATAGCCTCAACAACGGATGTCATTCGAGCTGGGGATTAGGCTAAGACACATGTGAAACTATGCAATTTCTACCGAAGAAATTGGCCGAATGACAGAGTCATTCACATGGGTTTGTTTGTTATATATATATATATATATATATATATATATATAACTTACCAGTGTGAATGTCATTTCTTTCTTAATTATTCTGCATATACTTGCAACTTGCTTTTTCTTTCTTTTGGACTTTTGTTGTGCCATACCAATGCCGAAAAATCGGCAAGTCATAATTGATTATGTCTTTTAACATATTATGGGTGGGCCCATTGGGGCATTTGCTCCTTGGTTATGAGGTATTTTCATTAGTGTATAAGAGTGTATGAAGATAGGCGATCTCCCACTTTTCTTAGACATTGTGTTAAATGCACATTCCTCTTTCAGAAAATAATTGCCAATTGCAAGCAAATCACTTAGTGAAGAATGAGAATTTAGAATGAGTTAAGCCTACTTGGGCCGATCTCACTTCAATGGATCACGGGGAAAGGCTCTGAGTTAATGGCATTGACACGCAAACTGAATGGGAGATCAAATGTTTAGAGAGAATAATAGTAATAATTTAAACTAAAAGATGAGTCCACCCATACGCTTTAATCTAACTTGCACTTGTAGTATCTTATTTAAATTTTTAGTTTCATGGAAATCCGAGCTAATGTTGTTTTGATCTCTTGCGTACTAAGGACCGACACATATGGGTAATAAAGTTTCAAAGTGTCCCCGAGCTGAGGTGTCGTAAGACTTGGTGTAGTGTTTCCCCGAGTTTGGGTGTCGCAAAGCTCGATAGAGCGTATCCCAGAGGCAGGGTGAGACAAAGCTTGACAGAGCTTGTCCCCGAGGCGGGGTGTTGCAGAGCTCGAGGGAATGTATTCCCGATGTAAGGTGTTGCAAAGCTCGAGGGAATGTATTCCCAAGGTGAGTTGTATTGCAAAGCTCGATGGAGCGTATCCCCGAGTGAGGGGTTGCAAATCTCGACAGAGCATGTCCCCGAGGTGGGGTGTCGCTAGTCTTGATGGTATTGCTAAGTGTTTTTCTCTAACGGTAGCTTAGTGCTCAAGTTCGAATGGTATCCTTTGAGTTATAAAGTATGTTCCTAGTGCAAAGTAAATTATTGGTAGAATATATACCATGTAACAAGTAATATTTTAATTAATACCCGGTGCAAAAGATAATGTGTTATGAAAAATATTTTAATGAATACCTGGTGTGTCAATAATAATTCCCACATAGATATCTAAGTTTTTGCTGTAGAAGAGAGGTTAGTTGCTTTAAATGATAAAAAAAAAAAAATTAACTCGCCAAGGCATAGATTGAAACCAGGGACTCAATGTCTGCCATCCGCTTTACCAGTTGAGCTAAGGTCGACTTGATGATATCCGGGACTTGAGATTTTGCCATCTGCCCGCTTTGCCAACCAATTTAAGGTTGGCTCGGTGATATCTAGTGGGAAAACAATAGTTAAAACAAGTAAATATGTACTTTAAATAATAAAATTCTTCAACCTGACCGAGCATGGATTCAAACCTGAGACCTAAGATTCGCCCTCCGCCTTACCATTCATGCTAAGGTAAACTTGGTGATATTAGGTGCAAGGACAAAAGTTAAAATAAATCTAACAACACTTTAATACAAATTCCCAACAATTTGGTCAGGGGAGGACTCGAACTAGGGACCTAAGCCTTGGATTCTCCCCTTTGCCAACCGAGCTACAAGTCGGGTTGTGATATTTTGGTCGGTAATAAATATTAAACTAAAATCAACAAGTTAAAAGTTAACATTTGGTCAGGGGAGGACTAAAACCATGACCTAAGCCTTGGACGTTCCCCTCTGCCAACCGAGTTATAGGTTGGGTCGGTGATATTTGGTTCAAGAATAAAGATTAAACAAATGCCTTAGATAAATAAGTAACTCACCGACCTGCGCAAGGTTTTGAACCCTCGATCTAAGGGTTTGAGCACTCCATTCGACCAATTGAGCTACAGTCAGACTTGATAATGTTCGGTGAGAGAATAAATCTTATAAACAGAATTAAACAAATGCTTTTAAATAATAAAAGCTGACCGATCTCCGGGGGATTCAAACTAAGGACCTCCGTGAGTCAGTCCTCCGCTCTGCCAATCGAGCTAAGATGGGCTCTTGGTGCTATTTGGATCAGGAATAGATATTAAAGCGAAAATAGATCATTTTAATAAAAATTTCGGCCCGAGCAAGGTTCGAACCCTCGACCTAAGGGATTTTGAAACTCCGCTCTGCCAACTAAGCTCGGGTTAGTTTTGATGAAATTTAGATCGAAAATAGTTATTAAAGCGGGAATAAATAACTTAAATAAAAAATCCCAACCCAAGTGATGTTCGAACCCCCGACTTAAGAATGGTGCTCCGCTCTACCAGTTGAGTTAAGGTTAGACTTGCTGATATTTGGTAGGAGAATAAATGTTATAAACGGAATTATACAAATGCTTTAAATAAAAAAACTTACCGACCTCAGGGTGGATTCGAACCCGGGACCCAAGCCAGTGAAGACCGCCACTCTGTTGAGTTTGCTCGTGCCCAGTGACCAATGCAGCACAACAAAGAATTGAGAGATAAAGTTTGATGAAAATTAAAATTTTATGGAGAGAGAAATAAGCTTTGATTTTGTTGAATATGAGTGAAACTTGCTCTTCTTTTTCCAGCTCTAACATTCTTCTTCTACTAAAGCTATGATTCTTAGGATCTAAGCTGACATTGAAACAAACAGAAACAAAAAGGAACAAAAGAATAGAGAGTAGAGATCAAGAAAACAGAAAAACATAGAGTAGAAGAAGCTTTCTATTACCAAAGATCTCTCGATCTAAAGCTTGGAACAAGTACTTGGTGAGTTCAGGCACCCAAAAGAGAACGATGGTGATGAAGTCTAAAATTACTGTCCCCCGTTGCGTCGATGGATGCTGTTGGGGCTGAGATTGCAGCTCTAGCTGAGGCTATTTCTATTGAGGATAGGAGTTAGCCAGAGGAGGTGGCGGCTGCCGCCGTGCAAGTCCACGCTCACCGCACCAATGTTGTGAGGGTTCTTGAGGGCTAGCCGTGAGTCAAGGATCAGGATCAGAGAGAAGAAGGGAGCCAACAAAGTCTGGGCTTATAGGGCAATATATAAGCTTTATGGGCTTTCTTTGGGTATTCCAGGTCCATAACATCATACTCCCATCAATCAAGAAAAGAAGAAAAAGAGAAAACATCATTAATAAAACAAGAAAAGAAACAACATACCAAAAAGAAAAAATTAGACAAGATTAAGAAATTGAGAACGACCGGAAAAGCATTGAATGAACATCGCTTTCTGATTACTGAATTAAAGTGATAGCATAACTAATGCTGAAATTAAAGTATTTGAAATTTGAAATCATAGTTGATTCATTGGTTTAGCTTATAATAATAATAATTAAAAAGTGATACTACGTATACATTTATTATTAAATTTGAATTTAATTTTTATTATTATTGAGTTATCTTTGTTTTTTTATATAAATATAAAGAATATGAAAAAAAAATGAATATACACTTAAAAAATATATGAAGTACACATTCGTGAATAAATTATTTTCTTGAGTCGAAGATGCATCTGTCATGAAAAGTGACAAGGGTGACATATACATTTAAAAAATTATCCCATATATGCAGATGTGCACAAGTGAATGGGAAAGAAAGGTCGAGAAGAGTGAGAGTTAAAAAAACACCATATTTTATTTGCAAAACACCAATAAGAAATTGAGTCATTCCTGCAATTAATTAATTAATTTCTATGTTTCTAGAGATTAAGTGGATGAAAATACACTTCAACGCGGTTTAAGGATGTACACTTATTTGACTATATTTAATTTTTATATCTTTTTTTTGTCTTTTTCTTTTTTATAAATTTTATCTTTATAAAATAATTACATATACATAAAAAGTGTATAAATAGCAATTTTCTTAATAAAATAGGTTATGACTGTAAAGTAAGGAAATCGTCAAATGGATTGTGTAACTAAAATTATTATATGAAAGGTAAAGGACTCAAGAAAAAATCTTCAATTATTTTTCAAGATTTTTAGATGTCGGATTTTTACTTTTCCCGGAGCTTCCTTCTGGATTCCTCTCTCTCTCTCTCTTCCTCCTGGCTCTGTGATTTATATTTCTCTCCAATTTCCTTGAGATCCTCAAGTCAAGAAAAAAAGGGAAAAGAACAACGTACACTGTCACCAAACCCCGCACTAGTGTTACATGCTTTAGAGTCGAGACCCTTGATTTTGTCTGTTATGCACCTTTTCCCTTCAGTTAATCTATTCCACTGTTGACATCAAGACCCACAAACTCGCAGCCTCCAAAAACCTTGCTATGTTGAGTGATCAAAGAGAAAGTGCTTTCGCAAGTCATGGAACAGAGGACGAGCCAGAAGAAGAAGAACAGCAAATTAGAGAAATTCATGCCTTGACCCCACCTCACCCTCCTCCACCGCCTACCAATCGTGGTCGTCGAAGAGAGCCTTGGGAAACAAACAGCAACCTTTCATCGACTCTGTCCATGGCCAGCACAGATGGAGCTTCGAGTGAGAACTTCACCAGCATGAGCAGAGAATTCAGTGCTCTGGTTATAGCAGGGTCAAGCATTGATCCTGATCATAGTCTTGTTAATGAAGGAGGGAACCATGGGAACAACTTGGGGTTGGAAAGGATCAGAGAAGAGGATTTGATGATGGAGGAGACCAACCCTTTAGCGATCGTACCTGATAATAACCCATTGAACCCTGTTCCTTCTCCGAGAATTGCAGCAACTGGGTCATCTTCTTCAGGGGCCATGAGTGGTCAAAATGAAGTTTCTGTTCAGAGAGTGAAGAAGGAGGAAGTGGAGACAAAGATATCAGCTTGGCAGAACGCGAAGATTGCTAAGATCAATAATAGGTTCAAGAGAGAAGACGCAGTCATCAATGGGTGGGAGACTGAACAGGTCGAGAAAGCAACATCGTGGATGAAGAAAGTTGAGGTACCATTTTCTCATTTGCATCAATGCCCTTGTTGATTTTCCGTGTTTGTTTATTGAGTTGCTTTTGTTTTTTCTGATTTGGGTAATATGTAATTAGTGGGTTAGCACTCAATTATTAGTTGGTGAAGCTGCTGATTCATTCTTTTACCTCATGATTGCTCGAAGAAAAACAGAGCAGGTTTCTTGTCGATCATTAGTCCTACCAATTCCTGAAAAGGAAAATGATTAATTTTACAGCTGCCAACAGCAGACTAATAAAGTTGACATATTTGTTTAAAAATTATAGATTGAATCACTTATATCAACATGCTTTAAAATATCACAGATTTAATATGATGGCATGGTTAGCTTTTTAGATATTTTAAATCTGTTCTTCGATCTCAGAAGTATCAAAGTGGTTCTTGAGCATACATTCTGCAGGATTGCTCATAAAATATCAGAGATTTAATGTCTAAATCATCAGAGGTTGAAAATGATGTTAGAACCTCACGGGAAAGATGTTCTTTTAAAGCTCTTTCTTATGATTTGATGTTCATCTTATTCTGAACTAGATTCTGTGCTAAGATTAGTTACTGTTTGGGTTCTCCACCCATTGTGATTATTGATGTTTTGTTGCCCATTATTCTGCAGAGGAAGCTGGAGGAGAAAAGAGCAAGAGCGCTGGAGAAAATGCAAAACGAGGTGGCAAAATCGCGCAGAAAAGCAGAGGAAAGAAGGGCATCAGCTGAGGCTAAAAGGGGAACTAAAGTGGCCAGGGTGCTTGAGATTGCCAATCTCATGAGAGCAGTTGGAAGAGCTCCTGCCAAACGTTCATTCTTTTAGGCTTTGCAATCTTTTATATCTTCAGATCATATCTGAAACCAATTTTTAGACCAGAAAGAAGAAAGAAGACTCTGGAATTTAACATATGCCATAGTCTATTACGAGAGCTCCTTTCCCTTTTGAACAAAAAGGGTACAAAGAGCGCTTGCTGTGGGCAATAGCGTAAAGAAAAAGAAGATAGGGATATATGAACCAATTGGAGTGCTTTTGAGTGATTGATTACAGTGTGAGAATTTGGAGGTATTCTCATGGGTTGTGATGGTTAAACCATTTCTGAGATTTTGTTTTTGTATAGTAATGCATTGCTTCCTTTACATAGTTGGTACCCACTAAAGCAGATATGCCCATTTATGCACAAGTGCCGATTATCGAATCCTATCTTAGGAGAAAGAAAAAAATTGTTTATATAGATAGTGGCTCAAGCGTATATTCTGCAAACAAAGCCTAAATATTTCAAGAAAAGGTGCCTAACGCACTTATATGATTTAAATAAATAGAAATCTAGCATGAGAGGAAGAATATCTGCAATTCATCACAGGCGTATAATCTAAATTCTCAATCAAACCGATCAGTTGAAGTGAATTAGTAAACAAGGGTACTCTTGATTGATGAACTGGAATCCCCTCTAAAGACAAAAACAGTAGATGTCATATTTGGTAGTGTAACTAGGTTCTTGGCCGTGAATTACCAGTGAGATGAGAGGCATCTTCCGTTATTCCTATTTCGTAATAGAGAAAAGCATTGCTTTTGCCGACATAGGACGCATTGTCAATAAAACACGCTAGGTACAATGTCTTGTTCAAATAAATTCGCTCCAGCCAAAAGAGAAGATCATGGGAATCGTTCGCCTACTGGTGCTAGTCTTGTTGATAACACAAGGACAAGACTTTGTTCATCAACCTTCTCTTTCTCCTATTCTTGTATTTGGTTGGTGCATTTGCATCGAGTAAAGAGAATCTCAAGGTCCTCCTGTTGTCACATTTGTGTCCTTGATGTAACAGACATTTCAAGAGCTCAGGTAATGGACGACTGCATTGAGCATTCTAGGATGTAAATCTGGGCAGAATGCCCATAGAAAAACAATCGTTTTCTATTTATATTCCATCGTCTCAGATTTCTTGGAGATGCTCACATTAAGACACTATCTAAAGCCCCAAGGCAGTGTTTGAAGGACTAGGTCAAAGAAATTCAAGTAAAAGCAAGAGAAAACTTAATGGATTTAATTTACAAACCCCATTTGGTTACGCCCTGAAAATTTCGCAGAGTACAATATACCTGATATCTTCTCACTTAGCATCTTTATGACAACGAACATCAGGAATTAACAATGCCGGGCCAATTGCTGACTCAAGAAACTCTGCGTCTCTACCAGTGACCGTATAATGAATGTTAGAAAGGGTGGTATTTAGATTTTCCCAACCTTCTCTCTCGTTAGAAGTAGTGAAAAGTGTTTATCTCTAGACTTGAATTGATGCCATCCTTTCTGCATCCAAGAGAAGCAACCATGGATAATTATCCCTAGGTGGCTTGATTTGGGATAAGCAATTCCCTTTTAGATGCACCACCAGAATATTGCTGAATCTTGTTTATAAGCTAAAGAAAAATCAAATATGTCACGGAGAATCTTAAAGCAGCTGGAGATTGTTCCTGTTTTCGTATCTCCACTTTATCTCATCTCTTAACAGATCCAGATTTGCATATATTTCTCTGATTTCTGGATGGTCCTTGTCACTTGCAACAAAATAGTGAACCTTGTTGTCTATCTGAATCCAGCTGGAACCTGTTTCTTTGATCAACTTCAGATCATTCATAGCTGTTCTCACCTTAGCAGCCTCTTCTGGCATTCCTCCTCCAGCATACATATTGGAAACAAGAATGTACGCGGAGGCTTCATTGGGTGCCAATTCGAGCAATTTTTTTGAAGCTGCCGTGCCAAGTTGTAAATTACCACATAGTTTACAGGCATGGACTAAGGTCCTCCAAAGCAATGGTGAGTTTGGAAATGGGCTTTTGTTGATGATATTCATGGCCTTGTATAATTTTCTTGCTCGGCCTAAAAGATCAACCACGCAAGCAAAGTGCTCAATTACTGGCCTGATCCCATATTTGGGTTCCATATCAATGAATAAACGTAGTCCGCTTTCCCACAAACCCGAATAACTGCATGCTTGAAGAACGGCCAATACAGTAATCTCATCAGGAGCAAATCCTTCTTCCTTCATAACCTCAAAGAGACAAAGCGCTTTCTTGCCTTCCCCGTGAAGGGCATATGCAGAAATTATGGCGTTCCAGGTCACACAATCATGGCCATTCATGCTGCTGAATATTTGATGAGCATCTTGAATGCTACCACATTTAGCATACATGGTAATTATAGCATTACAAACGGAAGAATCAGTTTCAAGCCCCATCTTCGTGCTTGCAGCATGAAGACTCTTCCCTGTACTTAAGCAGGCTCGATCAGCAGACAAACTGAGCAGCCTTGAAAATGTTATCCAATCAGGTCTCACACCATCGAATCTCAGTTTGCTGAAGAAGAACATCGGATCTTCTTCAATATCCATAACATTTGAATTCAAGTATCCAGCAAGAATTGCATTAAATGAAGCAATGGTTTTACCTGGGAGGCTGTCAAAAATCATCCTTGCAGACTGAAAGCTTCCACATTTAGCATATAAATCTATTAAAGCAGTCCCAGTATTCATGTCAGAAGCAAGACCAAGTTTGATTGCAAGTCCCTGGATTTGAAGCCCGACTTCCAAATTATTGCTCTCAGAGCATCCGTCTAGTACAGTACTAAAGCAACCGGAATCAAGGTTCACACCAATCTCAAGTATATCTAAGAAGAGATCAAGGGCTTCCTTAGCATAGCCATTTTTAACAAACGCTGATAAAAGTGCAGACCAGGAAATCAAAGATCTCTCATCAATTTCATGAAACATTCTCTCAGCCTCTCTTATCATCCCATATTGTGCATACATTGTAATTATTGCATTTGCAGGAGACGTTACACCTAAAAAACCATACTTCAGAGCAAGTCCGTGAAGTTGTTTCCCTTCATAGAGTCCAGTGCTTGATTCACAGGAACTGATTGTATTCGTAAATGTATAATCAGTTGGCTTCAATCCAGAGTTAAGAAGATCCTTAAATGTCCGAATTCCCTTATTCCCCAACCCTGCCTTCCCATATTCTAAAATCATATAATTTATGCACTGAACATCTTTGACAATGATGTCATTAAACACTTTCTCGGCATGACCCAAGTGGCCGCTTCTTGAGTACATGGAAACCAAAGAAGTTCCCGTAACAGCATGTCCCTCGATCCCATTTTTTATAATAAAAGCATGAACCTTCTCCCCATGAATATGATATTCTGGGCATTCACATGCCTTGAGGACTACAGAGCAAGTATACTCATTGAACTTCTCTCCAGACCTGTACATATCACGAGCAACCCGGAAAACAGATGCAAAATCAGCATTCTCCAAATACCCCTTCATCAGAGTAGTCCAGGTAATCGTGTTTCTAACAAGCATTCCATCAAATATCCTCTGTGCATGGTCTATTAGACTAAATTTTGAATATAGATTGACGAGATTATTGTCCACAAATATATCATCTAGACAATCAGACTTAACTAAAAAGCCATGAATTGCCTGAGCCAGCATATAATTTTTTGACTCAATTGAGATTTGAAGGAGCTGAGGCCAGTCACGAAGAAGGTTCCTTTCACAGGTTGGAACAGCAGAGGGTTCAGAATGATGGGCAGTCCCAAGTTTGAGGCTTTGTGGACAAATGCGCTGATAAGTTAAGGAGGTAAAGTCATTATTGGGTGGTCTTGCTTTCAATGGAGGAAGGAAGTGAAAGGGACCGACTGAAGAGGAGGAAACAAGTGTATGAAATAGTCCCTCAACCATATTAGACTAGTTGCTTGCTCAACGAAAGGGAACAACAGACTATGTAGCAGAGCACCTCTGTTAGAAAAATCCGAGCCGATTATGGGTGGCTCTTAACTATATTAAAAGTGATGGCCATTTCTTTTGGCACGCACCTGCATTTCTAGTTACACATTCCATCCTTATATATATATTTTTAATTAAATAACTAAAATGTCACTAATATCTGAACAAAACAATTCCCCTCATACACCTCACCAAGTCGCAGTCCCCTAACCAAAAGGTCCATATCCATTTTTGGTCGGCACTCCCCCTCCTCCAAAATGGGCCCAGACTTAGTTAACTAGAATTAGAACTGGGCTCAGGCCACATGGACCAGTGAGCCCAGGCTAATCAAAAAGGACTTGGATGGTTAATGCGCGGGCCTCACCCTCACGCTGACGTTACTCGCTTGAATTTTCTTAACAATTTATCTTTATAATCTGGGCGGAGCGATGTACCGAGACCTTATCTCCAACACTCAAAAGGAAGACTTGATATCTTTCAAAAACTATAATAAACTTTCACTGCGAATGTTTGGTAAGTAATTATTAACAACAATTTAGTATGAGAACAGCTGATCGCATCGAGTACCTCGAAGAAGATGAACTATAGCAGAGGTCACTCCACGAAGTATTCGAATGAGCAAGAATCTAAAACTTTCGAAGAAAACAAGGTGGACATCTGTTGTAAAGAGTAATTCTATATTACTGTTATAAATCAGTTACTTGCAGAAATTATTGTCAGGTATCTATCACTACATAACTCATTACGGCTGTAGTTAGTAAAGTGTCATTTTTACTTATTGTTAAGAAACTTCCGTGACTAACAATTTTGTCAAGACATTTAAGAAATCGTGTTAGGTTGATGGAAGACTTTGTCAAATAACTCCGTGGATAAGTGTATGGAAAACTTCTCCATGTATTATCTAATTCATAGATTCTGTCGTCCTCATCTTTTCTTTCACGTTCACATGGACTACCTCCTTCAATACCAGCATTTAATTTAGCTTATCATATAAGTTTAATTACATTACAAAGTTGACTTTTCTACATTTTAGACTGAAATTAGTCCATGTTAGCTCCTCATGGTTCCTGACCAATTGGGTTTAAGCCACGTGTGTGGCTACAACCAAGACTCTGTACAACATGCCATTCTTGACTTGGCTGAACGGAAATAACATTAATCATTGGGAACTTTTGTTTTGGTACAAGATCATTGAATTGAGGATGTAGTACTATAAATTAGGATATCTTCGTTCCATTATTATTCATTTGACATTTATTTATTTGTCTGAGGGCCTACTTCTACTGTTTTAGGTTTTCCTTTTTCGCTAAAATAATGGAACTTGCAAAGAAACATTGGCCAACCACAGCGTTGAATTGAATCCATTATCCATGATGTTTCATGTTTGCTCCTTTATGACCCAACTAGATTTTTACCAAACTCTATCTTCTTAGCATTATCTCATTACCAAATATTGGGCACTTTTAAGAAACCCAGATCTAGCGAAAGTCTTTTTTTGATTTCTTAATATCAACCCAAAATTGATTTTATGTTCCTTCATTTAAATGAACCACGTGTATTGCAGTTGCATATATTTGCCTCAACCAACGAAAACAATGTGGGTATTAATATTTCAAGCTAGGTAACCCTCAGTTCATGGTTATTATGGTTAAAGTTAACCTTGTACATGGATGGCAGAATTGCTTATGATAAAAAATATTTTTTCCTACAATGGTCAAACGATAATATTTATTTAAATCCTTCGCGAGTACAAAAATTAGCCGATATTAATATTATGAGCTCAAAAGGATATTCATTTTGTATTTTTCCTTCCAAGCTTGTAGGACTCAAACGCAGGCCATCTCAACTCTTCGTTTTATTTGATCATTGATACTCTTCTTTCTTTTTGGATTTGGATTAAATAAATAGCAAATACCAAGTCAGACTCAAAAAAAGAAAAATGAGAACCAATCGAATCCTATTTTTAACTGAATAAATAAATAAATACAATATTAAATGTTAGTCTCTTGCCACTACCACTGCCACTTTGCCCATTCAAATGTTTTTATTTAAGGACGAGTCAAAATTACCGAGTTTGACTGGTCTTCTCTTCCACCACCAATTTGGACTGGGTGCGTTGTTTTTCATGCTCCCTTTCCCTTTCCCTTTCCCTTTCTTTAAAATAAAAATGCTGTTCGTTGTCAAAAAAAAAAAAAAAATGCTGTTTGTCCAAAATACCCTTTTGCGTTTGCCGGATCTTACCTGTATGACAGAGACACGTTCCTTTTCCATTTTCGGCGACTGACACAAAAGCCCTTTTGTGTATTAGCTATACTTTATCGACCAAAAAGCCCCTCGACAAAGATATAATTCCATCGTCAGAATATACCATACCATTCCCATAACATGGGATGTCATGTGACTCGGGATATCTGGCGAGTCCCTCAGTTCAAAATCGAACGGCTACCGGTCAGCACACGTCATCTCGAACTCTTGGTTAGTTAAAGTGCAACTAAATCACCCAAATGACAAAATTAACCCCTCATTAAGCACAGATGGACTTCTAGAAGATCTTACGTGGCCAAGGCAACAAATTATATTTCGCCATGTGTACGGAAATCACAGAACGAGCAAAACACTTTCTGTAACGGAAACTACCAAGTACCAACATGTCGGCGGAGACGTTGACTGGAGACACCAAATACTTCGGTGATTTACGATAATACCCTCTAATATGATAGCAGCAAAATACCTTCACGGAGAAAACTGAAAAGGGCACATTTGTAGCAACGACAAGGCGAGCACGCCTTTATTTTTTAATGATAAATTATTTATATTTATTATAAATAATATATTTTTATAAAAAAAATGATTTACTGTTACTAAATATAGAGCTAAAAGAAAAGGAAAAAGAAAATTAAATTGATTACTGTTACCAATGATCGACGTACATTTCTTTAGAGCCCTTTGGTACGATGGAATGGAATAAAAATAAAATAAGAATCCAAAAAAACACTGTTTAATAATAGTACGATGGAACATGGAGAAAAACTTTTTCATTGGACTAGCTTTTCTCTCATTAATGGAATAGCAATTCTTTTTAAAAACTAAACACTAGGAATTGGGTGTTACTTAAAGCGTCCCTTTTTACTGGGTGGCGCCCCCTTCATTAATTTTTTTTTTTTATATTTCAAGATTATTCTTAGTTAACCTTCACTTTTCCTTCTCTGAGCTTGGCGCTGCGAATCCCCCTTCCCTTCAGCTTCAGCCTTCCACCTCCTCATTTTATTTCCCTCCTTCAAGTATTTTTTCCTTTAACTCCACTTCAAGTTTAATTTCTTTCCCTTCCCCCACCTTTCTTTCACCAAGCACCGATATCCATTTTCTTCTCAAAACAAATGTGAATAGCCGCTTGAAAAACAAAACGGCTATAAAAAGCTATTTTGCTTTCCAAATAACTGTTCAGAGCTGTTTTGAAAAAATATATATATATATTCATATATTAGATAAAATTAAATATATTTAAAAAATAAAATATTAAAAAATCTAAAAATATAATAAAAATTATAATATTTTTAATAATTTAATATAAAATTTTATTACATAATAATTATTTTAAATTAATATAAATTTTTATTACTTGAAGCATAAGTAATATATTTAATTTTAAATATATATATATATATATATATATATAAAATAAAATATATTCAACACCCAACGACCTTAAATATATAAATTTTATTACATATTACACAATAATTATTTTATTTAATTTTTTGTACATATTCTATAAATTTTTGTTACTTGAGACACAAGTAACATATCTATATATATATATATATATAATATATATATAATATATATATATATATATATATATATATATATATATATATATATATATTAATTTAACAATATTATAAATTATAATATACATGTATTTTTTTTCTAACGGCTAAGGAGCCGTTGTTCTTGGTAAGGAAATTTATATATATATATATATATATATATGTTATTTGTGCCTCAAGTAACAAATATATATAAAAAAAATTAAATAAAATAATTATTATGTAATAAAAATTTTGTATTAATTTATTAAAAATATAATAGATTTTTATTATATTTTTATAATTTTTCAATATTTTTAAAAGTTTTTAATATATATATTTTTAAAAAAATATATTTAATTTTAAAAAATATTATACAATAATTTTTACAAATTTTTTATTACACAATAATTTTTTATTAAATTTTTTTATTTTATTAAAAATATTAAAAATTTTAAATATATATATATATATATATATATATATATATATATATATATATATAATAATATATATATATATATATATTGTTACTTGAGTTATAAGTAACATATTTAATTTTAAATATATATAAATATATTTTATTATCAATATCAACGTTTTTATAGAGTTCGTTGAAACACTTAAATAGTTTTAAAGAGTCATTTTATTTATTAAATAATTTTTTATAATTATTTTTTTTAATAAATTTGTATAGTCATTTATTTTTTTTAGAATAATATTATAAAAAAATTTATTAAAGAGCGTTCTCTTTATTAAACGATTTTTTATTTTTTTTTTTAACAGATTTGTATAGCCGTTTGTTTTTTTTTTTAAGAATAATATTATAAAAAAATTTATTAAAATCTTATAAAGAGGAAGATGGAAGAAGAAAGAGAAAATAATTGAGTTCTAATAGTAAATTAAAATAGAGAAAATAGAGAAAGTTCAAACATAGGTTTCAGTTAAAGGGCGCTGGGTGAAGGAGGAGGTCGGGGAAGGAGAAGGAGATAGTGAGGTGAGAGGCATGAGTTAAAAATATATTTTGGGAACTTTAAAAAAAAATTAATGAGGGGCACACCCAGTAAAGTTGGGGGCGCTTTAAGTAACCCCCCTAGGAATTCCATAACCATCGTACACACAACATCCCCAATTTGCCCTTCAAAGGTTGAAGGAGCTCAAAACATCTGCTGCATCTCTCTTGTCCCGCAGACGGCGGCAAACAACTGGCTACCGATGACAACGACGGCGGACCACCGGCGGCGAAGACCTTTCACTCAAGCTTCCTCTCTCATCTTGTGCCTGTGTCGTTGCGTTGTCGGACCAAACTATCCGCTC
This sequence comes from Bauhinia variegata, assembly GCA_022379115.2. Lineage (NCBI taxonomy): Eukaryota > Viridiplantae > Streptophyta > Magnoliopsida > Fabales > Fabaceae > Bauhinia > Bauhinia variegata. Next base: position 18,114,204 of record CM039438.1, read on the forward strand.
CATTATCGTCGACGACCACTCAAGCTTGTGCTGGTGTTGCTGGGCCTTAGTCCCCACTCCCTCGTTGCCGTCGGCCTCTCCGTCAGTGGTTGTTGGGCAGTGTCCTTCGATGGGTTTTTGGGGTGTGTTGTCTGCTTCCCCATCATTCACAAAATGGTTTTTTTTTCTTTTTTTAAAAAAAAAAATTGAATTACTATTGATTTTCTTAAATTCTTTTAATTAGTGAAACTTTATTTCTTTAATGATATAAAATTTTTATTTTTGTCTAAGGTAATGTAATCTTTTTATTTTATTATATCATTTTTTTGTTAGTATACTAAACAAAACAAGTGAGTTTCCGTACTTTCTTCCATTCCTATTTTATTTCCAACTTCCATTTTCACTCATGTCAACGGGGCCTGAGTTATAACGTGTAGCTAGCTAGCAATGTGTTACCAATTCATGAACTATTATTTTGCTGCTTGACTGAAACATATATTTGTGGTCGGGTTGGCACGGGCACATCATGAAAAGATACAAACAGAAACTATGAAGCACTTTCCACAAAACACAATGGGACAACAATGTGCCCATGTTATCCAAAAATCATCATAAGAAAAAAAGAAAGAAGGCTGTCAATAATGTCATTTCACTTTTTATGTGCATTGGTGTAAAGGTCTCGATATATGGACATTGTGTTATGGGGTATGTTTCACTTTTTGTTAGATGGGTTACAACGGATTCACCTTATTCATCTCACTTTTTAATTTTTTTTTCACTTTTTAATTAATAAAAGTATGAAATAATATTATAGAAATATTAAGTTCTTAAAATAGATTTTTTACCAATATAACACAAAAAGTGAATTGAGACTCCTGTAACATAGTCAAATGGCTTTTTTTTTTTTTTTAAAAAAAAAGTTATAAAGTTATATTGTTTATTTTACATTAATTAAGTAGTTAAAAATATTTTTATTTAATATTTTATTTTCTGAATCAAATATATTAAAAATTGTTAAAATAAAATTTTAAATAAAAATATTCTTAATAAATATTATTAACTATTCTTTAAAATTAATATAAAAATTTACAAATATAATTTTATAATTTCGAATTGTGAGAGTATATATAATGATAAAAAAATTATTATTATTTAAGATTTTATGATAAATATTACGTTCCCAGTGTGCATAGATTATTGTCTGCAAAATAATGAAACGCTTGTTTATTTGCCCCTTGAAAGGAACGAAGAGCAAGTACGTGCTGTAGGGGTCGTGTCCTTGAGCGGAAGACAAAAAACAAGCCTCGATTAATGATTGAGGAAAATCATAAAAGTACAACATATGAAAATCAGGGTTTGCTCGTAGTTTAGGCTAAAGTTGACTTAGTTAGGTGCTTAATATATTTGACCACATGATAATTTTCTAGAAACATTTGATAAAAATATCCATTACAAAGTATACTATAATTTTTATATGAAAAATCACAAAATTATATATATACATATATATATATTGTGAAATCACACATGTACTATAATTTACTATATATAAAATGCACCGATGAATAGGTGGCAGATGATATCTCCACTAATTTAAAATGTACATGAGAAAATCATTATGAGGAATGCACATATTGAGTATACAATACGTACCTTGAATTTGCTATACCACGAAATTTGGATGATGCAAGAGATCTCAATAAATATAATTACAGAATAATTATCATTTCGGAGTTAATATTGTAATCGTTTAATTTTCAAGAGAATATCAAAACTTAGCATTCAAAATATAAAATATTTAAATTACAAATTGAACTCATCTACCTGACGTCGTTTTAGCTTCTTGAATCCAGCGGGAAATGTAACGTTGTACCAGGTTGTGTTGATAATTAGGATGGCATCATTGAAATTATGGCAGAGATAAAAGGGCAGTGAATAAATCTCACCAACTATTATGAATTATCCGATCTGATTTTTAGATATTAAAGTCTTGATCTTGATTCCCGAACTGTGATTTTGGACAAATTGGGAAAACAGCTAATTATTTTCGCGTTTAGAGAGAGAAAGTCTAGCTGATAAAAAGGGTAGAAAAAGAGAAATACGATAGACGAAGGCTCTGGGAAACGAGGTTTGACCCTCTCTTCCCCCTTCGTCCCTGGTTGCTCACACGCGCTAAATTCCTATTCTGTTCTTCTTTCCCTTCTCAAAACCCTTAAATCATCTTTCAGTCCCTCTCACATCTCTGTTCATCTTTCTTCGTCTTGATAGATTGGCTATTTCCTCTTAAAAGTCCTCGCTTTTTATTCAATTTTCGTTGTGCCCAGTTGGAAAAACCAGTTTTTCTGGGAGAATTTCTACCTCCGAAAATTTTCTTTTGTCTTGGAAATATTTCGGTTTGAGTTGGGTTGAAGAGCGTGAGATTTGAAGGTAGATCTCGGACGGAGATCACCCGCTAATATTGGCCAGATTTGAATGCATTGGACCTCTATTTGCATCAAATCTTTCATAACTATTGGCGTTAAATCTCATAGAGATTGAAAATTTATTAGAACTGTACCCTTTCTGATTCATGGGTAATTGTTGCGTAACTCCTTCCGGGACTAAAGAGAACAAAAAGGGAAAGAAGAAACAGAACCCATTTTCGATCGATTACGGGCTCAATCACAATGTTAATGGTGGAGGCAAGCTCTCCGTTCTTAAGGACCCAACCGGCCGTGAAATTGAGTTCAAGTACGAGCTGGGTCGTGAGCTGGGAAGAGGAGAATTCGGAATCACCTACCTGTGCACCGATAAAGAAACGGGTGAGACGCTCGCCTGCAAATCGATATCGAAGAAGAAGTTGAGAACCGCCGTTGATATCGAGGATGTGAGGAGAGAGGTTGAGATCATGAAGCATTTGCCAGAGCATCCAAATATCGTAACCTTAAAGGATACTTATGAGGACGACAATGCGGTCCATCTTGTGATGGAATTATGCGAGGGAGGAGAGTTGTTCGATCGCATCGTAGCACGCGGCCACTACACAGAACGTGCTGCCGCCGCGGTCACACGGACCATCGTTGAAGTTGTGCAGGTTAGAATCCTTGAAATTTTTTCGATTTTAGTTGAGTTTTTGTTTAGATCTTCTATCTCATTTAGTAGACTAAGTGTTTGATTTGTTTCAGTTTCAAGTTTATACAAATCCTTAATAACTCTGAAAATCAAAGTGCCTTGTGTACCAGGGAGAAGTATATTTAATCAGCTGATTCAGCTCCGATGATCACTTGCACAGGCTGATGGAAAAGTGCATCTAAATTATTTTTCATATATATATAATATGTTCTTTAAATGTGCATATCTTTTAGTCCGAGTAGTGGTTCACTATGATGATTATGCGTTATATATTATAATTTATAAATGGTTTATGCTATATTATCTAGCTGGATAGAGCAGTTCTAAGAACCTCACGTACACAACTTCTTCAAATAAGTTATATCATAATTAATCATCAATATTTGTGTGTTCAACTACTCGCTCGTCTTAATCTTTGAAGTGGAAGTGCCTTGTATGGCCTTATATTTTATTTTATTTTTTTGGTGTAAGGATTAGTTTCAGATAATTTGCACAAATGTGTCTGGAGTGTTCAATGTTTATCATTCTAAATTGGCATTTTGTCATTGACTGATTGGCGCTTTGGTATTTTCTTTGTCACAGAATTGCCACAAACATGGAGTGATGCATCGGGATCTCAAACCTGAGAACTTTCTGTTTGCAAACAAGAAGGAAACAGCACCTCTGAAGGCCATTGATTTTGGATTGTCAGTGTTCTTCAAACCTGGTAAAGCCTTTAACTAGCAGTTGAATCTCTTTGCATTGTTGTCCAGTCACATCAGTCATCAGGCGATTGCTGCCATTCACGCAAAATCAGCTAAAGTTTACTTCTTTTTTTTTCCCCCTGCAGGTGAAAGATTTGATGAGATAGTTGGAAGTCCATATTATATGGCTCCTGAGGTTTTAAAGAGAAATTATGGCCCAGAAGTAGATATCTGGAGTGCTGGAGTAGTTCTTTACATCCTACTTTGTGGTGTTCCACCGTTTTGGGCAGGTTAGTCTTCTCTTGTGAATGATGATTTCAGCTGGAAAGAGTAGTTTTTTTTCTTACTTAAGAGTCTCGCACTCTGTTCCATGCATCTATCTGAACTTCATCACTAAAGACAAATATGTGGACCTGGTCAAAATTTTTTGGTGACCACTGATCTAGGATACGTCAGCATTGAGTCAATTGAAGGTCCGTCATGTGAATAGTAATTGCGTTAGTTGCAGTGGCAGCAGAATATTACAGAACTGTCTGTTGGATTGATAGAGTAATGAAACTTCTATATAATTTTTTTCAGAATAATATATTTAGTGTTTCCGTTATCTTGTTTAGATAGAGTTCGTTTCTCATGGAATCTTATATGTATGATATCAGTCTCTTTAATATCTTGTCGTGCATTTACATTTGAATTTCCATGTTTAATACATGAAAAAGGAGAATGTAATAAATTTAAATTCTATCTCTCCTCCCCCTCTTGATGAAATGTTATTTCTATCTTTTCCCTTTTTCTTGCTCTTTTCTTATCTCTCTCTAATAAGGTTGGTTTTCTAAATCTTCTCTTGCTTCCTCTGTTTCTAAATGCAGAAACTGAACAAGGAGTTGCACAAGCCATTATACGATCAGTTCTGGACTTCAGACGGGACCCCTGGCCAAAAGTTTCCGATAGTGCAAAAGATCTCGTGAAGAAGATGCTTGATCCTGATCCTAAGCGGCGGCTCAGTGCTCAGGAAGTGTTAGGTAATATTACAATTCATAAAGAAGATTACAGGCAGAGAAATAAAAGGGTACATTAGGCAGAACTTGTTTCACTCAGAAAATTGGCAACATTTGAACTAATGTTGTTTATTCACTTAATGCAGATCATCCATGGATACAGAATGCAAAGAAAGCTCCCAATGTTTCGTTGGGGGAAACTGTAAAAGCTAGGCTCAAGCAATTCTCCGTAATGAACAAGCTTAAGAAAAGAGCTCTGAGGGTAATTTTTTTCAAAGATATTTGAATACTTAAGGGATCATGTCCTTGATGATTGTCAGTATGATTATTATGATGATTCACTATCCGTTGTTTCTTATTTTTGGTGGTATTTCACGTGAACAGGTGATCGCAGAGCATTTGTCAGTAGAAGAAACTGCTGGAATAAAGGAAAGATTCCAGCTGATGGATACTGGGAATAAAGGCAAAATTAACATTGACGAACTACGCGTAGGCTTGCATAAGCTAGGTCATCAGATTCCGGATGCAGATCTTCAAATTCTGATGGAAGCTGTGAGTATTACCCTTTATCTGGAAGCATTGCTCCACAATTATGTTTTCAGTTTTATGCTTTGAGGGTTCAGAAGTTAAAGGCACGGATCATAAGTACCTATGTCACATTTGAGGTTTCCCCCCACCCCCATGCTGTTGAAATATATATCAATCTAAACATGATATTACCAAATATAAGTTGCCATTGGCAAGAGGTTTTTTTTGAAGCGCTATATTTGAACTATTGGATGGCAACAAGCATTTGAATGTGTCATTTCCTCCCTTCCCTTGAAAGAAAACTTTAAAAGAGAATATCTGAATTTGCTCCCATATAAACCTTTGGAAGGTTTTCTTCAACTTGTAATCTTTGGGAGCTGTTTTACAGGGTGACGTAGATAAGGATGGACACCTAGATTACGGAGAATTTGTAGCCATTACTGTCCATCTGAGAAAAATGGACAATGATGAGCACCTTCACAAAGCCTTCAAATTCTTTGATAAGAATGAAACTGGTTATATAGAAATTGAGGAGCTGCGTGATGCCTTAGCTGATGAAGTTAATCCTAATAGCGAAGAAGTTATCAATGCAATTATGCATGATGTGGACACAGATAAGGTGAGTCCTTTTTTTTCACGTTTAGATCTGTTTTCTTTCCATTGCCAGAAAAAGGTTCATTTGCTCTTGTATTTCATTCCACCTAGGAAATTGCTTGATAGATACCTGAACTCATTTTACAGAGCGTATGGATAAGGGATGCATTTCTGAATTGTTGTGTGATGATTTTTGCAGGATGGACGGATAAGCTATGAGGAATTTGCTGCAATGATGAAAGCTGGGACAGATTGGAGAAAAGCATCAAGGCAGTATTCACGAGAGAGATTTAATAGTCTCAGTTTGAAACTGATGCGTGACGGATCATTGCAATGATGGTAGACTGGCACTGTCGAAAGAGAAATATCATAAAAAAAGATATTTTTTATTCTTATTCTTCTTTGTAATTCTTTTCTCCTTTCCCTTTTTTTTTTTGGGTGAAAATAGGATATAACTCACGTCTTTGTGGATTAATGGAGTATGCTTCTTTTGTTTGTTGAGGCCAGGGGGAGAGGGGTTGGGTTGGGTTGGGCAAAGGAGTGGTTGTAAATATGTTGAATCGTCGACCATATTTATAATCATAATCATCTGGATTTTTTTTACCTTGTTTTAATTTTTTCCGCTATATAATTACTGAACCAAAGCCATGAAAGAATAGAACAACTTCCGCTTTCACAGTTTTTTACTTTACAAAAAAATGTTTTGACATTACTTGGAATAATAAGCTCATTCCCAAATTAAGAGAACTCTCATGCAAGCTATCTTATGAGGAGAAATCAAGACCAATGGGCCAACACATAGCCCGAAACATTTGGGACACTGGCAAATTACCAATACGAAGATTAATTTTTGGACCACCCAAAATCAATAATTGCATCACCAGGCCAACCATTTCTTATTAATTTTTGTTTTCAAAATACTCGTGTCAACCCACTCTCCATTTGTCTTGAGTGGTGACCTTACGACAATCCATGGTGAGAAGAAAGATTACTGAGTCAGCGGAATCATTATACAACGCAATGATTCAATCGCACTTGTCTCCAATAATACACTAAAAAAAAATAAAATCAATTATTGGGTTTTATTATCTCAAAATAAGACACATAGATATGCCTTAATTATAGGGAAAGAAACTGACGTTAAGGTTGATTTTGTCTCTTGCATCTATATATATATATATATATATATATATATATATATTTCTTGCCGTATAAATGGTTCTACGTAAGCAACGATATTCAATCACCAAGGCGTCCAATTTATTTCACCCAAAATATCTTTATATCTTTTACGCATAATATTAATATCAATTTCAGACTAATACAATACGCGATAAAAACAAAATTGTGTGTAAATAATTTTCGTTAAAAATGATTCTCAACATATTTTCTCACCGAGCCAATAGTTATTAGTAACACGTATTAATTTAATTTCTCACGTTAAAAATTAAAAACAAAATTGTGCCTAAACAATTCTCGCTAAGGGAACAAAAAAGGTTAGCAGCAAATGGTCGTCAACGATTTTAACTTGTAATATTTTAATTTGTCGATGCTTGAACACCATCAATAATTGCAACAGCTGGTGTCGATAGCACGTAATTGATTAGTTCATTTGTTTGACTTGTAGTGTCTAATTTCCTAATTGAGTAGAATCAAGGTTGAAAGTGGAATCTAATTAAAAATATTATATTTTTATTTTTTTGTTTTTGTCTTACTCTGTTTAATAGACGAGGTCAACAATAATACTCGGCGTAATTATTTTATTGGTATACGTGTTGTGGATAAATGGTGAGAAATTCATCTGTCCCCACAAATAATTTGGCATCCACCCCGAATCTAATACCATGTATCACAAGTGACATGGCATTTGCTAGACTACTGATTAGGATCTTGGTGACGTGGAAGCCATCCCTTACACTTAGCGATATGGTTGTCTACTCCTATCACATGTCAATCATCTACGCCACGCAATTGTATTATCACGGCATGGCCACCCAAAATGGCATTACTTACTCATTTCCATGCACTGATTTCCTCTGCATTTTTGCAGACTAGCTACATAAGCTCTAATTCATTCTTATCAATCTTATAACCATAAAACTTATGTAATTAATCAATTTTTAACTTTTGTTAAAAGAGTGCCTGTTTATACGAAGTATGTTCAAAGTGATCTTGGACTAAGACTTTTTTTTTTATGGTAATTATCGATCAAGACACGAGAGAAAATAAATTCTATGTTGGTTACACATCAGAACGGATTTATTAATGTTTAAATTATGATTATATTTTCCCTAATCAGCGTGTCATCCACCGACCGATGCCGTTTCACTCACTTTCTTGCTTTTGTTTTTATGTGAATATAGTGATTTTATTTTGTTGGTACACATGCATGATGCATGTATGATGTGCATAAAAAAGATTGGTAGCATTCACTTGACGTGGACCACATTGATTACCTTCCACGAGGCTGACGTGTACCAAGAAATCTGCAGTTGACTGAATTATTATAAGGAATGCAAATCTAACTTGGACATAAATTCCTCAACATTAAAGGTTAGATTTGTAAATTAAATAATCAAAATATTCATTCATTTATTATTTATTATTATTGAATAAAGTTAAATGATTTGTAACAGGATCGAACCTAAGCAGAGAAAATATCTAATTAAGCAGGTCTGGCTAGATTAACGAAATAAAACATATAAACGACAATAAGTAGGTGAGATATTTTATATGGTACTGTTAGAGTATTACAATATCAACCGACCCGTCGTTGTCAAACGTTCGTACGTGGGCCCTCGGAGTTGATTTCGTGTGCCTACCCGCGACGCGAACCAGGCTACGTTTCATGGATTCGGGCCTGATGGGCCCACCCGTCTGGCCCAACGCTGATACGTGGCAAGGCTGCGGATGAAATGACATTGAATGGATATATTCGTGGCGATGACCTAGCAATAATTTGCAACTTGCTAAATGCTTTAATGGAAGGGAAAAGGAAAGCAAAAAAGAAGAAGCTATTCTACAGTCATGAATCAGAATTGCGCTTCTGATTTCTTGATTAGGGAAAAATACGTTATAAGATGTTGTGCCATGGCAAAAATGCCGACGTGAAGATTAAGCTTAAAAAGTTGATCTGAAGGCCAAGCCTTGGAAATGCAATTCAACTTTTTTGGACTTCATTAAAATAAGATAAGACGGGCATATCTAATGTGGAATGCTAATCTTTCAATTATAAGAAAGTGATTTTCTTCTGTTACCAAGTCATTCATTTTATTTATTCCCCGTAAAGCAAGGTGGAAAAGCATCTTAACACGTGAACATCACTTTCAAGGAAAAGGATGAAATCCCAATTATAAGATGGGCATATGTAATGTTGAATGATTTGAAAAAAAATAAATAAATAAAAAGAAATAGAAAGATGAAAGAATGGCAGTCACCAAATTGTCCAGCTATTTCTTACCTTGCGTGACCGAGAAATAGTGAGAATGACGATGCCAAGGAATGAAATGCAGAAAACTACACAAACTTATCCAATAAAGAAATTCTTGGACTCATAATTCTCGGAATTTGTGGTGTCTGCGCCGAAAATTTTCTCTAACTTGAGGCAAGTGTTGGGGGTCACTTACCTCACAGCCGCCCGCATTGGTTCTCGGTAATTCGCAATCCCTTCTCCTGTTCTGGCTTCGAACAGACAAGGCAACAACAGAAAAACAAGCCAACTTGTGCCACCAATTTTTGTCCCATTATCATTTTATTTTAAAACTTACTCGGTTACACTATGTACCAAAAAAAGAAAACTTAGCCGGTTACACTTTATCATACACTGGTTGGCTATGAAAATTAGTACAATTGCTATGTCAGATAAAGATTACAGTTCATTACATGTCCAAAAACGCGGTCGTCGGGAAGGGTAGCAACACTGCATCAGCCATTCACAGTTGATTGCTTCGAAAAATCCAACCGGATATACTTATTCCGCTCGAATTCACGCGATGCAAACTCTGGGAACCTCAGCTTCAGTGCACCCTCACATTTCAGATATTATTTATCTATTTTGCCGGCTGCAAAAAATATTTAATAGTTTTGTTTTGTTTTTTTGGGATAGCCAATCTGTTCGGACTCTATTTTCCATGTGTCATGATCTGGACACATCGAAAGCCCGTAACTTGTTCGACCTTTAACGCTGGACGTGGTATAAATTCCCCCCGTCGCTCCTCCCGCATGTCACTTCAAATTCATTTCGTAATCAACAGAAATTATCACTGAGCGTTCCTACGTGAATCCGTCTCTCGTAGAAGGAGCATTCCTTCTTGGGGTGCACTTCTCTTTCTGACTGATTTATTCCTCGGGGGTTCTTCGTTCCTAAATTTCTCTAGCTCTTCCTTCTTCGGTCTCAGAGCTTCGTCGCTCTTCCTCGGAGCTACCTTCAAAGCTTCCTTCCTACGGCAGAGGACTTACCGGTGAGTTCTGGTGGTGAATATTTGAGTAGTTTTAGCTGTAAGTTGGTGTTCTGCATGTTGCTTTGTGATAATTGAGCTATATTCCTGTACGCTGTGGCTCTGTGAGGATTAATGGCTGTTTTCAAAGTTTAATTGGTCTGAAGATGATGCTTTCCACCTGAACAACGTCAAAATTTTCAGGCGAATTCTTATCTGTGTGAATTTTGAGTTTATAGCCGCCACGCCGTTCTCTTGTAAGGAGATTTTGTGGATTCTGATTTTTCTGAAGATGAAATTTCGTTTTTGTTAGTTATGAAATAATTTGAACTTAACTTAGAAAACGTTCGGCCTGGGAAGGTGAGGATCTGAGAGCGCTGTTGATATTTTGAGCTCTCTGTTTTCTTCATGGTGTAGAACTTTGAGGTATTGCTAGATCTCTGCAATTTTGGAGATAATTAGGCTTCTTCTTAAATTCGTAGTCAGTGAGAGAATAATAGCTTTGACTCACATCTCGGAGGAACTTACATTCTTCACTCAGACTTTCTCATTTCCAGAACGATCCTCTTCATTCCATGTAAGTTTACATATTTTTCTTAGAAATTCTGATGTCAACATGGTTCTCTTTTTAAGTCACTTTCGGAAAATGTGTTGAAAATTAAAAGGAAAAAAAGTAACAGACCATAAAGAAGATGATTGTCCTTTTAAGTATCTCATATCGAGCTCTCTCACTTTATGACATTCTGAAGCTTTTCGTAATTTCATTTTCTTTCTCCATCAATATATTTTGTGATTCGTCAGGGTTGTTTTTGTACTACCACTAAGTTTCAAATTCAATAGTAAGAGGAAAAAACAAGATGGAAGTAAAAAGATTTGCCTGTTTCCAGCTGAAAGCTTGAAACAGATTACTCTGGTCTACCACTAATACAGAGTACATGAGTTACGCTATTCCCCTGTATTTTTTTATTTAAACTTATCTTCATGTCTTTTGGCAATTTCACCTAGAGGCCAAAACTTTCAATTATTGTTAAATACGGTGGTCTGTTTCTGGAATGTGTCTATTCCTTGCCCAAAAAACGTCGTACGCGGAGCGGAGAGAGTATTTATATACTTGTACGTGTTTTGTACAAAAAAACAAAAAAGGCGTTTATAGTGTCCCTTTTGTTCCTTATTCGTTTAATTTGGGTAGGTAATGATGCCAAGGACTACTTCAGTACAGCCATTGGCGTGGACTACTCCTTCATGGCAGCCAAAACGCAACCACTCTAATGTGTGCTTAAGCTTTCTCATTTCGTCATAAGCCCCTAGATCCAAATTACAGAGCTTCATGACATTTAATCTTAATGTTTATTTGATAATCTTTCTGTAACGACTTTTTTTTTTTAATATAAAAAAAAAGCATTAGTTTTGTGTGTCAAGTCTTTGAAACTTATGGCGATTGAGTAATTTTCTGAGATCGTATTTGTGATGCTTTTTGCTAAATGTTTGATATTGTGATACAGTATTCGAGTGTTCAACAATGACGGTCACACCTAAGATCTCTGTTAGTGATGGGAACCTGGTCGTTCATGGTAAGAAGATACTGAGTGGAGTGCCAGACAATATTGTGCTGACTCCTGGTTCAGGAGCGGGCCTTGTTGCTGGTGCATTTGTTGGTGCCACAGCTTCCAACAGCAAAAGCCTTCATGTCTTTCCCATGGGTGTCTTAGAGTAAGTTCTTTTTCCAATAATATAATTTAGGACATATGCTTAGTGCTTCACCAGAAAAATTAACCTAGTTGTATTTTTTTCCCTGTTTGATTTCTTAAGTGGTCTCCGGTTCATGTGCTGTTTTCGATTCAAGTTATGGTGGATGACTCAGAGAATGGGAACTTGTGGGAGGGACATCCCTCTGGAGACCCAATTCATGCTTATAGAGAGCAAAGATGAAGAGGATACTCCGACCATCTACACGGTCTTGCTTCCTCTCCTTGAAGGCCAGTTCCGTGCTGTTCTACAAGGCAATGACAAGAACGAGATAGAGATTTGCATTGAGAGTGGTGAGTAATTTTTGGCAATGAAAATCTATTTGGTGTAGGCTACATGAAAATCCACCATCCTATCATAATTAAGTGCTACGTCAGCCAAAATTTGAAGGAGTCTTTATCATCTGAAACTGAAATAATTGGTTGGAGCTGTGACTAACGCGTATACAGCTGGAGAAATCTCTTGAGCACTATCGATCTATTGGATCAAACAAATGGAGATTATAGCTTTGGATACAGTATATGTAGGTTGGAGTTCGAAAGAACCGAAACGACTTTGGTTTTTTGGTGTGGGGTTTGGTTTTGCAGGAGATAATGCTGTTGAGACCAGTCAAGGCCTTCACCTTGTTTACATGCATGCCGGGACCAATCCCTTTGAAGTGATCAACCAATCTGTCAAGTGAGCAATCTTTTTTTTCTTCTTCCTCACTTCCTTCTCGTTATCTTCTTGTATCTTTTTGATCCATTTACTATTTTTCACCAAAAATTCTTGAGTATTTAGCCTTATTCATTACTGACTCATTTTCTGTTGTTATTCAAGGGCTGTGGAGAAACACTTGCAAACTTTTCTTCATCGTGAGAAGAAAAGAGTAAGAACTACTTTTTCGTTCTTATGTTGCCGATGGCTCCATAAATTTGTGAAATTAATATTTTAAATGAATCTTAAAACATTTTCTTGTTGGATCTTTGCAGTTACCATCTTTTCTGGACTGGTTCGGCTGGTGCACATGGGATGCTTTCTACACTGATGTCACAGCTGAGGGTGTTGAGCAAGGACTTAAAAGGTAACCAGTGAGATATGCTTCTTAATTTACGATGAATCAAGAAGCATAAATTGTCAAAATAATGTTCAACTTTAAAGGATCAACCAGAGGCAGACATTAAAACCTTGTTTGGCTCAATTGCAGCCTATCAGAGGGAGGCACACCACCACGTTTCCTCATCATAGATGATGGTTGGCAACAGATAGAAAGTAAACCAAAGGATGCCGATTGTGTTGTACAAGAAGGAGCACAGTAAGATCTTTTGTCTTTCTATTCGTAGCTAGAGAATACAAAAACATCATCTTAAATTGAGCGCTGTGTACTTGATATTCATATTGAAGGGCAACATTTTTTTCCTGTATGAATCAGTGATTAGTCTGATTAAAGCTGTTGCTCATTGATGTTGTGTCAAATGCGATGCTTGCAGGTTTGCTACTAGGTTGATAGGTATAAAAGAAAATGGTAAATTTCAAAAGAATGGACAGAATAACGAACAGATTTCAGGCCTGAAGCATATTGTAGATGAGCAAAGCAACATTATGATGTCAAGTATGCTCTTTCATCCTTTTATGTGGTCCATTTTCTTTTACAAGTTTAGTTGTTCGGCATATGTAAATTTTTTATCTCTGACTACTTCGTGATGAACAGATATGTCTACGTGTGGCATGCTCTAGCCGGCTATTGGGGTGGAGTGAAGCCAGCAGCTAGTGGCATGGAACATTATGACACTGCCTTGGCATACCCAGTGCAGTCACCAGGTGTACTTGGAAACCAACCAGACATTGTTATGGACAGCTTGGCTGTACATGGCCTGGGCCTAGTGCACCCAAAGAAAGTTTTCAATTTCTACAATGAACTCCATGCTTACTTAGCTTCATGTGGAGTCGATGGAGTGAAAGTTGATGTGCAGAACATTATTGAGACTCTTGGTACTGGACATGGTGGCAGAGTCTCCCTTACACGCAGCTATCATCAAGCACTTGAGGCCTCCATTGCACGTAACTTCACTGATAATGGATGCATTGCATGTATGTGCCACAACACTGATGGGATCTATAGTGCCAAGCAGACTGCTGTTGTGAGAGCGTCGGATGACTTTTATCCCCGTGATCCTGCTTCCCACACCATCCACATTTCATCTGTCGCATACAATACACTTTTCCTTGGGGAGTTTATGCAACCTGACTGGGATATGTTTCATGTAAGTACAAATGAATTTCTCAATAGTCAGCTAGTTATAGCAAGGTGGATGACTAGTTGATGTGGCTTCATTTTCACTTCATAGTTTACTTCCATAATTTTTCTCCTTATGTTAACCAAATTATTTTCGGTTCTCTCAGAGTTTACACCCAGCAGCAGAGTATCATGCTGCAGCTCGTGCAGTTGGTGGATGTGCAATTTATGTCAGGTATAGAGTGATTTATTTTGCAGCTCTTGTTTTAGTATTGTGAGATACATTAAATGAACACATTCCTAATGTTTATATTTGTATTTATATTGCTTCTATAGTGATAAGCCTGGAAACCACAATTTTGATCTTCTTAAGAAGCTTGTTCTCCCTGATGGATCAATTCTTCGTGCTCAATTACCTGGCAGACCCACTCGTGATTGTCTCTTTGCTGATCCTGCAAGAGATGGGACTAGGTTTGTTTGACACTTCTCATCCCTTAAAACAAATAGGCCATGTTGTTTAGACATAAAACTGATTACTCATGTGACTAAATTGCAAATTTCAGCTTGCTCAAGATATGGAACTTGAACAAATGTTCTGGAGTCGTTGGTATATTTAACTGCCAAGGTGCTGGATGGTGCAAGATAGAGAAGACGACCCGTATCCATGACGCATCTCCTGGTACACTCTCTGGTTCTGTTACTGCAAACGATGTTGACCTCTTCAATCAAGTTGCTGGCGCAGATTGGGATGGCGAGACTATCGTTTATGCCTTCAGATCTGGTACTACTCTCAATTAAAACGCCCTTTAATCAATTTGTTTTTTTAAACTTTCCCCATTTTGTTAAATTAATCCGCATCAATATTTTCAGGCGAGGTAATTAGGCTACCAAAACGTGCTTCGGTACCAGTAACATTACAAGTACTAGAATACGAGCTTTTCCATTTCTCTCCAATTAAGGTAAGGTTACATGTCTTGTGCCCTCGCTACATGTCTTGTTTTATTACTATGTATGTGATATACTAATTGATGTGATGCTTGGTTAGCAGGAAATCGCACCAAGTATTTCATTTGCACCAATAGGGTTACTGGATATGTTCAACACTGGAGGAGCTGTGGAGCATGTTGAAATCCATAAATTAGCTAGTGAGAATAAAGCAGCAGAAATATTTGATGGTGAGGTCGTGTCTGAACTGACCACATATCTCAGTTCTGGCCGATCAGCAACAGCAACCATTGGTCTCAGAGTGAGGGGAAGTGGGCGATTTGGTGTATACTCCTCCCAGAGACCTCTCAAGTGTGTGGTGAGTGATACTGAAACAGACTTCAACTACGACTCCGATAATGGATTGATGAGTTTCAGCATCCCAGTTCCTAAGGAGGGAATGCAGACATGGTCCATAGAGATCCAAGTTTGAGTCTTTTTATGTGTTTAGCAAATAGGGCATTGTTGGAGAGACCAGAGGGGTTTTTTTTTTTTTGTGTTGTCATAACAGTATAGACGGGTGGCAGTAGCAAGGGTTTGGTGTGCTTGGGGATTAACATGTAGTGGGGACTGGAACGGAATAAAAAGTTGTAACAGTATAGATGGGTGGCAGTAGCAAGGGTTTGGTGTGCTGGGGATTAACATGTAGTGGGGACTGGAACGGAATAAAAAGGATGTAAAAGCATTTTTCTTATATGTCACACTCACTTTTACATCTAGTCATGAACTACGTTATGCATGGATGGTTCCATTTCTTTCTTGTATTTTCATGGAACTACAATAAAAAGACTATGGTTATACTTACGAAGTTACCATAGTGTCTATACGTTGTCGAGCTAAAGTGCTCCCCTTTTCTCTCGTGTGTCTTCTACTAGTTAAGCAATTGAAGAGAACAGAAAGAGTGCCATATGTTCTTGTTATTGCTTTTTTCTTATTCTTGCGGCTCTTGGCCATATATCTCTTCAATCAAAATTAGTAAGAAATAAATGAATGTCACGTATACAAATTAAGAGAAAAAAGAATGGCATTTACTTCTAAGTTCTAACTATAAATCAAACCTTTCATGATCTACTATTTATTTATTTTATTTTTGGATGATCATATCATATATTTCTGAATAAAGATATTTTAATGTTACGTACCTGGATCACCAATAATCATTGCAAGAGCATGTTCCATCCATGATATGATGAAATCGGGTTGCATCTCTTACCACAATTTCTCTTCCTGTGGCCATTGATATATACTTCATTGCAGCATGACAGTCTCCACAAACACGGAAATCCTTGAATACTCTTATTGGCTTTAATTTGGGTGTGCTAATAAGACCAAACGCCACTGCAATTTTCTCACTGTGTCGAAACAGATATTGTTCCTTCTGTTCATCCTCCACGTCATGAAGAACAAAATCAGTATTTGGGACATAACCCAAGCTCTTTATTTTTGAAGCCAATCTATCCAGTTCATCGTATATCTTTTCAGCTTGGGGGTGTGATTTATCCCCTAAATTGAATTTGTGCACCTTGTTTTCCACCTCAATCCAGCTGCTCCCTGCTTCTTTCGTTATACTCTTTTGCTTCATTGCTTTTCTGATTGCTCCGACGTCTTTCCATTGCCCTTTTGATGCATACAAGTTTGACAATAATACATGGGCAGATTGATCGTGAGGATCCTGCTCAAGAATCATTTTTGCAGCATGCTCCCCAAGCTTAATGTTACCATGCACCCGACAAGATCCAAGAAATGTACGCCACACCACTGCATTAGCTTCAAAAGGCATGGAATTAATGAATTCAATGGCTTCAGAAAGTGATCCTGATCGGCCTAGCAAATCAACCACACAAGCATAGTGTTCCATTCTTGGGACAACACCATGGTCTTTATACATGGAATTAAAGTGTTTCCACCCCTCATCAATCAAACCGACATGACTACAGGCTGATAAAACTGCGACGTAGGTGACCCCATTAGGCTTTACACCTGCTTGAAGCATTTCATAAAACATTTCTAATGCTTTAGTAGCAAATCCATGCTTTGCAAAACCAGTTATCACAGAAGTCCAAGATATAACATTGCGATCTCCCATGTCAGTAAACACTCGTAAAGCAGTTTCTATGTTTCCACACCTGGAATACATGGAGATCAAAGCATTGTTAATGCATTGGGCAGACCCAAAGCCTGACTTTACTACTCGAGCATGAATTTGCTCACCCTTACCAATAGTACCAATACAAGCAGCACCATTTAAGAGGTTAGCAAATGTCAAGGAATTAACTCCAACGCCAGTGTGCTTGGAGTTATGAAAAGATTCAAAAGCTTCTTCAGAATTCAAATAGTTTACATGTGCATTAACAATTGTACTGTAAGAAATCAAATTATTCTCAAACAGAATGTCAAAAGATTTACGAGCACATTCCATTCTTCCGGACCTTGCATACATATTGATCAGAGCATTTCCTACAGAATTAACCGAGGAAAGACCCAGCTTAACTAATTTGGCATGAAGTTGTTTACCAAAGTGCAAATCTTCCTGATTTGCACAAGCCTTGAGGACACTATAAAATGTGAAATGATTTGGGGTCACATGACCTTGAAGCATGTCACAGAATAATTTGATAGCTTCCTTGTCTTGGCCACTGCCTTGCACATATCCTCTGATAATTGCAGTCCAAGACATAACATTATGATTTGGCATCCTATCAAATACTTTCCTAGAATTTTCTACGGATCCATCTGCTGCACATTTTGTATACATATCCACCAAACTACACCCCACACTATCATGTGAAGCCAATCCTGACCGTATAACCCAAGAATGTAATTGCTGCCCAAGTGATAAGAATTCCAACTCTGCAGTAGCTGATAAGACACCAGATAAAGTAAACCCATTTGGCATATATCCATTTAGTAACATAGTGAGAAATAAATCAATGGCAACTCCTGGGCAACCCAGTTGTGCAAATCTAGTGATCATCAGAGTCCAAGTAACTACATCTTTCTGCGCCATTTTGTCAAACACCTTACATGCAGAATCCATATCATAGCTACCCTTGGCAAACATATCAATTAATGTACAACCAACGCACACATCAGAATCAAAATATCCAGTCTTCATCACAATCCCAAAAATTATATGTCCGATAGAAGCATATTTGGCATTGGAACACGATCGAATTACAGATGCAAAGCAATACTGATTAGGGTAAAGCCCAATTTCGAGCATATCAAGGAAAGTAACAAGGGCCTCAAATTCCATGTTGTTGTTTGCAAAACAAGATATCATAGCACTCCAAGAAACCAAGTCTCGCTTATTTCCCATACTCTGAAATATAGAAAACGCTTTTTTCCAATCCCCACATTTTGAGTAGAGGCTAATTAGAGAGCTGAGAAAAACTGAGTCAAGCTCGAGTCCCGAGTCAATCAATTTGTGGTGTAGTAGTTTACCAAGTTCAAAGCTTCGAGAACTGATGCAGGCTTGGAGGAGGAGAAAGCAATTGACAAGTTGCTCGTGGTGAGTACTCTGGTGAGAAGCAAAATCAAGAGTTGAGATTGCTTTATGGAGTTGTTGGACGCTCAAATTGCCAGCCAGGTGCTGAAAGTTGTAGTCTTTAGATGAAAATGGCTGAAGCTTTTGGCGGTAAGAGTAGGTTGGTGCTTTGTAGACACTAGGAGGAACAAGTTTTGCAGAAAAAGAAGGAAGAGATAGGCTGAGAGTCATCGTCGCGCTACCCGCCTAGTGCCTACAAATTGAAGAGAAGGAACAAGATTCTACGTATACTCTCATCATCTTGTTTATCCTCCAAAAGGATGAGGCCGTATGCACAATAGAAGCAGATGTAGCAGTTCATACACGTACGGTCTAGTCCATGTTCCGCCCGTAGGTTGATGAATACTTGTTTGTATACAGTAAATTTATTTGTAAAGATAAAATTAAAAATTAAAAATATATAAAAATTATAAATGTATAAATAATATATCTTTATATTAATTGTGTATCTCATGCTCAAAATTCCAAAAACACCAAAGATACTAAAGTAGTAGGAAAAAAAGAAAAAACTTCATATCTTTTTGTTGAATAAAACAATTGAACTTTTTTTATAAAAAAAAATAAACACTTGACCACAGTGAAGACTACCCTAGTACCATAGAAAACAATGCATGAAAAGCCAACTCCGAAGTTCTGGGAGCTCAGTTAAGAAGAGGTGAATTAAATTCACTTTAAAAATTATAAATTCATCTTCCATATATAATAAAATTTATATCATTAACGTCCAAATTTATCTAATATCAGAATTTTCGCCATGATAGTAGATGATCCAAATCCATGGAGTTCCAAAAGTTGACTTTTGACTTGAAGGATGCTCTAGTTCAACAATTGGAGCTCCACAGCACAGGTTTGTGGAGGTGCTGCGCTTGTAGCTCTGTACTCTTCTCGAACTCGAACGGCGGAGAGGCACACTGCGCATGCAATCCATCAAAGATCGATCTTCCACTAACTAATTGGTACATTGCTCTTATGTACTCTTTCAAAGCATCAAGTTGAGTATGAATTAATATTAATTTGAAGTATGGCAAAGATACCCAATAAAGCCTACAATCAATTCATACACCTCTATCATCTCTGACAAGTCCTCCAACAGCAGCCCTACTTTTGGTTATTGCAATAGAAGACGCGTTTTCACAAAACAATAATATTTCTTGGGACATTATATATTATACACAATTCATTATTACGAAAATTAATATTTCTTATGTGTGATTGAAGATTTTTGAAAGACCTGCAGTTTTCTCCTTAGAATGGGAAGAATTGAATAATCTTAATCAAATTAATTTGTTTATCAAAGATCAAAGCAAACTTCCTTACCTTAATCGGGTTGCCAAATAAATGATAATAGTTGGTTATGTATGTTTCTTAGTCTATTTCTTGCTAGATTCACACCTTGATTTCTAACAATATATATCCAAAAGTTGCATACAAAATTTCAACACCAAAATATTCAAGGGAATTATACCTCTAATGCCACATGGCAGCAGCAAATTCATGTCACTTAACCATCTTACATGAAGCCCCTTAAGATTGCACCAATAAAGGGTGAGAGATCTTTCCTGCCTAGATTGATTGCTTGTTCCTGTTCTCTTTATTATCATTCATACTTCTTGTTAATTATACTTTGGTCAACGTGGGTAGAGAAGGGGTTAATTAAATTTGAGAGTTGAACTTAGGTCTAACATTTCATTATAGCAATTTAATATATTTAATATTTAAAATGACAATGATTTAAGAAACGTCCGACCCCAAAATATTAATGCCAAGTTTTAAAGTGACAAAATGAATGTCTTCTACTCCAAAGCCATCCTCTCTATATACGTACCCAACTTCTCAAGCATTTTACGATAACCAAAATTTTTTCTGAAGATGCCAACAATGCATGGAGGAAACCCTAATCCGCACGCTGTTTGGTTGAATTTTGAGTCACTATGGAAGCGACACGTGTCTGTCTTGAATCGTGCTCTTTCTGATCAAGATCCACTCAAGCACCTGCAGGCTACTTGACATGGCAACTGCACTCGTTAGAAACCGTTTGATAAGAACGAAAGAAGTTTTCCAAGTTATGTTCGACGATATGATCATAACCTAAAAAGAGAGTGAAGAAATTCCCATCACATACAATGAACCGGACCAAACATTCAGTGACGTGACGAGTAATCTGTTGCAATGTTCTGTCTTAGCTTCAAATAGAAAATGACGAATACAAATGAACCAATCTCACGTAACCTTGTTAACCGTTCAAAACCCAAAATGATTAAACTGCTGAAATTAGAAAATTAGGCAGGATAATACCTTAAAATTTTGAGTACTAATGATGGTTTTTGAATACTTAAAAGAAGAAATTATTTCCATATCCCATGATGAAGAAACATCTTAATTATTGAGCTTGCATATATGTTTGCGGAAATTGCTAGAAGAGAAGAAAGTTGAGAAAACGCAGGAAGAACAAAATCAAATCAAGTAGACAGAGAGAAGATATATAGAAACGTCATATATTAATTAAGCATGTAGTAAAAGGCGGTAAAATAGTTATATGAATTAATTAATTTTCATGCTTTCCATTTTGATAAAATCAAACAACCTGGATACCCAATAAATAGATCAAATTGATCATTTGAGTGTGCATGGGTCAATTATCTCCTCTTGCAAATTGGAAAAAAGAAAGGGACATGCATAAAAATATATTTCTACATATATATATTTGATGAAATAAATAATGTATATATTTATTTAGAACATATTTAGATATACACATACATAGACAGAATTAATATATGTAAATGATATATTCGTGGACATTTGGTTATAAGCGTGTACGGGGTAAAATTCATAGGGTGACCCTAACGTGTAGAGATCCTTTTGTCGCAATCTCTCGTTGCCGTCCATACCGTAATAGCTGTGTAACTGATCATTGCCAATCTGCTGCCACTTTTACCCTTTGCCTATAAATGCACAAACCTCTACGTGACATTCTCCACATCAGTTCCAAACCAAGCTATAGCAATTTTCAGTACTCTTACAACAATAATATTGTTCTATTCAAGTAGAAACTACGTACTATCTTGCACACCATGGGAAAGCTAACCATCATGGCCCTCCAAAGGCATTATCTTCTCCCATTCTTCTTCATCATTATTTCTTTTGTTGCTTCTCGTTGCACTAATTTGCAACAAGAGGACCCACTTTATCTAAGTGTTGATGATTTATCTTCCAATGATGATGGCGGGACATTCAAGAACTTGATCAAACAGAGCACAGATGTTTTGACATTGAAGAGTTTTGGCAAGTTAGGTAACAAATCTTCTTCACTCAAAACGGTCAATGTCGATGATTATGGAGCTGAAGGAGATAGTAAAACTGATGATACAAAGGTAATATATGTTACATCAAATGTTACCGCAGTTAAAAGTCCCTTTAGTGTTTTGTACGGTTAGCTTTCTTTCTTTCTCTCTTTTTTATCCTTCCGTTTTTGAATAGAAACGTGAACTTGATGCTTCACATTTGAAAAATGAGACACATTTTTCCTCTATTTATCTACGTGGGTACGTAATTTTAGGCGTTCGAGAAGGCTTGGGAAGAAGCATGTTCTTCTGAGGAACCAGTTAAGCTTGTGGTGCCTGAGAAGAGTTATCTACTAATGCCAACAAGATTCTCTGGCCCATGCGAATCTAACATTGATGTTCAGGTTGGTAGCACGTAAAAAGTTCCCTGTCTTTTTAAACTTCAAGCCATTATATGATCACAAACTGACTTAATTAATAATGACTAACTGTATATTCTGCGTAATCATAATTAATTTGGAATATTTTCTTTAATTTTAAGATTTCTGGCTGCCTTGAAGCATCGGATGACCCATCAGATTACAGCGAAGACCGCTATCACTGGATTATTTTTGATGGTATTGAAAATTTATCAGTTCAAGGTGGTGGAACCATTCATGGAAATGGAAACAGATGGTGGAAAAACTCATGCAAAAGGAGTAAAAAGAAGGTAATTAAGTCATTAAGAGCTATACCATATACTTTTTAAACAGTGGGATATCACATTATTCAAATGCTAATGATTCTTTATCTGTTTCTCTCTTTTTGCAGTCTTGCAAGCATGCCCCTACGGTATGTGTGCTCAATTTCTTTCTCAATAGTTAAAAAAGATTTGATTTGAAAAGCTTAACTATAATATTATATGCTCGCGTTCTCTCCATAGACCATTATTTTTATCTTAAATTGCAGGCTGTGACTTTCTATAAGTGTAAGGATTTGTTAGTTCGAAACTTGACCTTCAAAGATGCCCAGCAAATGCATGTTTCATTTCAGCACAGCACCAACGTTAAAGTTTCTGGTCTCACGGTGACTGCACCTGGGGATAGCCCTAACACCGATGGAATTCATGTCACAAATACCGAAAACATCCAAATCTCAAGCTCCACTATTGCAACTGGTATATACTCAGTGTCCATCCCATTAAAAAAGAAAAAAATATATGATTGTCCCAAATTAGCTATTATCCTCTTTGTTAATTTCTTAGTCTCTTTTTCTATGATCAATATGTTGCAGGAGATGATTGCATATCAATTGTAAGTGGATCCAAGAATGTACAAGCCACAAACATAACCTGCGGACCAGGTCATGGTATCAGGTAACTAGTTAATTAATAACCAAAATATCCTAAATTCAATGGTAAAAAAACTCTAAAGATACTCTTTCTTCATCTGTGATTTTTTTTTTTTTTTTCAAATGATGATCTTAGCATCGGAAGCTTAGGGAAGGGAAAGTCCAAGGACATTGTTTCAGATGTAACAGTGGATGGAGCTAAGTTTTCTGGAACTTCAAATGGAGTTAGAATTAAGACATGGCAGGTAATTTTGGATTATGAATTATCTCTTTTTATCCCTCACAAATATATATATTAATTGATAAGCTCAATCGTATTAAAATTAATAATATTTTGATAGAGTTTAATCACATTGTACTATTTATATAATCAATTTTACTTAGCGTGATAAAATTTATTATTGTTGTTATAAGCTTGATATGGTGTGTGTATATATATATTTGCAGGGAGGGTCAGGAAGCGTAACAAATATCAAGTTTCAGAACATTGAAATGGACAATGCAACCAACCCCATAATAATAAACCAGTACTACTGTGACCAAAAGAAGCCATGCAAAGAAGAGGTAAAGAGTATTAACTAACAACCCAGGCTATCCTATATTTCCTTCACACACTGGTATTGTAGTTCTTTTCATTAGTGGTTGTATTGATTTGGCTCTGGGTTTGGCAGCACTCCGCGGTTCAGATTATGAATGTGACATACCGGAACATAAAAGGAACAAGTGCTCATGATGTTGCTGTGAAGTTTGATTGCAGCAAGCACTTTCCATGTCAGGGAATAGTGTTGCAGGAAATAGGCCTGCAACGTCAAGGAGGAGAAGCTGCAGAAGCTTATTGTAAGAATGTTCAGTTCTCTTACATTGGAGACGTTTTCCCTCGCTGCCCAGAGGGAGGATTAAAGATATTCTTGCAGACAATACTCTCATGGTTTGACCATAAAGTGCCATGCAAGATTCAATGATTGCTGTACATATTGGATTATTTTAGGTAACTGACTATTATTAGCTGTGGCACTAGTGTAGGTGTTGCTGTTCTTGTAATTTTTTTTTCCCTCTTTCCCATTAATCTTATGTTCATTTAAAGAATCTTAGAAAAGGTGAACATTCACTTGTATAAGAATCTTTATATAAAGTAAGTTCTTATTCTCATGTGAAATGCTTTTATTATGTCCACAATAGAGACCCTTTTTATAGTTCCAAATCATAGGTGGGTGGTACTTGTAAAGAAATTGAAGACGTAACGAGCTGTCATGAGTTACTCTTTATTTCTCTTTTCTTGATCTACTATATTTTTACTGGTTAATTTTTTAATAATTTTTAATATCAAAACAAAATAAGACAGAATAGGATAAAACGTGAAAAGATGTTATCCCACAGTAATAATGTATGATTAAACTAAATTAACGTCTCCGTATGTTCCTTTTCTTTCTAGAAGGTAGGGCAGCGATACTGATTTCTACAGGCAACGGTAAAATTCCAGCAGGGATTTGAAAGTAAGCAAAAATAGATTAAAAAAATGCTTTTTGGTAAGCAAGGCTTTTGGGTAAAACGGTTAGATTGTAAGCCCATGCGGTAGCATCAGCATCTTTCAAAATATAGATTTCAGATTCTATGCCAAAGCTATGCCTAGGGTCCAACGTAATATTCAGAACTTTAGACAGAAAGCAATTAAACTCCATTATGACAAGTGGCTCCACTAACTCATTGAGTACAGTTTGGAAATTTTTTACCGTCACTTTAACGGTTTGTCCTCTAACGCAAGCCATATGCTATAGGGGTGCAAAATTGAAATAAGCCTCAATTATCAAAAGAAGAAATATTGAACAAGAACATAGTAGAATAGAATTGAACCCCAATAACAGCAAGAAGTTGAGTCATACATCAATCAATGGATTAGGTTCTAAAACAGAGACCTGGAGTCCAAGAAAATGGTACAGTTAATAAATTTAGACATCTAACTACACCGACCGGAACATTTTTTAATTATAAGAAATCTGGTTTCTTCTACAACTTACATAGTGCTGCTTAGGTAAACTTTCAGCTACCACATTAGCAACTGAAACATTAAAATTTCAAGTTCTGTATTGACTTACAGTGTTTGCCTTAGAATGCATCTGTAATAGAACATTTTTATTTCTTTTCTTCCCCTCCTGCTGCTGCCGCCGGTGGCTTTGGTTCTTCTTTAGATGGTGGAGGTGGAGGTGGGAGTCCGGCATCGATGCAACTTCTACACTTCTTTTCAACCCAACCTTCAATATCATTTTCCCCATTGCCGCCGAAGTGCCTTCCACCACAGAGCCGAGCTATGATCCCTGCAATCACACCCACTATTGTAATCACTGCTAAAACCACCACAAGGGTCTCTATTGATCTGTGCGAACAACGATTTGGCTCTGCCACTGCTGGTGGTGCCTCAATCAATGGTTGCATTGGGCTGTCCAACCTTGCATTCACCATTTTCTTCACCACAAGTAAGAGCAAGAATCTCTGCACTATTGGTTTTTCCTGGCCAAGACTCTGTTTCTCGGCGTTGTGGAATAGAAATGGTAAAGGGAAGATGAACAGAGAGCGATAGTGGCCAGGCAGAACAGGTCTTTTTAACAACGGGGAATAGATGGAAAAGATGAGCAAACACGAGTAAGAGTTAAAAGCTAAAGAGAGGAGAAAGGGAATAATAAAGAGGAAAACACAATGCAAAAGCTGAGATTGAACTATAGACTACAGTATATTATAGGATTCATGGTGAGTTGGGAATTATCACCGAAATGCTATATAAAGGATTATTCAGAGAAAGTGAATGATTGCCAAAAGCTTCATAAATGTTATTCTTTTGCCTTTTCTTTATTCATTTATTTTTTCAAGCAGGTGGGACTTTTGGAGAACAAAACGTGCATAGAATGAAGACCAAGAGCTTCTTACTGTACATTAACTTGGCAGTTATCCTCCCCACATATCTTTTAACTTCACAATTTACATACTCAGCTATTTTTTATTATTATTATTGAAATGAACTAAACTTCAACCAGAAGATAGTTGAGATTAAAGAAATAATATGTAATGTAGGGGTAGAGGCAGTGTCTGTTTTTCTGGAAAAAGGATTGAAAAGGGTGCTTGTAGAGGTTGTCAGTGGAACCTCGCACTCAAAAATATTTGATTTGTCCTTTTTGATGTCTCACATGAACGTTCCTTCCTGTTCAAAGGGTGATTTTGTTTGCTTTTCGTCTTGGAACTTGGCAAAATTTTTGTCCTACGCGTTGTTATCCGTCTCTTGAAAATTGGAAGCTAGCTATGACTGTGAGCTCTCGATACACAAAGGAGAATGAACTATTTCTATCAGCTTCTGCTGAGGTATAAATGCAGTTCAAATATAAAAAGCATTCTAAAGGATTATATATATTATCTGAGAAACGATTCTTTTTTTCTCTTTTTTTTGGATAATCCATGCTTTTCATCCAGGAACGACAATTTAAAATAGAGAACGAGACATAATCTAAACATTATAGGAACTTGGGGAATTCTTTTGACACGTCCCCTAATTTCTAACGGCACAGTGTGCCAAAAGAATTCCCCTAACCTTTTTTATTTAATGAGCTGATTAAGGTTGCTTAAGCAAACTTCTATAAAGATTGTTTGGCCCAATCTATTGGGCTTGAAAGAATATTACTCTTGCCCAAAAGAAGAAAGCCCTTCTAGTAGTTCAACTTTTCAATTTTAGTTAGGTTTGGGTTTCACCAAAATCCAAACCCAAAATTTGACATGATCTCTTCCTAAAACCCTAGTCGTCGTCCTTTCATCCCCCACATATAAAGAACGGCGAAATCCCATCTGGGTGTTTCTACGGAGCAGAGGGATTCGAAGGGGAAGAGCAAGAGTAGTAAACCAGTCATTGCATTGCTTTATGTAAGTTTGTTTTTCATTCCTTTGAACTGGGATTTGTAAATTCTTTCTGCTTCTGACGTTGAATCACGGTGACTTTGGTTGGGGATGTATTGATAGGTTATAATTCATTGTGGGCTTTTGCTTTGTGTTAATCGGGTTCTCATATGAGCGTTTACTGATTTGGCAATTTGATTTGCATTTGTGAATTTCTCTGATTCATGTTTGGTTTCTGAGTTTGGTTTGAGTAAGTGAATGGTTTCAGTTTGTATGATTTTCAAATTTGCCTCTGTTTGATTCAATCTGTGATTATGACTTTCTTAAGTTGGAATATAATTTTAATGTTGGGTCAGTTCTCGTCTTTCCCTCTTTTAATCATCAGTACTAACAATGGCTGAAAGAGGCGGAGACCGTGGTGGCTTTGGTCGTGGGTTCGGTGGCCGTGGCCGCGGAGACCGTGGTCGTGGTCGCCGTAGAAATGCTGGCCGCCGCGAAGAAGAGGAGAAGTGGGTTCCTGTTACAAAGCTCGGTCGACTCGTTAAGGAGGGAAGAATCCGCAGCCTGGAGCAGATTTACCTCCACTCACTCCCCATCAAGGAGCACCAGATCGTGGATACCTTGGTTGGTCCCTCCCTTAAGGACGAGGTCATGAAGATTATGCCTGTCCAAAAGCAGACCCGTGCCGGTCAGAGGACCCGATTCAAGGCCTTCGTTGTCGTCGGCGATGGTAACGGACATGTGGGACTTGGCGTCAAGTGCAGTAAGGAAGTCGCCACCGCCATTCGTGGTTCTATCATATTGGCCAAGCTCTCTGTTATTCCTGTGAGGAGAGGCTACTGGGGTAACAAGATCGGAAAGCCCCACACAGTCCCCTGCAAGGTCACCGGAAAGTGTGGTTCAGTCACCGTGCGTATGGTTCCAGCTCCTCGTGGTGCTGGAATCGTTGCTGCTAGGGTGCCTAAGAAGGTTTTGCAGTTCGCAGGAATAGAGGATGTTTTCACCTCTTCAAGGGGTTCGACTAAGACTCTTGGAAACTTCGTCAAGGTCCGATCTAACTTTCACTTGTTCTATTTATTCTACTTATGCAAAATTGTTTGCTTTTGATTCATTTTTCTTTTGTTTTGATTACAATTGTTCTGTGCTTATATACATTATAGAAATTAGAAAGTGGCTGATAATTTATAACATAATACTTAAACGCCAGAGACGCAGGTTTCTGGCTTGGCGAGGATTATATAGTATTTATTAATGAAGTGTCAACGGTAAATGCCATGATATGGTTTATATAGAACCATGGTTTTCATGAAGTACTAAGAGTTGAAGGTGGTCATTGATTTGAAATAATAAAACAATCTTTTATGTCACACTAAAATTTGTCCCATTCAGGTCACTTTTTCAGAAGTTTACTTTCTCCACGTGTTTTCTTTGTTTTAAATGTTCAATTAGCAATTTAATTGTACTTATCGAATTGGTTTAAAGTTCCAGAGCCTGGGGGCTTTGATCCTATGCACTTTAGAGCTTCATTTCCATTTTGGCTTTAATTTCTGTTGTGGTTACCTATGTTTGGTCTAAACAAAACTGATTCTTGGTTTTGGGAGAACTACTTGTGTAATCATAGTGTTTCAATCTTAATCTTTTCCTATTTTATTTTTGGACATGCTTTAATGATAACACTTCGAAAGTGCACTGCATTTCTAGTTAAACATACTATGATAAGTTATTAATCCATAATGCTTTGTGTTTCTGCAGGCAACATTTGATTGTTTGCTGAAAACCTATGGGTTCTTGACACCTGAGTTCTGGAGGGAGACCCGCTTCACCAAGTCGCCATTCCAAGAGTACACTGATCTACTGGCTAAACCAACTGGAAAGGCACTCATCCTTGAGGATGACCGGGTCGATGCTTAAGTTAGCAGTTTTGATGTGATGACATGCACTGGATTTAATGTTTTGATAGGACCTCGTGATTATATATTTTGTTGCTTATGTTAATTTCTTCTTTCGTTTTTGGGACAACATATTACTTTTTGCAGCTGTTTTAAGTTTAAATTGAAAGGATATTTACTCAGTTCCGAATACGAAAATATGCTCCATTTATAATTTGTGGGGAGATATGGAAAATGTGTTTCTGCTCGAGACCCCAAAACCTTGTGAAAGTAAAGATTGATTGAATAGAAGAGGGTTTCTCTTTGAGAAACGTGTCTATAGAAAATGTGATCTTAGCTTAGTGAGTGCGCTATCGTTTCCCGTTGGAATGTGATCTTAGCCTTTCATATTCTCCAAAGGAACGAGATCTTGATAAGCCCAACTAGTGTCGTCTACCATCAAACCGAACATTAGCTGGCAGAATGCCTTGAAAAAGTCATCTACAGAAAAGTAAGAACG
The DNA here is from genome assembly GCA_022379115.2 of Bauhinia variegata. Taxonomy (NCBI): domain Eukaryota; kingdom Viridiplantae; phylum Streptophyta; class Magnoliopsida; order Fabales; family Fabaceae; genus Bauhinia; species Bauhinia variegata. Next base: position 18,143,896 of record CM039438.1, read on the forward strand.
AATTGTGAGAGAAGATGGGAGCCACCCTCCCTGCGCTTTCTTTAACAATATATATTGTACCAATATCAATTCGAATTAAACAGTTAATTATTGAAACTCTCTTCGCATATCACTCTTTGAGAGAAGGAACAAAGATTTTCTCCAACACTTCTACGGCATCAAAACAATGAAATTTAGATTCTGAGCGGTTTGGTGGTAGGGAAAACATTTATTCTCAAGTCTGAAGAAAACACTAACAGCATTAGTAGAGCCGGGAGACATCCCATTGATTTTTAGGGAAAAAAAAAAAACAAGCGTGCTCTATTTTCTCTCTTCTCTGTCTCTTCTTGTCTGCAGAGGATAAAATTGTTGCTCTTTCTTGGGTGGAGTTATTCGGTTTCCATTTGTTTTCAGCTGTATAATAACTTGAGAATGTGCTTTGCCAGATAATGGTTCTCCTTATTGAATAAATCTCTGATTTATTATAAATAAAAGGGAAGAATATCCATATAGGTTGACCCGATCCATTCTCAATGTGAGGATCCTGGATCGCATGCGAATTACGGGTCGGGTCTATTGCTGTTATTGACTGTTGAGTCCAAAACTGTGAAGACTAAATACAAGTCAATTTCTTTCCGTAAATTAATATTGACGAAGTTTGGACGACTTCCTGGATTCCTGGTTACGCCATCGCCGTCTATAAACGGGGAAATAAAAAATAATAATTATTTGATTTTCCGGATTTCACCAGGAATCCAGAATTTGCATCCCTTGAATCTCGGCTGGAAAATAATTCTAATTCATGGGAACTCCGGAATTTCCAGATTTGGGAAAGCATTGCACTGTTGAGGATTGCAAACAGATTGATTTCCTGCCGTTCACATGCGATCGCTGTAATAAGGTTTTCACTTCAATTAACTCTCTGAGTTTGGAGATTTAATGCTTAGTTTAATTAATTGTTCAAGTCATCGCGTTGTGTTTAACTTATATTGTAGTTCACTGGTCGCTTGATTTCTAGCTTCTTTGTTAGTTTCTATGTTTTTGTGTTGATTGAGATTGTTGTTTTTTAGTTGGATTTTGATTTGATATATTTGTATGCTAAGAAAGTCGGGATTGTTTCTTTCTCCATCGAAGAATGAAGAAATTGGAAGAGAGTTGCCATTACACTGGAAAGGAATTTACTTTTATAAAATGGGTTGCTTGCATATGTGGTTAATTCACTCAGGATGTCTTTGTAACTTCCCACTTTTCTGCCAACAATAACATAGAGAAATTGGAATTTGGAACTTTCATACGACTTTATCTGATTGTTTGACAAGCGAATGCAAACGAAGAACTTTGAATTGTAACTTGTTAGACATTTTTCTTTTGGGCATGATATAGTCAATGACTGAACACTCTGAAACTGACATTTTCTATTTGACATTTTATGTTTTTCTCTTCTGAGGGATAACCTTTTATGTGCTTACTGCCTTTCGTATTTCTTGGGATTTGTTTTTCCCCGATCTAAGTGGTAGGCCGAGAATTTCACTCTTCCAAATACTGGTAGAGTGTCAGAAATTAGTGCTCTTGTGGTCAAATGTAGTTTCTGTTGGATGTGTAATTTTCTTGTGTACCCTGTTTTAGTAATTCTTGATGAGCTTGTCAGCAGAATTGCGTACTTTGCATGGACACCCAGACGAATGTGTGTTTTGGTGTTCCTAATGTTTACTGGAAAATATCATATCTAGCATGTTTACGCAACTCCAAGAGTGTCTAGATGGTATTTGCTTTATATATAAACACACTCGTGTCTTTGTTGTGAAGCTGAGCATGGAGAATATAATAATGAAACTCTATATATCCATTTGGTTTCTTGCACTGTCTTTCCGTTTCCTTTGAAATATGGTTATAGTGTTGTTAGGATAGCATCTGAGTGCTTGATTTATGAGAGTAAAATGTAAAGAGAACTCTGGTTTGAAGGGTTGCTATACATCCTTTGCCTTTGCTGGAAACGAATTGGAGCATTAACTGCATTAGGTTTCTTTTAAGTTGAGTTCGTCCAGCAAAGCCCTGCCAAATTGTTGTGCACCTGATGATGGATACAAGCATGTGAGCTCTTTTGGAAGTTATAACTTCCATGTTTGTATGTCAGTTGAAATTCATCATCTTTCGGTAAGCATTCTGCGTCTGTTTGAGTAGTGGTTATGCTTGATGTCTTTCTGCTGTGTCAGTTCTGGTTCCACTTTCCTGTATGGATTACTATTCCTGTGTGTTCATTTCTTTTGAGTTTTTGGTTTGAGCTATGTCTGCCAAATCTCTTCCAGGTATTTTGTTTGGAGCATAGAAGTTATGCTAAACATCAGTGTCCCAAAGCTGACAGAAACGATGTCACTGTTGTCATATGTCCTCTTTGTGCCAAAGGAGTACGCCTAATTCCTGATCAAGATCCAAACATCACTTGGGACAATCATGTTAACACTGACTGTGATCCATCAAATTATGAGAAAGTCACAAAGAAGAAAAAGTGCCCTGTCCCGGGATGCAAAGATATCCTTGCATTCTCAAACACAATCAAATGCAGGGACTGCATGGTGGACCATTGCTTGAAGCACCGGTTTGGACCTGATCACAAATGTCCTGGACCAAAAAAGTTGGAAACAAGTTTTTCATTTATGAGTCTTATGAATAGGAATAAAAAACAGGAGTTGAAGCCAAGTCCAGCTTCAACCACATCTTCATCTAGATGGACTACAAGCTTTCGTAATGTGGCTTCAAATATTCGAGCTTCAGCCGAAGCAGGCATTTCAAAGTTGAGCAGTGAAATTAACCAAGCTTGGCATACAAAGGACGGGGTGGGACAGAGCAGTAGCAGTACAAACGGAACTGGTCTAGTGGAGCAATGCCCTCAGTGCGGTGCAAAGTTTTCCTCAGTTACTACCTTGGTGGATCATGTGCAAAAAGTTCATGAAAGGAGTGGCAACAGATCTGAGGTAAAGAAGGTGACAATTGATGTCTGTCCCAAGTGTAGTAGAGGATTTCGAGACCCGGTTGCCCTTGTGGAGCATGTTGAGAGGGATCACGGTGGAAGTTCAAGAGCATAGGTTGATGTTGGACGCGATTGAGTTCTAACATTAAAAATTCGTACTTCATGTACAACATTGATTGGATGGTTTAGTTCGTACCAATTTTTGTATTCTATATTATAGCAAAAGCATGTGAATATGAAGTCTATTTCTGGAACTTATCTGATGCCTTGTTTCTATTAATAGAAACATATGATCCCTTCGAGTTGTGGTTCATTTTTAATTGAGGACAGTATGGTGATATATGCTTGTTTTGAAATTGAAACTGGTTTAATTGTTCTTTCTTGTTTGGTCCTCCGCCTTCTCCTGGCTACTCAAGTGAAAATTTCCAGAACAGATATCTAGACCAGATTGGTGAGAGCTGTCGAAAACCAGCCAGGAACCTGGTTCAACTGTTAGAACTGATGATGTGAAAGATAAATAAATATACTGGAGTTATTATCTGTGGTCATAGGTTCGAACCTATTTACCTATTACATTTTGAAATTATTCATGATTATCAATTTTATGATTCACTTATGATTGTTTTTTTAAAGATTAAGAGGGTGAACAGGAAGTTATGTAAACAAGGTCGTGCTGCTTAATTCACAGCATAATACAGGCTGTATAGCTAATTAAAGAAGCCTAACTTTCCAATTTTGAGTTTTTCATGGCGTGACTCATGTCGATTATAACATGTTCAGTGATGGAATTCTCTCGTCCACCCTTTCATCATAAGATATGAAAACTTCTCATTCTGTCGTTCAAAAAGTGGCCAGCAAAGCAGCCAGCATGTTATGCTGTTTCCTATAGTTCTCCCACTAAGGCCTTTTTTATTCCAAAAAAGAAAGGCTTTCTTTATTTCCCTTTTCCACACTAGCTACATAGGAGCTGTTTTGGGACATTTTCTTCCATACCTTCCAAAAAAAATGTGCAAAAGAATTTTGGAATAAAAGTTGAATTTTTTTTTTTTTGTTATGTCGAGGTATTGTTTTCAAAGCTTCTTTTGGTTGAAGAGGAAGCTTTTAAAGTGCTCTTTACACATAATTATAGATGTTTTGACAATAAAATCTTTACACTATGAATGATTTGTCCTGAATTTATCAATATAATTTCATTCATAAGATAAAGTTGGATATAAATAGAAATTGAGTCTAATGAAAAAATATTAGTCACACAAAATGATGAACTCCAATTCAAATTTTCGTAGAATATAATTATTTCTAATAAAAAATGCCTCTACGATAATGTTGGCTTATCAAATTATTTTTAGAAAATAATGAATTGCCCTATTTAAATATGGTTATCATATTTGACTGAAAGAATTTTTTTTTTGACCTTTATATTATTTAATTTTCCAATATTACCCTTTTCCAATTTGAAATAAATTGTTTTTTTTTTTAAAAAAAAAAAGATTTATCCCTCAAGTCAAGTCTATCACGTTGTCTATAGCATTAATATAAACTATTTGAATAATAAAATATTATTTTTTTGTGCCCATTGCATTTGTTTTGCTTTTGTTTTTTCTGGCTATGTACAAAAACTTTTGCTTTTGTTTTTTCTGGCTATGTACAAAAACTACAAGGGTCTTATCTTATACCACCCCTAATTTTACCATCCACTACCCCCCTCCACGTGAAATGACCATAATACCCTTACATGCTGAAAGAATACCTATTGTATCCTTCCCCCACCACCCCCACGATAGCTATAGAACGGAAGAAGAAAACCTAACAATTTCTTCTCATTCCTTTGTTGTTTTTGTGATTTGCAAGAGTATAAAAACTAATTATTGGGTCTGTTTTGTTATTTCGGAGTTCAATAGCATATAATACGAGGTTTGTATATTGTATTTTTTGTTTCGAATGAGAGAAAATATTATGGTTCCACAAACGCTCCTACACAGGTGTTCCTAGCTCGAAAATGCCCATGCACAAGCGTTTATGACCCATACGCTCCTGTACAGGCGTTTTGATATGAAAAACACCTATGCACAAGCGTTGGGATGAGAACGCCTCTGGAGAAGCGTTTTCAATATAAAAACGCCTATGTATAAGCGTTTCGGATATTCAATGTGTTAAAGTTTTTAAAAATCTTTGAAACCAATTGAGAAAATATTGTATGTGGCCAGAAAGAGTAGAAAAAAGGGGTTTTTTGAAAAATCGGAGCGACCAAACCCACTTCGGGAGTTCGCCATGGGCCTCCCGAACAAATCTTTAATCTCGTGTTTCGATGTCGTCCCATGACTGAAACAATTGTTTCTTGTTTCCATTGCGTGGCTCTCGAAAAGGCGTATGAAAACGAGTTGTCATGTTCAGAGAATGGTCAATTCTACACAAAGTTACGTAATTTCAAAAAAAATTTAATAAGCAGACACAACCCTAAACGCCTCTCCACAGGCGTTTATGAACTAAACACGCCTCTCCACAAGCGTTTAACTAAAAACGCCCCTCCACAGTCGTTTTGTTGTTCAAAACGCCCCTGCACATGTGTTTTGTTGTTCAGAACGCCCCTCCACAAGCGTTTACAGAATAAAACACCTTGTATAATAACCCTTCATTTTTTGCGATTTTCACACCAAATTTCATCTAAAAAAAACTCCAATACATACAAAATTAATCAAGAATCAGTAAAATCACTCAAAAATGTCCAACATAGTCCAATGCCGAGAGAAAATTTGAGAAAAATGAGAGGAGATGCGGCGAGGGTGCTAGGGCTTGTGGGAGAAAAGAAAAGAGATGGAGGGTGCCGATGGGATGAAGGGCATTTTTGGAATGAAAAGAAAAAAATTAAAGAGGGGGTGATAGATGGTAAAGTTGGGGGTGGTATAAGGTAACACCCAAACTACAAATACTATGTCCATTCCATTTCATTTTTCTTTTCAAATAACAATAACATAATAATATAACAATCCTAAATAAAACCCATCGGAGATTCAAAGAGGAGGCGGGTAAATTACCTGTCAAAGTCCGATGAACTGCCAAGTGCCAAGTAATTATGGCCGATTTCCCAGTAATCATAATCAACCCCACATGGGATTTTCTCCAATCAACCAGTAACTGCCCTCGTTCACATAGTCATAACCCCCTTCGATCAAATCATTTTTTTTCCGTCATTTATTGTATGGGTCGAATCAAGTCAAGATGGAGTTGGGGGACCTAATTATACCTCATAATTAATAATAATGGGGCCACCGTTTTTCACCATTGCGTTCTGTTGAAAAATTCATGCATTATTGGCAGGCGCCAGGGCTGTGGTGTTTCTCGTTGTTCCATGTACATATTTATGATTTTCTCCGGCAAACTCCGACGGAGAAGAAGAGAAATGTACCAGAGTTAGATCATTGATTCTTTGTTAGAATTTCACTACTTTTGTTTTGCATGACGTAAGAGATTTCCAGCCTCTGGTCAGGTACTTGTCCCCTTTATTTTGACAAAAAATTATCAAGCTATACACAATTATCGAACTTGGGTTCAGTTTTGCAATGTTTGAGATATATTTTATCAAATTCCAGAGTTATATTTTCCCTTTTCAGTTTGTTTCGGTAGTATGTTAACCTTCAGAATGTTTGCTTTTACAGGCTGGTGGTTGAATTTGAGATACCCAGTTGTGTTTGAGCCTTTCTTTCCCTTCTAGGCATCCGAAATCCGAGTTTCTAACGGGTTTAGAAGGGAAAGGGGGCATAATTTTGGCCCAAAAATTTTAAATTTTTCTCATTATCTGAGAATTAGATAATGAGTGTCTCTGGGGTAATCTCGCGTCAAGTTTTGCCTGCTTGTGGCAATCTTTGTATCTTCTGCCCCGCATTGCGGGCAAGGTCAAGACAGCCAGTGAAGAGATACAAGAAGCTGATTGCTGATATTTTCCCTCGTAACCCGGTAACCATCATGCCACATTATCATGAGAAGACTAGTTGTTTGTCATTCAGATGTTTGATGAAGGAGGACTTATAGTGATTATAATACATGTTAATGTAATGTCTAACCATGCTATTTAGAGTAGGTCACTGAAGTTGAAAGTAAATGTTCTTCTTTAGAGAAGACTAGGCAGATTGGAAACAAATGTGTGTCTGGAGTGCTCTTTCATATTTCATGTTTCTCTGAGATTTTATAATATAGATGCTAGTTTTGCTACCTTGTACAAACTTTTAGGAACTTTGGAGATAAAAGGGTTATAAAGAAGTGATTCTTCTATTTTAACTAGATTGCTTTTTTTGTATAGAGAAGACACTTAATTTAAAAAAGATTTGGAGGATAAGATTTCCTCCAAAAACTGAACAGAGACGTCATTAATTACATTTTCTCATGCAATATCTTCTTTCTAGACTTCAAAAGCATATATATGAGCATTCCAAAATATCTGAAAGCGAGATTAATGTTCTTGCCTCCTAAATGTTTCTTAATTTCGTTTGATATACCATTTTGTTTGTTCTTGTGCTTGAACTAAAAAGACGAATATATATATGTTGTAATGTTTGATTTCATCTCATATGAAATTATTCCTATGGGGACTTCGTTATGATTTTATATCTTTACTCTTCGTCTTTCTTACTTTCCTTTTATTTTTGTGAAATTAACATGGTATCTTGTTTTCCTTATATCCTTTTATTGTGCAAGGTTGACCATATATATGAAATCTTTAGTCTTTGATTTAAGTTTGAAAGATGAACTTAATACAAGCATGAGGTATGATAATTGAAAGATTCCTCAATGAATGATTATGGTCTGGTTGCAGCTTGATTTAAATTTAATATAAGATTTGTATATGCTAATTTGTTTGCTTTTCTTTTTTTTTTATTCTTACTTTACTATTGTTTGTTCCATTAAAATCTGCTGCATTATTGTTATTATTTTTTGGTTATTATTGTGTATGTGCATTGGCAGGAGGATGGGCCAAATGAACGAAATATAGGAAAGCTATGTGATTATGCGGTCAAAAATCCTGTACGCATCCCAAAGGTACGTGTTTTTTTACAAAAGTCCCAAAGTATTGCTGACATAATTTTTTTTAATGTGAATTTAGCGTATTGTATTATTTTTCGTATATTTACTTGGATGAGTTTCTGTTAAATGAAAATTTATGTTTGAAATCTTCTTAATTTTCTTTGTGAACCTAGACAAAGGTATCTCACCCTTTTCTCATGCACAGCAAAATTTGTTTTAACATTCATGTTCATCTCTTCATGAGACACTAAGCTTGGTTGACTTGAAGTTATTTCTGCCATCCGAGATAATTAGAACATCCTCTCTTTGATCATATCATCACGAATTTTGGAATCATCTTTTGTCAATGTATGATAAGTCATATTGATATATCTTAAAGAATTAAAATAAAATCCCTTTTGGGGTAAATAATGAAAGTTTTCTTTTGTTCCCTCTTGTATTGGATTTGAATCCTCCTTTCATTTCTCATTTATATTTATATTCTTCAGTCAATAGTTTGTAAAAAAGCTGAAATTCGTAAGTTCTTAGAGTTTCTTGTTTTGCTTACCGAAGTTGTTGGTGACCAGATTACAAAGGTCCTTGAGCAAAGGTGTTACAAGGAACTCAGATTTGAGAATATCCGATCTACAAAAATCATCATGTGCATTTACAGAAAATTGCTGATTTCTTGTAAAGAGCAGATGTAAGTTCATTCCTTCTGATGTTAACAGCAGTTTGTGCTCTTTGATTAACATCCTGGACTTAGTGATAACTGAAAACAAGTGAAAGACTTACTCTTGTTATGTTTGCTGTAGGCCTCTATTTGCAAGTAGCTTGCTTACCGTCATTCACAGTTTGCTGGACCAAACACAGCAGGAAGAAACATTAACTATAGGATGTCATACTCTCTTTGATTTTGTAAATAATCAGGTTTGTCTCACTGGTTCTTCCATCTTCTAAAATTTATTAGTTCAGTGGATAAAGTTTCTTTTTTAATTTTTCTTTTTTTTTTAAAAAAGCATCAAACTGCAATTTATCTAACCTTTTTAATTTTGTTTGGAGCAAGAACCTTACATGAATATTGGATTTTTCAGATCGATGGATCTTACCTGTTTAATTTGGAAAGTTTCATCCCAAAACTCTGCCAATTAGCTCAAGAAGAAGGGGAAAATGAAACAGCAAGAAACATTCGTTCAGCTGGTCTGCAAGCCCTTTCATCAATGGTACATGTTTTGTATTCCCAGTACTATGTTAAAAATTAAGAATACAGCTTCATTTTTTGAGAATTGTAGATTTTGTGCTTTTATATTGATGTCGCATGCACAAGCATATGCTTCTGGTGGTGTGTGATGGGAATCGAATGAGTTACATGGCTTTATAGCATTAGTTGGAGTTTTTTTTTTCCATTGATGCAATTATATGAGTTGCTAAAGGTAAAAATGAGTTACATGTAAAGTTCGCTTCATTAATTCCTATATTATTATTTCTACAGATTTAATTGCAATATTTATACATAAATTTCTTGTAGTCATGTGTACGGATAATGTTTCATAAAATTCTCTAGGACCAATTCCAGCAACAAATGACATTTGGATATATATTTAAAATGTTTAATATTTCCAAGACATTTTGAAGTCTGAAAAAAGAATGATTCAAGGAATATTATATCCGAGGCAGTTGGTGAAATACTTGATTAGGTTACACTTTGTCTTAGTTAAGAAACCCCCAAAAAGAAAAAGAATGGAGGATTAGACAACTTTGAACCACCAGGTGAACATGTTGAATTAAATGGACATAAACAAACTCTGCTGTATTTATGTTTTCTTCTCAGCATAACATGCATTTTTTTTTTCAGGAAAAGTATGTTTTGTGTACATATAACTAGAATTACTTGATCTACTTTGCTCTGTAGGTTTGGTTTATGGGTGAACACTCTCACATTTCTGTTGAATTTGATAATGTAAGTTGATTTCGACTTTTGCAATCTTTTACTCCAGTACTTTACTTTCTTGAAGAGTTTATATCAGCTTATTGTTTATTTATTTATTACTTATTTGGACCATTAAGTGCAGTTGACCTTACCTTATGACTGTACTTCATATTTATATCTATATTTGTTAAATTAAATAATATTCAATTTATTATTTGTATTTTTGCCATGGTATCATTCTACAGGTTGTTTCTGTTGTCTTGGAAAATTATGGAAGTCCCCATGAAAATTCAGAGAGCCTTCATCATGAGCGACAAGGTTCTCAGAATACATGGGTCCAAGAAGTGATGAAAGATGAGGGTCATGAATCTCCTTCTCCAGATGCCAAAGAGAGAATTCCATCATGGAGTGATATTATCAATGATAAAGGTGAAGTAAATCTCACAAGGTAAATTTTACCCTGCAGAAAACCTCTGAGATGGGTTTATACTGTCTTCTGTTATTTCATTCCCCTTAATAATATATGTTTCTTAAATTCCCACAGTGAAAATGCCAAGACTCCCTGCTTTTGGTCAAGGGTTTGCCTATATTATATGGCTACCTTAGCCAAGGAGGGTGCTTCCATTCGTCGTGTTTTAGAATCTTTATTCCGACACTTTGATGATGGAAATTTATGGACTATAGACAATGGCTTTGCCTTACCTGTTTTAAAGGATATGCTGATTTTAATGGATGATTCTGGTATACTGTTTTTTCATTTCCTTTTAAAATTCTGTGAAAAGATTCTCTGTTTTCTGATATTTGTCCTTATTCTAATGATTGCAGGGCAAAACACACATATTTTACTGTCAATGTTGATCAAACATCTTGATCATAAAACCATCCTCAAACAACCTGAGATACAACTAGACATTGTTGAGGTGACCACTGCGCTAGCTCAACATGTAAAAGCTCATGCTTCTGTAGCCTTAGTTAGTGCAGTGAGTGATCTGATGAGGCATTTAAGGAAGAGCATTCACTCTTTGCTTGATAATGCAAATTTGCCTGTTGACAAGATCAATTGTACCAAAAATTTCAAGGAAGCAGTGGACGAGTGCCTTGTACAGTTATCAAATAAGGTTACTTGCCTCTCCTACAGCTTTGGATTGAATTGAATACCTAAACTTCCCAGATAGTTGATCCATAAATGCTTAGCACAATTAATATATTGGTGTATGCTGTTGAAAAATATGATTGTTTCAATTAGTTATACTGCAGATATCCGATGTTTGATTTATCAGAAGAGGAAGAGAACTGATCTGCCACTCTTGTACAGGTTGGAGAAGCAGGCCCAATTCTTGATGTTATGGCTATAATGTTAGAGAACATTTCAACTGTAACAGTGATTTCCAGAACCACAATCTCCGCAGTTTATAGAACTGCTCAAATTGTGGCCTCTTTACCCAAATTGTCTTATCGGAACAAGGCAGGAAGTGAATATTTGTGGCTTAGTTCTTTCCTCAATCATTTAGCTAGTTTAAATATATGGCTAAATTTGTTTCTGAAACCCTTCTTTCCTTAGGCATTCCCCGAGGCATTGTTTCATCAATTACTCCCAGCTATGGTCCACCCAGATCATGAAACACGAGTGGGAGCTCATTGCATCTTTTCTGTGGTTCTTGTACCAACTTCAGTATTCCCTCGTCAACAATCACCTATTCCTGACTCCAAGAAGGCATGGGATCTTCCAAGAACACTCTCAAGAACAGTCTCGGTTTTCTCTTCTTCAGCTGCCCTATTTGAGAAGCTAAAACAAGAAAAACGTTCTTCAACAGAAAATTTTTGTCAAGATAAAGAAAATTTTGGATCTCTGGACAGATGGCAGTCAGATGTGTTTTATAGTTTCAAAAATCCCTCTCTACCTTCAGAAGTGGATGAAATTTCTGCAAACAATGATAACATGGAATGGGTGAGTCTTCTTGTTCATACCCCTACATCCTTCCTTACCTTATTGTTCCTTACAGTAATAAGTCATAAACTTCATAAAGTATTCCTTATCCAGCAAATCATAAGGTTCAGTGCATAAACTAGAAGGCATTGGGCCTGGCCCCAACAGTTCAGATGGATTTATGCTTTATGCTTTAATAGAGATTGTTACTTTTGCTATAAATCAGGGAGTGGGTTATGCATGTACGTTATCATGTTAACATTGTTGTTCTGCTTTACTTGAACACAGGAGGCTACTACCCTCAGGATGAGTAGCCATCAGATAGATCTCCTGCTATCATCAATTTGGGAACAATCTGTCTCTCCTGGAAATATGCCAGCAAACTATGAAGCAATTGCTCATACTTACAGTTTAGTACTGCTGTTTTCTCGAACAAAGGTAATATTTGAACTGATGCGACATGATTGTGGTCTTCCCTTTTAAATCACATTCAGTTTTTTTTTTTTTTTTTTGTAAAAAACGGGCGGGTCCTTCTCTTCTCCATGCACTGCTGTCTTTCATGAATTGGTAGCTTTGATTTATTATCATTATTTTTATAATTTTAGTACCACTCCGTTCAGCTAAAAATGTCATCTTTTTCGCTTAAGCCTTGGAATCAATTCTGCTGCTAGAAACATTTGTATTTATCTAGCAGCATCCTTACGGCATTGGAAACTTGATACTCATGAATATGTCATGGAACATCAATATCTATACTCTGACAAAAGATTATAAAATATTCTTCCAATAACGAGTACTTAAATTATCAGTTTCCAGTAATGAGCCAGTTAAAAAATGTAGCCTTTAGGTTGTCTACATCCTTGTTGACATTGTATTCTTCTTCTTATCTTTTCTTTTTCATGAAACGGGGAATATTTCCTTTTTCTTATGCTTAATCCAAATACATATTTTCATGCAGCGTGATTTTCATAAGATCGTAGTTCAGAGTTTTCAGCTGGCATTTTCTTTGCAGAATTTATCTCTAAATAATGATGGAGGTAAGATCCGAGTTATTTTGACCTGATTGTCCAATAGTATTTCCCATCTGAGATGGACTGGCAGATAACTTGCGTGTACTTATATCTATTAATGATTAAGATGAAACAGAGGAGTGTGTATTCTAAGCTTCAATCAGAAAATATGCATTAACAGAACCAGTGACATCTGATCTGATTTGCAATTTATGGTTTATAAATATTCTGAGTGATGTAAAATAGGCATTCTAGGGTTTGTATTAGAAATTAGGATTTGGGTTTATTTATTATTGGGATCTGAATGTCAACCAGAGAAGGTTAATTTAGAATATAGTGTATACTGTCTAGAACCATCTGAAATTGCTCTACATATGAATCCCTTTATCTTGAATGATACTATCTATCTCCTTCTCTCATGTCCCCAAAAGTAAGGGAAATGAGAAAGTAACAAGGGAAATAGACCTCAATTTTCCTGTAATGTGGCCAGAAAGTAGTCATACAATCCTCTCTTAATGTTCAGTTTCTGTTGCAGGACCATTACCACCATCACGTCGTAGATCTCTATTTACTTTGGCAACTTCGATGATTCTGTTTTCTTCAAAAGCATACGGCATTGTTCCTCTTGTCCATAGTGCAAAGGCAGTGCTTACAGAGAAAGAGGCGAGTCATTTTTGAAGTTCTTTTATCCTGTCTTTCCTTTTAGGTCATTATTGAGGTTCCAAAACTATACTCTCTTATAGTCTGTAACAAGTAGGGATACTTTATTAAGAACGTAAAGGAAAGTTATAACTCATTCTTGCTTAAGCTTTGAATTGATGTCTTAAGTAATCAAATATCATGGACAAAGGAAAATAATTTCTCTTGGAAGGGGCAATCATGTATGTTTTTTTATTTTTTATTTTTTAATTTCTACACAGGCTTATAGTAAGTAAACAATTTTTTTTTCACCTTAATATTATCGTATTCTGGATTCAGGTTGACCCCTTCCTTCGCTTGGTTGAAGATCACAAGTTGCATGCTGTCATCATCGAACCTGAAAATCTTACCATTACTTATGGATCCAAAGAAGATGATGATAGGGCTCTAGGCACACTTTCAGAATTATCGACAACAATGTACCAAACAAGGGAATTCTTTACTTCTGAGATTTTTAGGAGCCTGGAAAGCTTTTCAGAAGTAATCTTTCATTTGTTATATATTTGGAGTGTATGTGAAGATAAAAATATCTGTATTATATTTCTATACGCTAAGAACCTCTGATCTTTTTGTGCAGTCTGAATTTTCCTCATTAAAGGAGCAGTTACTGGAAAAATTCCCACTGGATGATATATGTCTACTAGGAACCCCATTGACCGTGGATATGACCAAAAAGGTGTGTCATAAGAGACGTCCAAGGGTGTCAATAACCTTTTTTCAATTGCTTTCTAGTTGTGACTGATGTAGTTATTTTCACATTCTACAGGACATTTCAGTGTTTCCAACAGATGATGATTCTTTTCCTGATTCATTTGATAGTCAAACAAAGGACAACGCAGGATTGGCCTCAGAGGTCCCTGCCCTTTTGAGTGCTGATCAACTTATAGAATCAGTAAGACGTTTCTCCCCCTCATGTTTTGTTGCTTAGATTTCATTACAAGCTCCTCAAATCAATAGCAAGGAAACTGACATCATAACTTGTGAATTTAGGTTTTGGATACATCTCAGCAATTTGAAAGGATTTCTGTATCAGTTACATCTGATGTGCCTTACAAGGATTTGGCTCTTAACTGTGAGCTTCTGAAGCCAAAGCAGCACATCTCCATATTAATGAGTGTCCAAGAGGAGCAAGAATGTTTGATAAGCTTCCCTTCAGAAAATCATGACAATGAATTGAAAAACATGGACTCCTCTCCCCATATGGATGTGGATTCCCAGAGGGTATTTCCTTCACTTTAACAAACTCATTGACTTGCAGTTGGTTATCGTCTTTGATTAAAGGAAAGATTTGTGTGAAATCAAAGCCTAAACCTTTCAGCTTTAAGGCTCTTATGTCTTGAGCCTTATGAGATTATCTTCTACTTTGAATGTGGCACCCAATTTCTGAACCTATATATGGTGCAGGCGGGCAATCCTTTCTTGTACGAGAACAGTAGTGCAGATTCACAGGAACTATTTGTTGGCGGTGCTGTAATTCCGTGTGCAACCGAGCATCAGAATGATCATCACTTCTTCAAGCTCCCAGCATCAAGCCCCTATGATAGTTTCCTTAAAGCTGCCGGTTGTTGAGTCTGTTGTTGTCTGAGTCTGATAATGATGGGTTCGGTTTTCTAATTTTTTGACGTTCAAATCTTTATTTTATTAGTCCTTTTCTTGTCTTGTATTGTAGCAGCCAAGGCTTGCTTGTAAAGAGCATGAGAGTTTGCTTTCTCTTTTGATGTAGATATTACAGAAACCGCCGATTTGTTGACAATTGTAGATTACCAATGAAAAGGAACTTTAATTCAAGAAAACTGCCCAATTTTTTTCCTTTTTTATTTTTTCGGGTAATAAGAACTGACCAAAGTTTTTGAAGTTGAATTCTATGCTGGTCACTTTTTTTCTTTTTTTTTTTTTTGTTGGGTAATAACAACTCCCCATTCTACTTTTCAGACCAAAGTTCTTGACCAAATTTCTTTTTTATTCATTGGATGGAAAAGATTAATTAATTTAGTTTTATAGCATTGAAGTAGCATTTTTTACAAACCTTTGCTGCAATAATATGTCCTTTCCAATTAACCAATGAATCTGAAAAAAGAATAGCATTAAATGAAAAGACAAGGTGTTCCCATCTGTCAACCTTAAAAAGCTCAGGGGAATTGGAGAATAGTGGGAATCTACCTTAATTTTTGAGTTACTAAATCACTTCCCATTGAATAATGGCAGTGTTATTTTAACATTAGAGAGTGTATAAAAAATTCGAAGAGTGTGTGTGTGTATATATATATATATATTCTATTATTTTAACAATTAAACTTTTTAAGATCCCATGAACAGGAGGATGATTCTCGTCTTCGATCATCCTCGTTTGATCGAGGGCAATTGTCATAAGAAAACTCTCCAAAGAAGTATTAAGATAATTTTTTAAAAAAAGAAAAATGCGAAACAATTTTTGGGTTGTTTTGTGCACGCTGAAGGTGCAAAAATCAATCCCAAAAGAAACAGAATTGTCGGGTGGGCTTAGTAATTAATCCAGGATCCAAGCCCCATTATAATCTTTCCATATTTCTAGCCGTAGTAGCCTCTGTAAGTCTCAGTCTTGCGCGGCTTCTTGTTCGACGATCCTTTTTCTGCCATTTGCATAATCGACCACTCGGTTTATAGATCTGCTGATTCTGTCTCAGGTAAATTCTTCACCCCTTCATCGGCTTCAGTTTCTTTTTGTGTTGATTAAATTGGCGTTCAGGTTCTACTTTTATGAAATTTCATTCTTATAATTCATCATCATTCATTTCTAGTTGGAGCTCAGTTACCTGTCCGATTTGACAACTGTTTGGTTTCTCCGAAATATGCCGAGAAATTAAAACGTATAGGCTGGAAGTTTGAATTTCATTGTTGAGCGCGCTGGCTGACATTGTTATTCAAAACAAGCTGCAACATCATCTATTCTTTCTCTACAAATCCATCTGAAAAGCCTAACTTTTAGCTTTTTCTTTGAAAATCCTATCCTATTTCCTTTTTCTTGTCCTACATCGGTTTGTCTATGTTGACCCCACATCTGTCCTTCATCACTCTGCATCGCCTTCTATTTTCCATATTTAGTGCAAGTGAAGCTATATTTCTGGATTAATGTCATGGGTTTTACTCGGGCATGTCTTGATTTTAATCAGTGATGCCCCTTTTGCGGTACAAGTTCCTACAAAGATTGTTGATAAATTTGGTTATGGCTTTGATTTGTGTACTGAGTACACAATCAGGCATATTCCCACTGTGATTGGACGGGTTTATAATTGTCTTCCTTTGCAATTTCATCTAAAAGGTTTTTATGTTGATAATTGTAGCTTAGCCACTTTAATTGTTAATGTATGTCCTAGCATTTTGAACTCCATTATCTCTGCTGGTGAGTGGATATAAATCCAATTACCCATGCCCTGCCAGTTGCTAGGATCCCTTGCTTTTTGCCACTTTAGAGTTAAGTGTGGACAGAATCTTTATTGTTTGATATTTCATCTTTTATATCAATGTGTTAGGGTTGGGAGGTGTTATTAAGCATCTATTGGATATAACTCCTAACAATTAAGCGTATGGGTTGAATTGGCTGTTTAACAGTAACTCATGCCTTCTGACTTGCCATTTATTTGTTTCTGGACAGTGCACTTTGAACATGGCATTCCAGTATATCATACCAGCTATAGTAGGATCATTTGCCCTTGCATGGGCCTGTGATCATTACATTGCTGACAGAAAGATATTTGGAGGCAAGTTGTGCTTTTCTCGGATGTAATTTGCTTTGCAACTGATTTCTTCAATATAATGCAATTGTTCATTCTTTTCTTCAGGCACCACTCCTGGCACAGTTTCAAACGAGTGGTGGGAAGAGACTGACAAGAAATTCCAGGCATGGCCTCGTACTGCTGGTCCACCTGTGGTCATGAACCCCATAAGTCGCCAGAATTTTATTGTCGAGTCTCGCTCTGAATCTTGAAGATTGTGTTGCTGGTAGATTTTGACTTGATTGTCATGATGGGTTCATATGGAACGTCTTCTGTTTATAAAAAAATATTTGAGTTGAGATTATTGTAGCTCAAACCATGATTGCCTTGGACATTTTATTACCAGAATCAATCAAGGTTTTCTTTTACCTTGTGAATGTTTTTTTATCTAAATAAATGTCATCGAAGCAGTCATGATGATACATATTTTCTCAGTAAAATTCAATGTTTTGCTGTTACCTTGGTATCAAAGAGAACTAGAATCAAATGATATGTCTAGATGTTTCTGTATGCATTATGCAAGAAATGTCACTTATGAGTGTCGTTTCTGGTATAACTCATTCTAAGTGGAAATTTGCATCTTTGCTACTGTTATTCTGTTAATTGGGAGATCCGAACTGACATTAACCGCCACTTCTATAAGTTACTTGTCATAAGGTTAAGATTCATGTTAAGCAAGCAGCCTGGTAAGAGTTATTTTCATCTTTTTCTATTTTTTTGAAGCAGACTCCTTTGCTAGGAGATAAGTACAAGTCCTACAGGACTTAACATGGATTCATAGCTCTCCAACACAGCAATGTAACTTTATCCTTTTGATAGGGGTAACATTTTTTTTATTCATAAAAATTAATAAAATAATACATTTTTCAACACTTGCATCATTTATTTATTATTTTTAACCAACGAGAAGATGAGATAGATATTTCGTCCTTTATTTATCAGATCTCAGATATACAATTAATAACAATAAAAAAAAAAAAAAAAAGAAAATCAAGTTGAGAAGAGATTTTCCTATGTTAATGCTCTGATATGTAACAGGCTCATACGACAGTAAAGGATTATAATGCCACAGATTAATTTTATTCTTATCAACTAATAGAATTCATAATTGATATAAATTATTAAATGAGAAATTGTTATTTTGAATGCTAATTAAT
The DNA here is from genome assembly GCA_022379115.2 of Bauhinia variegata. Classification (NCBI taxonomy): domain Eukaryota; kingdom Viridiplantae; phylum Streptophyta; class Magnoliopsida; order Fabales; family Fabaceae; genus Bauhinia; species Bauhinia variegata. The sequence goes on from CM039438.1 coordinate 18,162,316, forward strand.
ATTCTTTTTTGTCCTACTTATAAGATCTTTTTTAAAAAAATTTAACAGCTCTTAATATAAAATTCTTTACGAAATTCTAGAAGTATTTATTATTTTTTAATTTTTTTATCACTATTAACTCTCAATGTTAAATTTTTAATTAGTGTAAAATTTAATTTCAAATAAAGATAATTTAAAATATTGTGATTATTTTTTAAAATACTAAAGGACCTTATAGGATAGAGTGCTAATTTGATTCAGTCAATTTGTTTGACTATTATATTTTGTGCCGTTGAAGAGTGATTTGAAATATAATGTCATCATACCAAATGAGAATTACTTAATTTTAATTGATATCGCTTATTAATTATTTAGAAACTGCTCGATAATTTTGAAAGATTTTATCACACCGAATCAAAATTCATGTTAAACAATTTCGGTCCTACTTACTAATTTGCTTGAAATATTAAGACTGCAACGTTAAATAACTTTAAAATACAGGATGTGTACACATAGCAATATATATGGATTATATAATATTAAAGTATAATTGTCTAAATAAAATCACAAAGCTGCTAGTTTAGATGTGCTTAAACACTTAGAAAAACACGTACTGCAAGAAGAGATTAGGTGCATTTGATTTTCATCTGAAGAGACTGATTGTTGTCTGCATCTCTTGAAATAGTAAAATACAATATCCAAACAGCGGCTAGTTCATATCATATGCAATAGGAACTGAACCACCCTTCCTTAATCAAGGACTGTTTTTGCATGGATACATTATAGACCTTCATCCCCCATTCTAATTCAGTTTCCAACTGAAACAGATAAGATACTACCATTTTAATTCAAATTCTTTGGACAAAGTAGCAGGGTGAAGATCTAACAAAGTCAATGCCCTTGAATTTAGTTTGAGATACTATATAAAGCTCTAACTCACCATACAGATGATGGCACAGAGAACTCAGGTGACTCTCAATCTTCAGTTTTGCCTTATTTCTTGAAGCATTTCTACTACCTTCTTCATTTTTGGTCGTTTTGCTGGCGTATTGTCTGTGCAGAGCAATGCAACCTTTAGAGCAGCAAGCATTTCTTTCCTCCATCCAAAGGAGACTGTGCTGAGCCTCGCATCCAGTATCTGCTCTGGAGTTTCTCCTCTCACCGGAGCACTGTGAACCCACTTCACCAAATCTATCCCTTCACCAAAAGCCTCATCAACCGGCGGTCGAGTTGTAAGTATCTCAAGCAGAACAACACCATAGCTATAAACATTTCCTGGTGCTGTAACTTGCATTGTATATGCGTACTCTGCATGACAGGACAAGAGAAATGAAACGTGAAAGATGAAATAAACCATAAAAGTTTATGTGATATAGATGGGTGGCTGAGAAAATAGTATACCTGGGGGTATGTAACCAAAGGAACCAGCAACTGCACTGATACTTCCAGTGCCTTTGGTTGGATCCAGAAGTTTTGATATCTCGATCTCCCCAACCAAAGGCTTAAAATTTGCATCCAAAAGAACATTTCCAGAAGAAATGTCAAGATGGATAATTGCCACGTGATGAAGAAAAGCCAAACCTTCAGCCACTCCAATGGCAATGGACAGTCTAGTAGGCCAGTCAGGTTTATATTCAATTTTCTTGGTAGATTCATGAAGGAACTGAGATAATGTTCCATTGGGTAAATAATGATGCAAGAGAAGTGCAACATCTTCATAAATAACATAACCAATTGGCCGCACTAGATTTTCATGAGAGAGTCTGCTCAGCCTTTCAAGTTCTCTAATCATCTTGTTCTGGTGGTGAATTATTGTCTTGTCCATTGACTTGAGTCTCCTTACAGATAAGCTCATTCCAGAAGGCATGTCTGCCTTGTAGACCGTGCTGAAAGTTCCACTGCTAAGCTTATTAGAATCTTTCAGTGTTGCTTTAACAACGGCATCAAGATCTACTGCTTGTCTTAGATTCTCAACAAAAACAGTCCCTGATATTATAGTGGGTTTGTTATTGGTTTCATCGTCTGCAATTCCAGCATCTTTGGCTACTTTTTCTTGCCTCTCTCTGATCATAAACAGCAAAACAACCAAAGTTACTGACGTAAAAACAGCCAGACCAGAACCAATTACAGCTAGTATGATTCGGTAAGAAACCCTGTGATGGTAATTCTTGTGGTCATCATAAAGGCCCCCGCATGAAGAGTTTAATGGCTCCCCACAAAGCCCTTTATTGCCCAAAAAACTTGAATTGGGACTTTTCTGGAATGGTACAAACGTAGGTACTGGACCACTGAGCAGATTATTTGAGAAGTTAACCTCTATCAAGCTCATCATGCCCTTAAGCTCAGGTGGGATGTTGCCCGAGAGCCGATTGTTGGAAACATCCAGTGAAACAAGCTTGTCCAGTCTTCCCAGTTCAGGGGGCAGCGGTCCGTGAAGATGATTGAAGCTCAAATTTAAAGCAATCTGTAAGTTCCTGATGTGACCAATTTCAAAAGGAATAGCTCCAGTCAAATAGTTACTACCCAGTTGCAACTCAAGAAGTTTTGCACAATTTCCAATTTGATGAGGAATCTCCCCTCTCAATGAATTCTGACTCAAGAGCAAGTACTGCAATCTAGAGATATTGCAGATTTCACTTGGTATTGTGCCATTGAATCTGTTATTGCTTATATCAAGCTTGGTAAGACTCTTGCAACTCATAATTGAAATTGGAATACCACCAATGAGGCTATTTCCAGAAAGAATTAATTCCTGAAGGTTCATTAGCTGTCCAAATTCCGGTGGAATCGTTCCCGTAAATCCATTCGAAGCTAAATTCAGGAGGGTGAGGTTAGAACACTGAGCAAAATCTGACACCACCTCGCAGAAAGATTGTTATTATCTGCTTCAAAGTAGGTAAGGCTACTAATGTTTCCAATGGTCTTAGGAATAGTACCTACTAGATGATTGTTGCCAATTCGGACGTTGGAAAGGCTTTGGCAATTCCCAATCTTTTTAGGAATATCATCACTCAAATTGTTCTGGGTGAGAACCAGAACTTCCAGCTTCCCTTGGAAAAAGATGCTAGCTGGTATGGGGCCTTCAAGCTGGTTTGAATGCAGGTTAAGTATGTGGAGCTCAGAATTCAAACCCAGATTATCAGGAATTCTACCATCTAAACGATTTTCGTACGCTGTAAAAACTCTTAGGTTGGTCAAATTGCCCACCCAAGAGGGTATTGAGCCACTCAATTGATTACTAGAAATCTGAATTTCCTGCAATTTCTCTAGGCCTTGAAGTTCATTTGGCATGTCTCCCACAAGCAAATTATTGGAAAGGTTTAATGATTTAAGGTTCCTCAGACCACCCAATCCTGGTGGAATTGAACCTTCAAACTTATTTGCAGACAAATCTAGAACTTCAAGGTCAGATAGATTTCCAAGAGCTGGAGGAATCACTCCATGGAAGTTATTATTTGAAAGGTCAAGCCGCTTTAAAGCTTTGAGCTCAGAAACTAAAGTCACATTACCTCGAAGGTTCTTATGAGAGAGATCGAGCTTCTCCACCATTGAGTGGTTCCCGCAGCTAACACCTTGCCAGGAGCAGTAATTTGAGTTGTTGACATCCCATCCAGGTACTTTAAGCTCTGCATTAATGGCAACCAATATAGTTTGGTCCGGGAACTGAGCACCCACAAGTTGAGATTTTAACAGAAACCCAGCTAGCAGAAGATACAAGAAGCACATAATTTCCATCACTGAATAATGTTCTCCGTTGGAGAGATAGTGCTTCCACCAGATAATATACTCCAAAACTCAGAACTGTGCTCAAAGGTCTACCAAACTCTGTAACAGTAACATCAATTAGTCCTTGTTTTCTTCGTCCTCTCAGTAAACCCAATCGGCTCCTTTCCCCCCCATTTTTTCTTTTTTTTTAATAGCAAAGTTGAGGACGAGGGAGGATATATTCTGAACTGGAAGAAAATTCCACCTTTATCTCTTGCTTTATCAGCTACTGCTTGCCTCACTTGCTACAATGAAGATTCAGAACTTCTAGCGAAAGCTTTTGGAAGCTCTAGCAAGAGACAGCACTGAAAATAACCCAGATCACTTATCAACTTTTCCAGGAAAACCCATTTCAGAATGCCATCAATACTCTACACTGATTACTGAAACACCTAATATTTCCGAGAAAAAGCAATCCACCAAAGGGTTTATGGGAGAAAAATCAGAAACCCATTCTAGGAGACACAATCGAGGAGCAAAAAGAGAAGGATAAAACAAAGGAAATGATGCTGCATTATGAGCCATGGGTTGCATACGAAGTACACATACTTATAGTAGATGAGATTGCTGCAGAAGCAACAGAGAAAATGACCTAAGAGCCGAGGTAGCAACAATGTCTTGCGTGAATAAAAGTGAGCAAATGAAAGAAGGAGTATAGAGTACAACGTTTTAGTAAAGGATTCACGGACCAGGTGTTTTTCTGTGTCTCACAGGCACTGAAGAGAGAGTGAAAGTAAGAGAAAGAGAAGGGAAGATAGATTTGTGGGTCTGAGAAGATGGGGAAAGAAATTCTTTCTTTCCAATGTAGGCTTCACGAGAAATAGGCAGTGATTATTAGTGAACGAAAGCTGCATAAAAACTCTTCTCTGACTGCAGCTATCATGGTCATGGAGCTGAAACTTTAGAAAGGATATTTTTGGGCATAAGAGGCTAGCCCCACATTGTTTGGAACCATTACATTGTGGGACACTATTCAATGCTGATGTTTCTCGGGCACAATCAATTCTCTCTCATTATGAAAAAACAAGGCCTTATTTTTGGTTACTTTGGATTTGGATTTTGTTAGTCCAATCGTTCAGTTCAGAATATAACCCAAAAAAAATATTAACTGCTTTTTCAATAATAAATATTTTTTCAACAAAATTGAATTTAGTAGAAGAAGATAGTTTGAATTTAGATTTATTATATTTAAATTTTGTAAGAAGATATATCCAATTCCACTAAATAATATTAATTATGTACGTATTTATAATTTTATTTAATTTAAATTTAAATTAATTGTACTTAATATAATATTAAATATCAAATATTTTACCTAAAATGAAAGTTATTATGTAAATCACCCACAAGAAGTAAAAAAAAAAAAAATCTTAAAATTTATTTCATGTTATTCAAAAAATTTGACACTATCATCCTTAATGTGCAAAAATAATTTTCCTGAATAATCCAATTATTATTGTTGGTATGAGAAGGCAACAAAGTCGTTCTCACATAACTCATAATTACCTAATCGTAGGATTCCTTTCATGTAAACAAATTTCAGAATACATTTCAACCTATATATATTGTTAAATATATCCAAACAAATTCCTGCAAAGGCAGAAATTCTCTGTCTCCTTTTTTTTTTTTTACCCACTTTTTCCTTTTTCAATATTTTAATATACAATTGTCCCATTCATAGATGATGGGTTTCTCTTGCACGTTCAGATTCTGATTCTCCTACTCACTCTCACGGTCTCACACTTATAACAGGTTACCTAGCTGAGCTATAACACAGTGGTCTGTCTCTGTAGCATTTATGAATTCAACTCAGCGATCTTCAAAGATGAAAGGGAAATCTGAACAAGTAGAGGGATTTGAGGTATGTTTCAGAAAGATAATTTGTAATCCTCAGCTTAAATTAAGTTTGAACACAGTGAATGAAGGCCACGCAGATTACATCACCCAAGTTACCATGTCAATTATAAGGTACTTGAATCGATGTATTTTAAACTATAGTTTATCCATCTTACAATAATACTTCTCAATTCATGTGAATCTTAAACTTCAATCCAAATGAAAGAATAATTAAAAAAAAAAAAACTTAAGTATTTCAATTTAAAAGAGATAAGGATGGATTTAATTGCAGAATATAAAAATATAAAACTTTAATTATAATAGTTGTGCCATTGTATTATTTTTTTTTAATAGTATCTATTTGATTAAAAGTGGAATTAAATTTACTTGTTTGCTTTTAACATATTAACTGTAACTTTATTATTGGGTGAGATGGTTAGTGTATGATTGAGCAATCAAACGATCCAACTAATCTCCCCTATAGTGCTTGATGATTTTCCACTCATCTCCCTCATGGTTAAAGCATAGTAGATTTAATTCTTGAGGATAAATCTGTTGAGAAATTTAATATGTTATCGGAGTCTATGCAATATGGGGAAAGGCACATCGTTCTTGATCGGAGAGAATAGATGACAAAATAAAAAAGGCTCTGCAATGTAAAATAAGGAAGAAGAGAATACCACAGTGACGGGGCTGTTCAAATTAACATGACACCACCCACTTGCATTCCAACAATTGGCATTGTCATTATGAAAATAAATAAATAAGTAATTCTATTAACAAAATGAATTAGAATTTTCACATGAAAATACATGTTCAAACTAAGTTAATTTTATTTTTAATATAAAATAAATTTATCGTACATAAGATCAAAAAATAAATAAACAAATAATTCTCACATAAATTTCTCTCCCTTACAAAACATGTCAATTCAACATAGTGTGGGTAAACTTTAAGGAATTATAAATTAAGGGTTTAAAATTTAAAATACGATAATCCTTTGTATTGAAAGAAATTTATTGACAAAATGATAACAAGATATCCTAAATATTAAAAAAAAAATTAAAAATAGATTAAAGCTTATTGTATCGTTTGGTTAAATTCAATATAGTATATAGATTCACATGGATTGTTGTGTATACATTTGTCAAATGGGGTAAATGATATTATTTCTATTTTATTTGTGTTTAGTTTCAAAAAGCTCACTTGGGAAAGCAAAATTTGTCCTTTAATTGTTCCTCGTGTTATCATTGCCTCCATAAATTACTACACAAGTTACTGCAGCTGCTATTTACTACTTTATGGTAGGCATTATATTATTATTATATAGAATATAGAAAAAGTTCTGTAACAAAGTCAATCACAATGAATGTGGTATGGGACCATTTGCCCCCAAGGAAAGCGGAGAAAGAGGAGAGTATGATAATGACCAGCGACGTTCATGTAATTTAGTCGCATTCAACAGTAAAATTACATGCCAAAAATTTAAATCGCTGAATTTTTCTTCTTGTTTTATGCCCATTATTTCTATATATACTCTTGATGTACAAAAATAAAAAAGGATAACACATTCTTTCATATAAATCCTACACTTGAATGAATAATACTATTATTTTCGATAAAAAATCGTAACATAATTAAATTACGAGTATTGAGTACTACTTAATTTTTTTTTTTAAAAAAACTAATAACTCTCGTAATCAAAGTTCAAAATCTAATAATAGCAAGTTGCATGGTCTATTTTCAATTATTATAATAAATGTACCTGAATTTGTAACAAAAAGTTTAAGCAAAAGTTTTATCTCAAATAATTGGGAGGGGATAATTTGAGAGGAATTCTATTTCTATTCCATAATATTATATTTTTTAAAATAATTTTGTAAATAACTAACTAATCTTCGGAATTTAATTCAGACACTTTAAAGCAAGAGGGAGAAAAAACTACAAACTACCACGTGGTCTCTTTTCTTTTTGTTTCAAGACGAGTTTCTTCTTGAGGTACTTATTTGTAACTTAGTGAATAATTGAAGAAATCACACTCTTGTTCCCTTGATCGCGTAGGCTTCGGGCCGCAATGTTTTTTTTTTTTTTTTCCCTAATAAAAGTTTAAATGAATTACGTGTCCTGAATTTCAATAGTTAAGAAATAGTGAAGGCTCAAAACATAAATATATAATTAATATTTATAAATTATTAATCAACAAATTTTTTATATTAAAAATAAAATTTAATTTTTTATCAATATAATTTTAATTTGAATTTGTATTAATTAAATATTTTTTAATAAGATGAAATGTTTTATTGTTTCAATTTCATCAAACAATTAAAAAATTATTACTGTTGTGCAAATTTCATCGCAAAACCCATAATAGAAAAGAGACAACAAGTTGAACAATTTCATATGGTAGGTGGGACCTTGGGAATGGGCAAGGAGCGAGGCTCCTTGCAGACAAGTAGGGTCAATACATGTCTGTGTGATAGTGGGCCACGACACATCATTATCATTATGATATATAAAAGCAAATATAATAAATAAATAAAAAGTCCCAAAAACCACATTCTCCCTTGACAAAGTTTTCATCTAACATTAGCTTTAGTTAAAAAAAAGGCAAAAACATCATCATGAATGTCTTAGCACTCTTCTTTCCTTTTCCGTTGGCTATGGTGGCCTAATGCTTATACCAAAACTTGAGGAAGTTTCTTTCTTTCCTATTTTTAAAACTAAGATGTTTGATTTCTAGTACTAACTAATTGTCTTAGTAACATCGTATGCCATCATCAGTTTCGTGCATTTTCAAATGTCTCTTTCCTTTTTGCCGCTAAAGTTTGAAAAAAGGAAGAGGATGGACATTGAGTATAGCCGAATTTATGCAGGCATATTATATTGCGTTTACTTTATGCCTGAATAAAGGTGAATAGCTTGGTGAAATGATTTTGAAAATCAATATGGTATCAATTAATTAATTATAATTCTTTTTCATAATTGAACGAAACTTCAAACAAATTCCTTATTCTCATAAGATTTAGATTGATTGTAATATTTTTTTGTAATAACTTAATAATATTTATTTTTTAAAATTTTTACCAAATAAAATATAATGATATATGGAATGGCTCAAGGAGTTACACAACATTTGTTATCTCTTATTTTCTATCTTAATTTATAACATTGTATGAATGATTGCCACTTGAGTGGATAGTCTTAATAATTAACAGTATAATTATTTGATTGTTTAAAAACATTACTTTCAATTGGAAAGGTAGGAATCAAAAAAAAAAAAAAAATTGTCTAATGGGAGTTAATCTAATAATTTGTCTTCAAATTCTGTATTTATTAATAAAATAATATTACATGCATTCATTATTTTATTATTTTTTAATAATTAAAAAATTGAGACAATATATGAAATTCGAGAGAGTAAATTTTAACCCGTTAATGACGTGATTAGCACCAAAATAGGTATCACATCTTTTGTTAGTGACCCTCTAATGCAAATACCAAACAACATGGGGACCATACTTGTCAGCCACCGCCATTGAAATGAAAATGTTTTCTTGTTGTTTTTGCTGACCTAAGTACAAGTAAGAAATGGTTCTAAAATGCCACCATCCTCAAAACCACAATCCCCTTTCCACTTTCTAAAGACATGACTCCACCTTCCATCACTTGCATGTGCATGGATGATGGGTGTGAGAGAGAAAGAAAAGAAAGAGCTTTTGGGCGATTGTCATGATCCTTATGACCCCAAATGATAAAGCACTGAAAAAGCATATGGGGTTTCACTGTACAATCTCTACTGATTGAGATTGGGCTCTGCCTTTAGTAGACATGCATCATGACACTTGTATCATTTCTTGTCTCACCTCTCTCTGGCAGATATCTAGCTCGTGTAGACTCTCCCATTTGGAATTTTCTTAGGTTTCTCAGATTTGACGTAGCATTAAAAATGGTTTATATTTTACACTCATATATCGCATATAATTGTTACCACCCTTAGAAAAGTGACGAAAATTGCTAAGGCTTTTACTTTAAAGATCCATTCAAGACCCTACTTTATCGGATTATGTTCACCTTCTTTGGGTACCATTATTATTTTGTCCTGTTTATTTTATTTATTTGTCCAGAAAAATAGTGATAAATTACGCATCTCAACTATAGGGATTAATTTTTGCACCATTGCAAATTAATGTTTGCATCTTCTTGTACTCTTAGAAACATGTTTCCGAAAATACAAGGGACTGGGACTAATTGATTAATTTCATATGATGCAAAAGTTATCCCCTCAGCTATTTAAGAGGTTTCGGCTCAAAAGTTGTGGATGACCCAACAAAAGCCCAATAAAATGAACTATAATTGCATTACATGTTACCCACGAAACAGTCCGTTTTAGTTTTGGGCCAAAGCATGGGCCCAATTGTGCATTTGCAGCTAGGGGTGAAAATAGGCATATAGGCCTATTATGGGCCTAACTTACTGTAGGCCAGATCAAGCTTGAATATAAGCTTATTTCATTAAAAAGACCAGGCCTCTTTCAAAAAGTATAGCCCATTGGCCTACAGGGCTGCCTATTTATTTTATTATATATAATTATATTTTATTTATTATACTTTAAACTAATTTAATTTTATATTTTGTAACTTTTTCACAACATTCACAAGTCTTTTCAAGTGAGCATGATAATTTTACATATATATTGTTTTATTTGAGATATTCATGATATTGTATATTATTTTGTATGTACAAATATTTTAAAAGGTAATTATAACTTTATTCTTCTTTTATGTACACTTTATATTTTTTAAAATATTTGTTAGTGATATAAATTTAAAAAATAAAAAATAAAAAGAAAATTAAGTTATATATTCTTATATTTTTTTCTTTTGTATCTCATATTGTATGCTTGTATGCACTGATATATATAAGTGACAATATACATGATAGTATTATTTGTTACTTAACAACCATGAAAATGGTGAATATAATAAATTTTATTTATACTAAGGGTCCATTTGATTTGCTCAAAAACAAGGGATTGGACAGTACAAAAAATTTTGTCCCTTGTTTGATTTGTAAAATACCACAGTATTGGACAAAAATTTGTCTATGGTAATGGACAAATCCTTGAATTTTTGTCCCTCACCAAACCATGGGACAAGGATTTGTCCAGAGTACTGGACAAAAATTTTAACATTGTTATCTCTCAAACCATCTTATAATTTTCTATATCTTGGCTCATCAAATCAATAGCGGTAAGTTCTAACAACGGTTATCAATCGGCGAGGTATTCACAACTGTAGGTGACTGGCAAGGTATCGACAATGATCAGTGACCAACGACGCTTTTTTAAATTTTATATTTTTATAAATTACTTTAATTGTTATAAATATTAAAATTGTATTATATATTTTTTTAAAAATAATAATATAAAGTATTACTATAAATTAGACAAAAATGATATAAAATTTTTTGTTCAGTACGTTAAACAACAAACAATGGACAGTACAAAAGATTGTCCTGTACTTCAACTCTTTGTGCTGTCCAGTACTGGTATCAAACGCACCCTAAAAGTTTTTATATATTTAAAGCATATATAAAAAAAAAATTATTGATAATTATTTAATTAAAGGCCTAAATAAGCTAAATAGACTTACCTAGCTTAAACAAAATAGTAAACCAACCTCATTTTTTACCTAAATCAAGCTAGTACACCATGTTTAGGCTAATAATTTACCATGTAAACTATGCCTATTTAAACAAAGGCCCGCCTAGCCTATTTCCACCGGTAAAAACTGGTGGGCAACTGATTTTTGCGCCACTTCTTTTTCATATTTTTCCACGCTTTTTACATTTTCATAAACATATTTCGGGAATTGTAAAGGGGTGCAAATGTTAAAACACGGTGGTGCAAAAATGAATCCCCAAATGGTGGGTTTGTAGTTGGACCCCCCTGTGTTCAAGAACTTCTCTACAGAAACCTCATCCCTCACCAGACACTATTGGCTGCCATGGACCCATGATGGTCCAAACTTCAAGCCCCTTACTTTCCACAGATCAAGGCGGCTATAAAGTTGCTAGTTCCAGGTTCAAGGCAATTTCGTGCGGGACTTAGTTTTCCCAGTGAAATAATATAGGAGTCATTGCTATTTTTACGGAAAGATGAAAACGAGAAGAGACGTTAGTTTTGAGTTTTCTTTCTTTATTTTGTTCTCTTTCTTCCCAGCTTGTGAGGACGTAACACGAAGAGAATTGAATTACCACTTCCTGTGAACGAGTTGACGATTGAAAGAAACTGGAAGAAAACAACAGTTATGCCGCGTGGAATGTTCGTCATTTCATCACTTTTTAATAACTTTTCTTTTTTCTAAAACAAGATGCTTGAACTCTGTTCGGATTGCTGGATTTTGAAATTGGGACAAAAGTATGCTCTTATGTCCATGTAACCTCGTGGCTCGGAGAATTCTAAGCATATATATGACTTTAGAATTGTAAGACACGGCATATGAAATATCGTGGGATTTTTTTAAATTTTTTAATGAGAAGATGCAATTTTATAAAATATCATAAACATTAGTCAATGTTTTTAAAAATCGAACTAGACAAAGAATTAAAATAGAAACTGTTTCAAGGTTTAAATGATTCTTCGACCAGTTCATCATACTTTATTATAATCAATAGCATCTACAATAAAATTTGGAAGAGTGTTCATCCAGCAAACAATATTAATGACATTCTTACCAAAATAAGACAAAAGATGAGCTACAACTCTAATGGCCTCCAGAGGAACCCAAGAGAAAGAATAAGGCTGCAACCGCTATAACAGCTCTTCACTGTCATCGGGGGCTCTTCGTTGTTACATAACTTGGGCAATAAATATTGTATAATTACGTAAATATTTTCAACTATAAAATAATTTCGAACACACCCTCAACGCACATAAAAATCATAACCTTGGTGTGTTCCTGGCTTAGTTTTTTTTCTCCCCAACTAAGCTCCCTACTTGCTTTATTGATTAAGTGTCAAAAGGCTGAGTGTTCTGGCTCTAACACCTCCCTGATGTTACTTCCCTTTTTTGCAAGTTAGTTTTATCTGGAGGCAACATTCTTGATTTTTTTTTTTTTTTAACATTATTGATATTTTAAACACACTAATTGAAAAACTGAATAGTTAATTTGAGGAGAAAAAATGTGATTGCAACTGTTTGATATGGATGATTATGATTATCTTCTATTGTACATATGTGATGAGATGGCACTATTTTCGATTTTTTTAATGATTTTCGGTTTGAATTTTTAGGATAATCTCATTAATTAAATTATTATTTTATGAATTGCAAATCAAAATGTTTAATTAAATAAAACTAAGATGCATATATATATATATATATATATATATATATATATATATATATATATATATATATATATATATATATATATATATATATTAGTTATGAATCGGGGATGAGTTATCTTTTGATAAGAATCAATTATTTCTATTCCCTCTAATTTTTTCCTATATATATATATATATATATATGATCAGAAAATTTCCGCTCCTTACAAACTAAGTCTTCTCTTGTTCGTAAATATCACGAAGATTGAAAGAAGAAAGTTTCAGTGATAGTGTCACTTCGGAGAGAAAGAGGCAAAGACAAGATGGCGGTGGGGAAGGAAGAGGTTGAGATTATCAAAGCCCGTACGGATAATAGGGATTACAGAAGGATCTTCCTTCGGAACTCACTCGAGGTCCTCCTCATTAGCGATCCCGATACGGATAAGGTTTTGATCTTCGTTCAAGATTCATTGATCAACTTTCAATTTCTTCTGTTCGAATTAGTGTTTTAACCTCTGCTTCTTGTTATTTTCCAGTGTGCTGCTTGCATGGACGTTGGTGTCGGTTCCTTCAGTGATCCAGAAGGTCTTGAAGGCCTCGCTCATTTTCTTGGTAAAGTTTGAATTTCTCTGGACGCTATTGTGCTTGTCCTATTTACATTCCTCTGTGTATACGATTGTGATCGCATTATTACTTGAAGATTTTTGGTTTGCTAAATTGGAGGAAATTCCTTGTATTAGATTATATGAAATTGATGTGTCTGGAAACATAAACATTGTATTGATGTGAGATAAATGGTACTCAACTTCGGTTGTAGAAAACTATTATAAATTTTAACGATAGAGAACTTGCGGCCAACCTGTTATTCTAGTGACAGATGACATTCAGTATTATTGTTAGTCACCAATGTTTTTTGGTAAAAAGCGGGAGGGGTTTGACTATATATACATACTTCTTAGGGATCCATTTCAAAATTTTATTCTGATCACTTGATTTTTGTTACTCACAGAGCATATGCTTTTTTACGCCAGTGAAAAGTATCCAGAGGAAGATAGCTATTCCAAGTACATTACTGAGGTAGTTGTTGCCATAATTTTCAGATACCTTGGTCTTTATATTGTTATAGATGCATTATAAGGATTTTCTTGATATTGTGTGTAGAGTAAGTTGACAAAATTTGCTCCTTACCAATGGCTCTTATGGTTGCTGAAAATTTCTGGAAAGCATTCTCTAGAGTTTATTCACAGTGATGGTATTATTTCTGGGAATGATGATACGTTTTAGAATGCCAATGCCTGAATTTTCATTTAACATTTTCAAAGTCATAAAATGTGTTCAAACAAGAGCTTCTTATTTCCAATCGGTCAGTACATTGGCAATTAATAATTACAAATTATTAAAGTTTGCAGATTGGAAAGTTGGCAAAAACATGTTGCGACCTTTGATGTCTTTCTGTTGTCAGAAGTTTCGGACTAAGACTTTGCTGTATTTTTATTTCGTTCACCCTTTTCTGAACCATTTGTTTACATGCAGAATATTTTTCTAAGTTTTCTTTCTCCTTCTCTAATCATTTGTTTTGAGTGAGGCTGTAGAAATCTGGAAAGCTCCCATATGTCATATGTGCATGTTTTTAGCGTATGTATATCCTATAAAAAAATTCCACTTGTACATATGTAGATGGGTTCTTTTCTTTTGTCTAGGAGGCTATGCTTGTCATTGTCTTTCTTGTGGAAATTTCTAAAGTGCAATCCTGCATCACCTTTTTCACTTTTGCATCTTATTAAACACTTATATAACTGTTTTCTTGAAGTTACTCTCAGATTTGTTTACTAATCACACTTTTGGTCATCTCTGTTGTTATTTTATTCATCTTGAAACAGCATGGAGGAAGCACAAATGCTTTTACATCCTCTGAGGACACCAACTATTATTTTGATGTTAACACAGATGGTTTTGAAGAGGCTTTGGACAGGTAGGTTAGCATCCTTCTTTAGTGATTTCCCTCATATTTTTCTTTCTTCTGGAAATATTTATAAAAGTTCTGGGCTCAGGCTATGGTTTGTTTTTCAGATTTGCTCAGTTCTTCATTAAACCACTCATGTCTCCTGATGCTACCACGAGGGAAATTAAAGCTGTCGATTCTGGTTAGATAATCCTGGTAATCTTGTCCAATGTCTTAAGTTTTCTTTCTCTCCCGTTTAACCAAATATTCTTCCTTTCTGTTCTTTTCTAACAGAAAATCAGAAGAACTTACTGTCTGACGCTTGGAGAATGAACCAGGTATCCATTATTGCCTTTACTGTGTGTTCAAGGGGCTTTGTGGAAAATTGAGTAGGAAGACAAAATTTTAAAATTTTATTTGATTATCAAATGGTTCTTCCGTTGGGAAAACCATGGAGAATTATCTCTCCATTTTGTTATACAATAGAAAATGGGCTTCAAAGCTGTGAAGAGTTAATTTAGGATCAGCAGGTGCTGGACATGGCATTGTTTCCAATCACAAAATGTGCATGATGACTAACCATGCCTGCATGCATTGTTCAGTACACAGCTAAATATATAGACATCTCAGAACCTCCTCCTCCCCCTCCTCTCTCACAAATAAAAAAAAAAAAAAAATCCTTTTATTGAGGATCCCCTTTCTGGAGAAGTCCGGCCATTGTTTTATTTTCTTCACCTTTTTAATAACTTATTGTAGTTGCAGAGATGATTAATGCTGCTGAGGTGGTGAGATGTTGGTTGTTATAGGACTTACAGAGACTATTTTTGTCATTTTTTGATTCCTGAGTTTCTTATGAAACATGTGAACTTGACATAGGGGATGGGAGCAAAATTTTCTCTTCTATTGCATTTGGTAAAGGATAGAAATAAATTTCTGATCCTCAATTATTGTTGATATGTATTTTGGTCCCAACATTTCAAATTTTGCTAGTTAAGCCTTTATTGGAGGAACTTCTAATATCTCTCTTTTCCCCCATGAAACATTACTATCTGCACAGCTTCAGAAACATCTCAGTGCTGAGGATCATCCATTTCATAAATTCAGTACTGGTTAGTATTTGATATCTTACATATTTGAGTCTGGTCTGTTTTGATTACTTGGTCTAGATTGATGCTTCACTATTTCTTTCGTCTTCCTTCTTCTGTTAGATGGGCATGTATGGAATGCAGATGTTGTTTCTCATCTTTAAGCACTATCTTGAGAATTATTTTGAAAAATGATATCAGATAAGATTGTGTTTTTGACCCTATTGAAAATAATTTCCTGTTTGATGAAGATAATGATGGACATCAGAAGCCTGGTTTCATCTTCATTTTTTTCGTGCTGTCATAGAATGAAGAAATGCACGGACTTCATTCTCTTCATGTTTGCCTCGTCTAATTCCACCAGTTCTTATGATCTGGCTTTCTATGTAATTCAACACCTCAAAATGCAGCTTTACATACTTATTATGAAGTAATATCTTTTAAATTAGGGATATAACATTTTTATCTGAAACATCTTTTTACTATGGAAGATTCTGTTGCTGCTAGGAAATTTTAGAACCTTAATTAGAAGATGTAATATTGAAATTTTGGTCCGGCTACAGTTGACATTATAAACAGTTACAGTTTGTCATGTATCATGGCATCCTCATTTTGACTAGGGACTTTTGTTCTGTCAAATGTTTATATGTGGTCAAATGATAATGACTTTTCCTCAAATCAGAAGGATGTGTAACTATGTCCTTAGTTATTTTAATAGTCTGTTTTTTGGAATAATTATGGAGCGCTGCCTCTTTCCCTTATTCTTTATTTTCTATGCAAGTTTGTCATGTAACTAGTGGCACTTCAATGTGCATTCAGCTGGGGAACAAGTTTGTTTAGGTCCTAATCATCTGCCACCTTCAACAAAATCTCTCTGTATAATTGTTCATTGTATTTTGTAACCATTCCCTAACTGTGCGAAATTTCATGATAAATTTCTCTTTAGATTTTATGCCCACTTGAAAGATTCATTGTTAATATTAATTGTGGAAATAGTTAACAGATTATGTTTTGCATGATTGTTTTGTATTGTTCCTTGTCTCACATCCATGTCTGTAGCTTTTCTGAGGGAACTGGATGATATTTCACAATAAGTTGCCTGAAGTTAATCAACTCATGTCTCATGTAGGGAGTTGGGACACTTTGGAGGTTCGACCAAAAGCAAAAGGGTTGGACACAAGGAGTGAGCTTATCAAATTCTATGAAGCAAATTATTCAGCCAATATAATGCACCTAGTTGTGTATACAAATGGTAACTGATATTTTCTGCATTAGATACTAATAGACCTGGTTGTTTTGAAATAGCTATAAATAAAATATTTGCCCATGACTGATTTCAGAAACCCTTGATAAAGTTGAAGCACTCGTGGAAGAAAAGTTTCAGGACATTCGAAACATTAACAGAAGTTGTTTCCGCCCTCCTGGTCAGCCATGCAAATCAGAGCATTTGGAGGTATAAATTGTTCTATTGCTAACTCATGGTAAAGTCTAAGTCCTTCTCAATGCATTCTACCAGGAAATGATGATCTGTTTGGATTTTCTATTTTAGATTCTTGTCAAAGCTGTCCCAATCAAAGAAGCTCATAAATTGAGAATCATATGGCCAGTAACCCCTGAGATTCATAATTACAAGGAAGGGCCATGCAGGTATCTTGGTCATCTTATTGGCCATGAAGGAGAAGGATCTTTATATTACATCTTGAAAACATTGGGTGGGTTATGTGCCTTGTTACATATTTCATTATCAATTTTCTGGTAATGCCACTTGCCCTTGTTTGCTAATAGTTAATCTAAAATATGCAATTCTTACCTTGGAGATGGCTATTATATCCTCCATCAAATCTAAGCATATTTTTCTTTTATTCTGGAATGGTGGAATATTTATTTCAAACCTTAGTACATATATTATCAAAATGACTTCATGGCTTAAAATCTAGGAATTGGATGAAGATGAAAATGGTTACTCTGCTTGGACAATTTATAATTGTATTCGTAGTGCGCTCAATGCCAACAAAAAATCAGATGAACTGCTCTATGATGAGCATCTTTTGATGTCTTCTTGGGTCATGAACTGCATAAGAAGTTGTTCTGATTAAGTTCCTAGAGCAATGTTATCAGAATACAGATTTTTGAAAGTGAATCTGTATAAAAAAGAAAAAAATAAAGCTACTAAGCATTGCTTGTTAACTACATGCTGTTTTTCCCCTGTCTGATAGAACTAAACTAGGAATAAAGGTTTTAGGTATAATGAGTTGCTGTGGCTTATATTTTAATGTGGACATAAGATAGAGAATCAGTTGCTGGAGTTGAAAAATACTTTATGCAGTTGTGGAGTTTCTATAGCATTATTTTGTTGTTTTCTTCTGGTTGGAAACCAAGGAAGTCTAATTTTAAGTCCCCATTTCATTATTCTAATCTGGCCATTTTTCCCCCTTAAATTCCAGTATTCCTCAAATAGTAGTTGAGCGAAAACATTAAAGCAGTCAAATGGAACAAAGCTTGCATCACTTTGAACCTTTAGTTAGATGTGGAAGGTGATACATGAAGGGAGAGTCAAAGTCTAACCTTTTTGTAGTTATTTGGAAATTTCAATTGTATTTTTATTGAGATGGGTAGGACACTATATATACATTGAGATACCACAATAAATCCCTAGAATTAAGGGATTTGATTTAGTTGACTGAGTACTTAATTATCCTCAATCAATACCTAATTATCTCCTAGAAAATAATTCTAGTTACAGAATCTTATCTACATAATGCGGTTGGGCTTGATTTTCTACACTCCCCCTCAAGCCTAATGGTATATGTTGACCATTCCAAATTTGGACCTTATTTCATCAAAGCTGAGCTTGTGTAGTGCCTTTGTAAGTATGTCTGCCACCTGTTCTTTGGAAGGAACATACTTCAGATTTATATTGCTATTCTCCACCTTTTCATTGATGAAATGACGGTCAATTTCAACATGTTTGGTTTTGTCATGATGGACTGGGTTCTTGGCAATTGCTATGGCAGATTGGTTATCGCATAAGACATCTATAGGATCTTCACCTTTAATTCTTAGGTCAGATAGTAATCTACTAAGCCATATCCCTTCACAGATCCCATTCGCTAAGGACTTGAATTCTGCCTCTGCACTACTGCGGGCTACCACATCTGTTTTTTACTTCTCCATGTCACTAGATTACCCCACACATAATTGCAATATCCAGAAGTGGACTTCCTGTCTTCAGGAGAACCTGCCCAGTCTGCATCAGTATATATTTCAACCTGCCTACTTGTGTTCTTCTTGAAAAATAATCCTTTTCCTGGATCCTCTTTCAGATATCTTAAAATTCTGTATACAGCATTAAGGTGCTGTTCTTGAGGTTTGCTAAGAAATCTACTTACCACACTTACTGCAAAGCTGATATCAGGTCGAGTGTGGGTTAGATAGAGTAATTTTCCGACTAGCCTCTGATATCTTCCTTGGTCTACTAGCCTCCCATCTGAACTACATGTAAGCTTTGTATTCGGATCCATAGGAGTATTTATGGACTTGCACCCCAGCATTCCAGTTTCACGAAGGAGGTCCAGCATATACTTCCTTTGTGATACTGTTATACCGTGCTTTGATCTAGCTACTTCCATGCCTAGAAAATACCGTAGGTGACCTAAGTCCTTAACTTCGAATTCTGCAGCTAAGAGCTTCTTAATTCTGGTGATTTCTTCCTCCCAATTGCCGATAAGAACAATGTCATCAACGTAGACAATTAATAGAGCGATTTTCCCTGCAGTTTGTTTAATGAAGAGAGTGTATGAATCATTTTGTGGAAATGCTGGAAAATGGCCGTTTAAGATACAAAAACTTGGGGTGTCTTAATCGGTGATGCCAAAGTAAAATGTTTCTTCATTGCTTGGCTGGGATGGAGCAAGAATTAAATTCAGCACTGCCAATCATCTTTCCCGAGTCCTTGTCTTGAAAAATACAAGAATCATCCCTAAACTTAGTTTCACAATTTAAATCTTGATTGAGTTTGCGGACAAATAAGAGATTGCAGTCCAGTTTGGGAACAAATAGCACAGATGTCAATTTAAATTGTGGGGAGATGATAACAGTACCATGTCCCATGGCTGTTTTCTGGGATCCATCAGCTATGTGAACAATAGCAAAATTAGGGCAACTCACAAAAGAAGAGAATAAAGTTTTGTCACCTGTCATGTGGTAAGAGGCCCCAGAATCAATAATCCAAGACTGAGGTGGCTGGGAAGCGTGAAGAGCCAAAGATGGAGTTGATTGACCAGCTTTACTGATTAGCTGCTGGAGGATCTGAAGTTGATCTTTAGTGAAAGGATTGTTATCACAATCGGTTGTGGCAGCATAGCTGCGACGATCAGGGTTGTTTTTAGGCTTCCAATCTGCAAGTTTACCAAGCAATTTCTAGCAGGAATCTTTTAGATGCCCTGGTTTTTGACAGTGATCACACCAGGGGCGATTCCTCCGGGGTCTACCATCTCCCTGGGTTTGCGGAGTGCTTTGGGCAGCAAGAGCACTAGGCGCGGTATGATCAGGTTCCTTTGGTGCAGCGGTTAAAGCTGGACTTTCCAGCAATGGAGTGGGATTTGGTGTCCTAAGCATAACCTTCCGCCTGCTCTCTTCCCTACGAATTGCAGAGAATACTTCATGAAGATTGGGTAATGGTTTTGTCCCTAGAATTCTGCCCCGTACTTCATCGAGAGACTTATCAAGTCCCATGAGGAACTTAAAAATTCTCTTGGTTTCAACAATTTGTTTGTAGCTGGTATGATCTTCTGGGCATCTCCAAATATAGGTCTCAAACAGGTCCAGCTGCTGTCAGTATTTAGAGAGGGTTGTATAATAGTGGCTGACAGAATTATTACCTTGCTGAAGGTTATGTAGGAGGCTTTCAATGTGGAATAGTTCGGCAGTATTGTCCCTACTGGAGTAGGTTTCTAAGGCGGCTTCCCATATCTCATGGGCAGTGCTATATAGAAGGAAATTCTCACCGATGTCGGTGGTCATGGAGTTGATGAGCCATGTGATGAGCCATAACATGACCAGATTGTTTTCTGCCTTCCATGTTCTGAAAGTAGGCTCTGATGGTGTTGGTGAAGCAGTTGTGCCAAGGAGATGGTCCTCATGTCCTTTGCCACTAATGAACAATATGACTGATTGGGACCATTGGAGGTAGTTGTGGCCATTAAGTTTATGAGAGGTGATAGAGGTCACACTGTTGTCAAGATGTGTGACTGGAGTTGTGGGAAATACGGGATTCGAGGTTGAGCCTCCCGTAGTGGAGATCTGGTCAAAATCGGCCATTGGGAGATGATGAGGATGGTCTCGGAATTGAGACTAGGGTTGCTGTGGACAACGACGCCAAGAAGAGAGGGTAGGGCGGATAGGTCAGAGCCGTGGAGTAGGCTCTGATACCATGTAGTTATTTGGAAATCTCAATTGTATTTTTATTGAGATGGGTAGGACACTATATATACATAGAGATACAACAATAAATCCCTAGAATTAAGGGATTTGATTTAGTTAACTGAGTACTTAATTATCCTCAATCAATTCCTAATTATCTCTTAGAAAATAATCTATTTACAGAATCTTCTCTACATAATGCGGTTGGGCTTGATTTTCTACACTTTTCATAATGGATGACAATTCTTTTTAGCCTGATTTTCTGCATAACCGTTTATCTGACACATTCATGTAGACATATTTTAGTGTCTACCTGCGAAGAGCAGTCTGATTTTATTGAGAAATTCGATTTGTAGGTTGGGCTACGGGCTTGTCTGCAGGTGAAGCAGATTGGAGTTTGGATTATGCTTTCTTTAAAGTAATAATTGATCTTACTGATGCCGGGCATGGTTAGATCTATCTTTCTCATTCTCTATTTGCCTATAACTTTCCCTCTCACAATGATCTTTTATTATGTTAGATATTGCAATTTTGTTCCTATTGTTTTTTTCCTATTTTTGTTTGGAGTTATTTAAGGTGCCTGATATGTTTGCTTATGAATTCTGTAAACTTACTGATGCCTTTGTGTGGAATTTTTAGAGCACACGCAAGATATTGTAGGCTTGCTATTCAAATATATTGAACTTCTACAGGACTCTGGTGTATGCAAATGGATATTTGATGAGGTATGGATATGGACAATGTATGATGGTGTGAACCTCTGTATGTTCTGCATGATTGCTTTTATGCGCTTATGCCTTCCTTCTCTGCTAGAAATCTGTATCACTCAACATTTTTATTAGTTTAATGTAGTTCAACTTCATGTCAACTGTGCATGTAAAAGACTGGTCAGGAAGGGAGGAAAAAGTAAAAATGTAGAAAAGGAGAGTTACATGTCTATATATTATGACATTAGGATGTGCTTTTTTGATGTTTACATGCACAACCGTTTACCTTGCTTCACCAAAACAAAAAGAAATAAGATGTTGGCGTGTTTCTATTCATCCTGTATTGCCTCTGATCGCTCATTTCTCTATTATTGAGATGAATCATTGGTTATCAATTTTTCAATATTTTTGGCCAGAGAACATATGTATGTATGTATATATTAAATCTTTCAACATGACTAGTTTTGGCAATTCCAAACATGGACTCGGTGCGTGTAACCATCAGATACTGATTTCATATGAGGAACTAATTTATGAACAACTAAAGCCTGATGAAATGTATTGTTTGTCGAGATGTTGGATTATGGGGAGATGTATACGAGCTATGACTTAAACATATAAAACTATGTTTAAAGAACTATGCAGCAGTTGTTATGGTTATTGGGTACCAAACAAAATAGAGTGGACTAAGTATAATAAGCTTATTTTATGGAAATTTGGTGAATTTAGAGTAAGAAGATGCTTTCAAAAAGGTTCGATCTTCATCCCATTTTATGTGCATTCTCAATAAGCCGCTTAATTATTTAAAGGAGTATACTAATAAATAAGATATATAAAAATATACTTAAGGATAACATTTTAGCACTAGCCTGAGTGTTTGCTTCAGTAAAAATTCTAGTTATTTGTTGCTTAAATTGTACTGTTAAATATTCGAAAAGTTTCCAACTTTATGTATGTGAAAATGAAGTTCAATTTCATTATTTGGGTGTTTCATATCGTTATTTCTATAATTTAATGAGGATTTTTTGAGTAAGTAGTTCTCTTCTCAAAGGTTTTTATGCTTTTTGATTAATGCATTTTTTTTTTTTTTTTGGGTAATAACTTGTTCTTGAAGCTTTCAGCTGTTTGTGAGACCAAGTTCCATTATCAGGACAAAATTCGTCCTATTGATTATGTCGTTCATATTGCATCCAATATGAAGGTACTGCATCTTTACATATTTATTTAAAATTTTTCTAATTGGGTTGTTTGTTCGTACTAGTTTGATGTATTTAGTTTGCAAAAATGTCAAGTATTTTTGAAGAGAGATTTGTACAGTTACATCTTTTGTGGGATAAGGTTCTCTTTATAGCTTCTTTTTTATTTATTTATTTATTTTTTTATGGTGCTTCCTTGATAAGATTTCAAGAAGGGGTTCATGATATGGATAGACACCTTTTTGGGACTGGAGATATCTTTACTGGATACAAGAAGAATTATTAAGGAGATAAGAATACATGATGAAGTGAGCATAAACATAAGCTATTATCTAGGAGAAAACCACGTTAAGAAATAACAGCAAGAAAATAAGGAAAAGTAGAATCTTTGATTTTAAATTAAGTACTCCACTTAAATTCAAATAATTTCCTACTTGGGTAAGATCATACTTGATTTTTTTAATTTTTTTTAGTATTTAAATTATTTAGAGTTCTTATATTTAAAATTTTCACTTTTATAAATTATATCTTATTTTACATTAAATTTAAATGGACAACCCTGTCTTTTTCATTATTTCACTCTCAAAAAGTGCTTTCTCCTAGTGATGGTCTAACAAAGAAAATTTATTTCACAACACTTTTGGGACAACATTTGTCAAATGAAATAATTAATTCTTGCAAAATGAACCTGTACCATGTGATTCTCCCCACAGAAGAAATATCAGTGCATGTAGCACAGCCAGCATGCACTAAATTATCCACTTTAATGTTTTTCACCATTCGAATATGGTCATTTTTGATAATTTAAGTTGCCTTCTACTGGCATTTTTAAGTACTACCTTGCCATCTCCTCTCCCCCCCCCCCCCCCCTCCTTCCTCTTTTTCCACACAGGCGCACACAGTCTTTTCTGTTGTCTCATGTCAGTAGAATTTTCATCAGTTAGTTTGAGATGTCTAATTCATGTTCCATTTCCGGAGATATGAATCATAATCCACATCTTTGTCAGATGATTTATACCAACAATTTTTTATTATTGTTGGTTAGTTCTTAGGAACATTCTTGAGTTTCAGGAAATGTAATGCTCTTTCCTGGTGTGGCAATGGGACTATTCTTGCTTTTAACTAATATGAGCTTTTAACAATAGGGTTTTTCACCAAGAAAACCTGCATTGATTCGGCAAGATTGTATTAATATTGCACCAACACTTAACGTATCTTTGTTGTTATACAGTTGTATTCCCCAAAAGATTGGTTGGTTGGATCTTCATTGCCATCTAAATTTAGCCCAAATATTATCCAAATGGTACTAGATCAACTTTCTCCTAACAATGTTCGGTAAGCATTATGCTTTAGATTTATCTAAAGAATTGTTGTATAAGATTGTCTCTTCATGTTATTTGCAAGACTATTGCTTCTCTTATGTGAATCACAATTTTAGCATTTTAAGTAATTCGAACTCATGATATAGATTAGATATTTGCCAAACCCATGCAAATGGAGGTTAATGACAAACCAATGATTATTGTTTTGAAAGCTATCATATTTCTTTATTGTCATTTCTTGTTATGATGATTGAGCTTCTAATACCATGAGCTTGCTTTTGTTATGATTGTTGCTAAGCTGTTTATTTCTGTGTCCTGCAGAATCTTTTGGGAGTCAAAAAATTTCGAAGGGAAAACTGATAAGGTGGAGCCATGGTATGGGACTTCATATAGTTTTGAAAGAATCACTGGCTCAATATTTCAGGTCTCTTATATGAACAATTCTGCTAAATTTTCACATTGGATTTTAACAGTTTACTGATTGCACAAGTGAGTTCATTAGGTCTGGTTAGATAGTGAAAATGGTCACTTATGGAACTTGATAGGCATATGCAATTTTTGTTTGCAGGAGTGGGTGCGTTCTGCTCCTAATGAAAATCTGCATCTTCCAGCACCTAATATATTCATTCCTACTGACTTATCACTTAAGATTGTTCAAGAGAAGGTATGGTAAATGTTGCCGTTTGGTATAATCTAACTATGATTTTCGGCATGATAATTTCTCTTAAACTTAAAAGTTGTTGATATTTTGAAACAGGTCAAGTTTCCAGTTTTGTTAAGCAGGTCGTCCTATTCAGCTTTATGGTACAAGCCAGATACATTATTTTCTATTCCCAAGGCTTATGTAAAGATAGATTTCAATTGCCCCTATGCTGGCAACTCCCCCGAAGCTGAAGTTTTAACTGATATTTTCACCCGGTTATTGATGGATTACTTGAATGAATACGGTAGGTTGCATGTTCTTCACTGACTTGGCTCCTGTACTGTAAGCTGGTTTTATTAGTTGCTAATTGTTAGTTGAAGTGCTTACTGTATCTTATCTTTTCAGCTTATTATGCTCAGGTTGCTGGTTTGTATTATGACATAAGCCACACAGATAGTGGTTTTCAGGTATTGTGTAATTAGCTTTTAATTTTGCAAGATTGCAATTTGCCAAGTAGTAACTGTAACTTCTGGTCTTTTAAATGTAAAAGGAAAAGAACAACTACCATGATGCCAAAATTTGAATGATATATGATTATAAAGTATAAGTTCAAAAATACATTTTTATAATTAAGATCTAAATTTTTGGCAAGAGAAGCACAAGTTAAATCACAAACACACATAGGTATGGTTAAATTGATCATTCTGTCAACTTTTTCCCCTTATGTCAGAATTAAACTCACTAAATTTGGGATGCTTTATATGATAATATTTGTTTGTGAGGTTTAGGGGAAATAGAAAACAGGGGAACAGAATCAACCTTAAACAATGATGAGCTTTTATGTATTGTATTTGGCTCTTTCTCTCAATTATGAGAGGTAGCATCATTTCATGGCACACTATTTATATGTGATTTCCTTCTTTAGGTGACTCTGCTTGGTTATAATCACAAATTAAGGATTCTACTTGAAACCATAGTTCAAAAGATTGCTACATTTAGCGTGAAGACTGACAGGTTCTCAGTTATCAAGGTAATGCCGAATGCTTGTTACTCATCTTAGCTGCAGTTTGTTAATCTTGGTTTTCTGCTTTTTTTTTTTTTTTCATGATTATATTGTATCCATGTCTTGCTTCTTTCATGGTTCCTTTTCTTCTACTTTTCCCTTACATAATTACAAATTTTTTTTCTTACTCTACCTTTTAAAGAATTGATGAGAAGGATATCACAGTTAACAGAAGAATAAGAGTTCTTATGATATTTTATTTGTAATTTTAAGAAATGTCTTGATTTTTATATCTGCATATCAAGTGGTTTTATTTTATTTTTTTTTTTTACAATGTTTATCAGGAACTGGTTACCAAGGAGTGCCAGAATTTCAAGTATCAACAACCTTATCAGCAGGCAATGTACTATTGTTCTTTGATACTAAAAGATGGTACCAGGCCTTGGATGGAAGAGCTTGAAGTACTCCCTCATCTTCAAGCTGAAGATCTTGCTAAATTTGTACCGGTTATGCTCTCAAGGACTTTTTTTGAGTGTTATGTAGCAGGTTCTCGTACCTCATTTTTCCTTGGTTGATAAGATACTGCTTTCTTGCAATATGACTTTAATATTTAATTACCATTTACTTTGCAGGAAACATTGAAATCAATGAAGCAAAGTCTATGATTAGTCACATTGAAGATGTACTTTTTAAGTGCTTAAATCCTCTATGCCAACCTTTATTCTCATCTCAGCATTTGACAAACCGAGTTGTTAAGCTAGAGAGTGGCACGGGTTACTTCTATCCTTCAAAATGTCTTAATCCTGATAACGAGAATTCTGCTCTTGTGCACTATATACAGGTAATCTTGCCTTTTTTGTGAAAGTTAGCTTTGTAAATTTGTATTTTGGCTACTTTGGTTGCCTAGATTGCAATGATCTGTCTAAGCATATTTTTATACCTTAAAGGTTTCATGGTAAGCTAGAAAAAGTACCTCTTTATGATCTGATACTAGCACTTATTATGTGAAATAATTGTTGTTCCTTAACAAGCTGACGAATGCTCACTTCCTTTAATGTATTTTTTTATATTTTGTATTATTTTCCTGGCTACCCCATTGGTTGGTTGGACGAATTGCTTGGTGTTGTTATTTTGAAGCTGTTTTTATGCATAACCCTTTAAGAAATATGCAGGTTGGTCGAGATGACTTCAAGTTGAATGTTAAACTCCAACTTTTTGCCCTTATTGCAAAGCAGCCAGCATTTCACCAACTTCGATCAGTTGAGCAACTTGGGTACATTACGGTACTCATGCAGAGGTATGTCTGACAGTGTCCCTGATATCCATACTCAGTATAGATGAGTTGTGCCTTCGTTTTTTTAACTCTGATTTTCAACACATGTAGGAATGATTCTGGCATACGTGGGCTACAAGTTATTGTCCAATCCACTGTAAAGGTATTCGCGCGCGACTATTCTCTGATAATTTCGAGTTAATCACCTTGTCAGGTAATCCGACTAGTATTATGCTTGCTTTACAGGGTCCCGGCGACATTGAGCAGAGAGTTGAGGCATTTCTGGAGATGTTTGAGACTAAGCTTCGTGAGATGACTATTGATGAGTTCAAGGTATGATTATTAATCTAATAATATTTCATTTAATCTTTTGCTAGTGTGAATTGTGAATATTCTTACCTTATCCTGATTAATGCAAAAATGTTTTTTATCCTTATTTTGAGTAGGTATGCAAAAGCTACTGTGTGGGTTTTGAATTAAGTTCTTCCTTGAGGCATGTAGCGATGTCTATTTTTGGGTAATTTTAGACCCAAACCATACAAAAAAAAGTTGGGTTGGGTTGGGTTGAAAAAAAAAACTTTGCAAACCTAACCCACTCTAACCCGGGGTGGGTGGGGTTAGGTTGGGTGAATGGGTTAAAAAAAATTACATAGAAACATGCATATAGTTTGAAAGAAAAAATCTTAGGTAGCAAACTTCTTGTGAAATTTGTTATGATGAAACATTGAAAAGTAAGGACTATACATATTATTGACTTTCTTAATTGAGATAAACAAAGCAAAAAAAATAAAAAATAAAAAATAATACTCCGGAGATAAACACAACAACAAAAAAATCACATAAAAAATTATTAATTAGTCGCCCATAATATAAACATTCATCTCCTTTATATGGTGATGAAATATATTTTTAATTTTGAGATTTTTTTATGATATGTGTTAGATGGATTTATATGGATTAGGTGCATATAGCCTAAGTTTATTGTCTAATTAAGTTGTTATATTGGAACCTAACCTAACCAAACCCAAAACCCATGGTTAGGTCAACCTGGTTTGGTCAGGACATCCTAGCATGCAACAATTGAATTGTGGATATCCTTATGCGTGACAAGAATATCTTATAGTAATTTATTGGGCTAATAGTATAAGTATATCTTTATCTAATTTAGATTATTTCCCATAATAAACTATAGCTATTTGGCTACCAGATAAAGGCATGTAGTATATTAATATATATATATATATATATATATATATATATATATATTGAAAAATGATGTTTCTACCTGAAGCTTTAATAAATAAACTGACCCATCATGTTCCGAATGCTCCCCTATTAACTTTTGAATTTCTTGCATTCAGAGCAACGTAAATACATTGATAGATATGAAGCTTGAGAGACACAAAAACTTGAGGGAAGAAACAGCATTTTATTGGCGAGAGATTTATGATGGAACTTTGAAGTTCGACAGGAAAGACTTCGAGGTATCACTTCAAATTTTGATTTATGTTTTTTTTTTTTTCCCTCTTTTCTCCCCCCTCTTGCTGCATCTTTCTATTAATAAAGCCAAGATGAGGTAAATAGGGAATTATAGAAAAGGTCTGTGTTGGACTTTAAACTGGATGAATTGACTTCGTCAAGAGTGTCAAAAACATAATGGACTGAAAATGGATATTTTTGGAACAGGTTGAAGCATTGAGGCATCTTACTCATCGAGAACTTATAGATTTCTTCAATGAATATGTCAAAGTAGGTGCACGTGATAAGAGGACATTAAGTGTACGATTATATGGGAACCTTCATTCTTCTGAGTACAACTCTGAAGCTTTGCAACCCCATTCGGCCAAAATAGAGGATATCTTCAGTTTTAGGAGATCACAGCCTCTTTATGGTTCATTTAAACGACTTTCTGGGCAAATGAAGCTGTAGCAAGTTGGAACCAACCCCCACCAACCTCCCCCCCCCCAAAAAAAAAAAAAAAAAAATCCTCCAGAAAAATAAAGTTTAACAACAGCATTCTGTAATTTCTTCTATGGTAAAATGAAATTTATAACATGCTTTCATTTGTTTACTTTAACGCGGAATTTTTCTTGTTTTTCTGAAGCTAGTATTTGCTGTGTATGGATCTTATATGGTTTGGATGGAGGAGGGTTTTGTAATGTTGGATACACTATGTGCATGTACCTTTTCACCATGCACTTCAGAGAATTGGACCCGCCCAATTTATTTTTGAATTGTTCAATAAATGTGATTATAAGATTTTAGACAAGCTGTCTCTTCTAAGTTTGAGAACTTTAAAAACCATTTTCCAGTAATACTCTGACATAATTGTTATATTTACGGAGTTTTTGAAATTACTTTAATACATGGTTGACTGTTTGGAAAATATTAATTATGTTCAAAAAGTCTAAGCTTTTCTAATTGTCAAGGAAATCCACTTTCACTAAGCTAATTCCTTAAACCGTACTTAATGCAGTAAACCTTGATTCTTCATCATCTTTCTAGATGTATCAATTGTTTCAATATGAGATGAGATAGCCTAAAGCTTTGTATGAAAAATCAATTAAATCTGAAACCGACAAATATCAATATCTTGACACTCGTGAATATAATTGAGAATCACTAATATCACTCTCTACTCCTATTTCAGAAAATGTAGTTCTCATATATTTGGACATGGAATGTAGTGAACAATGCAGACATACGAAATTATCTTCACTTTAAGCACCAAATAAAAACATTATAAAACTTGACATATTATATATAGAGAGAAAGAGAGAGATAACTCGGCAATTTACGACTACAGTCTCATCTTCACTATATACTTAGTGCAAGATTCCCCCCAAAATGTATTGATATTTCAAATATGAAGCAACAAGGACAGATATTGACAGGGTAACCAGTTGTTCTTACTTCTTTGGTGTTTATGCATGCAGAACTATTTTCATTTTTCATGCTTACTTTTCCATCGAATTTTTCCATTTGCATACTAGGAATATTGTTTATGTTGAAAATATATAGAGAACTTAACCTAAATATTTCAAAGGGCTATTGAGTTGTCCGCTATCCACGATAAACCTAAGATTCTATCTCTTTTTCTCCCCATTTCTTTAATGACTATATAACTGTATATATATCAGGTCAGACCAAAATTTCCCTTAAGTATAAAGGGATACCTGAATCTTCAGATATATATGGCTAACTGAACCTTTATATTCGTGTCAACGTATGCATATAACCTGCTAACGGCTAGCTTATGACAACTTCATCCAGCTATCTGCCAAAAAGAAATCAAGTCCCATGGTTAGAGTAAACGTCCATGGAGCAATGTAATTTACACTGGTGGGACAAACGTTTCTAAATTAATTTATAACAAGAATTGGTATGCTGTATTTATACCGTGTAAATAAAAGGGTCGTGACGCCCACCTAAGCCAGATCTTTTCACCGCATTCAGCTTCAGCAACCTGCACATAGTTGCATCCTATTCAATCAGCTTGAACCAATGTTGGCTTTCTGATTCCTCCGAGAACGATTATTCTTATTTTATAAAAGGGGTAAGCTGACTACATAGAGTTTACTTTTAAGTATTCACAGAGGTAGTTTAGGTCCAGTATATTCCAAAGAAAATGAGCATGTGTAACGATGCATAGCACATGCTTGTCTAAGTTGTCTGTGAACACCATGCAGAATTACGCAGCTGCATACAAATTGTGTATATTCGATAGAACTGTAGAAGTTTGAATCCAGTTTCATAAATAACTATGTTTTATGTTTTATTTTTCCTTTTGCAAAGGCTTGACGTGTAGGACACTGGAGGCGCCTTGTGGCTAGCTGTTGCCATGTGTGTTTGTGCGCGCTGCGAGAGACACAGGAGAAAAGCAAGAGAGGGAGAGAGAGATCACATTCTAAGAGCTTTGCTGGTATCAGGGCTATCACCGAGCAGTTGACGAATCCTCACTTCAGAGGAACCTCCGTCGGAAAGCACTTTCAGAATTGCATCGGCTCGGCAGCGAATGTGACGCGAGCCAGTAACATGCTTTGGATTCAGATGTTTCCTGTCGTGTTCGCGAACCATCCCCAGCATTGTATCAGCTCTGGCTCTATTAATGTAACGCAAACTTCCCGCACTGGATACACCGCTCGAACTGCTTGACAAACAGGAAGCCTCTGTGGAGGCAGAACCTGGAGACACCTTCGACGCCATTCCAGTGGTCACCTTTTTGTCGCTAGAAGAAGTGGAGTCCCAGAGAACCTTCGAGCGACTCTTCCTAACAACCTTATATAATTTAACGCATATCGGAATTCACAGATATGAAACTTTTTCAGAGTTAAGAAGAAATTTAATGATTAGTGCATCCAGACCGATCTAACAGAACAGACCAGAGAAAATTTCTCTGAGAAATTCAGAAGAAAATAGGCATTCAGTTTTTTTCAGAAACAAAATCTTGATCACCAATCCCAGAAACTACTAAAGTTGACGGATTGCAGAAAATGATCTTCGAACAATCAGATTCAAGCAAACATAGGAGAGAAAAAAGAAGAAGAAGAGCCAAACAAACCATAGAAGTCTCAGAAAATTTACTAAATATAGAAGCAAGTGATCACAGCAAAATCAAATCGAGAAAACCAACAGAAGAGAAAGAAAATAATAGATTATTAATCTGAAGATCGTAACTATTCGATAAGGACAGAATTCAAAATCAGATCACGTTCTAAGGGATGTGAATCTTCAAATAACAGAGTGCGAGAGCTAACAGAGTCTCTACAAAACCGAATCAGGAGAAATAAATATGACGGTAAAGCATAGAGAATTGTGAAAATGACCTTAAACGTCATCTCACGACAGCGAGCGACGGCAGAGAAGAACATCATCCTACGTGCTCTGACCTCCTCAGACGAACCATCGTCATGGATGAGCGACGAACAAGACGACTTGGAAACGCTGGTAAAGAAGCTTTCTCTGCAACTCTTGTTAGTGCTTCTCTCTTCTCTCAACTCGTTCACATCAGAATCGAACCTAGAAAGCAACAAGATACAAAGTCACAGATCAGAATCGATCAGAATCAAGTCAGGAATGTAAAACACGGCAACGAATTGGATTGAAATGGAAAACAGAGATTCTCTTTTCCTTCAACTTGTTCGAATCAGAATCGAACCTAGTAAGCAACAAGATACAGAAGCACAAATCAGAATCGATCAGAATCAAGTGAGGAATGCAAAACGGAGCAACGAACTGAATTGAAATTGAAATATGAGATTCGAAGATTCATGACCTTGGAGGAGAAAGAGAGGGAGAAGGAGTCGTGGAGGAGAGGAGTAGCAGAGCAGATGCAACTGTTCGTTCTTGAGAACTCGGAAACGGGGACATCGTGAATGTTTCAGAAGCTCTCTCTCTATTTTCAGAATTTGGCGGGTTTATTTAAACTTCTTAAACTCTCACTCCCCTTGGGAATTTGGGAACTGGCATGCACGCGTACTTATATAAGAACGTTTTCTAGTTAATCCTCAGTACAATTACATTTGCAGATTATTATGAAATTGATTATGTAAAATTTTGTTTGTTGTCTTCACAGTTCACAAGGTTAATTGACAATTTGCATAATAGAAACAATTTTTTAAAAAAGTAAAAAGGAATATAATTTCAATTTATCAAATGCATAGTCGGGCAGATGACAAACCCAACCCATCAAAGCTCGAAGAAACTCCAGGCTTAGACCTTGTAAAATAACAGACCATGTTGAAAAATCCCACGTGCGACTTGAATCTTATCAAGAGTGGGCATGTAAAATAATACCCACATATCTCCCGTTTTTTATTGTCAAGCGTCTTATTGTAATTTTGAAACTATTTCTTAATATGTTATAGTTTTCATGGATAGGCATGAGATCACCAATCAAAATGGTGTTCCTTAGTGCAAATGTTCACGAGGACCATTTGAAATGGCATCCTAATGTATTTGAGGCTTTATGGAGGGCACGTTTCCACTAGCATATCTTATACGTGAACATTCTTAAACTCAATTTTGACTCTTTCCCCCTCTGTCCTTTATTTATGAAGTGTTTCCATGAAGTAGCCTTCTTGTATGAGTAAACTGATACTACAAATTATAGTGTGATTGATTAGCACAGCCGATGATGTTCACCACTATTTCATTGAACTCGTAATGACAAGTGAGAGACTTCCCAAAGACAAGGGTTGCAATATTTTTTTTTTTCTTTATTTTTTTAAGTTGTATGGGCAAGACAAAAATTTGAGTTTGCTTCAAGTGTGTCATTATTAGTTGTATTCTATGGTTGTAAAGATCTATCTTTCTCTCTCGAATAATTTGATAAATTTTATATGAATAAAATAATTTAGTATTCCATAATTAAATTTTTTTATTTAAATTCTTAATATTTTAATAATACATCAAATCAATCCCTACATTCATATTTATTGGAATTGTTAAATATAATATGTTAATAATATCAAGAACTTAATTAAAAGTTTTTAAAATATAATTTTACTCAATTTCATATTATGTACATGAAATATAGTTCTCTTAATTTTTTCAGCTAAACGTGACAAAATCATAAGAAAAATCTCATTTTCTCTTCTTTTTTTTTTTGGGTGAATATCATATCTTGTTTAAATTTTCACCAAGTTGCCAACCATTGCCATGAGAATGAGACATTAATTAGCAAGAGTCATAAATTTAAAATTGTTGAGTCACATTTATTATTATTTTTATTTTAAATAAGAATTACTTTTATACTTAAAAATATAAAAATACCTTTTATGTAAAAATAAAATAAAAATTACCAGACATGCATTAATGGATGAGTTTGCGCAGATGCATGAAAATTTGGTCTTGCATTGCAATTACAATAAACCTACTGTACACAGAAAGGGTATTCAGTTAAAAAATAAAATAAAGTAAAATGGAAAATAGGTTCCAAGTTTTCAATGGCTTCCCAAGTAAGAAACTTTATTAGTTTAGAAACGTGGGGAGTGAAACTGAAGGTAGATGCGAAGAAAATGGTGTCAGCAGAACCAAGTAACCAACACGGGAAGGCCCACATGCTATTGGTATTGATATTGTAGTCTTATATAATGGTGTGAAATATTACCTAATCGAGCCAAATCCAACCATAAACATAATTGCAGAGCATTCAGATCAAAACGTAGACTTCTCCCACACCAAACTATTTGTACTTGTATTCGAGCTTAAGGAACCCACACCAATCGTTAACTGTCGGCAACCACAGCATAGAGAGGGTTACGAGAATAGCCATTGTTGCCGGCAAGGGAACGGAATCCAGTGAAGGAAATGTTGTAGTGGCAGCAGAGAGAGTGAGCTCGTGCACCACCCGCTGATGCTAGTTTCAGCTCTCTTTCGTGTTTGCCGAGTGAAGATAGTGTCACTCAAGAGTTGATTCAGCTCAACTCAAGCTTGGACTGAAAAAGAGTTAGAATCGAAGACTGAAGAGTGATTTTCTTTGATTCAGGATTCAATGTTTGTCCAAGACCGTGTAAATTCCAAATCCCCTAAACCCCAGGTGAGAAATATACCCACTATTCCAACCAACCGCTTCGCGGAGACTAAAAACCTTGATTTCTCCACATGGGTCTCCGAAAACCTCTACAAAATTGTTGCAGTTTTGCTCCTGATTGTCACTGTTGCGGCCCTGTTCTTCCTTCGCAATGTTGGCGACAGCGCCGCTCTTCTCTGCTTCGAGAAGCAAGCCAAAGACCTGGAAAAGATCGAGTTTCCACGTATTAAGTACCCGATCACTCCAATTGTGGATAATTCCCAGTATGCGAATTTTCGATCAGAGCGTTGGATCGTCGTCTCAGTGTCGAATTATCCTACAGATTCACTCCGCAAGCTCGTGAAGATTAAGGGGTGGCAAGTGTTGGCAATTGGCAGTTCAAAAACACCTTCAGATTGGAGTTTAAAAGGTGCAATCTTTTTGTCATTAGAACGACAGGCTAATTTGGGGTTTCGGGTTGTTGATTACCTTCCTTATGACTCATATGTTAGGAAAACTGTTGGGTATCTGTTTGCAATTCAGCATGGAGCTAAAAAGATCTTTGATGCTGATGATAGGGGAGATGTAATTGATGGGGATTTAGGTAAGCATTTCGATGTAGAATTGATTGGAGAGGGTGCTAGACAAGAGGTTATATTGCAGTATAGTCATGACAATCCAAATCGAACTGTTGTGAACCCTTATATTCATTTTGGGCAGCGTTCGGTTTGGCCTAGAGGGCTGCCATTGGAAAAAGTAGGTGATGTTGGGCATGAGGAATTTTACACAGAAGTCTTTGGTGGGAAGCAATTTATACAGCAAGGGCTTTCAAATGGGCTTCCTGATGTCGATTCAGTGTTTTATTTCACACGCAAGTCAAGTTTAGAAGCTTTTGATATTAGATTTGACGAGCATGCCCAAAAAGTGGCACTGCCTCAAGGTATGATGGTGCCTGTCAATTCCTTTAACACAATGTACCATTCTTCTGCATTTTGGGCTTTAATGCTTCCAGTTTCTGTTAGCTCAATGGCTTCTGATGTGTTGAGAGGTTATTGGGCACAGAGGCTTCTTTGGGAAATTGGTGGTTATGTTGTAGTTTATCCCCCTACAGTCCATAGAGTTGACAGCGTTGAGGCATATCCATTTTCTGAGGAAAAAGATCTTCATGTGAATGTTGGTCGTTTAGTCAACTTCTTGGTCTTGTGGAGATCAAATAAGCATAGATTGTTTGATAAAGTTTTAGAGTTAAGCTATGCAATGGCAGAGGAAGGATATTGGACTGAGAAGGATGTGAAATTTACTGCTGCCTGGCTGCAGGACCTGCTAGCCGTTGGATATCAGCAGCCAAGATTGATGTCATTAGAACTGGGACGCCCACGTCCAAATATTGGCCATGGCGATCGAAAGGAGTTTATCCCACAAAAGTTACCATCTTTCCATCTCGGGGTTGAGGAAACAGGGACAGTAAACTATGAGATTGGAAATTTGATCCGGTGGAGGAAAACTTTCGGTAACGTTGTGCTAATCATGTATTGCAATGGTCCAGTGGAACGTACAGCCCTTGAATGGAGGTTGCTTTATGGGCGAATATTCAGAACTGTAGTTATCTTGTCAGAAAAGAAAAACACTGACCTTGCTGTAGGGGAGAGCCATTTGGAGCAAGCATACAAGTAAGTTCGATTACATCTTACGTTTGCACATATTTCTGAGTCACATGATTATGTTACGACTATGTTGGTTAACATGTAATCTCATTGCTGAATTGCATTCTGTCTTCATTATTATAGTTAAATACATCCGATGCTTATCCTCAATAACATATCAATGCTCTCAAATTCATCCTTCTTTTTTCATTCCTTGGATTATTACCTTGCATAATATTGTCAGAAATGCATTTAGTTGTTGTAGATCCGTGCATTTTTGACTTGCAAATTGAATGTCTGATAAGTAAATTTAAATTGAAGCTGTGGTTCAGATTGCTATTCTTTCTTCCTACCTGATATAATTTTATTCTCTGCTGTTTCCAGGCACCTGCCAAAGATATTTGATCAATTTAGCAGCGCAGATGGATTTCTGTTCCTCCAGGATAATACCATTCTTAACTACTGGAAATTGCTAGAAGCAGATAAAACTAAACTGTGGATCACTAATAAGGTATTCAATCTCTGTTTTAAATTCAAACCATTACAGCTCTCTATCTCTCTCTAACGTACTTGTTGGGACATCCAGGTATCCAAATCTTGGAGTACTGTGTCAAGCAATGATAACTCAGATTGGTATTCAAAACAAGCAAGCATGGTAAAGAAGGTTGTAAGCACGATGCCAGTTCACTTCCAAGTCAGTTACAAAGAAACTGTGACAAGTCATAAGAGTCTCGTCATGTGCAGTTCCGAGGTATTCTACATGCCTCGGCGCTTTGTCGGTGACTTTGTCGAGCTAGTTAATCTAGTGGGCAATCTACAGATACATCAGAAAGTTGCAATCCCTATGTTCTTTATATCCATGGATTCTCCACAGAATTTTGACCATGTTCTCAATACAATGGTCTACAAGCGAAAGCCACCTACTAATTCTTCTACTCTTTATTCGGCTCACGTGCCTGCTGTTCATCCATGGAATGTATCAACTGAGCAAGAGTTTATAAAGCTGATCAGATTGATGGCAGAAGGGGATCCACTCCTAATGGAGTTAGTCTGAACTGAAGATAGAATTATCTCTTGATATCATACAGAGAGAGGGGTCGCAAGAAACATGTAACACTAAGCTGTTATATGAAACACTTTTGTTTTCTTTCTCTTTTTATTGTGTAGATTTGCCTTGTATAATTAATTACCTATTGAAGCTTTTAGCTCCAAAGAGGAAATGTATTAAATTCCTTTTTTCCTTTTTTGTGAAAATCTTAAACGAGAATTTTAATTGTATTCAATATTGGCAATTCAAAGCTCTCCATTGAGAGGTTTTCTTTCTTGCAATGGATGAAATTCGGTATTATTGGATGAATTGCTTTCCCTTTTCCCAATTTCTTATTTTGAACAAATAACACTTCGCATTTTATAAGATTTTATAATTATTTGTGACAGTAAATATGGTGCATATAATATTTATTTTTTATTAAATGCTCTGGTACACTAATACGATCCGAGTATTCAATGTTATGACTTATGAGTATCATTATTTGACTTGGAGCTAGGAGCTACTTTTGTTCAGAGATTGGCGTTTGCAATTACAGACACAACATTGATCCCTGAAAATGAATGAACTTACAGCAGGGAAAAGAAAAAGAAAAAAAAAATCACATTTAAAAGGACTCCCCATACAGCAGGTATGAATCCAACGCAGGAACTGTGGCCTCAGATAGATGCGAAAGGGTGAATCAACAGTGGAAATGTCGTATACTCTTAATAATTGGTAAGAACCTCAACGATCAATTCCTTCAATTTTGTCTTCAACTTCTGAATACAATTGGCGCAGCCTATCCATGTTCTCTTCTGAAGTCTCCCAGTAACCACGTCCGTTGGCTTCCAAGAATGTCTGCACCAGCTTCCTAAAGGAGTTTGGATTTGTGTTCATGAGCTTCTTCAGCATTTCCTCATCTTGAATGAAGGTTGTGTTGGCCTCTTCATAGACCCAGTTGTCAACTTGGCCTGAAGTTGCACTCCACCCTACTGTATTGGTCAGTCTCTTCTCAATCTCACGAACACCCTCATACCCACTAGACAACATGCCTTCATACCACTTCGGGTTCAACAGCTTGGTTCTTGCATCAAGCCGCACAGTCTCAGAAAGGGTACGTACCTGAAACCAATAATCTCCACAAAGGTCAAATGGGAACCATAAATTCTTGTTTGGAAAATGGGATTTTTTTTTTCCTTTAAAATTTTTTACCTGAGCATTAGCTGTGGTAGTGTCAGCAATGTAAGCGCTTGGCTTCTTTCCATCTTTCCTGAGATTCTGTACCAAATTAGTTGGATCGGAGTCAAAGTAATGGCTAACATCAGTGAGGGAAATTTCTGAGGAGTCAAGGTTTTGGAATGTGGCGTCTGCTGTGCTCAGAGCCATCTCAAAAATATTTCTCTTCTCGGACATGCCCACACCAGGGGCATCGCAATCGAAAGCGAAAGACTTTCGGCTAAGGTACATGTCCTGTAGCTGCTTCTCGTCATTCCATGAAGAATTCTCCACAGCCAAGTTAATGTTTGAGGAGTAGGATCCTGAGGCATTGGAGAAGACTCTTGTTGCTGCTTCTCGTACTTCGATTCCAAGGGCCTGAGCTTGCTCTAAGGCATGTTTCCTTACATAGTTTTGCTCTGCTGGTTCATCTAATTCAGCAACCATCTTCACTGCCCTATCCAAGAGATTCATCTGCAGACAACACAAACATGTCAATTCAAAAAACAATGAAGCACTAATAACCATTTTCATAGCTGCTGAAGAACACTTGGCATTGACCTCCTGTTGAGAAACACATTGAGGATCATACCTGATTGATGAACAGGTCTCTGAACACTCCTGAGCAGTTAACGACGACATCAATCCTAGGCCTTCCAAGCTCTTCGAGACTAACCGGTTCAACCCGGTTTACCCGTCCCAAGGCATCAGCTATTGGTCTCACACCAATCATCCACAAGACCTGAGCCAGCGATTCACCGTAAGTTTTAATATTATCTGTTCCCCACAATACAAGTGCAACTGTCTCTGGATATTTCCCCCCATTATCAGCTTTCTGCCTCTCAATCAATCTATCTACAACTATTTTGGCACTCTGCATTGCTGCTGTTGTAGGAATAGCTTGTGGATCCAGGGCATGAATGTTCTTTCCTGTTGGCAAAACTTTAGGATTTCTAATGGGGTCACCCCCGGGCCCTGGCTCCACATATTTACCCTCCAAAGCTTGTTTAAGACTTCCCAATTCATTATCAGCCACAATCAACTTCAAACACTCTCCTAAGAACTCAAACAATGTTCTGAGTTTATCCCTATCAGCTCGGTAAAATTTGGTCTCAGACAAGTACTGAATCCACGGCTCATTTATCCCAAATCCAAGGATGGAGCTAAGTTTATCTGCTAAATCAACAACTTGCCCCTTCTTGTTTGTAGTTCGCTCCACAAAAGAAGTAATAGCTCCGCGAGATGCTTCAGTTATTTTCCGAAGAAGTTCTACATCCTTCAAGATTCCTTTGTCACTCCCTCTGTAAACTTCCTCTATATCTCTTCCTACAGTCTCGGCTAGTATCGCTGGGAGTGAAGAAATACCATCTTCAGGACGATCAAGGGCAGCAATGTTGACCAGGGTAGCAATTGCTTCCATGGCTGATGGAGGCTCGCCGATGACATGGAGCCCACAAGGCAATAAACGGGATTCAATCTCCATGATCTTGGAATATACCTTTCCAACTACAAGGTCTCGTTCTTTAGCTGAGATTTCTTCACCTTCTTCAGGCAATTCCACATCTTTGTCAAGATTGCATTGCCTAGCCGTGCTGATGATTGAGCTGACAATTTGTGGCCCTCGTCCAGTGTCCTTCAGAGACTGGTATGAAGAGATGAGCTCACTTAGCTGCTTGAGGCCTTTGTAAAGTCCAGCATTTTCTGCTGGAGGAGTTAGATAACTAATGGTATTTGCATAGCTCCGGCGTTTGGCTATGGTGGCCTCAGAGGGATTGTTTGCAGCATAGTAATAGACATTGGGGATATTTCCAATCAGACTGTCAGGGTAACACACATCACTCATTCCCACCTGCTTTCCAGGCATGAACTCAAGCGAACCGTGTGTTCCGAAATGAAGAACAGCATCAGCTTGGAAAATTTTCTCAACAAAAGAGTAGTATGCTGCAAATCCATGATGTGGGCTAGCAGATTTGGAGAAAAGCAGCCTCATGGGATCACCTTCGTATCCAAATGTGGGCTGAACCCCTATGAAGACATTACCGTACTGTTTCCCATATACCAACAGATTCTCTCCATCTGAGTTCAGATTCCCGGGAGGTTTTCCCCAGTTTTCCTCAAGTGCTGTGGCATAGGGAGTAAGCCTTTGGTATTCACGGACGCTCATTTTGTAAGCAACGTTCAGATTTGGGCTGCTGAATTGTGCCTCTTTGTCGTGTATTATTTCTTCAATCAAAGCTTCTGAAGTTTCTGGAAGTCCCTCAACATTGTAACCATCTCTTTGCAAGTCTTTTAGAACAGAAAAGATGGAGGAGAAGACATTGAGATAGGCAGCAGTTCCTACGTTTCCTTTGTCTGGAGGGAAACTGAAGACAGTGATTGCTAGTTTCTTCCCTGTCTGCATGATTGCATAAATTTAGAGTGAGATTTCATCAATCAAAGTCAAAATTCTCTAAGCAAAATGAACAAGATAGATAGTATGAATCCAAACACAGATAAAGCTAAGAAAGTTCTATTACAGTATACAAACAATCAATCGTGTATACCATGTACTAAAACAGGAGATAACAAGAATGGAGCATATTTTAGACATTACTTGTAACAAGTCATAACCAGGTTGAGTAATTCTAACAGAAAGAAACTCTAGCAAGTGTTTTGTTTTCTGTCACATTGAAATATCTTTTACAAAATACTTAGGTTGAAAAAATTTTAAAAAGAAAAATTAGAAAGTGGGATAAAAGAAAATTCCTGTTGCGTATCAGCATCAATCTTCAGTGGATTGTTTTCACTTTAAAAGACAAAATTATGAAATGCAAATATAAATAAGATGGTTGTCAATTAGATCTCACTAGTACGACTGTAGTATCACGCACAGTAAACCGTGTAGATTTGTAACTTGAAAAGAGTCGGAAAAGATCAAGTACCTTCGATTTTCTTTTAAGTTCAGCCCATCTGATTGCCCTTGTGCAAAGTTGCTCCACTCTCTTATGAAGAGCATGAGATTTTCCTAAAAACATATCAAATTAATCAACAAACGGTTAAAAAAATTAGCCAAAATAAGAACTCAATACATCTCTACTGTAGAAGTCCAAACAAAATAATTGCAATCCAAAATGGAAAGGAAAAAAAAAAAAAAAGATAAAGGAAAATCTAAGAGGGAAATATTGTTACCTGTTCTGGGATCTCTACCAGCAAAAACGATTGGCTCCATGCCTCCATCTAGCTCTGGCAAAGCAACTTGCAGAGCAACCTGAATAGGATGCAAACCCAAAGTACTGTTGAGCCACTCCTCTGTTGTTTGGAAAACCAGAGGCAATGCAACAATGTATGGAACATCAAGCCTCCTCAAAGCCTGAACTGCCCTCGGATGATCCTGCCTTGCAGGGCCTCCAACAAGAGCAAAACCAGTAAGCGAAACCACTGAATTCACAAATGGTTTCTTAGTAATGGGATCGATGAAATATTTTTCAACTGGCCCAGAAAAGTCAAGCCCGCCTGCGAAAATTGGTATAACCTTAGCCCCTCTTGCCTCTAATTCCATGATTACAGCCACATAGTGACTTTCATCTCCAGTAACAATATGGCTCCTCTGCAAAACCAGGCCAATTACCGGCGCATTTGGGCTCTTGAGCTTCTCATCTGCATCCCTTCTAGTTCCGTACCAGTTCAAATACTCTTTCACATCATCATACATACAAGGAGCCAATGGGTGCCATATTCCACTGTCTAAGTACAAAACTGGCTCGGAATACTCGATCTTGGTCGCTTTCAATGCTGGAACATAAGACCCAGAAATCATTTTCAGGAAATTCTGCAAATTATCAGGTGACCCACCGAGCCAATACTGGAGACTCAGTATGTAAAGCCTTGCATCCTGAGCTTTATCACTTGGTAAATACTTCAAAACCTTTGGCAATGTCCTCACAAGCTTCAACATGCTGTCAGCGAACCCAGCTGACTGCTTCTTCCCCTTGAATAGCTGGAAAAATGGGCTCTTGGATTGCCCAAGCTGTGACATGCTGAAAGAACCCAACTTGTTTAGTCTCATTACTTCAGGCATTGATGGGAACACCAAAACTGCATCAAGCCTTTCCCTTTCTTTCTCC
Organism: Bauhinia variegata; assembly: GCA_022379115.2. Lineage (NCBI taxonomy): Eukaryota > Viridiplantae > Streptophyta > Magnoliopsida > Fabales > Fabaceae > Bauhinia > Bauhinia variegata. The sequence goes on from CM039438.1 coordinate 18,205,324, forward strand.
ACCGCAGCCTTAATCTTCAAAGCAAGCTCTTCTACAAAAATCAGAGACCCAATAAAGATATTAGCATCTTCAAGATCCTTACAGAAAGTTTTGTACGTGGATTCATCACGAAGCTCCTCTACCAAGTAACCCACAACTTCAAAGGAAGCATATTTTTTGTCACTATTGAGAGCTCGAACAGCAGCTGAGACAGACGATTGGTACTGTGCTTCAAGTACCACATACACAACTTTAACTGTTGGCAAGTTTTGCTCTTTCTCAGGGACAATTCGACGAACTTCCGGTGAGGTTTGTGTGAAGAGGCCGTTGCCAATTGCAGCACATTTCACTCTCACAGAGGATTTTGTATAATTGGTCTTCTTGGGTAGGAAGGAATGAAGAAAGAAATGCTTTTGGGCAAGAGAAGAAAACTGGTCAACTTTTGAGCTGGATAATGTAAATGGTGAAGAAACTAGATACGCCATTGATGATCAAACTCTATACAAAACCCAAGTGGGAAAAATCCTCTGTTTTCACAGACAAAGAGAAGAGAAAAGAAGTAAAGCGAAGCAAGTAAATAGTTGGGATTCAAAGGAAGTTTACGCTTTTTTCTCTAAGTTATGCTCCCAATTCAGTTCAAGTGCAGTTTCCTTCGACGTTTTTTCCCCTCTTTCTTTTGAGGCGATGAACGGTTGTGGGTTTTTATTTGTTTAATATGGAGAAAAGAACTTGAGAATTGAAATCGTTGTGTTCATGGTTAGTGGTGAGAGCTAGGACCACGTGGCGAATTTTCTAGTCCATGAAGTTAATGATGCAACGTTAGTCAGATAGGGAGTGAGAGTGGCGAGACAGTGTGGATGTGAGTATTCTCTATATCTATCTGTTGGGTCATTTTGATGAGTTTCCTGAAATCTGATTGGCCAAGCTGGATTTCCCGAAAGTTGATTAAGGGGAAGTGAGGATCTTGGATGATGAGAGAGGAAAGCGTGAAGATTTTTCACCGTAGAGTGACGAAGGGCTTTCAGCTTGCATAAAGATACTTCCTTTTGAGTTTGTGTCTCTCGTTGAAAAGAGATTTTGGATATTTTTTCTGACCCCAATGGGACCAGATATCCCAGTTATTAGCAACACGCTTCCATTTGATTTACCACAGGTTAAGGTTACAACTTGTAAGTACTATGTACTATAATGTCTTGTCTAGCAAAAAGAAAAAATAATAAAATGGGCCAGCCGTCCGATTGTCGTTTTGTTTTTTACTATTATTTTTTTTCTTAAAAAATTGCTCTTATAATATTGAATTTGATTTGAGGTGAGATAAACAGAATCAGACATGGGAATCAAATAATAACTACTAGTAGTTTTATCGATTATTATGACTAGTAACTAGTTATCTTCGTACATAAACAAAGACCATCTCGCTTGCCGTCTTCTACAACATGTCTTGAGTCGCGAGAATTAAAAGTTAACTTGCATGAAGGTTAAAATGTGGATTTTCAATTTTTGTCGTTGATGATTGATTTCAAGTGAAAATTTATCAAAATTGTAGTAGTATTTATTAATATCAAGGTGATAATAACAATGACAACGATGTACATATCTGTTTACTTTCATCCAATAACCATCTAAGACGGTTACACTAATTCATTCCACAAAATATCTCTTTTCTTTGTCCAGGAAATCACAGTCCAAAAACAACAACCAATTGCAAAGCTCGTGGGCCGAAAAGCCTATCACACGCCAAAATGTCCACCAAAGATGATGAGTTACAAACCCAGCCCAATCGGCACTTTCTCCACTCCGAATACAGATTAGTTTCCTTTTGTTCAAATTTGGCGCTCGTGTGGTTCAGCGGCAGATTGTGCCCAGATCGGTTTCCAATCAAAAGCTTCTTGAGGAAGATTGTGATTTTCATGCTATAAAAAGCTACTAGCACTAAGAATGCACTGCCCCAATGGTTAAACATAAAATCATCTTGATAAGAGAGATTTGTGTTTTATGGATAAACTTTAGGTTTGTCAGAGTCAGGATGTACAATAGATTTATTTTTCTTTCATTCATCGTATAATTCTTTCCTTTTTTCCCCAGAATTACACACTGTATACTTGATTAAACCTGATGACTGATACTCTACAATCAATAGGTTTTCATTACATAGTGCTTTTTTTTCTTTCATTAAAACACTTCTAACCAAAAAAAATCCAAACAAGCAAACAAGTTAAAATGACAAAAATAAGCTATACAAAGGAAGCCGGTGGTCTTGCCTGTGGCCGAAAATTTAGGGGGGATTCTTTCACTGTTGTAAATCAAACTTTTCATACACTTCTGATTGAATTATTCAAATTATTTTTTATTAAAATAAAATTTACACACCTCATAATTCAAAATACATAATTTATAAATTTTGGTAATCACAAAAAAAGCTAACTTATATTACAAATTATAAAAATTTAATGTCATCTTTGTGATTCTTTTTATCTACTTTATATTTAAATCATAATTTTTATGCATAAAATTAAATATATTATAAATCTAAATTAAGTTCGTTGATATTATGATAAAAACTTTCGTTAAAAACATGTAAATTATTGAGAAATAACTACAAATTTTAAAAATCCATAATAGAAATCTCAACAGCTAGTTTCCTTGGTCAAAAATTATAAGCATATCAACTTCTTCTATGCTGATCGGTGAAGTTGGCAATCTTGATTGCTAGCTACTATGCAAGGCATAGACCCAGAAGCCAAAGAAGAAGAGCCCACTCACCAACTCTCAGTTCACTCCGCCGCGTGCAAGCCTGAACCACCGACGAGGTCTGGCCGTCGGTCCATCTGCTCAAACTGCTCGCGGCCACTTCCAGTGTGTCTCTGCCACGCCATTCCTGCGCAACCCATCCAAACCACAACCCGAGTCGTGATCCTCCACCATCCACATGAGGCTCAGCACAAACTCTCCACCACTCCAATTCTCGCCAAAACCCTAATCAACGCCACCACCATCATCGGCCGCCGTCTCCGCCCTGGCATCTCCCCAATACTCGACCAATCACCCAACGCAATATATCTCTTTCCGCCTACCCATACCTCACCCGCTCTCAACGTTTCCCACCTCCAAGCTTCGGATTTGATTCGAGACAAGGGAAAAGATTTGGTCTTGGTAGCTTTTGATGGGACTTGGAAGCACGCCAAGGAGATGGTGAAGGCAAGCGAGGATTTCTTATCCAGGTTTGCCACAAGGGTTTGCTTGGAAATTGATGAGAATGCAAGTGGTGGGAGCATATACGATTCTGATTTGATATTAAGGAAAGAACCCTTTTCTGGGTGTATAAGTACGATGGAGGCTGTGGCAAGAACTTTGAGGGTGCTTGAGCCAAATGGGTTCGAAATTGAGAGCAAATTAATCGAAATTTTGAGGGAAATGGTGAGATTACAAGCCGGGTATTTGAAGCCAATGAAGCCGAGACCGAAATTGTTGAAGAAGGCTAAGGAAAAGGAAATTGCGAAGAATGATAATTCTCCACTATCAATTACTTGAAGGTTATGACTTCTTTGGTGGTATTCAATTGGTAAGTTTGATTGAGATCCCTATCCCATAGTCTTATTAGTCACATCTTTCTCCTCAAATCTTACTATTATTCAAGATGTCACTTTCTCAGCTAACTATATAAATACGTGTAATTGTGATTGATAATTCTTGCAATAATCTTTGAACAATTTCGTGTTCCTTTTTGTTGTGCTTTTGCTGTAGTGGTTGAAGCAATATTAAACAATATAGTCTAGAAGTTCCAGATTAGGAGTTGGACCAAAAACATAAATAAATGGATTTGAGGCATGCAGAACACGAAACATAGTTGAAAATCTCACAAGAACATGACAGACTTAGGGAGAACTGCATGTAAAATAGAAACAGTGATCATTCTAACTCTGGTTAAACTGCAGAGCTTCTGTCTGCACATAATTCTAAAGTAGAATGATCTTGGCCCGTAAAGAAACAATAATCCCAAATGCAATTTTACTTCATCGGCTTGGAGGGTAGTGAGTTATAAAATTAAATGACCATGCGAGATACGCTTGAATCCTATAAAATAGCTGTTTCAATACACTTTTAACTACAGTATTATGTGTGTTACCTGAAATCTACATATTCAGTGATAGTTAGATAATGCTTAGCCATAGTATGCATAATCCAATTCATATTAACAAATTGATGACAAAATCCTATTTGCTACCCACTATTTGTCAAATATGGGAGTGATTTGCCTCTGCCGTTTCTGCTCCACCACCAAAGCCGCCCCCATCCATCTAATCTTCTCCTCGTTAGCACTATCTTTAGTTGATTTGTAAAACTCAGTTTCCACGAAAGTGCCTACAACGTGCAACAAATTCATGGAGTCTATGAATCCATGAATGGACCAAAATATACGCATTTTCACTGTAAAACCAAAAAAAAATAAATGTACCTTGCCAAATCCACCCATTCCTAAATCCTTGATGATATTCGTTTAAGATTGAGCTGCTTTCATTTGGATTTGCTCGTGTCTGTGTGTGTTGGGGGCTGAGACTGGGAGAATCATGATGTGGGAGAAAATGCAACGTTGTCATGGGATTTTATAGTGGTTTCTACCCAATTTACCAAGAGAGGTATATTTGAGTTGGCCATCCCAAATAAACGACTAAAGGAAAGGAATCAGGGACAATCGCGAATAAGAGGGTTAATTACTTAGGTCTCACCTTTTGTAAGGGATCAAGGGAGGATTCGTAGCTTAAAGAATTGGCAAAGCAGATTAAAAGCGATTTTGTGTTTGTCTTGATGCTTTTCTTCTCCCTTGGGTGACAGCGGACAGTTCTAAGAGTTGCAGGTGGGCATTTGGCATTGAGTTGAATAAGGTGTTGTGATTATTATTTTTTTTATTTTTGAATATGCAATAAAATAATCACATAAGATCAAAGAGAACTTTGGACAACTCATAGAATCAAAGTTCTTATTTCTTAATGCACAAAACAAAATGTTCTCTTTATAACAAAAGAAAATGATCTTTTTATTTCACTTTTGAATCAGACCGTAACATTTTATTAAAAAGAAAAGGATAAAAGATGACTAAAGGTTTTCCATGAAGAGAGTATCTGCAATTTTATTATATAAGAATTGTAATTACATGCCCTCCTTTTGTTTTTCCTTATTTAATGGAATATACAAACAAAACAGTAAGAGAGTTCTACTTCGTATTACAGCAACTTGTCAAACAAGTTCAACACCATCTCTAGCCAAGTGATGCTGCTCATTGGTGGGAGCTTCTGCATGGCCTATGTGCCGACAGAGATAATTCTTGATGACCAGTATCCCAAATATGAAACCCACCGCAAAGATGCCATGGTAAAAGGTGCCCACCAAGCCCAAGTGCAATGTCAGGGTTGCAGTGGCTTCAAGCACAGAATAGTGGTGGCCTGGCTGAAGTAAATTGATTATACAGAGGGCATCAATGGATAAAAAGCCAGCAGCTGCCAATGCTGCAACTTGTTCGAAGTTCACTTTACCCTCAAAGTATGATCCTGAAGCAGCAGTGCTTGCAATTTCAAGCTCTTGATGCTTGTGTTCAATACCCAAAATCAGTACTGACACAATGAGCATAACCAAGAGTTCACCTAAAGATTTCAACAAGTAATGGTGCCGATATCTGTGATACGCAGAAGAGCAGAAGCTGAAGAAAAATAGAAATATTAGCCAAAGTGTGTGCCCGATTGCAGCCACACAGAAAAGCAGAGGACGAGCATGATTACTGCTACTCCCACCTATAGTTGATTTGTAAAACTCAGTTTCCATAAAAGAGCCATAAGCTAATAAGAAGCTTATAAGGCTCAGAGAGAGAAACCCAATACGCCTTGGGGTCACCAAGGGATAAACATTTTGGGCAAACCATATCTTGGGAGGGGTCTGAGAAGCAATGTTATGATCACTTTGATATGCATGACCAGAATCGACAGTTTGGAAACCATTTTGTGGATTGCCATGGCTATTTGGTGAGAAGGGGGGGTTGGTCAGTGGGGTGTGGCTATTGTTTCCAGGGTCAGGTGGAATGTCTATAGTTGTACGGTCGAGCTGAAGCTGCATTTGTGGATTTATTTGAGAGGTTGCTTGGTCTGAAGTTGAACTTGACATGACGCAGGTATGAGAAAGAGGAGGCAACGGTGTTGATCATTTAAAGGCCATGCTTGCGGGAGTTTCCTCTATTGGAATATGTTCCAAGACACAAAAGAACAACGGATAAATTTATTCCAAGTTTACTTGAAATGCGGTTGAAGTAATATCCCTTTCTTGATGTTCTTGGAGAAATGCTATGTTCATGCCTCAACATCTATTTTATGGATAAGTAGTTCTTTTATATATATATTCATTCCTCTGTTAATATGATAAAATTATGGATATTTATTTACCGATTTATCATATTCAATTGTAATTTTTACGAAGTATAATTGTATTTATTGTAAATAAATGTATCTGAAAAAAAAATTAAAATTAAAACATCTTTTTAAATGGACGTCTCCAGTAATATTTATGTAGAATGAACTGAATAGGCGGTTTCTGTTTTTTTTTTTAAAAAAAAAATCTTGATAGCAAAGTTTAGTCGTATAATAGCATAATACATCTAAACTACCTCATTTATGATAAGACGTTGAAACAAGAAATTTGATGTTTATTTATATGAAAATTAAGTTAGAAACCAAATCATGAATTAATATATATTGAACTGGCCCCAGACAGTGACTTGTCATGAGTTGTTTGCGATGTGTTTTACAATATTAGCGACTCAAACGATGGAGTGCCCCATTTTTCTAATTTGGCCATTATAGTGGGAAAGATCCGATCAACAAGGGGACGGTGGCAGTGGCGGTGGCGCCAACCATGCACACAAGGTCCTCATATCACCGACCGAAGGTCTGATCAACCATGCACCCTGAACTAATTAGACATTAAAAAAAGAAGAAGAAGTTAACATTATTGAAACCTGATCATCTTCCTTTTATGAAAAAGTTTATAAACTGCAATGTTCCACTGGGGTAGGCCATTGCTGCTACCAAGAAAAAACCACAAGTGGAACTGTGTGATGCCACAATTCACATGATCTTATCAATTTAGTGTATGTAAAAGCTGTGGTCGTTGTGAGCCTTTTATGATCTTATGTGAATTAAACCAGCAATGGTTATTCTAATAATATACCGTTTGTGAAATTAGAAACTAAACATTAAAAATAAAAGGAAAAACCTATATATATATATATATATATATAACACCAACAATATTAATATTACTCAACAGGAACTGAATTAGTATATATTTAATATTTGATTTAAATAAAAAATCATCATTTAAATAAGAAGATATTCAATCTAAATCTCAATATATAAATAGAATTACTTTTGTATGATATACAAATATTACTAGACAGAAGTTGAGGATTTTGTGAAATGAAAATGAAAAGGAGATTGATAATATCGTCTTACATGTTCTTAATTTGCAGGGGCCCTATCAGTATGTTCATAATCTAGAAATTTTCCAACACTTAAAGCAGGACCACACAATGACGAGTTAAGGTGCAGGGCAGTTTTGATTTGATTGCTCACAAAATCATAAATTGGTATATTCTCATAATTTGGATCACTATAAATTGGCTACATGTTTGGAAAATTCAATTTCCTCAAGGGGACAAAAATAAGAATAAGAGATTGTGCCCAGATCGGTTTCCAATCAAAAGCTTCTTGGGGAAGATTGTGATTTTCAAACTATGAAAACCTTTGTTGTCGTAAGTTTCACCAATAAGAAGCGTAATTTCTTGATCTTGCACATCTCTCTGCAAACTCTCACCAAATAAATCACCTAAGTTTAGTACTGAGTAGTAAGTTGTAGTTGAGTTTATTAAAAATCCTTACGTACCAGTAAATATCATAGAATTTGATGAAATACAGGGGAAAAAAAAAAGAAAGAAAGTGTGAGAGAGAGAAGACAAGAGAGATTCATGTTTTATGGACAATAGATTTATTTTTCTTTCATTCATCGTATAATTCTTTCCTTTTTTCCCCAGAATTACACACTGTATACTTGATTAAACCTGATGGCTGATACTCTACAATCAATAGGTTTTCATTACATAGTGCTTCTTTTTTTTTTTCTTTTATTAAAACACTTCTAACCAAAAAAAAAAAAAAATTCCAAACAAGCAAACGAGTTAAAATGACAAAGATAAGCTATACCCAGGAAGCCGGTGGTGCTTGCCTGTGGCCGAAAATGTAGGGGGGATTCTTTCATTGTTGTAAATCAAAGTTTCCATACACTTTTGATTGAATTATTCAAATCATTTTTTTATTAAAATAAAATTTATACACCTCATAGTTCAAAACACATAATTTATAAATTTTGGTAATCACAAAAAAAGCTAACTTATATTACAAATTATAAAAATTTAATGTCATCTTTGTGATTCTTTTTATCTACTTTATATTTAAATCATAACTTTCATGTATAAAATTAAATATATTATAAATCTAAATTAAGTTGTTCGTTGATATCATAATAAAAACTTTCGTTAAAGACTTGTAAATTATTGAAAAAATAACTACAAATTTTAAAAATCCATAATAGAAATCTCAAAAGCTAGTTTCCTTGCCAAAGATTATAAGTATATCAACTTCTTCTATGCTGATCGGTGAAGTTGGCAATCTTGATTGCTAGCTACTATGCAAGGCATAGACCCAGAAGCAAAAGAAGAAGAGCCCACTCACCAACTCTCAGTTCACTCCGCCACGTGCAAGCCTGAACCACCGACGAGGTCTGGCCGTCGGTCCATCTGCTCAAACTGCTCGCGGCCACTTCCAGTGTGTCTCTGCCACGCTCTTCCTGCGCAACCCATCCAAACCACAACCCGAGTCGTGATCCTCCACCATCCACATGAGGCTCAGCACAAACTCTCCACCACTCCAATTCTCGCCAAAACCCTAATCAACGCCACCACCATCATCGGCCGCCGTCTCCGCCCTGGCATCTCCCCAGTACTCGACCAATCACCCAACGCAATATATCTCTTTCCGCCAACCCATACCTCACCCGCTCTCAACGTTTCCCACCTCCAAGCTTCGGATTTGATTCGAGACAAGGGAAAAGATTTGGTCTTGGTAGCTTTTGATGGGACTTGGAAGCACGCCAAGGAGATGGTGAAGGCAAGCGAGGATTTCTTATCCAGGTTTGCCACAAGGGTTTGCTTGGAAATTGATGAGAATGCAAGTGGTGGGAGCATATACGATTCTGATTTGATATTAAGGAAATAACCCTTTTCTGGGTGTGTAAGTACTATGGAGGCTGTGGCAAGAACTTTGAGGGTGCTTGAGCCAAATGGGTTCGAAATTGAGAGCAAATTAATCGAAATTTTGAGGGAAATGGTGAGATTACAAGCCGGGTATTTGAAGCCAATGAAGCCGAGACCGAAATTGTTGAAGAAGGCTAAGGAAAAGGAAATTGCGAAGAATGATAATTCTGCACTATCAATTACTTGAAGGTTATGACTTCTTTGGTGGTATTCAATTGGTAAGTTTGATTGAGATCCCTATCCCATAGTCTTATTAGTCACATCTTTCTCCTCAAATCTTACTATTATTCAAGATGTCACTTTCTCAGCTAACTATATAAATACGTGTAATTGTGATTGATAATTCTTGCAATAATCTTTGAACAATTTCGTGTTCCTTTTTGTTGTGCTTTTGCTGTAGTGGTTGAAGCAATATTAAACAATATAGTCTAGAAGTTCCAGATTAGGAGTTGGACCAAAAACATAAATAAATGGATTTGAGGCATGCAGAACACGAAACATAGTTGAAAATCTCACAAGAACATGACAGACTTAGGGAGAACTGCATGTAAAATAGAAACAGTGATCATTCTAACTCTGGTTAAACTGCAGAGCTTCTGTCTGCACATAATTCTAAAGTAGAATGATCTTGGCCCGTAAAGAAACAATAATCCCAAATGCAATTTTACTTCATCGGCTTGGAGGGTAGTGAGTTATAAAATTAAATGACCATGCGAGATACGCTTGAATCCTATAAAATAGCTGTTTCAATACACTTTTAACTACAGTATTATGTGTGTTACCTGAAATCTACATATTCAGTGATAGTTAGATAATGCTTAGCCATAGTATGCATAATCCAATTCATATTAACAAATTGATGACAAAATCTTATTTGCTACCCACTATTTGTCAAATATGGGAGTGATTTGCCTCTGCCGTTTCTGCTCCACCACCAAAGCCGCCCCCATCCATCTAATCTTCTCCTCGTTAGCACCATCTTAAGTTGATTTGTAAAACTCAGTTTCCACGAAAGTGCCTACAACGTGCAACAAATTCATGGAGTCTATGAATCCATGAATGGACCAAAATATACGCATTTTCACTGTAAAACCAAAAAAAAAATGTACCTTGCCAAATCCACCCATTCCTAAATCCTTGATGATATTCGTTTAAGATTGAGCTGCTTTCATTTGGATTTGCTCGTGTCTGTGTGTGTGGGGGGCTGAGACTGGGAGAATCATGATGTGGGAGAAAATGCAAGGTTGTCATGGGATTTTATAGTGGTTTCTACCCAATTTACCAAGAGAGGTATATTTGAGTTGGCCATCCCAAATCAACGACTAAAGGAAAGGAATCAGGGACAATCGTGAATAAGAGGGTTAATTACTTAGGTCTCACCTTTTGTAAGGGATCAAGGGAGGATTCGTAGCTTAAAGAATTGGCAAAGCAGATTAAAAGCGATTTTGTGTTTGTCTTGATGCTTTTCTTCTCCCTTGGGTGACAGCGGACAGTTCTAGAGTTGCAGGTGGGCATTTGCATTGAGTTGAATAAGGTGTTGTGATTATTATTTTTTTTTTTTTTTTTTGAATATGCAATAAAGTAATCACCTAAGATCAAAGAGAACTTTGGACAACTCATAGAATGAAAGTTCTTATTTCTTAATGCACAAAACAAAATGTTCTTTTTATAACAAAAGAAAATGATCTTTTTATTTCACTTTTGAATCAGATTGTAACATTTTATTAAAAAGAAAATGATAAAAGATGACTAAAGGTTTTCCATGAAGAGAGTATCTGCAATTTTATTATATAAGAATTGTAATTACATGCCCTCCTTTTGTTTTTCCTTATTTAATGGAATATACAAACAAAACAGTAAGAGAGTTCTACTTCGTATTACAGCAACTTGTCAAACAAGTTCAACACCATCTCTAGCCAAGTGATGCTGCTCATTGGTGGGAGCTTCTGCATGGCCTATGTGCCGACAGAGATAATTCTTGATGACCAGTATCCCAAATATGAAACCCACCGCAAAGATGCCATGGTAAAAGGTGCCCACCAAGCCCAAGTGCAATGTCAGGGTTGCAGTGGCTTCAAGCACAGAATAGTGGTGGCCTGGCTGAAGTAAATTGATTATACAGAGGGCATCAATGGATAAAAAGCCAGCAGCTGCCAATGCTGCAACTTGTTCGAAGTTCACTTTACCCTCAAAGTATGATCCTGAAGCAGCAGTGCTTGCAATTTCAAGCTCTTGATGCTTGTGTCCAACACCCAAAATCAGTACTGACACAATGAGCATAACCATGAGTTCACCTAAAGATTTCAACAAGTAATGGTGCCGATATCTGCGATACGCAGAAGAGCAGAAGCTGAAGAAAAAGAGAAATATTAGCCAAAGTGTGTGCCCGATTGCAGCCACACAGAAAAGCAGAGGACGAGCATGATTACTGCTACTCCCACCTATAGTTGATTTGTAAAACTCAGTTTCCATAAAAGAGCCATAAGCTAATAAGAAGCTTATAAGGCTCAGAGAGAGAAACCCAATACGCCTTGGGGTCACCAAGGGATAAACATTTTGGGCAAACCATATCTTGGGAGGGGTCAGAGAAGCAATGTTATGATCACTTTGATATGCATGACCAGAATCGCCTGTTTGGGAACCATTTTGTGGATTGCCATGGCTATTTGGTGAGAAGGGGGGGTTGGCCAGTGGGCTGTGGCTATTGTTGCCAGGGTCAGGTGGAATGTCTATAGTTGTATGGTCGGGCTTAAGCTGCATTTGTGGATTTATTTGAGAAGTTGCAGGGTCTGAAGTTGAACTTGACATGACGCAGGTATGAGAAAGAGGAGGCAACGGTGTTGATCATTTAAAGGCCATGCTTGCGGGAGTTTCCTCTATTGGAATATGTTCCAAGACACAACAGAAGAACAACGGATAAATTTATTCCAAGTTTTACTTGAAATGCGGTTGAAGTAATATCCCTTTCTAGATGTTCTTGGAGAAATGCTATGTTCATACCTCGATATCTATTTTATGGATAAGTAGTTCTTTTATATATATATTCATTCCTCTGTTTAATATGATAAAATTATGGATATTTATTTACCGATTTATCATATTCAATTGTAATTTTCACGAAGTATAATTGTATTTATTGTAAATAAATGTATCTGAAAACAAAAATTAAATTAAAACATCTTTCTAAATGGACGTCTCCAGTAATACTTATGTAGAATGAACCGTATAGGCGGTTTCTTTTCTTTTTTTTTTAAATAAAAAAAAAAAATCTTGATAGCAAAGTTCAGTCGTATGATAGCATAATGCATCTAAACTACCTCATTTATGATAAGACGTTGAAACAAGAAATTTGATGTTTATTTATATGAACCAAATCATGAATTAATATCTATTGAACTGGCCCCAGACAGTGATTTGTCATGAGTTGTTTCGATGTGTTTTACAATATTAGCGACTCAAACAATGGAGTGCCACATTTTTCTAATCTGGTCGTTATAGTGGAAAAGATCTCATCAACATGGGGACGGTGGCAGTGGCGGTGGCGCCAACCATGCACACAAGGTCCTCATTATCACCGACCAAAGATCTGATCAACCATGCACCCTGAACTAATTAGACAAAGAAGAAGTTAACATTATTGAAACTTGATCATCTTCCTTTTATGAAAAAGTTTATAAATTGCAATGTTCCACTGGGGTAGGCCACTGTTGCTACCAAGAAAAAACCACAAGTGGAACTGTGTGATGCCACAATCCACATGATCTTTTCAATTTAGTGTCTGTAAAAGCTGTTGTCGCTGTGAGCCTTTTATGCTCTTATGTGAATTAAACCAGCAATGGTTATTCTAATAATATACCGTTTGTGAAATTAGAAACCAAACATTAAAATAAAAGGGAAAAATTATATATATATAACACCAACAATATTAATGTTGATGAACACAAACCGAATTAGTATATATTTAATATTTGATTTAAATAAAAAAAAAAAAACATGTTTGAAATAAGAAGAGATTCAATCTAAATCTCAATATATAAATAGAATTTTTAGTTTTGTATGATATAAAAATATTACTAGACAAAAGCTGAGTATTTTGTGAAATGAAAATAAAAACGAGATTGATAATGTCGTCTTACATGCTCTTAATTTGCAGGGGTCCTATCAATATGTTCATAATCTAGAAATTTTCCAACACTTAAAGCAGGACCAAACAATGACGAGTTAAGGTGCAGCCCAGTTTTGATTTGATTGCTCACAAAATCATAAAATTGGTATATTCCCATAATTTGGATCACTATAAATTGGCTACATGTTTAGAAAATTCAATTTCCTCAAGGGGAAAAAAAAATGAAAATAATTTTTTTTTATTTTTTTTATCTGAGATTGAAAAGTTTTGATGCAAGCAAATAGTCAAGCTTGAATATATAATAGTATATCAAACACTCGTATAGTTGGCCAATTTGATCTTGGAAAGAAGAAAGAATGATTAGATAAAAAGGAGCCCTTGGTGTGCCACAGAATATATTAATTCTATTTAACATGCCGTTGGAATGACCAAATGGTTTCATTTGTGGGCTGTCACCCTTTCTAGTATGAGCTGGCTTTTGTTGATATTTCCTTTTCTTCTAATTTCTGCTTTTTCTTTTTTTTTGGTTGGGTAGAAACAATTCTGCTTTAGTTTTAAAACTTATGTTGCTATAAATTTTGGGAAAGCAAATGAATATTCCTTTATATCCCATACCTAAATGCCTATCCAAAAAATGCATTTCTGTCTAAGGTTTTGATTTGGTTAGGTTTTTATTTATTTATTTATTTAAGGGCATATACTATTAATTTATAAGGTGCCAGTGGCCCACCATTAGACCCATTGTCTCCCCCACCTTGACCATGATGCGTGCCATACATGTAGGGAAACTGGACCCATTTGAAGTGTCTCTCTCAATCTATATATTAAATCAATTAATCTGATGTATCATTTAATAAAATTTTATTATTATAGTCAAATTTTATACAGGAATTAGACTTAATGATTATCATCTTAGCATGACGACGGAGATTACAGAGGGTATCAACGTCAGAGAATTAAAATGTTTATTGGGATAAAGTTTCAAGTTTTTTAAGAAATTATTTTATACTTATGTTTTGCAATTTTTTTTTTTTAAAAATACTGTGCTGTTTGGTTTCAAAAATTGGAGAAAATATCATTTGGTTTCATTGCACTATTCTGTTCTGGCTGACATGCAGTAAATGGTCAAGGTCATCCAATTTTTCTTAATTTATTACTGCCTTCAATTTCAGTCGTTGTGCTGGTGTTGTAATTATTCACGAACGATTATTGAGGTCCTAATAGCGTGTTGAATTGTAGGAGATTTTGTGGTATAATCAAGCAGCTGTTTAGTCAAATACACACTTAATTGCTTTTCAACTTTCAATTGACGTACTCCTTTTAACTTTTAAAAAAAAAAAAAAAAATAAAAAGAGGGAGCATGGCAACATTCTTTGCATTCTTGACCTCCTTTTTTCATTTCTGCAGACATATCTTTTCCCAACTTCTTCTCTCTAGGCCTTCTCAAATTTGGATTTATTTCATTTGTGTAGTCGGTTACAGGCTGTCTCATCTATTAAAATTATATAATCAACACAGAATCAAACGATTTATAATCAATTACACAAGACTGCAGACGATCCGAGTTCGGCCTTCCTCTCTTCTGTTTCCTTTTTCTCATTTGTTCTCCTCAAGAAAATAAATAAATAATAAATTTCAGTGTAATTTATAAAAATATATGAATCCTTTAAATACATTAATGCGAATCTAACTTAATCATGTATATTAAAAAATATTATTAAGAGATGTTATATTTATTTCAATAATTTATTTTATTCATAAGAAATTAACCTTTGATTATCAGTTAAAATATTTTATACAAACACCATATTAAAAAAAAAAAAAAGTTTAGAAAAACTCCTATTTTGGTTAAAGAAAAATATTGATGCATGGTAATAATAGTTGTTAGTGATCGTACATCTTAATCATTAACACTCATAGCTTTGATTTTCCAATTCCAAATGTTAAAATATAAACAGTAATAGTTAATGGTTACAACTTAATTATCTAGCTAGTTTTAGCGCATTAGTTAATCATAGTCATATTCTTATTTAAACAGAAGTTGATGTGGCAACTTATCTGTCGACTTAAAATAGAATAACATAAAAGAGTGGATGATAAACCATGTGTTGGTGCCACAATCGGTTGCTTTTACTGGGTTGTATCAACATAATTTCAGAATTTAATTTTTGTTTTTCCTTTTTCATATTTTAGTTATAAACATATTAAAAATGTTTTGGTAGAAAACTCCACCATCTATATTAATAAAGTGTTAATTTAATAAAACCAAATTGAATCTTATAATGTTTTAGGATGTTTATATTCCAAATTTTAGAATTATTTTTGTTTGAATAAATTTATCAATTATTAATTTTTTCCTGACCAATTTCACACTTCAAGAGTATATTATATATTTATCAATTTCACCCTCATTATATTTAAAAAGAAAATTAAGAAATTAATTCAATGGATTTACAAGAGCTTACCATACTTGTAGCTCCCTTTTCTCTTCTCTTCTTAGTAAAATTGTTTTAAGTAAGATGTCACTTGACACCCAAAAACATTTTGAGGCTCTTCCTTGTCAAATGATTTAGGAAATCGCATCCAACATTTTATTTTACCTTTTTTTTTCTTTTTTATTTTGCTGATTTTATTTAAGACTAAACTGCAATTTAGTCTTTAAAATATTATCTCATTAAATCATTCTAGTTTAGTTTAATCCTTTAAAAGACTAAATAGATTTTTTTATAAAAAAATTCTTAAACCACAATTATTAAGGATCCAGTTGATAGAAAATAATTTTATGGACAAAAATAATTAATTTATTTTATGCATTAGGTCGGCTTTACATAATCTTATTAACTAAGAAAGCAAGGATACATTTGTTGATAATAATAAATGAATAAAATATTATTAAAGTATTGCACATAAAAAAAAAACATATTACTAAATTATAAAAATGAAAAGAATAATTTTGAATTCTAGTTATTGGAAAAATATGATAATTTTGAGTTCTAAAAAAATGAAAAACAAGACTAGAAAAAGTGATAAAATGAAAATAAGTAATCTTAGAAAGAAGAAAGATAGAGAAAGAAAGAAAAATCCATAATTAAATTAAATCCATCTAAGCAATGAGAAAGCCAGCACGGCCAGTGGGCGGTGGCAGGGCGAAACGGATTGCCTTAAATAACGACTTCGTTTCGCCAAACACTCCCAGCTTGTCTTAATTTTCCTTTCACGTCAACACACCACACCGCCCTTTCTTTCATCGTCATAATTAATCCATACCCATCTCCTTTTCTTCTCTGCAACTCTCTCAGCTCTTTCTGAATCGCAAATCTCAAAAGCCTAAAAAGTTGGAGAGAGAAGACACGCACAGCACAAGCACAGCAATAATTCACTTTTCTTTCCCAGTATCCTCTTCTCTCTCTTTATTGCCAGCTCTGCAAAAGCTTGTCCTTCCCCATACCCATTTCTCTTTTCTCTCTCGTACCTCTCATCCCACCACCCATCATCACAGGGGGAGATCTCAGGTACGTCAATTCCCTTTGATCAGTATTCCCTGTGTGCTGATACTCGTATCCGCTTGGTCAATTTCCAATACAGTTGTGATTACTCGATCTCCTGCTGCACAATTTGTTATTTGATTCGATGCGCTGATCATTTTGTAATTCGCTGCTAGAATTGTTGATCTGGGTCTGGATGTATTATGGTTACTTTGATGGGTTTTCATCATCTTCTTTTATTAATCAATATGATTTTGATCAATTTCGTACCTCGTAGTCGGATTTGTTTCATAACTATTTGCTCCTTGATAATCTATTATTCTTCTTTTAGCTTGTTTTATTTGTTGTGCGATCTCACGCTTGGGTGCAGTTGTTTGATTTTGATTATTTTGAAGCTTTGTTCATTTGTCACGTTCTGTTGGCTTTTCATTTAAAGAATATTGACTGGATGAGCACTAGACAACGGGTGCTGGTAGATCTTACAATTCAGCTCTATAGCAACTAATCAAGTTGATCTCCTACTTCTAGTTCGGAATCATGTAATTGTTTGATGATTCTGTTTACTATTTGATCAGTAGCTCAGATCAGATTAGTGCACGGGATCTCGTTTGTCTTTTTAATTTTGTTGAGAGCTTTTTTCCACTGCGCTGCTGTAATACGTTGGGTCCTAAATTAGTTTTGTGTTCTTAGACAGCTTTCCAGATATCAGAATGCAGGAAAGAATTTGATAATCTGGAGTGCTTATCCTTTTGGGCAATTATGACTTGGATTTGAGATATGATATATGCAGCAAGCATCGGATGACCATTTGTTGTCAAAGATCTTTGCAGCAATTTACATCCAGGGCTTTCTAAGTTGGTAATGCTGCACCCATTTTGCAATACCTACTTAGGGAACTGGGTTACTTCGTTTGTAAAATGGATGGGTTATCCTCCTGCCAACATATAACTTGTTGACATTTACTTTATTGATCACAGAAATAATCCACATTTGGGACATTCATCCAGATGCAAAAGGGTCACTGATTTTTACTGCAGAATGAGATATTTAGTTCGTGTTCTCCTTCTTCTTCTTTTTTTTCCCCCAATACTTCAATTTTAGTGTTTTATTATCTTGGCAGTGCCATCAATGGTAAAAGAATGTGTAATCTAGTTCTGTGCATGATGATAAGTTGGATATAATCATATAAGCAGCTTCGGTTGAGGAATATATTTTGCTAGAATTCAAGAGTTTGGCTGCATATGCTGAAGAGATTTCCAGACAATTTACTTTCCATCTTAAGGAGCCAAGATCAGCTTAACTTTGCTTGCTGAAGTATATTTTGACAAAATCAGATATGATCTGCATATGAGAACAATAAATATCAGAAAGGAGAAATTTAGTACAAACAAGTAATACCAAAATGTTGAGTGCAGATTCAAGGATCTTTCTTATGATATGTTCTCATTCTTAATGTTCATTTGTTGACAAAATGTAGTAGAAAGGGAGAAGTTGAGAATAGAATTGTGAATGCGGAGGGAAGTTAACTAAGGAGACTAAACTAGGTTGTTGAGGACTGAATCTTGAATTTGAAAGGTTTGGAGGGTGAAAAGGACACCAAGGATTTCTGAGTCCAATGAAAGATTATTTGAAAAAAGACTTCCTTTCTAATTGCCATTACATGGATGATGTTTGACTCAGACATGCCAGCCAAAGTTTAGCTTATCTGGTGAAGAAAATGTAGGGATTCCGTTATATTACCAACTTGAATATGACTTCTGAATTTGAGAAATGAAACGAGAAATCTCAAGGTGATGGGAGGCTAAACCCTGATACTAAAGGGATGCTTGAAGTTCACATGTGAATTCAAAACCAGAATACCATATGATAATTCCAGTGCACTTGTCAGATTATAATCTTCATTAGTGAGGGCATAGACATATGTGATTGCAAAGTAACATAGTCCCCGTGCTAGTTATTTTACTATGTTATAGAGGATTTATCTCTGGCCATGAAAGTAAGAAGTTGTTGCTTATACTTCTTGCTGATATACCACTCAGTCCAAATAAAGAATATAATCATATATTGTCATTTGGCCTGACCCACAGCCTGAGTATCTTTAAATAATTACATAAGATATAGAAAATAGTTATGTTTTGGGATATGTAGACTAGTTCGTACCATTCTGCCTGCACTTATGAGATTGCATAATCACATTAGCATGCATGATTTGGTGGTGTTAGGGAGAATGATACTTGCTTTGCTGATGCTTGTACGCACTTCACACTTTTTCTTTAATTCACTGTTTTCCTGATGCGTTGGATTACCTCCAAATTTGCAGATATTGTGTTTGTTGAAAGGACGTTGAAGCCATGTCTAGCTCTGCAAAAACTTTGGATCCTGCATTCCAGGGAGTGGGTCAAAGAGTGTATCCTTAGTATAATGAGTGAATTATAAAAGAACTTGTGAAAATTGTGACTTCTCTTTTAACTTTTCAATAGGAATAAATTAACAGTGAAAAAAAAATCTATTGCCAAGAGAATATTTAGATCATATGTAATTACTATTCAGCTATAAGCTTTGTCCTGTTTACAATCTCTTATACTTTACATGCTATTCACTTTGAGAAGTTTTAGACTTAACTTTATGTAGAGGGACTGAGATTTGGAGGATTGAGAATTTTCAGCCAGTTCCATTGTCCAAATCTGACTACGGAAAGTTCTATATGGGAGATTCTTACATTATCTTGCAGGTTCGAGCTATATGCATTATGACCTCAGATGCATTTATGTATTGTTTACTTAATGTTATATTTGAAACTAGAGGTTGAATTGCTCTGTTCATTAGGTTCTGCTTACACTATCCACAATATCTCTAAATTTACTTGTTTAGATCCCCCGAGATTGGAACAGACAATATCATGGTGAGTATCAGATTGGGGCTCTGGAATAATGACATACCCAATCCCCAACAAAAACAGGGAAAAAATAAAGAAAAAAAAGAAAGAAAGTTGTACGTAAGGATCTAAAGAGCACGACAGGATTTTTCTTGAAGTTTTATTCTTAAGTACTTAACAAGCAAATCAGGGTGATATGACGCTTGAAGCATGATTCTACAATTCATACACATCACTTGGTTCAAGAATTATTTCTTGATTACTATTCTTGCCTATTTACAACTTTTGATATAAGAGGGAAGGGGACAAATTTTGTTACCATATCCTGTAGCTGCGGCAAGATAGACTCCCTTTATTTATTCTTTCGTAATAGTGCTCGTTTCATGTATGTTTGCAGACAACACAAGGAAAAGGGGGCACTTATTTTTATGACATACACTTCTGGATTGGAAAGGATACAAGTCAGGTAACCTTTGACCCCCCACTTCTCTCTCCCCCCCCACTACCAAAAAAAAAAAAAACCAAAAAATATAATAAAAAAAAATGTGTACTTGGAAAATGATGAAATAACTAAATATTGAACGTTATAACATTATGCTCTCTAGAAAATTGACTGTCTCTAAGGTTGGTTCATGTCTCTTTTGAGTCTCGAGTTTATTTTTCCTTTTATATATAAAAAAGGTGAATAATGGTTTTTTCCCCTTTAAAAAGTAAAGGTTACTTGGTCTCATGCTTTCATTTGAAACTCTAGTGAAAAGAAATCTTGGTTGACATTATGACTTCTCTCATAGGATGAAGCTGGAACAGCAGCCATCAAAGCTGTTGAACTTGATGCAGCTCTTGGAGGACGTGCAGTGCAGCACAGGGAAGTCCAAGGGCATGAATCTGACAAGTTCTTGTCATATTTTAAACCATGTATTATACCATTAGAGGGTGGTGTTGCGTCTGGATTTAGAAAACCTGAAGAACAAGAGTTTGAAAAACGCTTGTATGTATGCAGAGGAAAACGAGTTGTCAGAATGAAACAGGCATAACATATTCTACATATGAACTTCTTTGATTCAACGAACATTCATCGAAAGAACATGTAATTTAGCAATTTCTTTTGCAGGTCCCTTTTGCACGGTCTTCACTGAATCATGATGATGTATTTATCCTAGACACAGAGAAGAAGATTTATCAATTCAATGGTGCAAATTCCAATATTCAGGAAAGAGCCAAGGCTTTGGAAGTAATTCAGTTTCTTAAGGAAAAGTATCATGAAGGGAAATGTGACGTAGCAATTGTTGGTAGGGACATGATTTTCTGTTAAAAGTCATTATATATGGACATCATATCTCTGAATTTCTATTTTTCAGATGGGTATTCTTCATTTATCTCTAAATTTTTATATAAAATAATTCCGACTTGCAGATGATGGCAAGTTAGACACAGAGTCAGACTCCGGTGAATTTTGGGTTCTCCTAGGTGGTTTTGCTCCCATTGGAAAGAAGGTTATCAGCGAGGATGATATCATTCCTGAGGCCACTCTTGCTCAACTTTATAGGTATTTTGATTTCTTCCTCCTGCCTTATTCTTTCCCCTGTGCATGTCTCAAAAGGATCTTACAACTAGCTATAGAAGTGTTCAGTTTTGAACTTAGAGCAACTCATGCAATTAAATGCAAGAATTCATTGGCTACTGTATAAAGTTTAGTCCTCTGTGATTTCCAATAATATCAAAGATAATTATAAAAATTACTTATAATTTAATTTATTGTGCATGACTACCAAAAAGAGGAAGCTTTTGTGAACCACAAATATATTTCCCTCCTCTTAATTTATGCTTGCTCAACACTGCCATCATGGATGCTTAAGTTTGGAGAGTGTGATTGTATAACTTTCATGAACTCCAAAGATAAGTCCCTCCTCTTACATCATTCTAAGTAATTGTTACCACAGGTCATCAACTTGAATCTTGATACTAACTGATATTGGTTCTCGTGAGTAAAATCTATGAGACTACTTTTCTTTAATATTACAACTTAAAAAATTCATAATGAATAGCTTTAAGATTTGAATCTTATGACTAAGCATAAGATCTTTGTCCTTCTTGTCATGGAATTCGTTCAGAAGGTGCAGACCATTGCTTGGTTAAGAAGAGAATTACTGCCTCTCTGAAATTTTCTGGGAGTCTGTATCAGGGGCTTAAGGCTTTGCCAAACTTGTGTGTATCACAATGTCTCTTTGCTTTCTCGAGAGATATGTGTTTGTATTTGTATTTTTGGTTATGAATGTGACTGTGCATATGAATTCAAGAGAAACCATTAATGACAGTAATTGTTTTAAATTAAATGTTCATTATCTTACTAAATATTTGTCTTCTCACATTCTTTTTTTCTTAGTATTAGAACTGTATAAATTCATCGAAGGTTTTATCTTTCTTTTCAATATGTTCCATTGTCTGTATTCTGCATTTTAGTTTGTTGACCTGGATTATATATGAGCATGCACTGTTTAGCAAATTAGTTTTAACATTTTTTTCCTGTTATTATGATTGATGGAAATGCTACTTTTTCATAATTCAAGAGAAAAATAACTTGTATGATTTGTCCTTATAGTATTGTGAATGGTGAGGTCAAGTCTGTGGAAGGGGAGCTGTCTAAATCATTGCTGGAAAATAATAAATGCTATTTATTGGACTGTGGTGCTGAGTTATTTGTCTGGGTTGGCCGGTTGACACAAGTTGAAGAAAGAAAAGCAGCTTGCCAGGCAGCTGAGGTATTATTATACCAGTTTCTATTTCTTCATCTTTTGGGTTTAAACTGGATTTATTGACTTCACTATTATCCTCAGGAATTTGTTGCAAGCCAAAATAGGCCAAAATCAACACGGATAACTAGGATTATTCAAGGTTATGAGACACATTCATTTAAGTCCAACTTTGATTCTTGGCCATCAGGATCTGCTACTCCAGGTGCTGAGGAAGGAAGAGGAAAAGTTGCAGGTGAACATCACTTTTTAGTTGTAATTCAACTTGGATCTCTCTAACTAGCCATGCTAAATAAGTGGTATTTTTTATGGACCACTAGCTTTGCTGAAGCAACAAGGTCTTGGTGTCAAGGGAAGTACAAAAAGTGCAACAGTAAATGAGGAAATTCCATCTTTGCTGGAAGGAGGTGGAAAGATGGAGGCGAGTTTGTTTTTTTTTAGTTTCTTTGTCTTAAATGAAATTGATACTTGTCAAAATGTAATATCATTTCAATTTTTCAGGTATGGCGGATCAATGGAAGTGCCAAGACACCATTACCTCAGGAAGAGATTGGTAAATTTTATAGTGGTGATTGCTACATAGTTTTGTACACTTACCACTCGGGTGAGAGAAAGGAAGACTATTTTTTGTGCTGCTGGTTTGGGAAAGACAGCATTGAGGTAATTTCTGTTGTCTGGTTATTGAAAAAAAAAAACACTATGAGGATTATAATAATTTGAACTTCTTTTCATCTCATACATCCATTGTATAGAAACGACTCTTCTGTGAATTCCTTTGATCTTTGTTTTCTTTTTTATGTATAAAATATTAAAAATGTGTGAAATTTGCCTTTAATATTCCCCAATTTAGTTGTTGGAGCATTTATACCTTTATGGTTAAGTTAAGTTGACTTGGTTATATCCTGCATCCAGGATGACCAAAAGATGGCTACTCGGTTGACCAATACAATATTCAACTCGCTAAAGGGCAGACCTGTTCAGGTATTGTATCTCGCTGTTAGGTTGGAAAGGTGCTTAGAGAGTGTGTATAATTGAAGTTTCTTGCAGGGTCGGATATTTGAAGGTAAAGAGCCGCCACAGTTTGTTGCTCTTTTTCAGCCCATGGTGGTCCTTAAGGTATCATTTATTACTATGCAGTAGCCAGTGATGGTCTTCAATAGCATATGTAGTCTACAGTTATGGAGCTTATTAGGTTAATTGACTTCTACCTTTTCTTAGGGAGGTTTGAGCTCTGGTTACAAGAAGTTTATATCAGAAAAAGGTTTGGCAGATGAGACATACACGGCAGAGTCTATTGCACTTATTCGAATATCTGGAACTTCTGCTCATAACAATAAAGCAGTGCAAGTTGATGCAGTATGTGGCCGTTGAGTTCTTTATTTTGTACCTATAATTATGTTGCTAGGGCATTGAGCATAACATGTCTGTGAACATATGCTGAACTCTGGCAAGCTTGGTTTGACTTCCGTAATGTCCTTTGCAAATGTCATGCATTCTTAACTTGAATAATTTTTATGTGATAGTGAAATCAACATTTTCTGCTAGTCATTTTTATCTACATCATACCAAGTAAGCTATTCTTTTTCAGGTGGCAACATCATTAAATTCCACCGAGTGTTTCATTCTACAATCTGGTTCATCGATTTTCACATGGCATGGGAACCAATGTTCTTTTGAGCAGCAGCAGCTAGCAGCAAAAGTTGCTGAGTTTTTGAAGGTACATGCTCTTTGCTGAGACATTTTGGAACTGTTTTGAGAGAGCTTTAGCATTATTATTGAGACTTAGTGCTTAATGTAGTTATCTCAACCTTCCATAATTCAAATATTTGCGAATGTTCAGTCAAGATAGATATCTTTTTAGGAAGAAAAAATTGTGTTTAACTCTTTAATACATAAAAAAAGAGAGTAAATATCTTTCATATTTTGTCAGTTATCTATTGCACTTTTATAACATGTTTGGAATTATTTGCACTGATTTGTGGTAAATATTTTCATAATACCCTTAGAACATCACTCATTATTGATTATTAGTTTCTTCACCCTATAACCATATATGAATAGCACATTATCAACACTACCAAATCGTTGCGTTTTAACCTCTTAAAAAATCTTTGGTGTCACTTGAGGAAAACCAAACAGGCTACTTAAATAAAATAAGTAGCTTACACTATCACAAGTTTATGCTTAACCCTGGTACTGGTGGGCTTAAGGTGAAATTTAGAATCAAGATTGGATAATAATAGTAACACCTTATATTGTTTGTTGATACGTGCTGCTTGTCTGTATTCAGCCAGGAGTTACTTTAAAACATGCCAAAGAAGGAACAGAAAGCTCATCTTTCTGGTTTCCACTTGGAGGAAAACAAAGTTACATTAGCAAAAAAATCACAAATGACGTCACCACAGATCCACATTTGTTCACCTTCTCATTTAATAAAGGTAGTATTTTTTGTCATCGTACTTCTCTATATTATATATTGTTATGCAATAGCATAACTGGTATATGAAATTAGTGAGTTATTGATGGAGCAGTTTGCATGTTCTAACCATTCTTGATTTTCTGTATTTCTTTCACAATGTGGTACCACCAGGAAAGTTTAAGGTGAGTTTGTGACTGAAACTTCATTATGTCAAAATTTCCCTCTTGAAGCTGTAACTTCAGTTCGTTCTGGCTTTTAAATCCATTTCTGTATTATAAATTGCAGGTAGAGGAAGTTTACAACTTCTCTCAAGATGATCTGTTGACAGAGGATATCCTCATACTCGACACACATGCAGAAGTGTTTGTCTGGGTTGGTCAGTCTGTGGACTCAAAAGAAAAGCAAAATGCTTATGAAATTGGTCAGGTAAACATGTTGAATGGTTTTTCATGTTGATTGTTCCTGCATTTCCCCTTGCATAGTGTCAATTACCGTTGATGGGGAAGCATTTGATCTTGGTCATTTATTTTTCAATGGTCTAGATTAATTATTTTCCACATCAGTTATTATGCTATTAGATAAGAGAGTATCACACACCTTCTTGGTATGGTAGAATCAACTGGTATTTATTCTAGAATTTTGCTTTTCTCCAGAATTACATAGATATGGCTGCCTCTCTGGAAGGACTGTCTCCTCATGTGCCATTGTATAAAGTCACAGAAGGAAACGAGCCCTGCTTCTTCACAACATACTTTTTATGGGATCATACAAAAGCTACTGTATGTGCATCAGGATATCCATTTTCTGGTTTGGCTTTGATATCTATTATTACTTAGTTATCATTCTCACACCATTAATCATCTTAAACTGTAACGTCACCATTTCCAGCCTGACTGTATTTTTAGAAAATAAATAGAACATGATTCCTGGCAGTATAAGGAACAAGCCTTATAATCTTGCCACCAAATATAGGGTTCATGAATTTTTTGCTCACTTCAATTTGGGAACCCATTGACACAATACAAAACTTAGGTCCTTTGCAACTAAAACAACTTGGGCATCCTTCACGTAGCATATGGATCTACCTCTTTAGTCACAAAAAGTCAACAGTAGCCTCATTTCTAATGCAGCAGCTTTTTGTGAGGAGTCGGGTAGAAATTAGAAATGTCTCCAGCATCCCTTTGAACTTGAAGGTTTCTGGTCTGAAAGTCAAATTTCTGATTCCCCATCCACAAAGACAAATATAACCTAAGCTGCAAACTGTTGATTTGGAAGAACCAAAAAATGCAATTGCTGAACTAGATCTCTCATATTCAGAATTAAAGTGGGTGAAACATGAAAATTCCTGCAGAACTTTTCCCTGATTTAAAAGTATGCAAGATTTAAATATCTTTTTTCTTTCATGATAATCTGAAATTAAAAAATGAAAAATAAAATGCTTCACCACCTTGAAGAGTTGGGGTGGTAGATTAGATCACAAGTTCGGAGAAACCAGAGCATGATGAGGGCTATAATATGCATTGTGAGAGTATATAAGATGAAGGTCTTATTTGTGAAATAGAATTTGCTGATTAACCATGCGTTATTTTCCTGATAAAATGCAGGTTCAAGGAAACTCGTTCCAGAAAAAGGTTATACTACTCTTTGGGATTGGCCATGCAGTGGAGGTAAAGGCCTTTCTTTTTCCCTTAAAATTAACAGAAAACTGATGTTCAAATTTGGAAAGCAAGAATTTACAAGGAGAAGAAACAAAAGTTTAAGAAACAAAAGTTAGCAATGTTTTTACATTCTAAAGAAACATGTCAATTGTTTTACTTTTCTCTCCTCTTAGAATGGGTTCTAATGAAATATGTTCTTTTGATGATGATAATATCAATATCAATAAAATTATGTATGATTAGCAATCATAGGTTGCTACTTCTCTGCTGTAATATAGTAGCCTTCCCTATCTTCTAGTAGACAAAGAAGAAGCAGAGTGTTTGGAATTTGTGAACCTCATATAAGAAAATGGATAAGTCTATGCAGAAAAGTTAGCTTATTGAAATTCCTTGTACAAGTGCCTTCTTTTCTGTTTAGACATTAATGCTTAGGAATTTATATGATTATCATTTTGTGCAATCTTTTCAAGTTATGCCAACAATGTTCCTAACTGTATGTTTTCTGAATTGGGTATTTATAATCACATCAGTATTTTCTTTTTTGGCATTACTGGTAGCATAAGTTGGTTCATTTTCAATGTTTTCGGTGTCAGGCCTTATATCTGAAACTTTTCTTGATGACAGTGATTTTGTTGGTGAGTGTACTTGTATCTCTTGACCAAGCCTTTATATGATTCCGGTGACAGGAAAAATCCAATGGGTCAAGTGAAGGAGGACCAAGACAAAGGGCAGAAGCTTTGGCAGCCTTGTCTTCTGCATTTAATTCATCTTCTGAGAAGACTTCCAGTATGGTATGATAACATTCCTTGTAGATAATTCGCCATTGCTGTCTATATATTCATTATTTAGCTATTGGTCCTGACAAAAGAGCACAGGGTAACAAGGCATTCAACAAACCTAAAATATTTGTTCCTTTATTTTAAGTTAATGGTGGTAAACGGGAGAGTTGGGTAGGCATAATAATTAGGTTCAGCTCTTCACCAGATGGAACAAAGAATTACAAGATTTATTAAATTGTCATGTATTTTCGGATTCATTTTGAGAAACTTTTCAGAATCCCACCTTTTAAGGGTCAGTTTGGAAGGAAGGATATCTCATGTCATAGGGTCCTTAGACTTAAAAGTTCGATTAACTCTTCAATTATGTCTCTTCTGTGATTAAGTATGGGGTTTAAAGGTTAGTGTCAATGGAGCTCCATCTTAAAATCTTGTGTGAAAATATACCCAACTCTTCAACAGAGATATGGATGGCTCTGCAAAGTAGTATAAAGGCCTGACCTCTCAGGGGTTTAGATTAGCCTCCATTTGCATTTGGAAAAAAGTCACATATGAGTTTGTAGGCCTTTTTAAATTGGTCTCTATGATTTAATTGTTGCCCAATCCAAGCTAACATTACTTCATAATTTATAAATTGCGGCTTATTTAGTCACATGGGCTTAGCTCAGTTAGTTAGATGGGAAATAATTTGGGTATAGGTCACAGATTTAATTGCAAATCTACCCACAATAAATAAAAAGAAAAGAAAAGAAAAGAATAATCAGTGTTTTTTTCTAATCTTTTAGATTTTCTCAGTCACAGGATAGGTTGAATGGATCAAACCAAGGAGGACCAAGACAAAGAGCAGAAGCTTTAGCTGCATTGAACTCGGCATTTAATTCATCTGGAATTAGAAGTTCTGCTCCCAGGCCTTCTGGAACAAGTCAAGGGTCACAAAGAGCAGCAGCAGTAGCTGCTCTTTCACAAGTTCTCCATGCTGAAAAGAACAAGCAACCGCATGATGATTCTGCTGGTGGGGTTGTCAATAGTCCTCTCTCAGAAAGTAAGTCAGATGTTGAGGATATATATTTATCATAATCTAAGTGAGAAGTTGCGTTAGCCACAAAATATGCTGGCGATAGTCCACTTTTTCAATGCCTTATCTGGTAGCTGCTTTCTCCTGTAGATTTCAACATCCTGTCTCTCTTTTTCCTAAAAACATGAAGAATTTTTTTCTTCGAATATAATAAGTTGTTTGGTCATAATGATAAAGAGCACCATCACCTGAATTCATTATGATGACTATAAGAAAGTATGCTATATTTTTTTTTTTACCACATACATAAGCTACTGAGGTTGAAGATCTAAGCACTTCTATACAACAGTTCCAGGACTTGTTACACGCTTATTTTTAAAATTTTGAAATCCTAGTTTATTGAAATGTAGGAAATAAACAGCAAATAGAAAATCAATATTGATCAATCTTTTTCCTTCCCACCACCAGAGCATTCTTCAAAGCCAAACATCGCTTTGAAATGGTTTTCTGAATGTTCGCAAGATAACTTCATTTTTTTTGTAGCCGCTGTAATTGACTTTTATTTGTATATTAAAATCTGAGTGCGCTCCTGAACATTTATTTGACAAGTGTGAATTCTTGTAGCAACAGCTAAAAGTGAAAGTACTCATTCTGAAACGGAAGTTGCTGAAGAAGCTGGAGAATCCAAAATGAGTCAGGAACTTCCCCCCATAAGTGGAAGCAACGGGGCTTCAACGCCAAAACAAGAAAATGTGGAAGATGGGAATGGTCAGAGTAGTCAGGGAACATTCAGTTATGATCAATTAAAGACTAAATCTGATAATCCTGTCACTGGAATTGATTTTAAAAGGAGAGAGGTTAGTCTTACTTTGCATGTCGTCGATTTAATTTTACGTGTTGGATTGATATTCATATTGACATTGATGTTTCTCCTCTAATTAATTTTTCTCAGGCCTATCTGTCTGATGAAGATTTCCGAAGTATATTTGGAGTATCAAAGGAAGCGTTCTACAAAATGCCAAAATGGAAGCAAGACATGCAGAAAAGGAAATTTGATTTGTTCTAAGCTTGATATATGGTAATGAGTGATATGTCTGCTGCCTTTGCATCCTAACCTACCGTCCCCCACTTATCTGTTGGATAATTGTGGTTTTATTGATACACCATACTTGCACTTCTACGCTGTTGGCCTTTGATGGGTGTAGCTGTGATTAGTGTCAGAATTGATTGTGATGCTGCCTGGAGAGTGATTTTTAATTTCTCCTTTTAAGTTGCTGCTGCGTCTTTGTAATGTTCACATATTGTAGACACAGTGGACAGGTCAGGTCCAATTCTTTCATTTGGTCAAGTTTGTATTCTAAAACGTGGTTTTGTCATGTTTTTGGTTAGGGAGGCGGGTGTATATGTATTGCGTTTTACCGAATCCCAATATAAAGAATGAGAAATTGTTTGTTTGTTATTTGTGGTTTTGTATGATGCAAGCCATTGCAGTGTACAATTGAAGTCTTGGTTTATTTATTTATTTATCTGGAAGGGAAAAAAAAAAAAAAAAGGGAAGTTAATGGTGCAGTCTCTCAAATCACAACCAAAACCTCGTCCCCTCCCAAGTTGGTAGCGCAATATATTTCTTCTCTATTTCCATTCCTGCTTTCTTATCTGCATTGGTTATTAAAGGAAATTGACTGATTTTTGTTCTATAGTATTTTTTTTTAAGCTACAGTATACAAATTTTCCATTTCAATTAATAATTTCCGTCAAAAGTTGACCTAACCATGAAACCCTTTAAAGGTGAGACATATGACTATGGTGTGGACAATCACGAAGAATCTTAGCCCTGTCGAATGTAGTTGGACCGTAGGGACCATCAAAAATTAAAAATGGTGTCTTCGCTAGCAAGTAGATGGCGGTTTTGGGTTCCCACTTAAAATTGCATAAAAGAAGGCGGGCGTGTGAACAAATCTTAAGTTGTAAGATATTAGATCACTCATTTTATTTTATTTTTTTTAAAAAAAAGGCAAAAATGAAGGAATGGTTATGTACCAACTTTTAAGATTTGGTTTTATAAGCAGACCAGTAACTTGTTATTAATGATTAATATCAAAGATGACCCAAGAATTGATAATTACCAAGAAAAAAAAAAAACTTTGGTTTGATAGGATAATAAAAGATAAAACACTTTAAATATAAATTAATTGGTAAGAGATTATTTTAATTTAATGTAAGTTTTAAAATTTAAACTCAAATAATATAGTAATTTTATTCAACTTAAATTGTCATTTTTATAATTTTACAAGACTTGAATTTAAATTATTGATTTTCAATATCATATTAAATACTATGAATTTAAAAAAGGAAAGAAAAATGGGGACTAATTCAAGTTAGATGGTTATAATGATTCTTGTCTTTGACATATTCTGATTCTTTTTAGAGGGAAACTTCCCTCACCTGTCTTTTTCATTCGAGGTCCTAAGCCTCACTTTCAAGCATTTGAATCTGATTCTGTTTATCCTTGTGTAACTCTTTTTCTGGAAACCTTACCAACCAACCACAGTAAAAAATAAAATTAAAGAAGCTTCTCTTTTGTTTCCACCTTTCCACGCAATTTATCCCAGAAATAAACATCAGAATATATATACAAAACAGCTCATAACATGTAAATAATATTACCTCTCTCTCTCTCTCTCTCTCTCTTTTTTAAAAAAATAGTGGATTTATTAGAGAATCAAATTTAAACTTTCAAGTTTAATTGATGTTCTTCTTTTAAATAAATTCTGGTCACCGTCGTGTTAAGATTAAGAGAGTAATAGAATGAGGATTGGATGATTATTGAACTCATTAATATTTTCTTCTTACTTTTCTTGGATCATAGCTTCTTTGTGTAAGCACTTTCCTAAGCATACAAGAACAAAAGTATCTCGACTCAAGTAGGATAAAGGCCAAATTAGCAAGTTATTTAATCAGATGAGAAGAAATATTTTACACAGATAATCAATTTTGGGTTGAGCTGATTATGGAAAAATCAATCATATGCCTTTAACACATCTGGTTAATAAATAAAAATAGTTATTACCAATAAATAAATAAATAAAATTAGTAGTAAAAATTATAACATTTAGAAAAATTAGGAGTTGGAGCATTGTGATTGTTAGGTTACGTGCAGAAAAGTCAAGAGAATTTGCTAGCTAGGTGGTGGCTAACAGGGACACAATCACAAGAAATAAATTGCAAAGAAAGCGTTGACAGTAAGCTTCATGAGCCGCCCGTGTGATGCTGGGGAATATATGCACCTTTGCATTATTATACGTTTTTTGCTAATTAAGGAATTGAATTATGTATCATCGGATAGTGACCCTCGTGGCTATGCATGTGAATTTTGACATATAGGCTCAGTCCACCGTTAATCACTTCAACAATTATTGCAACTTATATATAAAATTATTTAATTTATTTATTTGATAGTTTTAAAGTTTGTGAGTCAGATATCAAAAATTTATAACTTCCAAGTTTAAAAAAGTGATTATAAAAATATTTATAAATTAACAAAACGAAATAATTCTTAAAGAGTTAAACTTCAATCTTAAAATTTAGAAATAATTATATTTTATAAGAAGTTCTATTTTTTTTTTTTTTGCTATCAAGTTGAAAATTGAACTCTTACTAACAAACAATTTAGTATATACGACGATTACACGCAATTTTCTTTGAAGTTAAATTGTAAGCTTGAATTGAAATGTGATTAGTCAATTGAATAAGAAAGTTGAGGGAAGCACTTGATTGTTTGCTTTTGCTTGGACTCAGCCACCGAAAGGTATTAATCAATATTTATTAACTTAATTTAACTTATTACTTTGACGACCTTACTCAAACCAGTGAGCCACGTCGCTGAATGATTGTCAATCAAATTTGATATTTTGATTCCTGTTGAATAGATTGGGGAAAAAGTCAAAATTAATTAGTCAAGGTTACAATAAAAAGGTCTAAGTTTCATCAACAAGGAAGAAAATTTAATATACTATTTTATTTTAATGTTTCATTTCTCCTTTTATTTACTACGATGAGTTAAAAAATTATAAATTTAATTACTGTAAACATGTTTTTTTTAAAAAAATATTAAGTAAAATAATACTATAAAAAGTGTTAAATGTATGTAATATAATATTTTACTATTATTGTTTACTAATAAAATATTATAAGATAAACTAAATTTACATTTTTAAATAAATCATAATAAATGAAATAAAAATTAATATGATAAATGAGACAATTAATTTACTCCATTAGTATAGGTAAATTTGATTTGAATGAACCCTTTCTTCTAGTGGTAAATTGAATTGAGAGCAACAAACAAGGAAATGACGAATATAGAAAGGGTTTAGTATATATGAGGGTTGGACAAAAAAAAGAAAAAAAATCTTCCATGGCATTGAATGGAAGAAAAAGAAACAAGAGGGAAAGCAGAAGCAAAATCAATGTAAATGAGAGAGTGTGGTCCTAAAACCAAGCTAGATAATGTTAACCTTTACGTACAAATACAAATACAATATGTGAATGCAATGTAAGGATGTTCCTTATGTTTAACAGTTTCCAGGTTGCAATACCTTCCACTCATGTACAACTTTGTACTAACAACGTTGGCCCCCTATCTACAAGAGAATCTCCCCGTTTCTACTTTTTGTCTCACTCTATTATCCCACTGTTATGAAACACAAGGGTAAAATAAAATTAATAAGAGTACCCAAGGAAACGACAAGTATTTACCAAAGAAAAAAAAGTATACATATGTTGTCTCTTGCCAATAACGCCATGACACGTGGTCCATTATTATGGGTGTCGGTGACTTGGCTTTCACCATGAAAAGATGATGAAGTATTTGGTTTGGTAAGTATCCAATGCCAACCTGTAATTCTTCTTTTTCAACCCCTCGCCTTTCTCCACTTAGTTAAGTCATTGACTGCATGCATGCGTGCGTTACTAAACAATGCAAAAAATTATTCTCAAAGTATTGTCCTTGATTCACATTTTC
Source organism: Bauhinia variegata (assembly GCA_022379115.2). Classification (NCBI taxonomy): domain Eukaryota; kingdom Viridiplantae; phylum Streptophyta; class Magnoliopsida; order Fabales; family Fabaceae; genus Bauhinia; species Bauhinia variegata. The sequence continues at coordinate 18,238,782 of CM039438.1, forward strand.
TTTTGATAATTTCATGAAAAGAAAACAAACTTAGAAATCAAATGAGACATTTACCACAAAAGGAGGTCAACGAAATCCCTTGGTTCAATTTTGGCAGCCTTTTGTAACACGAGAAAAAAGATCAGTACTGGGAATAACAAAACCCCACTCCAATGGCTCATTAATTAATTCCTCAATTAATTATTATAATCTTGCATTAATTAAATCCAAACATTAATTAAAGGCTGTGTTTGGCTAGACTAGGCTAGGGTACTCGGAAGCAGCTGAGCTGGCAAAGTAAAATAAAGCCGCGTAATAAGCACGTTTTCCTGCCTTTCCTCTCTCAAAAGCTGGAATTTCCAAAACAGTAAATAAATACTGGATGCAGGATAAAATTATAAATAAAAAATAAATATAAAATTATGAGTTTGCTTATAATATATCTAAATAAAAAGAATTTGCCACAATTAATTACGAACGCGGATACTGCCGGAAACCAGAAGATCACGAGCACATGGGATCAATCAATGCGTTTTCCGCTTCCCTGCGCGTAGTTTCCTCACGTTCCCTCCATGATGAATCTTGACTCAGAATAGAATGAACATATGAAACCCCATTTTCTTCCCAATTTTCCTTCGCTTTCTCCCGAGAAAAACAACACCCTTTTCTCAATTTCCTCAACTTATATAAATTCAAAATTTAATATTGTCTCTAATAACAATGGCAATGTCGAACAATGAATCAATTGGCTCTTTTCCTTTAATGGAAGAGCCTAATTTCTGCATTTGTCGAGCAAACAGGTAAACCCAAAACCTCTGAACAAATAAATACTAGTAAATAAATAACCCAACAGAAGGCTTCAACTGAGATACATAACCAAATACTGTTACAAAGAATTTATTATGTTTACCCAAAAAATAGAAAAGGCTTGTTACTAGGTATTACATTGCATGGCCAAAATTTCTGTCAGCTCCATTCTCAGACTGGTCCATGACTTAGCCACCGAAAAATAGAAAAAGATGTTACAATTCCCAGATGAATATCATATGTACAAGTACGAACAAAACTGATCGCAGAGAATGAGGGATTCAAATTTTTATCGCTCGCTAACAATCTTTATAAACAGAAGAATCTACTTTAGATGAACAGAGCTTCTTCTTAACAACAGAACTGAGGTCATGGTTACTCGTACCGCGTTGAATTATTTGATAACCCGACAATGACGTGGACGCAGCTCCTGAGTTGAGGCGAGCGAGTGAACTCGTGTCCGGAATTGACTCACTCCAGGTGACCAGATCAATATTCTTCAACATAAACTCATTGCCGACGAGTTGACTCAGAATAGCTGACTCGGTTACGGAGATTTTCTTCTTATGCTGCATTGCGGCTCGAACGATTTCTATTAGCACCGCATTTGATAATCGCCGGATTCCGCGAGCGCCGCCCATTATAATACCTGAGTTAACTGAGCGAAGAGATTGAGTTTTGTCCCAGTTCTTCTTACCGTGCTTCCCGCTAGAGGCACCCTCTGACTTGATGTACAGAAAAACTGACTCGGGACTCCGATTCCTGATTCGTCCCAATGGATCACTTACCACGATGAGATTCTTCACGTCTACGAGCATTATGTGCTTGAAATTCCTCCTGACTCGGCCGAGTAGCATGGGGTAACACGCCCATCTTCTTAGACTCAGTGGCACTGGGTCTAGAAACCCGGCGAGCGAGTTCTCTGCATCGAGTTCAGTGGCGTCAAAACTCAGCACCGACCCATAACTCAACACAGTGAACCCAGCGCCCAATTCACCCACCCCTGCTTCTGGGTTACTGAAATTGCTTCGGGTTCTCTTTCCCCACAATGGCTCTCCAATTTCCTTCTCCTTCTTAATAACCTTGAAAAACCGGGTCACGTCGAAATTGGAGGACTCGGACTTTCGGCCCGAATGGGTCGATTTCAATCCGCTGTAATGCTCAAGAAGTGACGAGAACAAGTCGTTCTCGTCCTGAATAATGGAGGAAAATCTAGACGACAACGAAGGTGAAGCAAAAATGAAAACGACGTCGGCTCTTGCTGTGAGGCCAGACCTATGCATAACTCTGAGAAACAACCGAAGGTCGTCGTCGCTGGTGTCCTCAGATACATGACCCACAACCAGATCGCTCATTGCTCTGGTTCCTCTCCTGTACAAAGTACCCATTCGCTGGAGAGCGGTGGATGGGAAAAATTCAATCTTTGATACGTTGTAAGATTTGTTTATCCACAATTTTGGTAACCAATTATGGATTTTTCTTTTCGTAGTGGGATTTTTGTGAATGTGAACCGTCGGAGGTTTCTCTAACAGGAATCGACGAGAAGTCCTGTGAGAGAGAGCACTGGGGATGGTGGGTTCGAATGTGGAAAGGGTGAATAGGAGGAGAGTGACGAAGATGAGAAGTGCGCAAATGGAAATGGTGGATTGAGCTTTGGAGATGATGACATTGGCATTGCTTCTCCTGAAGGGTGATTTTGAGGAAGATGGCGATGGAGTTGAAGATGACGGTGAAGAAAAAGGCTTACTTTTATCGGCCATGGCGGTATTATCTTCTGGGAAGAACACTAGGAGAAGACCCATTCCCCTGTTATTGCCGCTGCTACTGCTACTGTTAGCCGTGGTGTTTGCCAGTAAACCCATCAAAGATTGTTTCTAGCACTATTTCACTATCAGAGCATGTGCTAAGCGATAATATTGTGAGGGTTCCTCTTGCTTTGACGGGGAAAGATTTATGACAATCTTCGCTATAGCTCATTTGCTTCATTGTCTACGTGCCCACAACCACAATCAACTTGTCGGGAGCCTTGGGTTGTACTTTTAGGACAAAACTGTCCCTCTCCTTTCATTAAAGCTTTCGGCGTCCAGTGCATCAAAAGTCATTTTAAGCTCTGGTAATTTCCTGATTACGTAGTCTCAGGGGAAAAAAATTGTTCTTATGTTTGTAGGGAGAATGATAAAAAAAAAAAAAAAAAAAAACTGTCAGGAGGGCAGAGAACGGAAATAAGTCAAAAAGATTTTAGAAATGTATTAAGTTAAAGCCATGGACTTAAAAAAAACTTGTCTTTCACATTAATTTGATATTAATAACATTTTACATCATAAATACATTTTATACATATAGTGTTGCAATCATGTGATGTCAAAGTAACACAATCATGCCTTATAAATGCTAAGTAGAGAAAGTTAGCAATTAATCAATTATCATCTCACTAAGGCGGACCTTAACATAGCCCATGGACTTCATCTGTTCAACACGTACCTCGAGATAATTCAATAGAGAAGCATCTCCTCTCTCTTGTTACTATCAGATCAGTAGAAGTAAGTGTAGGCAGTGCTCTGATTTCACCCACCTGCCGACAGAATCAGACAACTGTTGTGCTTGATTCTGTGTATATTACTTACACAAGCTTGATAAAAGGGACAATTTCTTTGTTAGCTGTTGGCTTCATCCTTGATCCCGACCATGTATGTATTCGGATACACTTGCGTCTCAAAGGACCTATCTTCTGAGATAGACGGGCGTACCTTTATTGCCCCTATAAATGAATTTAATTTCGTGGCTGTCTAGACTTTCCTACTGTAAAAAATAAATGAATTACTACAACAACTGTATTCCCGATTAAACATGTCGTTTTTTTTTTTGTCCTCGTACAGTCAGTCATTGTTATGGTACTTTAAGAAAATGATACTCCTTCTACTAGTCCTAATGATAGGTAATTTAATAAGAATCCACAAAGAATGATTCGTCGATGTGCTATACAAGGAAAAAAGAATTTAAGGAGGAAGAGACAAATGAATGGAACACAATTTTATTTAAGGTTTTAAAATAAGATAAAATATGTTTTATATTTTAATAACAAAAAGCAAGTAGTATAAAATTTGTAATTACAGTTTATTTTTGGTAATGTCTCCATTTTTTTTTGTCTTATTCCCCTTCATCACGTAAAATAAATTCATTACCGAAAAAAAGAAAATAAATTAATTAACAGTTAGCAGTAGCATTGCCTAAATCTGAATTGAATTGAGCTGGGGTGTTGTGCAGTGCAACAGAAGCAGAAGTGAATTACTCCTAGTCATGGGACAGCAGAGATTTGATACTAGATACAGTAGATCTAATCTATCTAGGGTTGTGGTTGTAGTAGTACTGTACTGTAAAACGTGGTTGGTGTCGTTGGGAAGATGAAGGTATTGAAGGAGGGAGGGAAGGGTCCCACTTCCCAATGTACCATCGGATTTTGTGTCGAGAACCTTGGTTATTGGGTAGATCCATAGTTGCAGAGGAACCTTCCATGAAACAATCTACACGTGGTAACTAGCCACCCTCGCCTCGCCTCGCCTCGCCGCTCTTAATTCTACGTTTGTATTTTAGTACTCGTAAAGCTCTACCCCGCTGTCGGTTCCGACGATCTCATGCGGCAACCCTCATATGTTTTCTCCTTGTGGATTTGTTGTCATTGTCTGAGTACTTAATAGACTTGTTTTCACAATATCAATTTTAGGAAGTAAAATACATTTAATTAATCATGAATGAAAGTTCAACTTGAAGATTCCAATATTCTTATTTCAATAAATAATTTCAAAATGTTGATGAAGATTTATGAAATAAGTACTTTTATTTTAAAATAAGATAATTTAATTTAATCTCACTCTCAACTTTTTATTTTTATTTTTTTAAATCCTTTGCATGTAACTGGTAGTTTGTGTGTGGTGAATAATTAGATTTATGACATTCGCTTTCGCCAATGCTTGGGGCCTGGCCCAACACACGACTCCGCCAGCTTATAGTTCCACTTGTTGTCCACTTTTTTGGGATTAATTTTTGCACCCCCTAAAATTAGTAGTTGCACCACCCTTACGCTTCATCTGTCAAGGAGGTGGTGAGAATATTAACAAAAACGGTGCAAAAATCTTTTTTTTTTTTTTAATGAGGACTCCTGCGAATATGTACCTCCTTGTCCATGTAAACATGTCTCTATAGGATTATTTTGCAGTTTTTATCAAATCATTTAACTAATTTAAGCATTTTACTTACTCAATCTTTATTTTCATAAATATAAAACTAATATCAACTGAAGAATAAAATAAAAACTTTCTCTCTTAATATCTGTCAATCCAGTCTCTTTTGTTTCATTACTCCTTGTAATATTGCATAAGACCTTTGTTTTTTATATTACTCATACAATCATAAATATAATGAAATGTATCAAATCAAATCATGGTGATTGTATTTTGCACAATGTGCCTAGGCCAATCTTGATTATGAATTTTTTTTATGATTACGATTATAATTTGTATAACCACTACACTGATCAAGGTTAACATATGTGGTTCTTAAAAAAATCAATTTGATAATAACTCAATAATTCATAAATAACTTGATTATTTAATTAAGAGACAAGGGGTTGTTCCAATCAAAAAAAAAAAAAAAAAAAAAAGAGGGGTTGATTCAAATACAAATATACCACTTTGACTTATTAAAAAAAATTAGTTTAATAATAATTTAAAATTCTAATTTTAGAGACAATTTGATTAAGTAATTGGCATGGAGTTATATTCAAATACAAATACGACACTCTCGGACATATAGTTTTTCTTTGTAAAAGATAAGTTCCTCTAACTTATATAATATTATGGAACAAATTAATATATTTATTTTCAACAACAAATCATATATTATTTTTTAACCGAAACTATATTGTTTTGAAAAAAATCTGATTAGCAAAATAACTTTACTTATTTTTAGAGATATTTGATGTGAAATTTGGATATTTCTGCCGTATTTACAGCTTGGTGTCGTTTTCCTTTTGGCCAGGTGAGTGGTCTGTGGCCGTTTATGGCCGTTTATGGGTTTCTAGTTTTCCTAATTCGCGGCTTTATCATCAACGGTCGCACATAAACCCTTGAAATGGGTTTTACTTGTTACGTTATCCTCAAAAATTCTTTCTTGATCAGTTCGCAAGTCATAACCACACCCATCCCCGCGCCTTCTGTATGGCCACCGTGCCTCATGCTAATTTCAAACTTACTGGCACGGTCGAGCGAGGTCGATCGGAAGCGCAGATCCTGTGCAAGAAGAATAATGAATCGGCATTCAAAGAGACGAAGCAGGGTTTCGTGGACTACGACAGGGGCGACCACGAGGTGTCTACCAAGTTGAGTGGTCTCCGCAAAGAGGACATTCCCAAGCGCTACCGCTTGCGTGTGGGAGCCAACCGCTTCCAGAAAGATTGGACAGTATCGGAGGTAGTGGAGATGCTGTTGAAGCTCAATCACTTGGACGATGTCGAGGGCCTGCTAAATCGGTGGGTCGGTCGCTTTGCACGCAAGAATTTCCCAATTCTAATCAGGGTATCATATCAATTCTCTTTCTCTCTCTTCGTTACACCATTTGTTCAAATGGAGCTTTTTCAACTTACTGAGTACAGTTGCTGTGTTTTTAATTGACTTGAGATTTGTTATCTGGAAAGGATGCGAAGTGCGGGAAAATGATTGTGAATTTGACTTCAGTTGATACAAAGTATGATTAATATTACTGAACCACCACTTAAATAGATGGAATCAGTCAAAAAAAAAAAAAAAAGAAACGAGAAATTGTGTTCGAAAGATGGTTTGCTGTTAATGTCGTTGTATTCATTACTGCTTCCATCTTGGATATATGCAAAATTTTCAGATTACTTGGAATTCTGCTAATATGGTTTGCGTCCTCCCCTTTTATTTTGTGTAACCGAATTATGGCATATATGAGTTTCACTTAGCTGGCGAGCCTCACTTGGATAAGCTGATTAAAATATTCTCTCAATCTACATTATAACTTGTAGGAGTTGTCACAAAGGGGATCTATTGAACATTGTAATAGAGTTTTCCGTTGGATGAAAAACCAGAAGAATTACTGTGCTCGGAATGATATATACAATATGATGATCAGGTTGCATGCTAGACATAATCGAACAGACCAGGCACGTGGATTGTTCTTTGAGATGCAAGAATGGAGGTATAGTTTTTCGTTTGGTGAAAATCTTATATTTTTTTTTCTGTATTTTGATTCTCTGGCTGCTCTTTATTTTCTCCTAGGAATTGGGTCAATTGAATAGTGATAGTAATTTTGTTATTATTATGGTCTGTTAAAATGTGGGGTCCAATGAATGATCTGTAATTCTATGGATTTGTGAAGGTTGCCTGATTTGGTACCGTCACTAATCCTTGTTAGCTTGTCAATTACTATGTTCTTATTATTTTAGGTGCAAGCCTGATGTTGAGACTTTCAATGCTCTCATCAATGCACATGGTCGAGTTGGACAATGGCGCTGGGCTATGAATATCATGGAAGACATGCTACGTGCTGCTGTGTGTACTTACTATTTTCTTTCCTAGTCAATCTTAGTGGGTCTGACTTGATGCGAGCAACCTTTTTTTTTTATTATGTAATATTTTCTCTGAATATTGTTAGGTTGCAGTTAGGGATAGAGATGCTCAACACATCACATATCATGATAGCATACTTATGGTTTCTGCACTTCTTGCAGTAGTTATCATTATGAGAATTTTTTTTATTATTTTCATTCTATTCTTTCTTTTGGCAATGTATTAAAAGAAAGCTTACATTGCTATGTTGAGGTACAAAAAGAGAGGAGAGAGAGAGAGAGAGGAGAAACTGCATGAGCGGTGGTTATCTATGTCCTGTCATATTCATGCCTACAGAATGGACCAGCATTATTTTTTTATGTTCCAATCTCAGATGCATAACACCTTCTGGCAATCCATGTCCTTAAAGTTTAATAAATATCAATGTGGGTTCTCAATTAGGTTGCAGACTTGAGATCTCTTTGTTAGTTACACATCAAATTTAAAATTTTTAATAAAGACTTCCGTGGATTCTCAATTAGGTCGCACACTTGAGATCTCATTGTTAGTTATCCATCAAATTTGTCTAATTAGATGGTAGAGAATCTCTCTCTGAACAATTTTGGTTTCATTCTGATTAGTGTTGATTTATTATATACTTTGTCCAATTCCATGCATGTGAAAACTAGTAGGTCATGAATGATATATAATAGAAATAAGTAATTAATCTTGGTAATAGGATTTCCTTTTATCAGTACGATGTCAGTTGCATATGTTTAGGATTGTGCTGTTGTAAAGTGAAAAGCTAGTTACTTACGTTGAAGATTAAAGATAAAAGAAAGATGCTTTGAAAGTTGGTATTTTAACTGCGAGTGCTGTTTGTGACACTAGCATATTTTTGCAGATTCCACCAAGTCGGTCAACGTATAACAACTTGATAAATGCCTGTGGATCTAGTGGAAATTGGAAAGAAGCCCTTAATGTTTGCAAGAAAATGACGGACAATGGAATTGGGCCTGATCTTGTTACTCACAATATTGTGTTATCTGCACTTAAAAGTGGGTTTCAGTATTCAAAAGCTCTGTCGTACTTTGAACTTATGAAGGGAACCCATATTCGTCCTGATACAATAACGCTTAATATTGTGATCCATTGTCTAGTAAAGCTTAAACAATATGAGAAAGCCATTGATATTTTTCATTCAATGAGGGAGAAGAGGTCAGAATGTCACCCTGACGTTGTAACATTCACTAGTATCATTCACTTGTATGCTGCTTGTGGACAAGTTGAAAATTGTGAAGCTGTGTTTAATATGATGCTGGCAGAAGGGTTGAAACCTAATATTGTCTCATACAATGCACTAATAGGTGCATATGCTGCTTGTGGGATGGACAACAAGGCACTGTTGGTTTTCAATGAAATAAAACAAAGTGGCTTCCGCCCAGATATTGTGTCCTATACATCTTTACTCAATGCTTATGGAAGATCACAAAAACCCCAAAAATCCAGGAAAGTATTTGACATGTTAAAGAGAAACAACTTGAAACCTAATCTTGTTAGCTACAATGCACTGATCGATGCCTATGGATCTAATGGTTTGTTGGCAGATGCTGTTGAAGTCTTACGTGAGATGGAACAGGATGGAGTTCAGCCAAATGTTGTCTCCATATGCACCCTCCTGGCTGCATGTGGAAGATGCAGTCAAAAGGTGAAAATTGATACAGTGCTTTCAGCAGCTGAGATGCGTGGCATTAAATTGAACACTGTTGCATATAATTCAGCAATAGGAAGCTATATGAATGTCGGAGAATTTGAAAATGCTATGAACTTGTATAAATCTATGGGAAAGAAGAAAGTTAAACTCGATTCTGTTACGTACACTATTTTGATAAGTGGTTGTTGTAAGATGTCAAAATATGGTGAAGCAGTCTTTTTCTGGGAAGAGATGAAGCAACGAAAACTTCCTTTGTCAAAAGAGGTCTATTCATCTGTGATTTGTGCCTACAGCAAACAGGTAAGTGCTTTGATCAGGCCTTTCAATGGAATATCAATCAAAATTCTCGTTTATTTTTAACCTCCTCTTCATCTCATACTTTTCTTTGTTATGACTATTTAGGGCCAACTTACAGAAGCAGAATCTACATTCAATTTGATGAAGGAATCCGGTTGCTACCCTGATGTGGTTACGTATACTGCAATGCTTAATGCATATAGTGCTGCAGGTCAGACAAAATTTTTACTACTGACATGCTAGGATGGTAAATGGGATATATACTTTTTTTCTAATAATGTGTTCGTAACAGAGAATTGGGAAAAAGCATATAAACTCTATGAAGAAATGAAATCGAATGACATAAGGCTAGATACCATTGCATGTGCAGCTCTGATGAGAGCATTTAATGAAGGAGGCCAACCAGGAATGGTTCTTAATCTGGCAGAAAGTATGAGACAACAAGAGATTCCTTTTACTGATGCCATCTTCTTTGAAATGGTATCTGCGTGTAGCATGTAAGTTATAATTGATTTGTCTTCGTATTTTTAGAGCAGAGCATTTAAATACACCTTTAAATTGTTTTTCACTGTTTCTTCTTTTGGGCTTTCTTGTAACTCCTAAAAATACCCATCTTACAATAGCCCCCTTTCTGTGTTCTTTTATGGACTTTCTTGAAACTTCTAAAAAAGTTCATTTACAATAGCCTCTCTTCTGTTAAACTAATTGTGTCTTTTGCTGTAAGACAACGGGATTGGAAGACAGGTGTTGAACTGATTAAGTACATAGAGCCCTCACTCCCTGTAGTTTCAGCTGGCCTTATGAATCAGTTCTTGCATTTTCTGGGAAAAAGTGGAAAGACTGAAACTATGATAAAGGTATCTCATGTCTTCTCCTGTATGTGTAGGATGAGTGTTATTAACCATATCAAGTATGATTTCCCTCTTCATTTCTTGAGATCTCTTTACCATTTTAAGGAATATGTAAATCAAAATGGTTGCTTATCAGGCACCACCCTCCTTTATTTTTATCTTATTTTTCATGCATGCAGTTATTCTACAAAATGTTGGCAGCGGGTGCTAATGTCAACTTTAATACCTATTCTATTTTATTGAAGAACCTTTTATCCGTGGGAAATTGGAGGAAATATATAGAGGTAACCTATATCTTTTTTTTTTTTTTTAATTACTTCTCTTACTTGCTGCTGTTAGACGTACATCCAACTCTTTCTTGAAGATTTAATTTGATGGTGTTGTCAGTTCTTAATCTCTGTGCTGTACAAATCTTTCTATGATGCCAACTATATTGTCTGTTAGGATAGTTGCATAGAGGTTCGTAACTATGTAACTGTAACAAATAAGAGGTTGGATACCAAAATAGGATATATATATATATATATATATAAAAGAGGTTTAACACATTAAAAATGTATTTCTATATTCAAAATTCTTTTATGTGCTACCTATACAAGTCTTCTGGATACTACTATGCAGTATATTTATCATGAGATTTGTCCTTTTCATTTAATGCACATTGTGAGTTCAAGACTTGGTAGGCTTTATTTTCTTCCCTTTAACTGATCATAGACATGAACTGCAACAAAACTTTGTCATTCAAACTTTCATTTTCCAATTAATTTCACATTGTTATTAAAGCAGAAGTGATAATTCAAGCCAATTAATTTTTCCAGGTACTGCAATGGATGGAGGATGCAGGAGTTCATCCATCAAATGAAATGTACCTTGATATATCCTACTTTGCACAAAGGAGCTGTGGAGCTGAAAATGCTGCAGTCATAAAAGAAAGACTTGGTAAGGACATTGACATGGCCATGAGATACTATGTTTTGCTTATGTGCACGTGTCCCCTGCCATGCTTTCGCATGCAGTCTGCATGTTTGAAGAGGTTTATATTATTTGATCAACCTGTATGTTCGCATTGAATCGTGAACCTGTCATTCATGCATTGCTTATGTACATATGCATGCCCTTGTGTGCTTTGATGTGCTGTTTGCATGTTTGAAGATGTTAATATTATTTGATCAACCTGTGATTGTGTTGAAGCGTATGTACCTGGCCAAGGGGGGAAATGCTAGGCAAATGCAGCTTATGAAGTACTCTGCCCCCAGCTGTCAGTAGTGTTCAAAAATGATTGTTTAAAGATTTGGAAGGGGGTATAGGCATTGCAACAAAGATTTGAAACCACATATGTGAACTAATCAGAAGCCAATTATACTCTGGAATCTCACCCTTCTCAAACCTATGCATGAGGGGCTTATTCTTTTGCCTGCACCTTTCAGAACCTACATAATCAACTTTTGACTCTTTTCTAGGTAAATTTGTTATTGATTAAGGAAAAAATTTAAGAATGGATGTTGTCTAGGTAAACCTTTTTCTGGTCAAGCAACCTGATAGACCGGACTAAATTCAAGCTCTTGTATAGACATAGGCCTTAATTGCAAATTCACTTTCTCGTCCTATTTCTTAGCCTGAAAATAACATTTTCACCAAGAGATACATTGTACAGCGCTTCTCTAAATTGTTACCAAAGCTGAAGGTAGTTGGTATATTACGAGGAAATACTTACTTTCTCGAAGCATGCCCTTAGTGACTGATTTCTTTTCTGATAAAGAACTCAAGATGTTTTACAGCTCATTGTTTATCAATTTATAACATGGTCATGCTCTATTAGAGATTGTTTCATCTATGTGCTCTTGCTACTACTCTACCTGAATGTGGATCTTGTCATGGTATTTAGATATTCATAGACCTGAAATTTCATGGTCATAAATTTGTACAGAATCTTTAAGAAGAAAACCTGGGCATCTTCGAAAAGCCAAGCCAACCGTCTGAATTTCCTCTTCCCACTTGACCATTGACCATAATAATAGTTTTGTATAGCTGCAACTTACATCCCTGAAATGCTGTACGGCTACCACATCTGAAATATTATGAAGATCAAAGTTTGCTACAGCACAGCTTAATGGAGAAGGTCATCTGCTACTCCTGTACGCGTAAAGGGGAGTTGTTTGGAAAAGATGTAAGTGGATTATTTTTATTTTTAACTGTATTAACCCTTTGTGTATAATTTTCTCATAGGTATTGTTATAGATTTTCCTTTATGTTCACCTTCCTGTGGAAATATTAGTAAATCATGTTTGGAATCCTGTTGATATTATGCAGAAATATATTTAGTTATGAATAGCACGGATATTGCTTCTCTGAATCATGCAACATTTTTCTAGTCGAATGTTTTCCTTGTTCCTTCTTTGGTCATACCTTTGAGTTGAAGTGGTGCCCAAATGTCCATGCCTTCTTGTAGGCTCATTTAAAGGCCTCTTAACTGGAAGTCCATTATGTCTTCCTGTCACTGAAAATAGATGCCTGGTGAGCCAGCAAAAAGTTGAGAGGATTATTTTCTCACCCCATTTTTTTCTCTTTACAAACGAGGATTTCTTTTGTAACCCTCAGATTTTCTACTATAACCCCCAAACTTTTTTTTGTCCTTATAAAATTTCAAAGCTGCCCCTCATTTAACAAAAACCTCTACCTCCAATTTTTTCGCCCATTTGCAATCCTACTTTTCTCCCACCCCCGATAATCCAACCTCTGCCCTCTACGATGAACTCGTCAACGTTCCGGCGATTTCGACCAGCTGCACTACCTCCTTAACAAGGGCATAAAGGATGGCTGCTTCAACTCCAACAAAACCTTCAATTTCATCACCAATGCCTCCCTCTCCGTCATCGATCTTCTTAGGTTTGGTGGTCCTAGTTTTGGTACTAGATGCAACTTGCTCACACCATAAAAATCTTCAAGCATATTTATATTGCAGACTCATTACTCTTTTTTATATGTTCCTACGAAAATCTGTAGAATACAAAGCACCTTGTTTGTTTGAAGCATTTGTGTGGGCGTAGCAGATTCAAATCGTTCCATTTTGCAATAAGATAAAAGTCTGCATCAGCAGGCCATAGACACTCACCAGTCACAAGTACAAGATGAGCAGCCAAACAACCTTGAAAATCATTTTTCTTGTGGTGTTTCTTGGGTAGTTGCTGATTTGGATTCTGTTGCCCACTCGAAAACACGAGTCGCAAGCTAGAGAACAAGCTGAATTCTACATATTTCAGAGAGCAAGGTATCTTGCTCTTATTTCTATTATTTACTCCGGAGTGTTCTTTCTTTCTTCTCTTTCCCTTTTCCTTTTCATCTTGATAGCTAACATGTTATTTTATTGATTATCTTAGGGACAAACCTTCTTTTTACATTTCCCATTATGTTGATAGGGGCTTTGGGCTGTTTTTCCATTGACTTAGCTGTGTGTTTTATTTTTTTTTACCGGTTTTGTAAAATTGATAACACTTTTTTTTTTTTTTTTTTTTAATGTTATGGATTTTACAAAATTCGTAGCACATTTTTTGTTTCAATTTTTTTAAAGTTTATAACATAATATTGTTTTTGTGTTATAGATTATGCAAAATTCATAACACAATTTTTTTTTATGTTACAGATTTTTTAAAATACATAACATAATTTTTTTTATATTATAAATTTTTCACAGTTTATAACATTTTTTTTCAAAAGTACATAAATAAACATTAGTTTTTTTTTTTTTAAGTTATTAATATTTATTGGTGACAATGGGGTGTGACAGTGGGGGTTTGGGAGTCTAAGGTTACAGTCGGAAGGAAGGTTGAAGTTGGATTTGTATGTTCAAAGGAGTAAATGTGTCAATTTACATGTAAAAAGAATGATTTAGGGGTTATAATAGAAAATCTGGGGTTACAAAAAAAAAAAAATGTACATGTAAAAAGAATGATTTAGGGGCTAGGAAATCTGGGGTTACAAAAGAAATCCTCGCTATACAAAGGGGTAGGGGTGTGAAAAGAAATCACCAATTGAAGCAGATTGGTGCCTAGCCCAAATGTATAAGTTGCAGTTTGGGGGCCGGGAGGTGCAAAGAAGTTTAGTAGCCCGGAAAAACCAAAAAAAGACAGCTTGGAACTTCGCACCCCTGCCAAAGAGGGATAATGCCACTATGTGCCCTGTTTGCTTCCGAGCACTTACCGTTGCCTGAAAACTTTTGAACTCAATCATGTGACCTTTTGAACACTTTACGACATCGTAACTTTTTCACCGTTTACCCAAAGTGGTCAAAAATATTCTCCCACACAACAGTAAACTAGTAGACATCCTGGTACTCTGAGTCTCTGACCATGCAGTCCCTTTGGTTTTCATCAAGAACTTCGTTGAAATTTGTCAAACGGAATAACTTAACTGACAAGCTGGAACATTCGCAAATTAAACCAGCTAATTCAATAATTATTCGCAAGGTTTAAAAATTAAAAAAAAAAAAATCACTTTGAAGCAGAAATTTGTCATAAAAAATAAATTCTTAGAATACTCTTAAAAATTATATGATCATTTTAAGTTCGATAATCATTTGATTATTATAAAAAGATATAATTTACCGGAAACATTATAATTACATACTAACAAAATAATTATATTATTATATATAAATGAAATATTTATTTAATATTACGGCATATTTTTATCATTTCATCCTGTAGTAAAAATTTGTTGTAACTCTTAAATTTTAGAATTTAGAATTTTTTTCTATTTTTTATTTTTAGTGAACAGAAAATTGTTGCCGCAAGAGGTGGCAGGTAGCATCCTTGGCTTTGAAATGGGGAGACAGGTGGCACCGAACATGCATGATCGTCATAATACTTTCAAAATGTACTAAATGACGTAATTACCCTCGTCATGTCCTAGCCGTTATATCCTCTAGATATCTACAGGAGGCAACACCCATTTGTCATTTTAAAACCAGATAAGGTCACATCCGTAATTTGATTTCTTCTTCCTCCTCTCTACTGAATCCATGTTGTTCTCCACATCACTGCGAATCAAATACGATCTAACCTCACAAACTGAGCTAACTTCTCTGGCTCTCCATTTCTCTCTCCTCTGCTGTCTATTTTCTAGGGTTAGGGTTTGGTTCCATCATGGCTTCATCTTCCTCTGATCCTGGTAAGTCTGAAGTTGGTTGTGGCAGTGGTAGCGGCGGCGGTGGTGCGGAGACTTCGGAAGCAGCGATGACCAACGATCAACTCTTACTATACAGGGGATTGAAGAAAGCGAAGAAGGAGAGAGGGTGTACAGCCAAAGAACGCATCAGCAAAATGCCTCCTTGTGCTGCGGGGAAACGCAGCTCCATTTACCGAGGTGTCACTAGGTAGAGAGTTAATTTTCCGTTTGCTTGCAGAGAAAGTGATCCCGTTGGAAATATAGAATTTTAAGTCAAAGAGGTGATGTCACATGCTTTGGAGCCTGCGTTTTGCTTAATTAACTAGTATTCTTATTCAATCTATCTACTTTTTATTGCTGACTGAGAATGAGAAAGCTTCATAATGGTTGCATAAGAGTTCCTTGTCTCAACCATTATTGACCTTGTGAAGTAAGAAAATGCTAATGGCATTGGTTGAATCATTGATGCTGATAGTTATTATAGTTCCGTTCCAATTTGGGTTACTTTTTATTTACACTCTATATTCTTTAAGCTCATGGTCATAGCAATTGAATGCCCACTTATGTCCTGCACTGTTGTTGCAGCATTTTAAATCCTTTCCTTTGAGAAGAGGTGCATTTCATTATATTGGTGTTTCAATCTATTTCAGAACAGCTACTAATTAAAATCCCTGCCCCCTCCCCTACAACAAAAAAAGATAAAAGTGGGGAGGGAGGATATAATTACATCTTAGATACCGTATTGATGCTGATTCAGAATTCGTTAAACGAGAGATCTTTTTAATCTTTTTTCTTGAATGGAAAAAGAGGATAAGGTGTTTCCCAAGTATATGACATGGTGTCAAGTGACAAATGATGTCGTATGTGCCATTTTAGAATACCTTACATTACAATAACAACAGCAACAACAACAAACCTTATTCTACTAAAGTTGACTACATAGATTGCATGACACCATTGGGCTCTATTAGAAACCATATGTCCTTTTTATTACTTCTCCCAGTGTCCTTTTTTTGGCTTCCCCTACACCTTTTCACAGGGCTAAAAACCATGTGATCAACTCTCTTCACTGACATCTCTAGTGGTCTTCTTACATTATATGCCAAAGTTTTCATCATATGCTGTCATTTATCTGCTCCTTGGTGCCTTTTCAGTGATATTTAGATTGAGCAGTTTTAGACGGGTGAGTGAATTTCAAGTTGTGTCTCCTTATATTAGATGGTCTTGAGCTGTTGATGACTCAATTATGTTTTTACAATTTTGTTGCGCCCTTCTTTTGGCACTGCTTCTTCTGATCTATTTGTTTCTCAAAACATGGACTCATTATTCATGTTTCATGAATCGTTAGGCATAGATGGACTGGTCGTTATGAAGCACACCTTTGGGATAAAAGCACATGGAACCAGAATCAGAACAAGAAAGGAAAGCAAGGTTTGTTTTTCTCCCTTCACTTTCTAAATGTATAAACACAGATATTGTTGAACACGTGTTAACATCAAAACCTGTAGGTGTCCTACAGTTACTTATATAATCTCATTCTTCTGTTGTACATGAACTGATTGGACCACAATTCATTTGAGCTGCCAGTGTACTTAGGTAAGTTGGTAATGTGATGCTTCATGTTCTCCTTGTGTCATTTTTTTTTTTTTTTTTTTTGAAGTTTCTAAATCAATCATAATGATGCTTATGTTTGATAACATTTGAACAGGGGCATATGATGATGAGGAGGCTGCAGCTAGAGCATATGACCTTGCTGCTCTAAAATACTGGGGTCCAGGGACTCTCATTAACTTTCCAGTAAGATAATCATTTGGAAATTTTATAGATTTTGAGGATACTGTGGTAGATAAATGCTGTGCATTTTTGTGTTTATTGCTCTCTGTTGCTGGATGAGACTTCCCTTATTTCCTTTGTGATATGAAAAGATGCTTAGGTGGTGACAAAGTTCAAGTTAAAAAACTTGTCATTTATTTAGTGGGACTTGGTGTGTCTAGAGTCATTGGCTTCTTTGTTGCATGAAACTGAATAATAAAACTCGTACACTTATTTTCCAAATCTACCCTCTCAATTTCCTTATGACATGAACTATACATATTTGCAATGCCTTCTTTGCCCGAGACATTAATTACTCATAGAATTATTCTAATTTACAACTATCATATGACATGAAGTTGTAAATCCATGCTTTCTGCTAGGAGTAAGACATATCAGACACACTCTTATGGTAAATTCCGTATTAAGTTTGATTTGTGTAGTGCAGGTGACTGATTATACAAGAGATCTTGAAGAAATGCAGAATGTTTCAAGAGAGGAATACCTTGCATCTTTACGGCGGTGTGTATATAGTTATATATATATATATAAAAAACTATTCTGCTGCTTATATTTGATGCTTTCTACAGGAAGAGCAGTGGGTTTTCAAGAGGAATCTCTAAATATCGTGGACTCTCAAGGTGTGAATCTATCTTAAGGATGCTAAATGCATGCAAAAACACCCCATGCATAAGCATAAATATGACTCATTGTCTTTGTTAAGCATTTATCTCCTTCAACAATTTTTGGGTATGAAGAAATCATTTTAAGGTTATACATCATGAATTGTAAAGGTTCAAAGTACTTTCTTAAGCTTCTAGTTAATTGAAATTGTTTATTTTTATCTTGAAACTTCATTTATTTTCGTCTGTACAAAAATTGTGTTGCAATTAGCCTTTATCTATGTCTGTTTGTATTGATGTTTGTTTGTAGAGTTTGCACTTCTTTGATCAGCATAGTGCCTTACATTACAATACCATGTCTTTCTCCAGTTGCTGAAGCTTTTATAATGTAGTTTATCTATCTTACAATGTTTTAATGGCAGACATGGAATTTATTGTTAAATTCTGCTTTTCATTTTGCATGTGGTGGTAAGTAGTCGATGGGAGTCATCATATGGTCGTATGGGAGGATCCGAATACTTCAATAGCATACATTATGGTAAGTTTTAATCAGATTTCAGGTCCAACCAATCTTCTATTGAACAGAGTTTTATTATTCTTCTTGGCACTATATTTGGGAATTAAAATTAACTATTGCATGAATTAACTTCTACCTGACCTGTATATCTGCTAGATCACTACCAACTATCTCACAATTTTATAATGTTAAAGCTACAGGAGATGATTCGGCAGCAGAAAGTGAATATGTAAGTGGTTTCTGCGTAGAAAGAAAGATTGATTTAACAAATTACATCAAATGGTGGGGATCCAATAAAAGTCGCCAACCTGATGTTGGAACAAAATCGTCAGAAGAAAAAAAGCAGGGTTTTTCTGGAGATATATGCAGTGAACTCAAAACATTGGAACAGAAAGTGCCACCTGCTGAGCCATACCAAATGCCACAATTAGGCATGCCACATGACACTAAAAAGCATAAAAGTTCTTCAGTCTCTGCCTTAAGTATCTTATCCCGATCAGCTGCCTATAAGAGCTTGGAAGATAAAGCATCAAAGAGAAAGGAAAGTTGCACTGATAATGATGAGAATGAAAACAAGAATACCATCAACAAATTGGATCACGGCAAGGCTGTTGAGAAATCATCAAATCATGATAGTGGCAATGAAAGACTTGACGTTGCAATGGGAATGAGTGGGGCATTGTCTCTTCAAAGAAATGTTTACCCATTGGCGCCATTCTTGTCTGCACCACTTTTGACAGCTTATAATACTGTTGATCCCTTGGTAGATTCTGTTCTCTGGACGCCTCTTGTTCCTATGCTTTCCACCAGCCTTTCTCGTACAGCTGAGGTTGGTATATTATCTCAAGTGCTTTGCTTTCTTTAGGAGGATTTTGGATTATATGAAATTTTCATGCTAGGGTGATACTGCAGTGGATCACAGACACTAACTAATACCATTTGAGATGAAAAAATCATCAGATAGGCTACTCAAATACTAACAAAATAAATCACTCTGCATAAGCTCTTCATATATCAGTTTGTTTTCAATGGATCATTCTTTCGATCAATGACACATAACATAATATGAATTTTTTGGAAATTTGGCTACTTGTTTGCGAAGAATAGTTTGGTTATGTCATCAAATCAACAAGGTAATGTCAACAGATTGCAAGTTTTTCCTTGGATTTCTCGTAAAAACTTTTGCTTTCTGTATATTGGCAGAAAGATATAGGGCAAAGATGGATAAAATCAGATATCACAGAGCCAGATGGTTATAATTTTAGAGACATCGTTGTTATTCTAAACTTGTCTCATTGACTCACCAAAAAAGTACTGGTTGATTTGCAGGTTACAAAGACTGAGACTAGTTCCAGTTATACTATCTTCCGGCCAGATGAGTGACTGGGTTCCTTTGGACATCAGATGAGTGATTGGGTTCATCTGAAGAGTTCAGCTAGTCTGAGGATGCCCCTATAGCTTTTAGTTATTGCAGGATTGTATATTACGCGGAGTTTTCACAGATCACATGAAAGGAAGATTACTGTGTTTTTACAAAGATGATAAATAGTATTAGCATAAATCTTAAATCTTTTTCAAGTTATCTAGATGTATTAGTTGACATTTCAGTCATGTATATGTACTCGGCATAAAGATTTAGATAAATTTTGATTTATCCAGAATGTTTTGTACAGAATAGGAGGAAGAACCATGCAAGACTATTTGAGTTCATCACTTGTCGGATGCTATTATTTTGTCTCTCTTAACTACAACTCCACGCTTGTTTTCAGCTTTTTATGATTATTATATTTTATTTTGCTTAAACCCCTTTTTCATGGAAATTCTTTTCTATTGGACCATTGTTTCTTCCTTCTGTATTTTACCATTTTAATTTTAACTTAAAAACTCTATATTATTTAGTACTTTTTTATTATTATTATATTTCACGTTTCATTTTGCTTAAATTCCTTTTCATGAAAATTCTCTTCCAGTGGACCAAAAGGAAAGGAAAGAAAAGAATCCTATCGGCTGCTCGGCTGTATTTTTTTTTTTTTTTTGACGTCTTACTAGTTAAGAGCCGATGATTGGTGCACTTGCGTGGGTCCCAAACTTGAAAGATACCAAGTGGCAAAAGTGGATGGTGATGGGATAAGACGTCTAACAAACGGCTTCATCGAAGTGTCGGTGATCCAACCTTCACTTTGGGCTGGCTGCTAAGCCATGGGCCCACTAATCTTTAAAAATATTATTTACAAACTCGTTTGATTTGATATACATCGCATTTGTATTTCGAGTATGGATTAGATTAGACTAGTAGTTATTAGTCCTATCAACCAAGAAAACAAAACTATTAGTTGTTAGTTATTTTATTAATTTTTTTAATTCTTGTTAAGCATCATTATGATAGCAAAATTATTCTTATAAAATTTTAATATTATTATATTTTTATAATTTAAATTATACATTTTTAATTAAATTATAATAATCTTTATCAATTAATTTAGTGATTGGTGTTATGTATATTCATTATTTGTAAAGATATGATTATAAATATAAAGATAAAATAAAAGAATTAATAAAAATATAAAATATAAATTTAAATAAAAAAGAATATCACCTAAAAATGTCGGGTTATTTTATCAAAATTGAATGGCTCGTTAATAATTATGTACGTAACTTGCTAGTGGTGTGTCCAATATTAAGCATAAAGGTCAAATGGTCGATTGATTCAGCAAGACAATTAGCTGTATAAATATTGTTAATCCTCTGATTTTTCTATGCCATGCTTTCCATATAGAATTGTCTGATTCGTAAAAACCAGATTCATTATTATAATGCAATCGCACCAAACCTCCCTTAAAAGTTGACGATTATGTTTTGTTCTTATCTTGGCACCTCAATTTTTATTGTTTGTTATGAGCAATAAACTAAAGCCGCCCATAAAATACACACCTTAAACGACCAAGACTTATTTTTCCATTCTTTAATGATAAAGACATATTTACATAAAAAATTTATGTTTTGAGAGAAATAATATTTTGTTCAGCTGTAATTAAAACTAGCATTTATTTATAAGGTAGAATAAAATAAAAAAAAGCTAAAAAGGAAAGTCGGTTATTATTATTTTTATTTATAATTTATAATTATTTAATATCTAATATTATATTCAATATTCACTAATTTAATTGATTTAGACAATATCATAAAAGATAATGATAAGATTATTATTACAAAAAATTAACGAGTATATTTTTAATATTTGAATTTGAAATATATAATTAAATTAAAATAATAATTATTAAAAAATTAATTTATATGTTTGGTGGCATTTTGTGAGTCTGTGCATCGAGAATGCTTATTTACTAATCCATTCTGTATGCTGCCTTTCATTTTAAGAAAAGAAAGTAAAACTTATTTAAGAAGTGGTGTACAATGCATAGTTTTATCTTAATATATTATTGACTTTGCACTGAATTGTCTATAATCAATACTTAATAAGGTTCAAAAATATTATTTGGTGGGTTCTGATAAGTTTTATGGAGTCAAACATGGTAAAGTATTACTTTTAATTATCATTATTATCATCATCATATACGATTTTTCACAGCCTATCACCACCGTAATGATCTAATTAATTGTTTAATAGTACTTTAATTGTCTTTAAACTGTTTTTCTTTTTTCTAATGAAAAAGAAGCAGCGTGGGGCCAGACCGCAGATACAAGATAGCGTGCCTGTCCTTTTCTTCTCACGAGTTTTTGCGGAGTGCCTTCAATGGAGCTGATGATCGTGACGGGAATAGAACCAGAAAATCTTTTTCATATTTTCATTAAAGGAAATTTTAAATATTTTTAGTATCAATATATATGGTATTATATATATCACATAAAAATTGCTATATATAAATGTACTTATATTAAATTTTAAATTCTTTAAGATTATGGATAAATTATATTTCATAAATATTAATATAAATCATATATTTTAATTATTTCCGTTAACTCTATTAAATAAAATAAAATTAAATAAATACATATAATTCTCTACCGTTATCCCATTTTTAATTTTTTTTTTATGTGAATTGTTTGCTATGTGTAGCGTGTGTATGGCTCCAGGGATATAAAAAAAATCTTACCTGCCTTGGTAAAGATCTATCAAATTGCGGGAAGGTCTTTTTGCAGTTATTCTGACCACCTCGGTAGTGCACCAAACAGTGTCTCATTCTCTGACTTGCTCCTCAACTTTTCGTCTCACCGTGGCCTTGTCTCCTCTCCATTATCCTTCCTTCTGTGATCACAGAAGGATTTCTAGGGTTTGGCGAGATGGGAATTGCACGGAGACAGTTGAAGGTCATGCTCAGGAAGAACTGGCTTCTCAAAATTCGTCATCCTTACGTTACATGTGCCGAGGTTCATTTCGTTCTTCTCCTTCTTTCTCCCTTTTCTTTCTGTTCAAAGATTGGAGGATTCTGTCCAAACTCATTAGTCTTCGCTTTTGTTGCACTTGCATGTTTCTATGACTTGTTTCTTTTGACTCTGTGTACTTCGATGATTTGATCGTACATGCTTCACAGATGTTTTATCTCCCTTTTTCCCCCTACCAATTCTGTCCATCTTTTGAGTGAGATATGTAATTTATTGATTGATGAAAAGTGGCTGTTTTTATTGGATGATCTTCCTTTGCTATGATTGATTTCAGAAAAAGTAAGGTGTCGATGCTATCACAATATTTGTTCTAGCCTTCATCTCCTTAGACTACAAAAATTCTGATGGGGGAGTCTTCACTCATTTTTTCTCCGTAGGACAACGGTTGCCATTAGTAGCTTAGATTTCGTCACATATTTAGTCTGACACTTTTAATTGTGTGCGGCTATGTGTGTCTGCTTCCCCAGTAATCGGGGTAACTGGAGTATTTGGATAAATTTGCCCTTGAAATTTGGTGAAAAAGGGTTCATTGATATTAATTTTCTGATAGATTACTCAATCTGTGGCAGATTTTACTCCCCACGGTTGTAATGTTGCTGTTAATAGCTGTAAGGACTCGAGTGGATACACAAATTCATCCAGCTCAATCGTGAGTATTCATTGCTATGCTCACTGTGTCTCATTTGGTTTCTCGATATCTTGGTGTGTTTTCTTTGCCCTTTGTTCTATTACGGAATGCAAAGAAGAGACAGAAATGCAGGGTTTTGATTTCTTATTTAAATTTCATTTCGTAAAATTCATTTTTTGGCATTCACTAGTAGACACATATTGAGGGAAATGAATAAAATGACTTTTTTCTTTAACTTGTCCTGCATGCATTATTTTTTGAGGATTAATTTCCATACCAAAATGGAGCAGGCATATACAAAAAGAGCTTTTTGTCGAAGTGGGCAGAGGAATATCCCCTAGTTTCCAACAAGTTTTGGAATTGTTGTTGGCTAAGGGGGAATATTTAGCTTTTGTACCAGATACAAAAGAGACAAAGATGATGATAGACGTAATGTCAATAAAATTTCCCCTGTTGAAGGTACTCGTTTGTTTATATGTTTTTCATGGGATTTTTGTTCTTAATTTATCCTTGGTAGGTCAATGCAATTT
This sequence comes from Bauhinia variegata, assembly GCA_022379115.2. Classification (NCBI taxonomy): domain Eukaryota; kingdom Viridiplantae; phylum Streptophyta; class Magnoliopsida; order Fabales; family Fabaceae; genus Bauhinia; species Bauhinia variegata. The sequence continues at coordinate 18,262,667 of CM039438.1, forward strand.
TTTCTTTTTCTTTCTCCAAGCTTTAACCATTTGTTATTAGATTAGATCTGAGCCTTACCGTGGCTGAGTTCTGGCAATATGGTATGCTATTTCTCTGTGCATGATTAGTATTCTTGCTCACACTTCTTTTTTGGCTGTATATCTAGTCTATTTGCATCTATTGTTCTTATTTTTCCCCTTTTCCATTTTTCTTTTGTCACTTCTTAAATGCATTTTTGGAGCATTATTTTTCTGGATACCCATCAGCTATGTGGTTTCTGGAACAAAGATTTAAATAAGTTGCCACGAACTTGCATATGGAACTCCATTTCCATTCAAACAAATAATTCGTAAAAGAAAAACCAAGATGTAAGACTATGATTTCCTATTAGATCTGTTGCTGTTATTATACCTTTGCAGTAATTTAACTTTATATGAATTTTGATTGAACAAAATTATTTTGGTGTCAAAACAACTAAACGAGCTAGTTTCACTCTTCACTTTTTCCCCAAGAAAAAACTTGTTTCCATAGAACATCAACAATGAATACTTATTTGTATTTAAGGGAGTAAAAGAACTGAGCAAAAATGTAATGATTGTGTAAAAATAAATTGAACTGCCAGGAGGCTTACTTTGCATGCTAGAAGCCTCGTGTCTTACTAAATAAGGAAAATTTTTTATTTTTTCAAGTAGGCCAAAATAAGTACTGAGACAGTCTAATAGTTTCCAGACTGTGTTCTTTTACCTGTTTTGAAGTGGATTCCTGTAAGTGTGCTTATGGAAGCTCCTTTTCTTGAAACCTTTAATTTTCTAGTGTGGTCATAGTGAACATATTTACTTCATAACTCCAGTTAATTAAATTTAGTTCTTATTGTGGCTTGTTTGTAGAGTATACAAATTGAGCTAGAGCGAAAACCTACACATGTTTGGTGACTCTTATGTAATTAAATTTTAGTTCTTATATGCAGCTTGTTAGCAGAGTATACAAAGATGAGCTAGAGCTGGAAACCTACATACGTTCAGATGTTTATGGTTCCTGTGGTCAAGCAAGGTAAACTCTCTCTGTAAAGGTGATATAAATAAATATATTATCAGAAGCCGGAATATTATGTGGTGACATGGTCACTAGGCAATTGAAATTACAACTTCATGCTGACTATTAGAACAGACAATAGGATACTAGTAAACTGTCATCGGTGGGTTGGTTTTCTGTGGGAGTTTTGAGAACTATGGGGTTCCATCAGTTTGAGGTTTAAAATGCTTTGTAAGTTATTTAATTGTATATTTATATCTTGGGTTATGTCACTGTATATTTTTATATGCTTTTCATGATAACAACCTTCTGCTTATCTATGAAGCTGTTAGTGCCTCTTGACATTAAAACTTTTCGTTGTTGGAATATGCTTCGTAGATTTTGATTTATATTATATGATTACATAATTGCGTAGTCCTATTAATTGGGTGATCATGACGCAGGTTGTTATATGACTAGCATTACCACTTTTAAATTGACATTATTTAATTTGAACAATGCCTTAACACCAACTATTTACAGGCTAATGTCTGCTCAATAGCAGGCATGCTAACAGCACTTATTTTTTACCCATTAGAGATTCTTTGAGAAGTCAAAATGTGGTTATTTCACTGATAAATTGTATTTATTTTATTTCTGCTTGTTTAGGAATTGTTCAAATCCCAAAATCAAAGGAGCAGTTGTATTTCATGAACAAGGTCCTCAGTCATTTGATTATAGCATACGCCTCAATCATACTTGGGCTTTCTCTGGTTTCCCTGATGTTAAATCTATAATGGACACTAATGGTCCCTTTCTCAACGACTTGGAAATGAGTCTTAGTGCTATACCAACGATGCAATACAGCTTCAGTGGGTTTTTGACTGTACGATTGCTTTTTTCTAATAATTTATTATTCTCTTCCCCTGCCTCCCTCTGCTTTTCCCTTTAGTCCTGAATATTGAAACTCTTTATTAGATGATGATGGTTACTCTTCTGGGGCTATAATTATTTATCATCCCTTGTGTTCTGTGTTTCCTTTATTATAATGTAGAAATGCCTGTCAAATTATATTTTATGCATTCTGATTACTTGGATTTATTATTTTGGAATTTGGGATCAGAATTTGGAAGTCAATTGCTTGCTTTTTGAAGATGTTGAAGATTTTATTGAATCTTGTGTGGCCTTACTGGAAGTCTTTATTTGCTTGAGCTTGTAGGTTGGAGTGCCCCTTTAATATTTTGTAGGCTGGGGTCTTATTTGATTCTTTGCTTCCATATTTGTTCTTAGGCTGATCTTGTATGTGGCCTTTGGCCATTTTGAAGCTTACTTATAATCTTTTTTAAAAGAGCTTTGCTCAAATTGTTATATATGAATTGGCCTCCTCCCAAACACCCTCCCCTTCCTCTCCCCCCCCCCCCCCCCCCCACACACACACACACAAAAAAAAAAGAAGAAGGAGAGATTGGTATGTGAAGAATCAATGGTATACTGGCCTGTCCTGTCTTCTTGGTTTATACAGTCTGAAAAAATCAATGTTTTTCCTGCTGGTAATAGTTTTTGGGGGCTCCTTTCTTTTAATTTTTTTTTTTTTTTTTTCCCTTTCAGATTGTTTGGAATTTCAGACACTTATATACTCTTATTTGCTTGTTGCTTCATACTTAGATGGATGCCTTCTAGACTCCTATGGACCATGATTTACTTGCTCTTGGTTTCCTTTATGATATAAATTCTGGCAATATATTTCAGTTTGGGAATTAAGGGGAGTGCATGCTACTATATATAATCTTTATCATTATAATCATTCATTGTATACTTTTATATTAAAAAAGTTCCATTTCACATAATTTTAATGTAGTGTATGATTAAACTTGTGGCTTGTTAGTGCCAGAACTTTTATATTTGTATTGACTAATCTTGCTTCCTTCTCTTTTAAACTTGTGGCTTGTTAGTGCCACATGTGAATCAAATATTGTACTTAGAGTATTGATGACAATATTTTCTGCAGCTCCAGCAAGTGGTTGATTCATTCATAATATTCATTTCTCAGCAGTCTGACATAAACCCCACTAGGGAAACTATAGAACTTCCTCTATCAGGCTCCCATGACACTAATTTCTCTTTCAAAGTTCCATGGACCCAATATAACCCTTCCCACATACGAATTGCTCCATTTCCTACACGTGAGTACACCGATGACCAGTTCCAGTCAATTGTAAAGAATGTCATGGGAATATTGTAAGCTTCTTCCGATGATTTGATATTTAGAATTGTGTATTTAGCTTTTATCTCAAACTAGCTAGATTTTTTAATGGGGATATGGATGACTTGGATGTGCAGGTACTTATTGGGATTTCTCTATCCAATTTCTCGGCTGATCAGTTATTCTGTGTTTGAGAAGGTTTGGTAATATGTGATTTAGAATTCACATTTTGATTTACCTATTACCTACAATAATTGTTACATATGCCTATTTTTCATCTTCGGTGTTTTTAGAAGTCCATTGTCTACTATTATATGCTTGCCCCAATTTATTGATCAAATATTTCAGGAAGAAAAGATTAAAGAAGGACTCTACATGATGGGCCTGAAAGATGGTGTATTCCATCTATCATGGTTTATTACGTATGCTTTGCAGGTAAATCTCATGATTCTACTTTTATAGTTTTTGTTTCTTTATGCACTCTTCAAAAAACATCACCACAGGATAGTTTAAGGCACTCTATCCTCATCTTTTGGGATGGATAAATTGGAAGGCTCAAGCACATAATGAGGGGCATTCTCAGAATTGGACTTGGGCCCTCTTGCACTTGCATCCTAACTAGGAATTATACCAGTAGATCAGTACCATCTCTATGTTCTTCTGTGATTTGGCTTCTCAAGCTTATGCTAATACTTACAATATTATCCAGTATTTCTTTGGTGGAAACATAATTGATAACTAAATTTGGAAGTTACAATCATCAATCAAGTTGAGCACCTTACTTTAGTCCCATGTTGTATAATTTAAGACATCTTGTTTGGTAGCTTCAAATACAGAGCTGAATTTTGGATGTGTTTCTGGATGCATTTTCTCATTTTTATTTGCATCTAATTCCCCATTGATTTGTGTTTCGTTAATCTCCGTCACTCTTTATGGGAGTGGGGGAGTCTTAATCGCCTAGGTGGTTCATTAAATCTGGTTGGAATGTGATTTTTCACTAGTTCTTCTCAATTTGTAAATTATGAGACTACTGAAACTACTATGAATAATCTTTTCTTTACGCTAATGAAGAAATTATTACAATTACGTTTGCTAATAGATCAAAAGTTATGTTCTCATTTTCCTATGATTTGATCTCTTTACAGTTTGCAGTTTCTTCTGGGATTATTACAGCTTGCACCATGGATAATCTATTCAAGTATAGTGATAAGACACTGGTGTTTGCATACTTCTTCATTTTTGGGCTTAGTGCAATCATGCTGTCATTTTTGATATCAACCTTTTTCAAACGGGCCAAAACAGCTGTAGCAGTTGGAACTCTTTCTTTTCTTGGTGCTTTTTTTCCTTATTACACTGTCAATGATGAAGCAGTCTCTATGTAGGTGACGGTGATTGTTTATGTTTTGTTTTTTTCCCTGCTTAAATTTTCATATTTTTAATTGTTGATGGAAATCTTTTTGAGTTACCTACTTCAGGATCTTGAAGGTTATTGCTTCTCTGCTTTCTCCTACGGCCTTTGCTTTGGGGTCAATCAACTTTGCAGATTATGAGCAGGCTCATGTTGGACTTCGTTGGAGCAACATATGGCGAGTACGGACCCTTGCCTTTTACTATTGGGATATTCTTATCTCCACGTTTTCTAAGAGAATAATATTGCAGGAATCATCGGGAGTGAATTTTTTGGTCTGTTTTTCAATGATGCTGCTAGATACGCTATTGTATTGTGCAATTGGTCTTTATCTTGCTAAGGTATGTCTTTTTCTTTGATGTTTCTGTCCTCAAAATTTTGTTCCAATCATGCCATGTATTGATTAGAGTGAATTCAAGAAAGGAAGAAAAGTAGTTACATGCCTTTATCCAAAGAATGCATCTTCAATTATTTGTAGCCAAAAACAATCAGCAGCTGTTTAGTGTAGAGACTTATGTTTTCAAATGTTTAAGTTCACCTGGCAACTATAACATGAACATGGTCCTTTGGTTGTGATAAGCATTTCTTGTATTTTTTTTTTCCCTCCTGTAAACTGGTCTGTGGTGTAAATGTTTTCTATGAAACCCTCTCATTCTGTTGCACCTTGTGATTAATTGTACCATTAAGGATCCATTCATCTTGTAGGTTCTTCCAAGGGAGTATGGATTGCAATATCCATGGAACTTTATTTTTCGCAAAGGCTTCTGGACAAAGAAAAAAAATGTAGGGGGTTGTTCGTCCAGCTTGGAAGTTAAAATTGCTGATAAGATTTCTGAGTCAAAAGGAAGTTGTTTAGGGGAAGATATTTTTCAACCCACTATGGAAGCAATAAGCTTGGACATGAAACAGCAACAGCTCGATAGCAGGTTTATGTTGTACAACACAAGTTCGTCAGTTTGGTTTTGACATATTGTCTTTTCTGATTTGTTCTCTTTGAAGCTTCTAGGTGTATTCAAATTAGGAATTTGCATAAAGTGTATGCTACCAAAAAAGGGGATTGCTATGCTGTCAACTCATTGCAGCTTTCATTATATGAAAATCAGATTCTTGCTCTTCTTGGTGAGTCTTGTTTCTGATATTTCATAGGGTGGTATATATCTTTTTTTTTTTTTTTTTTTTTCATTTTAAAAATAAGCTTACTATCTTAAACTTCTATCTTTTGTCTCCGCATGTAGGGACATGGTTTTATTTTTTGATGTATTGATAATAGTAATTCTCTATACATGGTTGAAATGCTTGGTTTTAAATATTTCCACTTGTATTCTTTCAGTATGCATGGGTATTACATCATTGAGGTCTGAATGAATTCTTCACTTAAATAAAGAGATTTTAGTCTTCATAACTCAAAATTTTATTTTATTTTTTTTTAAAAAAAAGAATTACTTGTGGATAAATTATTATCTTTGGCATCCTGGACTAATATTAATTGTATTTTGAAGGACATAACGGAGCTGGAAAAAGCACAACAATCTCAATGCTTGTTGGCCTTCTTCCTCCTACTTCAGGGGATGCTCTGGTGTTTGGAAAGAATATCTTGTCAGACATTGTAAGTTCAAGTGATTTGCCCCAATATCTTGTGTGTCCACAATGCCCCCTCCAATGTAGGAAAGATTATACATAGCCATTATTAATTTACACTGGTATAAACTAACAAGATCTAAATGTCTTCTCATTGAATGTGGGATTTTAAGCAGTTAATTGATTTTACATGCAAAGTTTTGCTTAAACTTTTGAGTCTTCATAATTTACTGGTTTTCTAAACCTTCTGCTTTAATCATAGATAAAGTTAATGAAATATAAAGAATCTTCAATTGGTATGTAACTCTGTAAGTAAGATCTACACAATGAAAGTTTTTCATCTGAAGTTGGATTTTGGTGACGTGGGAATGCTAGAGGATGTTAGTCAGTATAAATTCTTTTATCTTATTGCTAAGAATGAAACTGTAGCCATTAAATCTTTCATGGAGAGTGTTTACTTGATTGAGATTATGATGTGTCTTGACGTAAGCAAACTGCTAGTGGTGACAAGGCCATAGGAGGGACATTAGAACCTTCAAATTCTTATCTAAACTTGAAAAGGTTTCAAAATAATCTTCTTAGTCTGTATGCTGCTGCCCACCAAATTCAACTTTTCAAAAAATGGTTTGGCCACTTGATAAGGCCATATATAATGGTCACATTCATAAAGGCATCAAATGTCTCTGTATTTGGTTACTTGTTTTGTTTGCTAAGCATTGTTGTTTCTCAGAGTTGAATATTTACTTGATCTTGTTTTATTCAATTATCTGTTTCTGTAGGATGAGATACGGAAGAGCTTGGGTGTTTGCCCACAAAATGATATACTCTTTCCAGAACTGACTGTAAGTTAACACATACTTTTATTTATTTATTTATTTATTTTTCCCACTTACGTAGGATGAGATATGGAAGAGCTTCTTCCTTCTCTCTCTCTCTCTTGTCATCAGTATTATATCTTGTTCTAAGACCAGAAAAGGAGAAAAAAAAAAAAAAAAATTAGTCAACTCAGTCATGAAATTGATATTCTGTCGGAAGCATTTTTTTTTTAATGCTAGAAATGCCTTATATGCTATTGGTTCCTGGCATTTGATTTTGACATATTTGACGTGTTGCTGATGGCTTTTTGATGGTTTATTTATTCTATTTTACCATATGCAATGTGGTGATTTCTTCTGTTGACATGCTATTTTCTTTATGCAGGTGAGAGAGCATCTAGAAATATTTGCTGTCTTAAAGGGTGTGGATGAAGATTCTTTGGATTCTGTTGTTACTAATATGGTTGATGAGGTGAGCTTGGGTATCCCTTACAGCTCTTTAGGGATCACCCACTGATTCGCAAACTTAAAAAAACTGGGTTGCAGGGTGTTAGCTGTTGGTTAATAATATTGCATCATCATTTTTGGACCTACTATATTCCTTACTTTGAACAGCGTAGCTTTCATGATCCTGACCTAGTGGTTTTCTTCAACTATTAAAAAAAAAAAAGAAAAAAAAGGAAATTCTAGCTGTGCATTCCACATGTCTATGAGGGAAATTATCCAATTCTGGTGCATTGCTTTTGATGAAACTCTGCACGTGAAAACCACATCTTTCTTAGCTAGCAGCAAATTTAATCTACTTGGGTATATAGGAATCTAAACGAAGGATTCTTGGACTTCACCTCTGAGTTTTGGATTTTGAGTAAATCTAACGTCCAGAACTGTTCCCTCTGATTCAATTTCTAGTGGACTAGTGACCATAGTCTCTTTAATTTTTGTCAGTAGCTATCAGAAACTGTTGGGGAGGAATAATATTTAGAGGTACTCAGAAGACTTGACATCATCCCGGAACTTCGTAGTGAAATGATTGCCTGCTTCAAAAGTAAATAAACCAAAGAGGTGATAACTGAGGCAAGTTCTTTCCCGTATGCCTGAACCATAAGATTCCCTTAATGTAACAGGAGTCTGCCTTCCATGATTTACCATCTTTATCACCCACTGGAACATGCTCTTATTATTCCCAACAGGTCTACAAGACTACAAAAGCATTTGACTTAAGGGCTTGTCCAACACTCTTGAAATTTAGACTCCTAGCTCTGTTTAAAATGAAAATCTAGCATTATCCCTATTGATTGGATGAAATCAATATTCTTCATGTTTACCATTTTATGGAAATCACGTTGAATATGTAAATGGGATTATGCCCTTATCATTCGAGGTTGTTGAAATGCTAGAATCTTCTGCCAGAAAATTCTTGTACTAAAAGAAAATACATTTTCTCTTCTTTGAGTGTATTATTAGATTTCAATTTCCTTGATCAATGGTCAGTGTGCATAACCCCCCTATTCTGCCAAAATTTTTTTATTCCTTCAACTTTATTTTCCTTTGGTTCATGGTCGTATTTGTCATGCACGTGCAGGTGGGCTTGGCTGATAAAGTCAACACTGTTGTGAGAGCTTTATCTGGTGGCATGAAAAGGAAATTATCTCTTGGAATTGCGTTGATAGGAAATAGTAAGGTGGTGCACATACTGAAAGAATGTCTTTTTTATATTTGTATGAAGAACATTAATTCAATATGTCAATCTTCCTTTGCAGGTTGTTGTTCTTGATGAACCTACCAGTGGAATGGATCCATATTCAATGCGATTAACTTGGCAGTTAATAAAAAAAATTAAGAAGGGCAGGATAATATTACTAACAACGCATTCTATGGACGAAGCAGATGAACTAGGTGATCGGATAGCTATCATGGCCAATGGTTCTCTAAAATGTTGTGGAAGGTTATTGCCTTATACATCCTCTCCTTCAGATATTTTTATGCCATAACAACTTGTTTGATTAGCTAGCCTGAACCCTGAAGTATTCTTCTGCCATATGATAATTTGATTAACATAAAAGAGTGGCGGTTTCACTTTTCACTCAAGGAAAGACAGGAACTCTGATCCTGGGTTGGTGGGGTGGATAATGCACTATGATACTGGATAACTCAATAGAATCTAGAACTTAGAAAAGGATGTATTGAGATACTTAAAGTTTCAAATTAGAATGAAAAAGGCATGTTTGCGGGCCTCAAAAAGAAAGGGGGTTGGTGCAAGATCAGTTACAAAAGTATCGGCAGTGAGAGGATGGAGGCACATTTCCTTATTCAATTTAGCTTCTGGGTGGACTTATCCACTCTCTCTTGATAAGTTATCTTACTGAACAAGATCTGTTTGCATATTTTTCTGCTCTAGGAGCTTTCTGTTCTTCATTAGAGGAAGGCAATAATAGAAAGGTTTGCAGTGTCTTTACCGAGTTGTCAGAGAAACTGGAGAGCAGTTTTGCATTGATAATATTTTTTTTTCCCACTTCTTTCTCAGATTCTTTTCTTGATTCAGTGGGAAGATATCTTGATTTTTTTTTTTTTCTTTCTCTGATTCTTCTTTGTTGAAGAATCTCTAATCTGAAAAAAGGATGAAGAAGCCTTGGGATGTTGAAGATATATATATATATATATATATATATATATGTTTGTCTAAAAGAACTGGCTGTTCAAATGTGGAGTAACTAGATTTTTTATAAATGGATTTTGTGAAAATATCATGATCTGGTTATACTTCTTTTTATTGTACCCTCGTATAAGTTGGTTGCTTGAAGCAAAAGGGTAGGAATTTTATTTTTATTTTATTTTATTTTTTCTTGTTTGCTAATCTTGTTATACTCACTATGGTTTTGTTCTTTCCCCTTATTTTGAATTGTTATATTTTGACAGTTCCCTTTTCTTGAAGCATCACTATGGGGTTGGTTATACTCTTACTCTTGCGAAGGTTTGCTTCCATATCTGATAATTTTGTATTTAGTTGCTGCTGTTTCACAATTCTGAGGGTTAACTGTTTTTATACGAACTTTAGTTTTCTTATCTGTCTTTTCAGTCAGCACCTACTGCTTCTGTGGCTGCTGATATTGTACATCGCCATGTTCCATCAGCAACCTGCGTGAGTGAGGTAAATTTTTTGGCAGTATATCTCATTATGATTTGCCTGCTAATACACTGCTTATGTAGTATGTATTCGTTTGTCAAGTCATCTGTTTTGCTTAGAGGACTGCTTATTTTTGCACCCATGATATCATGATTTTTCTTAATCAAAAGCAAGAAGAGTCGCAAACTTTCTGATCATTTATCCTTGCAGTTTTGAGTTGCTTGGCCGTGTCTGATATTCTTTTAGACTTGCAGGTATTATTAGGGGAAAGAGAAGGGGAAGAATAGGATTGCTTTGGAATATGGTTAATAGGGGTACAATAAGGTGCATCAGGAGGAATAGGAATACTTCCTTGAAGGCCTAGGAATGAGTTTTATATTATATCTGACAAATGAAATTCAATTGTTATTCATTTAAGAGAGAGGAAAAGCTTAATAAATAAAATTTTTCCCCTGAATTTAGTACCTGAGAAATTTTTGAAAATGCTTTAGTAATTTCCTTGCTGTTAAATAGTGAACTAGTTTTGTTGAGTTTCATGTTTAGCAATATATTAGGTGTGGTTTGTTCCATTCTCGTTCCCTATTACTTTTGTGAAAGATCTACCTGACCCCATCATTTAGTATAATGTTGTTAGGCATAAAAAAGTTAGATGCAGTAGTAATGACGCTTGTGCAATGGTTGTGCATAGTCAAATTATATTTGTTAATTTAATAAATAAAGGTTTTGACTGCTGATTCCATTGTTACCCTATTTTACTACGTATGCATTTCCAGGTGGGAACTGAGATCTCCTTCAGGCTTCCTCTTGCATCTTCACCAGCCTTTGAAAATATGTTCAGGGAAATTGAAAGTTGCATGAGAAAACCTGTTTCTAACCTTGAGTCCTGTGGTGGTGGTGAGAAAGATAGTTTTGGAATTGAAAGCTATGGTATATCCGTCACAACCCTTGAGGAAGTATTCTTAAGAGTTGCGGGTTGTGACCATGATGAAGTTGAATGCTTTGAGGAGAAAAGCGGTTCCGTTATAACAAACTCTATGGCTTCTCATGCTTCCTATGGTCATCCATCCACCAAAATATTACATTTTGAAGTTTTTGGGAATTATAGGAAGATTCTTGGGTTCATATCTAGTACAGTGGGAAAAGCTTGTGGTTTAATTTTTTCAGCAGTTCTAAGTCTTATAAACTTATTGGGTATGCAGTGCTGTGGCTGCTGTGTCATTACTAGGTCAACATTTTGGCGACATTCTAAAGCTTTGCTCATTAAGAGGGCAGTATCAGCTCGTAGAGATCACAAAACAATTGTTTTCCAGCTTCTGATTCCTGCGGTCTTCTTGTTTATTGGTCTTCTTTTTCTTGAGCTGAAGCCTCATCCTGATCAGCAGTCACTGATTCTCACAACATCTCATTTTAATCCTCTTTTGAGCGGTGGTGGTGGTGGGGGCCCAATTCCTTTTGATCTGTCTTTGCCAGTTGCACAAAAGGTCAGTCAATGATAGTTGACTCTGTTAAGTTTTTCCCTGAAATTGTGTATTATGTTTCTGTAGAATTAGATATAACGGCTTATGGGGTTTCAAATTTCTATTTTCTTTTTCCTATATCATAGGATTAAGTTAGAAGTTGTTTCTTAAAACTCAACTTCAGTGTATTCTGATGCAATCTCATGAGACTGTCATGTTAAAGGTAGCACATTATGTCAAAGGAGGGTGGATTCAAAGGTTCAAACCAAGTGATTTCAGATTCCCTGATCCAGGAAAAGCATTGGCTGATGCAGTGGAAGCAGCCGGGCCGACCCTGGGACCTGCTCTTCTATCAATAAGTGAATATTTGATGTCTAGCTTTAATGAATCCTACCAGTCAAGGTGTGTAAACTCAAATCTCCAGCTTCATTCTTCTTTGTTTAATCTTTTTAACATCTTTCAGAAGTATTGAGGAATTAGGGGTTGTTTCTTTTTTTCTTTTCTAAATTCATAACATCAATTGGTTGTTAGGATAGTATAAAAATGTGTTGGGTTGGGATTTCTCTTCTAATCTGGATCAAGATTACTTGAGTCATAGGTAAGGAGTTCTTCTTCTAGTATTAAAAATTTTTCTTGGGTTACTACTATGTTCTTATGGTTTCATTATTCTTTCAGCATTGATGGATAAAAGATATTTTCCTAGTTTCTTGTATTGTTCTGAGTGAGTTGACAGTTCCATACTGTTATGCAGCCATGAAATCAGCAAAATTTTTATGCGTTGTCAATCTTCAAATGATTGTCTCTTGTAATTCTCATTATCCTCCCTATTTTTCTGACAAGCTGGGTTATATCCCAGCTCAGATCATTTTATGACCAGTTTGTATGAGCAGACACATTAGCTTGGAAATTTTTGGTCTGTATGTACGTAAAACAGTACTGGTTCACGTTGATTGTCAATTAGCAGGGTTTTCCAATGCAAGCCTAGTTTTATGAAATATCCGTTTTATTATGACCTATGTGGACGAGCTGTTGGAACAGTTCCTGAATGTTTGTGTCAAAGTCGTCAATTTATTCTGGTTTTCAAAATATTGATATTTGTTTATTTAGGATTACATAATTGCATAATTGTTAAAATAAAAGTCATTATTCATGCCTTGCTTGGTAGCTTCTGCTTTAAGGTTAAGTAGTTCCTTGACAAAATGTTGGAACCTAGTTGACTAGTGTTCAAAGGTTCAATCCTTACTGCCTTTGTCCAACTCATATTTTTCCCTAAAGTTATTTGTAGTTTTTGTAGGTTGTGTGCCTATACTTTGTTGCATTCCAAATGCAGTGGGCTTTCACTTGAAGGAGTTTTTAGAGTCCTATAATCTTTGGGCCCTTTTCTACTTGCTTAAACTTTTGGGTCAAGCAATTATTTTATAACAAATCAATTATCACATTAGCAAGATTGAGACTGCTACAAGTTTGACTCAGTGTTTCAATGGCTTAGTAGTTCATGGCGGCAAGGGCAAAAAAGGCCATGGCGGATGGCGTGGTAGTCATTTGAATGCGTGGTGAATTTTTTTTTAAAAAAAAATGTAAAATTGTCATAGTTAAATAACAAACATTCTAGCAATATTTTCATTAATAATAATAATAATAACAACAACAACAACAACATAAGACCAAATAAACACCATCATATTGTAGTCTATCATCATAACTCATAAGATTGTAAAGGAAGAGTAACAAGAGTTTAGGGTTGTCATTTTTTAGGGATTTTGGGTGTTAAAAAGACAAATGTGCCCTCCTAAAAAATTAATTTGATTCATTTGGTTTATTTAGGCTAGGGTAAGATGGTAAAAATAGGAAAAAGTCTATATGGCTGCAGCCATAAGCCATGCCCACCATGCATATTGTGGGTGTCATGGGGTGTTCCATGGTTTAGAGGTGGCACCAGACCAGGCCATGCCACCATGGCCCCGCCATTGACAACACTGGTTTGGCTTCCACATAATACATTTGACATCTCTAAGTAATCAAGGAAAGCTGTCTGTTGAGACTTAACATAGAATTTTGCATGTAGTTGATACTTTGGTGTGTTTTTATCTATTTATCTGTTTTTTAATTTAAATTTTTTAGCATGTGGGGTTAATTCAGCAATTTTCTAGATAAATAATGTAGTATTTGTATCTATGTGCTTTTAGATATGTTTAACTTGCTAACTCAAAGAACAAAATACATTTGTAGTATGTCAACTTAAAATACTGACCAAATATGTTCCATGTTTTATTGTAATTTATTTTGATAAGCAGGTATGGAGCAATTGTAATGGATGATCTCAATAATGATGGGAGTTTAGGCTACACTGTATTGCACAACTTTTCTTGTCAGCATGCTGGTCCAACTTTTATCAATTTGATGAATGCGGCAATTCTTAGGTTTGCTACTGATGATGTAAATATGACAATTCAAACGCGTAACCACCCTCTACCAATGACACAAAGCCAGCACTTGCAACGTCATGTAGGCCATCATGTTCTTCATCTTTTCTGGATGGTTGCTCTTTGATCTTCCTGATACATGGTCCTATAAGAAGCAACAAATAGTTTGCAATTTAATGACATTGCATGTGGTTATATGCTTTACAAAATTAGATTTGATGCCAAAGACATTTGACTTGTATGCTCGTCAGCAGTTTTGCTTTTTAATAACCCATTTGGCAATTTTTCCTAGCTTAGAAGTGCCTTTTAGATTTTTTTATCTGCTACCTTTGATTATGCATGAAATGTATTAGTATTCTGATTGATAATGCCTCCTATGCTCTTACATCAATGTTAGAGGTTTGACAAGCTGCTGATCTGGTTTTTATAGGATCTGGATGCGTTCTCTGCTGCAGTTATTATCAGTATTGCATTCTCTTTTGTTCCTGCCTCATTTGCTGTTTCTGTTGTGAAGGTACATTTTGATGCACTGCTTTCAACTAATTTGTATCTTCTCAATAATTTTTTGTCATTCATTCTTATAAAGGTAATGTAAAAGAAAGAATTACTTTCAGTATTGAGCTTAAGAATGATTTTTGAACAGTCATTGGGAAAGCCGGGGGCAAGCTGTTAAAATCTAAAAATGATGTCTATGTATCCTGTTGGGATCCAATCATCTAAAAGATCTATTGCTTTGCGGATTCTATTTCTGAAAGACAATCATGCTATCCAGTTAAATGGTGCTAAATTCTCTATTTCTTTTCTGCTTCTTCTAAGACATCCCTTGTTTATGAAGACTGTCAACTGGAGAATTGTTATCGGATAAGTTATCCACTCTCAGATAAATTCCCAGCTAATTGAAATTGTATGCATAGTTGTTTTATATTGGTGGCAGATGTTTTTATTTTGGACATATAGATTGCTCTGAAATTAGTTTTTGTCATTTACTTTATCGCATTCCACATTCTTCATCTCTTCCTATTTAGGTTGTCTTTTCGTTTGTCTAAAATTGCAGCTTATGCTCATTCATTACCCTTTTCTAAATGAAGTCTATTATTTGCATCATTATTACTATTGATTTCATGAAGGGAAATTTCTGTTGCAAGACTATTAGTATCTTAAATTTCTTGCTTCAGGGGCTAAATATTTGTGAACTCTCAATTGGTGCAGGAACGTGAAGTAAAAGCTAAACACCAACAACTGATCAGCGGGGTAATCTTATCTTTTTAAAGAAATAATATCCATATTTGCATGTCTCTTCTTCTGAATGCTTATCTGATGTTGATTCAGGTTTCTATCCTTTCCTATTGGACTTCTACATTTATCTGGGACGTCGTCAGCTTCTTATTTCCTGCATCTTTTGCAGTGGTTCTCTTATGCATCTTCGGTATGTTTTCCATTTTTCTTATGATGATAATGAACTTGGGGTAGTAATGTATTTAACATTGACAGCTGACATAAAATGGCAGTGAGAACATCCTCCTTCCAAAGGGAAGAGATTAAATTTATAGATCGTGTTATCAATGTTATGTGTGGACACAACGATAAACATGCCTCTAAATTGGTGTAGCCTATTACTTAGTTGTTCAGTGATATTATGTAAGGATTGTGATATAAATATTCAAGACATTCTTTGGCCCTCACTTAAGTGCTTAATTGTTTAAGCCAAGTGATTCTTTGACATTGTATTAGGGCCCCTTCAACTAAATGACTCGTGTCAAATAAATTTGTTAAAGAGTAGCAGCGGTCTTGGGGCTTAAGATTTTGACGCCACTGTTTATTTAAATATTTCAATATGAAAACTTAGAAAGTCCAAATATGATCTCTTTACAATGATATATCTGTTTTGTTTGATTCTGTAAGAGTTGTCATTGATTACTCTCGTATATTAAATTTTAACATAGGTCTTGATCAGTTCGTTGGAGGGGCTTCTTTGTTGCCAACCATCCTCATCTTTTTGGAGTACGGGCTAGCAATTGCATCATCAACATACTGCCTCACTTTTTTCTTTTCTGACCATACCATGGCTCAGGTATCAAGGGGACTTTGATTTCACGTTTGTAACTTACTACTCTTGTAAATGCTAAGACACTTGCTACTCTGGCAGAATGTGGTTCTCCTGGTCCATTTCTTCTCTGGATTAATACTAATGGTTATCTCGTTCATAATGGGTGTAATTCCATCAACAACGAGTGCCAATTCTTTTCTTAAGGTTGGAACCTCTTCTTCTCTCTCTCTTTCTGAAAAAATTTCTTCTTTTATTTGTAAAATTACATTGGTATTGGAAAGAACAGAATAAAACAAGGGTATCTTATTGTCTGTTTATAATGGTTTCCATGCAACTGTTTCCTTGGAAAATTAGACAGACGTACTGCTTTTGCAAATTAATTTTTATCGTTGAACAAATATCCTAGTAGATAAAGCTTATCAGAAACAGTTCAGCAATTCATATTTAGCTCATACCCCTAAATTTCACTGAAACTGAAATATTAGAGGAATATCTAAGTGGTAATCCTAAGATAGGATAAAGAACTATATTTACTGTGTACAGCGAGTATTTGGTTCTATGCACATGGTTCCTTTTAAGGGATTTCCTTGACTAATGCGGTGAATGGAGGGCAAATTTATTTTTATTTTTAATTTTTGTGTGGAGGGTTAAAAGAAGAATTATATTAAGAAAGGAAGAGTACAAAATGAAAAGAGAATATGCTATCCTTTAGGAGATAAATATATATCAAGTTAAAAGGGCTCTCCAATATTGGGCCAAAAATGAAGCTAAGGGAACAATCCTGTCCTGTGACAGCGTTAAATCCAATATAGTTCCCTTAACAATTCGAGCTTTTCTTTCCAATAAAACACATCTAAGAAGTGCATAAATAGCACGATGCTGTAGGGTTCACCCCTCCTTGGTCTACTTCATTTTAATGTTTCTTGTTCATTTTTGCTGTATTTTCTTTGCTTAAGAAGGCTTTTTGCCATCCTCCCTCTAATGAAATTTCTTCTCCACCCTACCCAAAAAAAAAAAAAAGAAGGTTACGAGCAATTCATAATCCTTCTAAAATTCTACTAGGACTCTGATTCTGCTGTAAATAATAGGAAAACTATATAAGCTAACCTACAATTTTCATGAAGCCTAACCTGATAATTCAACCAAAAGACTAATCTAAAGTTGGGCTTTCTTGAGGATAATCCATCCTGCATCCGATGGCGGTAAAATTTGCATATTTGTTAACTGCTTGGATTATCATTTCATACAGTTGTAGAAAATACTTTATTCTGGTAATAGCAAATTCAGCTTTACTGAGTCATGTAATATGTGATCTCTCTTTCAGAATTTTTTCAGAATATCTCCTGGATTTTGTTTTGCTGATGGACTTGCTTCATTAGCTCTTCTGCGGCAAGGGATGAAAGATAAAACAAGTCATGGGGTGTTTGATTGGAATGTTGCTGGTGCATCCCTTTGTTATCTTGCTGTTGAGGTTCATGTTTCTTTCATCAAATTCTGCTGCCATTATATTTTTTACTTTATGTTCCAAGTTTTTACTTTGAAATTTTCCAAGATACATAAGAAATGCTTGCAACCAGTAGTGTAGGTGATAGTTGCACAATAGGATGCATTTTAATCAATGTCAAGCAATTGTAAGCCTAAGTTTAAATGGTTGTTCTTATACTTGATGTCTAGAGGTCAGTCATGCTTGTCTGGATCAGGATTCTTGTTCATGTGTAAAGATAATTATAATTACACTAATTTTAGATGTGATAAAGAAATATGGGAAAGTAAAGGTCAGGATAAGGAGAAAACATAAACTCACAAGTAAAAACAGTATATAGTTTGCACAAGCTAAGAAGAGTTAAGATGAGTACCCTCTTATACGACTGATAAGAGATTATATTGGAGCCAAAAAAACAGAGCCCCTTAGTTTACCTTGCTTCAACTTTCAACTTCTTGTTGCAACAAAGGAAAAAAGAAAAAAAAATTTCTGCTCAATCTAATCCATTTTTCTCGTTTGACAGAGTTTTGGTTACTTTCTCTTAACACTTGCACTTGAAGCTTTTCCTTCTCTCAAATTTACTCCACTCATGATCAAAAAGTGGATGGGCAGTATTAATTTCTTCCAGCATAATTCTCCTTATGTGGAGCCTCTATTAGAACCTTGCTCAGGAACTGTTGCTTTGGACCTTGACGAAGATGTAGATGTGAAAACAGAAAGAACAAGAGTACTTTCAGGTTCCCTTGACAATGCCATCATCTACTTGCGTAATCTCTGTAAGGTATTTCCAATCATGTTTTGCCTCAACTTGTTTCTTCACAAAGGCAGTTTTGTAATTGATACTACAGCTATTTAATGTTCATTTCAATTTTAGGTGTTTCCTGAAGGGAAGCATCATGGACAAAAGGTTGCAGTAGATTCCTTAACCTTCTCAGTTCAGGCAGGAGAATGTTTTGGCTTCTTAGGAACAAATGGAGCTGGAAAGACCACAACTCTTTCTATGCTGTGTGGTATGTTAGATTTCTGAACAAGATATACATTCTGTGCCTATGACTGACATATTTGATCTGCATATCCTAGGCTTGAAAATCTAGTTCAATTCTAACCTTTTTAGGAAACTTTACTATGGAAGAACTATATTGTTTCAGAATTTGATAAGGTTACCTTATACTGCACTTCTTTCCTTAGTGCTTATTTTTATGTCTAGTGGATTTTTTTTTTTCCATTTTGTGTCATCAACAGTATCTTATTAATCTTATAAACTGGAGCCAATGAATTACAAGATTTTGGATAGATCTTGGAAAATAATCTGGTTACAAATTTGTATTTAATTTGCTATTAACTTACAATTAGATGGATGTAAACTTATTATTTCTTTCTGCTTATTTTGAGATATTATTTCTAAAAAGCTGTTTGTTGAATTCCATGCAGGGGAGGAATATCCTTCTGATGGGACTGCTTTTATTTTTGGAAAAGATATATGCGCACATCCCAAAGCTGCTTGCCAACATGTATGTGCTTGTTTTCCTTTAGGTTCATGCACAAATATACAGTCACAGATTGCATTTTCTACTGAATGTATCTAACTTCGTCTTGTTCATTTTAATCCTCACTTCCAGATTGGATATTGTCCACAATTTGATGCTCTATTAGAATTTTTAACAGTCCAAGAACATCTTGAGCTTTATGCTAGAATAAAAGGCGTTCCAGATTACAGGATAAACAATGTATGTGTAAGCTCCTTTTGGTCACTTCAACCCTTGTTGTGCTAGGATCATATGTTGATATTATTCAATTT
The DNA here is from genome assembly GCA_022379115.2 of Bauhinia variegata. Lineage (NCBI taxonomy): Eukaryota > Viridiplantae > Streptophyta > Magnoliopsida > Fabales > Fabaceae > Bauhinia > Bauhinia variegata. The sequence continues at coordinate 18,281,994 of CM039438.1, forward strand.
TTTGTTCATGGGGCAGCTGATCATTTGGGATCTTTACAATTGACCTTAAAAGAAATGAAATGACTCACTTATCTTCTTTTTAATGAGTTTTAAATTCGTCAAGAAAGCCAAGCAAATATTATCCACGTGCACATTCCACCCTGAATAATAAGACCGGAAGAAAAAGGAAAGGAAATAAAAACTTGTAAACTCTAAACCTTCTATAGTCTAGGAATTCTGTGAATATTTCAAAATTGGTTCTTTGAACTCTCAATTAATAATTTATGTGTAGATGCTCCTGTCTGCACCTCCAAGTATTCCTCTGAAGTCCGAACAATTGCATTAAGTCTTCAGCACAAATGATAAACATGATTCTAATCATCTCTTGCGTTCTCTCTCTCTCTCTCTCTCTCTTTAAAAGAGACTTCAATAAGAGAGGAGGAATACAGAATTAAAAGTTATTGAATCCTCAAGCAGAGGAAAAGATGAAAAGATCTTAGAATAAAGAATAATATGCTTTAAAAGGTCTCATTTGTGAGTCTTTGTGCTTTAGCTCCATCAATGAGTTGTATGTTAAACTTTAGAGCCCAATGAACCTGCGCCATCTGTTTTGTAACACTATGGAAGAAATGACCATCCTTTCTTTTTGGACTTTAAAAAAGAATTAAACAGGAAGTTTCCACCCTGTTATAATCAATGATATATTGATGGCTAAGCATAATATCGATGCCTTTAATGCATATAACCTTGTGGGCAGGTTGTTATGGAAAAGTTGGAGGAGTTTGACTTGTTGAAGCATGCAAATAAACCGTCCTTTTCACTTAGTGGAGGAAATAAAAGGAAACTATCTGTTGCAATTGCAATGATCGGAGATCCTCCTATAGTCATTCTTGACGAGCCATCTACAGGTATAAGTCATTAGTTCTTTTGTTTTCTACTTTATTGCATTTCTTCAGACATCATAAATATATGGCTTTATCCTTTATACACTTTTTAAGACTTGAGGATGATCAATTATTTTAACAAACCACATAAACTCTTTGCTTAAGTGGTTCTTAAACATGGCATCAAAACCCATTTGACCAAGTGGTTTACAGTATAATTACTTCATGTTTGAATGTCAATCAAGTATAAGGTAGTTGTTATGGCCAAAAAGTGTTAAAGATGCCTGTTATTGTTCACCTGATTCCAAACTCAGTCAGCTTTCGTGTGAAGGTGTATGTTAGAGTTGTAAAAATCATTCACGGGCTCTTGCTTCATGGTTTAAATTTTAGATAAGTAGTTCTTTTTTTGACAAAAGTAACTGAACCTCCCATACAAGGCGTAAGAGTTTCTGAAGCTGCTGATAGATAAACTATGTGAGAGCTTATTGCATATTTGTTTATCCATGATGAATTGCAAAAACACCTTCTCTGATATCTAATGATTATACTTTTAGGCATGGATCCCATTGCCAAACGATTTATGTGGGATGTCATATCTAGGATTTCAACAAGACGAGGAAAGACAGCAGTAATTCTTACTACACACAGCATGAATGAAGCTCAAGCCTTGTGCACCCGAATAGGGATAATGGTACGAGTTTTCATTTCTCTTTACATGCTTGAAGCATTTATATACAATCCCCAAACTTAACCTTTTCTGTTTGAAGGTGGGTGGACGATTGAGATGCATTGGAAGTCCACAGCATTTGAAAACAAGATTTGGGAATCATCTGGAACTAGAGGTATTCCTGGATTACAAATCTTGGAAGCATATTCATATATCTCTTTTATTTCATGCTTCTTCTTTGTTTTAATTATTTATTCTTTTTGTTTTTGTCCTTCTTGTTTGGGACAAAAGGACGTTCATAAATCTAACTACTGGTTCCCCTGTGTCCAGGTGAAACCTACTGAAGTGAGCTCTTTCGACTTGGAGATCCTCTGCCAAGCCATTCAAGAGAAACTTTTTGATACTCCTTCTCATCCTAGAAGCTTGCTTGATGACCTTGAGGTTTGCATTGGGGGCACCAACTCCATTGTATCAGAAAATGTCTCCATCACAGAGATTAGCTTGTCACAAGAAATGATTGTCCTAATTGGTTGCTGGCTTGGAAATGAAGAAAGAGTTAAGACACTTGTTTCTGGTACGCCTGTTGCTGATGGGGTTTTCAATGAGCAGTTATCGGAACAATTGTTTCGAGATGGTATGATTGAACCTTCCATAGAAGGATTTTCTTCTCATTATTATTGGTATTTTTTAATTGGTTAATGTCCCCATTTTTCTGGCTGAAAAATGCGGGTGGGTAACTAAAAATCGACTTGAATTACACTCAGATATTTTCTTCAACGAAATGACTTTTCCTGCCCAGAATGGATATAATATTGAATGGAAATAATGCGTCCTAGATATTTATGCCTGATCTGTGTAGCTTAGGCTTCACAATTCCTTATTATCCAGTATACAGTTTAGATATTGATAACTTCCCTCTTTTGACTCTATTGGTTTCTGTTGAAAAAATTTTAGGTGGTATTCCATTGCCAGTGTTTTCTGAGTGGTGGTTGTCTAAAGAAAAGTTTTCAGCAATTGATTCCTTTATTCTATCTTCATTTTCTGGAGCAAGATGCCAAGGATGCAATGGTTTGAGCGCAAGATATCAGGTAGTTTTGAGTTTTTAGATCACATTTTATATGGGGCTATTCTGCAGTATGGCTGAAAAATCTTCGTCTGAATATGTATATGCATTCAATCATGTCTGGGCGCAGTTTTTATGAGGCATATAGTAAATGATAGTTTGCTCACTGCAGTTGCCATATGGTGAAGGGTTCTCTCTTTCAGATGTTTTTGGACTTCTTGAAGGAAACAGGTAAAGTACAATGACCTGTAATCTGCTTTAACATGTTCTTTCTTTTTAATCTGGGTGACTAAAATTTTACCAAAATCTTTTCCAGAAATAGACTTGGCATTGCAGAGTACAGCATCAGCCAATCAACTCTGGAGACCATATTTAACCATTTTGCGGCTAATTCATGAGACATCCTAGCCTACTCATTTTATTTTGTAACACTAATCCAGATGTCTTGGAAGGTGTAAAGTTAGTTTTTCTTTCATTTGTACAGGTAGAATTCAGCTCTAGTCCTCTGCCAGATTCAAACAGGCAAGGTGTAAATATGAAAAATACATTGAGAATTAAACGAGTTATGCACGATGACTTGGTGTGCCATTTAATTGTAAATATATATTCCCAATTAGAGAATTGTAGCTTTCTTCATTTCTGGCATTGAGAATTTTGTCATTTCAGTCATATTGATATATATGCCCATGATTTATGTTTGCCTTTAAGGTTTTGTTGGTATCTCGGATGCCCATTGCCTTTATGGCATTGAGAATTGTCGATCGCCTCCTTGCCCTCTGGGTTGTATGCCCACACAACCATTCAGTTGGTTTTATTTTGATAAAACAAACGCAATTGTCAGCTATAGTATAATTTCATCCTTTCTCCTTGGCTTACAATGTTTATTTTACATGGCTTTGGAGAACAGACTTGGTGGATTTTTTAAATCCTAATTATTTGGTTCATTTTGAGAAAATCAGGATATAGAACACTCAAGTGATTGATTGATGGATGCAGATAACTTTTTTTTTTTTTTTTTTTGACAAAGAGTTAGAATTTTTGGGTTATGGATATGAGGAATAATTATTTGAATTGTACACCTCAACTATTGAGAGATTCTTGAATTGGTTGTGTTATTTATGTTCCTAATAAGAAGTTATCATTTTCTTATAATGGACATCATATTCATAGGTAGTGAAAACTTTCAGTGTAGAAATCAAATTTTATATGTCGGTTTAGCCATCACTGTTCCTCTCTTTTGTCCATTGCTTTGAATCTAAATTTAAAACTTGAAAAGGTTGTCCGTTATCGTGCAAAACTCAAAAAGAACAATATATGCAATATGATTTCTTGTGATCGAATGGGATGGTCAATTTTGTTAGTAGAAGCACGAACGAAGTGTTATGACTTGTTCAAGTGATTGTCAATAAATAATTTACATCTTAACAGTTCTCGGTAGTTAAATAAATGTATTGCATTCTTGCGCAGATTGGATTTCTAGAATTTCTCAAAAATCATTTGTTGAAGTATTAAAATCGAGAATTTAATGCGGTCTATACCTTTATTAGTTAGTGGAAAATGAATCCAGATTTTAGGGAGATTTACGTTGATACTTATTAGCCAACTTTTTTTTTTTTTTATTTAGTTATCAAAATTTATTATTAAATTTTTTAATTTACAATTAATTTAACTTAAACTAAATAAAAAAAATTCAAAAATATTTTTTATATACATATAAATTTAAATATGAATTAATATACTTAAGTGTGCCTTACTTCTCACCCCTTTTTTTTTTTTTTTTTACCAATAACACGAATGCGTGTACTGCTCGGTTTTCACGCCAGTAATGCCCGTCCATTGTTTTGATGTTTTCAGAGTGAAAACCTAGAAAATAAGGAGGGAAATTTTGGAAAACAAAAGTTATAAATTCTCAAGATGGTGCAAGTATCACTAGGTACAGAACATGTATAAATTTATCCACGGGGCGAATAAACTAGCCAGAATTCCTTATAATTCCCTTCTTGAGAAAGATATTAATTTATAAGTGTTCCTGAAATTGTAAAACGAAATCGTCTAACATGATGAAGTGATCGTCATCTGGCATATTCGTATATTTTACATACAACGATGCTACACAATTGGGAGAATAAGAAAAAAGAATCCTGTGTTGTCCTTCCCATTTCAGTTCCCATGAGTTTTCATTCATAATCGCAGCCATAATAATTTTGACTGTGGCTCTTCATGTCAAAATTTTACACTTCAATTATATTTCATATTCTATTTTAATGCGGCTATATTTTTACATTTCAAACTTTGAGTAAGTTGAAGTTAATTTGTTTATTTAATAATTAAGATGCAGTTGAGTCTAGTTGATAGAAAAAAATCAAGAAACAAGAAAAAGTCTTATACTAAAATAGAAGGAAGTTGAATCAATGCTATTTTGCAGTATGTTAGACGTCACTGACAGCTGCCTAATGTTGAATATATTGATTTAACAGAAGGAATTAACGCGTGCACTAAGTTTGAACAATAAGATGTGTTATACTTGTAAGAGCAAGAGAGTAGAGGGACCGGATCTCTTGCAATCGGTGCATGATTTTGCAGTCGTGCAGTTAGCTGCAGGTCGTCCGATTTATTTACTATGTCATAGTCAATAGTCATTTGACTACAAGAAATTCAAATTTAAGAGAGTGCTGGATCAATCTTGATTTATTAATTGTCCTTGAGTTCATTTTTTAGAAAAATAAAATTAAAAATTTGGGAGAGAATGGGTATGGGAGAATGATGTTAAATAAGAAATTTTCTTACCTGGAAATTGCATCTTACTATCTGTAAATTGACTGAACAAAATTAACAAGAATATCTCATGACTTGATATGCCAAGTTTACTTTTATAAACCAAGTCTAATTTTGTTATATTGGTCAAATCAAAATGCAGAAAACTCTAATACATTTTTTTTTTTCTTTAACTGTATAGATCATTCTGTGCTAACTTTGACATTATATCAAGATATTGTACGTGTTGACAATTTAAACAAAGAAACAAGCATTGGTTGGTTTGACTCGTTTGTTTCTCTTCTTGTTTATTTAATGACTTGGCAAGTTAGAAAAATTCGTTGTTGAATGAAGTAAATTCTTACCAATTACATATTTTTCTAAAAATGGTTATAACTTGTATAAATTATTTTGATTCAAATAGGTTTCACCTACGAGTATGTTTTATTTTTTATTTTCATTGATTTTAAAATTATAAAATAATATTTTATCCTGTTCCCATATCTTTGGGATCAAAGGAAATGCAATTGGATACATAGCAAAGAGAAGAGAAGGCCCAAGTACAAATGCTTTAGGCACTTTGCACAATGTGGTATTCAACATTTATTCTACAATACAGTTATGACAGATCGCTCTCCCATGTTACAGTAATTTTCAATAATATATACACGTTAACCAATTACTGTACTACTTTGAACTGTGTCCTTGTATTTTAATTACTTCATTCCAAGTAAAAACTAAAAAGACAAATCTTGGTATATATATATATACCAAGATTTATATATATCCTCCAGCTTTATTAATCTATTGAATTATTTATTTGCATGGCTGAGACAGCAAAATGGTTGCAGTTTCAGTAATCTCAGCTCTCTTCCTCTTGATATCTCTTTCTCCTTGAACTTCAAGTCTGACACCAAATAGCATTGGCCTCTCATCTTCTTGCTTCTCCTGTTTCTTTGGATGTCCATATTGGGCCATCAAATCAAGCAGCTCCTTACATTTCCTTCTCATGATGGTGAGCTCAGAGATGAGCACTCCATTCTGCGTCTTCAGTCTCTTGTTTTCATCCACAAGAGTAGTATAACCAGAAGACGACGTCGTAGATGAAGACCTTTGATCTTCATCGGATTCTTGAGGGACTAATGGTGTATTATTAACTTGTTTTTGCTGCTCCTTTTGCTTGCTGGACCAAGCTTTTCTTCGTCGAATCTCACATAGCAGCTCTTTCTTACCCTTTCTAAATCGCTCATTGCAAAATTCCCATCTATTTGTTGCAACTTTGCGGAAACCCTATATATGATATATTAATTAATTAGAATAATAAATAATAAATCCCTTGACTGAGTAAAAATAAATAAATATTATAATATTCTATTATATAGTATAATTAATGCGTGATAAGTGAAATAACCAATTAATGTATCAAGAAAAAGGAGGGTGACATGAGAAAAGGTCGCAAAATCTGACCAAATCTAGAGAGATGAATGAATAATATTTTATGGAATTAATTTTCTAAGTTGAATATTTGAAAAATTGCCTGCACGCTAATACAGATTTGTCCAGGTAGTAGGTACAGAGACATGTGGAAATTTGGCTACTGCTGAAGTTGGAAGATTGTTGGTCAAAATTTGGCTAAGCACAGAAAAAGCAATGTGCATTGATTAATAAAAATGAGAAGAAAAAAAAAAAAAACTACTTGTTTTCTTAGTCAAGCTAGATAAGGCTTCTCATACGATAAATGTTGAAGCAATTAATATATTGCAGTAAATTTCATAAATAGAAATAAACTATATATACATTTGAGAATCAGTGGAGGAAATGGAAAAATCTCAATTGCTTCAGGAAATATTACATAAAATATGTAGAATATTTAATATTCCTAATCTGTGAAGTATATATATATATATATATCTCAACTTCTTCTATCTTTTTTTGCAGAAACTTTGAAATCAAACTTCCACAAATTTTAACATATATGTATACACATATGAATTATTAATACATATTCTCTAGAACAAACTGATGCCCTGATTAAAAAAAAGAAAAAGAAAAAGAAAAAAACTAAAGCCAAATTAAGTCAAGATATACCAGTTAACCTGTTCCATCGTCAACAAATTAAAATAGGTGTACTTTTTATTTTTTATTTTTTTGTGCATTTTCGGAAAAATATTTATAAAAGAAAGATGTCCAAGTTTTATTTTTCGCAATGTCCAAATGAAAAATGAAACGATAAATCATCAAAATATATATGGTGTTGTTGAAGTTATTTACGTACGTACATAGGTATTGAGCTGCCTCACAAAGCTGGAGAAGTTGCTGTGCTTAAAGAGTTTCGGTAGCAGATCACGGGAAAACTCCGCCGTCTGCCACACCACAAACGCCGTGCCGTCAGCGTTCCACGATACGACGTCGTCGGTGGCCGGATCCTCCACCAGCATGTACGTCTTCAACAAGAAAGGTGGCGGCGCCGACTTCTTCACAGACTCCAACAACCCCTTATTCATCACACCCTCCATAAATATTAGTTACTCTTGAGAAAAGGAACTTGAGTTGAGATATAATAAAACAAAAAAGATGAAGAAGAAGAAGAAAAGTTAAGAGGTAGGATTAAGGATATATTGATAATTAATTAAGGGATATCGCTGAAGAGAAGAAGAGCAGTTAAGAACTCCCAACCCCAGCAATAGAAACCCAGCACGACTCCACAGTTCATGAGAAATGCAAGAGCTTAGAAACTTAGCTTCTCCTTCTCTTTATTTCTCTCCTAATTTATGAAACGTATGCTCTAAGTCTACCCTTTCTTTATATGCAGTCATCTCAGACATTGTCATAGGTTGTCTTCGATCTCAACAGAGCATCCTCAACCGTAGGATCTAATAATCGAATCGTACTGTACTAGTCAATTCAACAAGGATACTCATATTCATTATATAGGATATTTTATTTTTATTTCATAAGTGGGACCAAATGGCAATCCTAGCTCGAATCATGCACAACCAAATAACACCTATTGTTAGTCAATAATATCTTATTCTATGTTTGAAAGAAAAGAAAATTAAAGTAGCTAGCTAGACGAGGTCGCAGAGCAACTAGACTAATTTGATTATCACAAGCATTATATTTAATTTTTTTTTTTCTGCAGGGGAGTTAATTGGGGGAAAATGGAGGGTTGAGATGAGGTTGAGCACGTGGGAGTGTTTGGTGGGATTGTCTCAAAGTACCATTTTTTCTACGAAAATAAGGTTTGTTTAAGTTGTTTGGTGTGCTGGTACTTTCTGAGTTCTATAAAATTCTCTTAGTCTTAGGATACGTGCAAATTAATCTAATCCTCCATTGATCCATCAATCCAGAGCTTTCTTTCTCCCTCGTAGTTAGTTTTATTTCTTTTTCCATGAAAAGTCACTGTATTTGACTTTGTGTCCTATTGGTCCACGTACAAATTTTCTTTGCCTCAACTATGACTGTCCCACTCATTCCAACCGTGTCTCGCAACAAACAAATGCTGCTCCAGCTAAAACCAAAAACGAGGTTTTATAATTCAACTCCATATTTAAAAAAAATTTACAATATTAAAATTTTTAGTTTGTCAGAAAATATATATTAATAGAAAAATAATCTTAATTGTTTAAATTTTAGAATAAAAATAGTTTTATGTACTTTTAATGTAAAGTAAGGTGAAACGAAAAAAAAAAAAAAATACCAATAGCTTGGTCATAAATGATTATGTTATTAAACCTTTTGTAATTACAATTATAAATATGGCCACTATGAAAGTACATATTAGATTATAATGTCAATGTATATGTTATTTTAATTATTTGCATTTTGTATTTAGTAGGCAGTATGCGACGTAAGCACTACCCTTTAAGAATTTCTTTGGTTTAACGTAAATATAATAGAATCATAGATGGCACATGGCCAATTTTCTTTCAAATAGCATATGATGGATTAATTAATTTGGTATTATTTTAATTAAATTTGGGTATGATCTTAAAGGAGTGGGGCTTTTAGACGAAGACAGAAGTTACTATTTTTCTAAGCCTAATGATGGAAAAGATTAACGCGGAAGTTCCTTTCTTTTTTTTTTTTCAGTTTCAAATTATATTGATTTTTGAGAAAATAATCATTAGTAATATCCAAGTTTTTTACCATTTAAGTAAATTTAATTAATCTAAAAATTACTCTAAAAGGTTATATATACATTGAAAATGGATATCGAGACTTTTTTTTTTTTTTATCACTTATCTGAAGTTTTTGATATGCGCGTGTATTGCAAGCGCAGCAACATCATAGGATAAAAAACAAAGGCATTAGGAGGATTTGTTTCTGAATTTAGTTGGGCAGCTGAGCTTTCTTGACTTCCATGTTGATGTTCAGATTGTTTTTTTTTTTTTATCTGCGAACTTGTTTTTGTCAATAATAGGCTTAGGCTCCTCACCTACCCAAACACTTCTACTTTGTTTCCCCATTTGCACGGTAAAAATGAAGTTAATGCCGGGTCAAAAATGTCATAACTCAGAAAAAGGTACCTTATATTTCATTCACAAACGACATGCAGTTTTAGAAGGCTAATTCCAAATTTTGAAAGGATCCCAATCATTTTCAGTCTTCCCTTCTAATTAATAAGATTTTTTTTTTATTTTTTCGGATTTAGGAACTTAGTAAAGCAATGTCAGCCCAAAATTTTCATCTTGGCCCAGAATTATGCTGATTTCACTTTGGGCTTTTTCTTTTGGATCAGGTCAAGTGTGGACTAAAAGTGATTAATTTTTGCTCCACTCTTTCACCCAAGTGGTGGTGTGGGTATTAACTTGGGGTGGTGTGAAAATTAACTCCCTAGACTAAATAGGACTGGTTAGCTATCCTCTGAGCGAGTTCCAACTCATCGTATGAGTACAGATAAGATAACCCTCCAGCGCGTGTTCCACGCCCCTCCCTAATAATACGGTCTCATATTCTATGGTCTGAAAAAACCAATGGTTGCTGCGAAGATAGGAATCGGAGTCGGGACCGTTCCGACTCACCGAGTCACCACCATGGCCACTCTCTCTTCTAACGCATTCCTTCGGCCGCCACACGGCCTCATTCTCATAAAGGCAGGGTTGCCGCGGCCACGGCACCTCCATGTTGACCTACTCCGACCTCGTCCTCCTCTGGTCAGACTTAGAGTCCGAGCATCCTCGGTGGACGTTTCTACATCGCCAGGTTACTCAACTGCTCCTAGACACGCACAAGAAATCAATTACACTTACACAAGCCTCTTTCTATACGTAATGGATGATGTTTGCGTGAGTATTTTGGAGTAGGAATGCTTGCGAGGGCGATAAATTCAATGATTGTGTACGGCCTAAGTTTCTGAGGAAAAAGAAAAAGAAAATTGAGATGCATTTTTCGAGGAAAGAATGTGAACATATCAAAACCTTTGAGCATAAAAGGAATCAGAAAGTTGCATTCCCGAATTTTAACAAGCATTTTTTGTGTACTTGAATTTAACTTAATGGTGAGCAGCATTCGTAAGTAGGAAGGCAATGGTAGAACTTAGGTAAAAGGATTTGGAGACGGCTTGAAAGTTGATCACTGGTACTAAATTGTTGAAGACGAATACTTAAGATGAATTTACTAAACTGTTAGTAGTTTGCTAGATGACTATGAATGTTGAGAGTCGAATGTTCGCTCGTTGTAATCATTGAGACCATGCTGTGACTTAAACACTTATGCTAGTTACTTGGGGATAGTTGAAATTTTCATGTTACTTTCGCCTGGTTATGAAATTAATGCAGTGTCCTCAGCTCAAAGGTAGGTTTTACTTTCTGGCACATTCTGTTTAATTGGATGCTTTTACCTTGATGTTTCCTTTGGATTCAGAAATATATGCTTACCAAGGACAAAATTTTGACTTGTTAGTTCAGACTTATGCTATGATAATGTAATTCTTGTTACTGGTCAATTGGTCTTTCTGTTTTTTTTTTTTTTTTTTTGAAAAAAAAATCGATGGATAAGCAAAGTTGACAATAACGCCTTTTTTTTTCCTTCTCTTAGGAAAAAGTGTCGAGAATGTGGTAATTATAGGTTCAGGACCTGCGGGGTACACAGCAGCAATATATGCTGCACGTGCCAATTTGAAACCTGTAGTGTTTGAGGGGTACCAAGTGGGTGGTGTTCCAGGTGGTCAGTTGATGACTACCACTGAAGTGGAAAACTTTCCAGGATTTCCAGATGGGATAACTGGTCCTGATCTGATGGACAGGTATTAAAAAGTAAAAAACCTTTATAACAAATTGTTTTGTTATTCGTCAAATTCGTTTGTATAAAGATATTAAATACCTGGAGTTCACTCATTGTCTACCTTTGTAGGATGCGACGTCAAGCTGAGCGTTGGGGCGCAGAATTGTTCCAAGAAGATGTTGAAGCTATTGATGTAAAAAGTAGACCTTTTACTGTCCAAAGTAGTGAACGTAAGGTGATATATTCGTTAGCAGCATGCTGATTATACATGTTTGTGTAAATTATTAATATCCTTTATTCTTCAAGATTGTGCTGTTGTAGGTTGCTGGTACTGAATCTGCTTTGTGATATCCTTCTTTTATGGATATAAAATATCCAATTTGTTGGAGAAATGTGGTAAAAATGGATCTCAAATTTACCAATTATTTCGCCTACAATGCGAGTCAAGCAAGTCAATGGAATTATAGAATATCTTCTAAAATGACTGTCGTTATGTTTGAATGATAAAACTACCGAACTAGTTTGAACTACTTCTAATGTCCGAACAACTTGTTTGGGAATTTTTTTTCCCCCTATTTTGGAAGATAAGTAGTTGGGTTTGTTTCATAGAGTGTCATAACTAAATCATGTTTCAGGTTAAGTGCCATACTCTTATTTATGCCACTGGAGCTACTGCAAAAAGGCTTAGGTTGCCCCGTGAAGATGAGTTTTGGAGCAGAGGGATTAGTGCATGTGCAATTTGTGATGGAGCATCACCTCTCTTTAAAGGTCAAGTTCTTGCCGTTGTTGGAGGGGGAGACACAGCGACTGAGGAGGCAATATACTTGACTAAATATGCTCGTCATGTTCACTTGCTTGTACGTGGGGATCAAATGAGGGCTTCCAAAGCTATGCAGGATAGGTGGGTCTAATGAATATTTCCCAACTATATTTATGTTGTAGTTGTTGAGGCACACTTTTAATTTTCAGTGTTTCATTCAAATTTGCATTTCTCATGCAAATGAATGATTGATCCTATCAAATATCATCTATAAATTGGAGACTTCATTGAGATCCTAAGTTATTTGAAGTCCTTTCATCTTTCACGTGGTTAATATGGATATGGTACTCATCTATAAATATGAATGTTAGTTACACTTTATGATTATATATTTATATCTGTGTTTAGTTTTCTGAGGTCTTTCTTCACCTTGTCCTTTTTCCCTAGTTTTTTTTTTTTTTTTTTTTTGTTGGGGGGGGGGGGGGGGGGGGGGGGCGCGCTTTCATACTCATTGAAATATTGCCAGGCTTTCTACCATGATATACTTATATCGTTTTAATTACTCATGATGTGTATTTTATTCGTCGCGATGGATGCTTTTCTGAATGTCATAAAACTGATATTCTATTATTTTGATTTGCTTTAATTATTTGATAAAGTTGATTTTGCTAGTTTCTCTTTTTTTTCCCCGCTGCAGAATATTTTTCTATGCCTAAGTTTTAGAGTACAGATCAAAGATCAAAAGTGTAGTGGATTTCTTATCTAAATTGCCATTCCATAGGGTTCATCATATGGAATGGTATAGCTGGATTTGTGTGTAAAATATTTGGAGGATGAAGTGTGTCTACGTAAGATTATATATGATGCTATTTTGCTGTTAATTCTAGAAAAATAATAATCAATTTTTTGTGACAAATGTTGTACATTATTTCCATGTTGAAACTGCATGATAGAAGGCTTCAAACAAGCATGTTAGTATCTCTAATTGACTCAAAAATCTTTAAGGTTGGAAAAAATAAAAAATCAGTCAGTCTTCCACAAGGCAGTTCTGAGTGTTCTCCTGTAGTTATACTGTGACTTGATTAGTTATACCTAGAAGTTAGTAATGTAATATTCTATATGTTGGATATGATATATAAAACGTTCCTGGGTCTTCATCTAATATTGGGTTAGAGCCTCTTTATCTAACGGTTAGGAGATCAAATCCTTCCACTGCCACTTTCTTAATATTGTGTTTCTTCTCGTCATCTTGCTTGATAGTCTTCATTTATGTCTAGATTTTTGTTTGGATTCCTTGATGATGGTGAGTTATATACTAATAAACAATTTGTATGTGAGTTTTCAACTCCGTGAATGTTTGTTTAACAGGTTGATTATCGCGAATGTTTCAGAGTGTTCAACAATCCCAACATCACTGTGCACTTCAATACAGAAACTGTTGATGTTGTGAGCAATAAAAAAGGGCAGATGTCTGGCATTTTTGTTCGGAAAGTTGATTCTGGGGAGGAATCTGTGCTTGAGGCGAAAGGGTTATTTTATGGTATAGGTCATTCACCAAATAGTAAGCTATTGGAAGGCCAAGTTGAACTTGACGAGTCTGGCTATGTATTGGTTGAAGAGGGTACTGCTAAAACATCAAGTGAAGGTGTGTTTGCTGCTGGAGATGTGCAGGTAACCCGCTGAATGTTTTGCTTATACAGCTTTGTTTTAAGTAGCCAATATCTGTCGCAAATATTTTGTAACTTAATTTTTATAGGACCATGAATGGAGGCAAGCCATCACTGCCGCTGGATCTGGATGCATTGCTGCTTTATCGGTCGAGAGATATCTTGTGAGCAAAGACCTTCTTGTAGAGTTCCATCAGGTATTTTTTACTTTGAAAGTTGAAGAAATAAACTAAATTTGCATAAAGATAATATACCTAATTGTTGTTTGATTACAAAGTTGTCCCCGATAATTAATTTTCACTGACCAAAACCTATAGGGATCATCGCATGAATTCCATAGAATTTGTTTTATGAAGTTCCTTGACACACTTATCTGTGGGATATGTTGATTTAGTGATCCTCAGTTGGTTGTTGAGATAATTTAATGGCACTAGTGTCTATGTCCACTTATGGGCTTCTATCATCTCATCAGCATGTAACTATTTCCTATTTTTTTTAACATAGTGAGATGCACTACGCCGCATAGTGGAGGAAGATTCAGGCAGAGGAAGATAGAAACTTAGTTCACTGCTCATTATCTTTTTAGTTTATTTGCTCTGAAACTCCTGCTTAGTACTTGTCAGTCTAAGGAATCTATAACCAACTGCTTTCGAGTTTATGAATGGGTTTCTTATATAAATATAATAAACAACACATCACTTATATAAAGTTCTTAGGTCCTTTGTTCTTTCTAAAAGAGGATATAATAGCAAGTATATCAAGAAATGAAAGGAAAAACCATCATAAATACCACCTAGTAATAAGGTTTAGGACCTAAACTACTGGTGTCCTTAGGTGGAGTTAATATGTGCAAACTTATCCGTTTGGTTGTAGGTCTAACTGTGGATACAGCTATTGGTAGTAAATTGGAGGAAATCACTTTTGATATTAATTCACACAATTTGCTCCTATATGATTCTCAGTCTTCCAATATTATTTCCTGTAACAGCCGCAAACTGAAGAGTTTAAGAAGGAACTCACATACAGGGATGTTCAAGAGGGCTTTGACATTACCCTTATAAAGCATAAGGGTCAGGTATGTGTTTCCTTAAGAAGGGCTTATGCTAATGACAAGTCGGAGCTTTGATTTGCTCAATCAATCCCGTTTCATTCATTTTTTGGGTTTGTATTATTACATATCTTATTAGCTTGTTTTAATTCTTCTTTTCAGTATGCTCTACGAAAATTGTACCATGAAAGTCCAAGGCTTATATGTGTACTATATACAAGTCCAACATGTGGTCCTTGTAGGACTTTAAAGCCAATTCTTAGTAAGGTACGTGAGAAAAATAGGAAATAAGAGTAATTTTATGATCCTTAATTTTAGGGTATTTAACTGTGACATGATTTGGAATTAGTTTTTTCATTCTAGCAATGAACATAGATTATTCAACTAAGTATTTAATTGTGCGGTTACTGATGTATGTGGCGAAGAACTGGTTGTATTTAAAAACATTTAGATGTATGCAAATTGTTGTGGTTGAAGTGTAATTTTGATGGAAGGTATACAGTAGATTCATTTGCGCATGTATTAAACTTATACGTTGCAGAAGCATCTGGTTGGGGTTTGCCTTACCATCATATTTGCATTGGATGTGATATGATGTTCTATATCAGCTTATTCTTTGCTCAACCTGGAAGCCACCAGATCATATTTTCTGAAAGTGAGCTACTGCGAGTAACTTAAGAGAATAAATTAATTGTGTTCTTATGGATGACATATGAAGTAGCTTAGCTTGAAGTCTGGAACTGCTATTGTTGTCAAATTATCGAAGAGTCAAATATGATGTAACGTATTTGTTAACATTTCCTATGGCAGGTGATTGATGAATTTGATGAGAACGTACATTTTGTTGAAATTGATATAGAGGAAGATCCAGAAATAGCAGAAGCAGCTGGAATCATGGGTACACCATGTGTACAGTTTTTCAAAAACAAGGAGATGATTAGGTTGGTTTATATCTTGTCTTTTCTTCCATTTTGTTATGATTAAATCATCATCATCAGCTCTTGGTCCTGTATCTTCTTTTTTTTTTTTTCTTTCACAAGTTACTGTTATTGGATTTAATTCAAATATCTTTTGTTCTGATGGAAAGCAACTGTTACTTGAAACTGAACTTTGAAATCCAACATCTATGCTCAATTTTTTGAATGTTACAATTATCTTTTTTTTTTTTTTCTTTTTGTACATTATGGCTTTTTTTTGGACTAATAAAATAAAGAACTTTAAGGCTCACGGGGGTGCTACGGCACTACACCCGTCAGATCATTATTGGCAAGAGGTTTGAATCCTTAATCTCTACCAAAGTCCTCACCTATCATACCTAGTGGCTTTGTTATAATTGCCTTCTAATGAAGTTCTGCATACATGCAAATTGCCACCCATCTAGTTACTTGGCTATCTTAGTGAGTTTTGACTTCTAAGGGTTGTATGCTTTTGCAGGACTGTCTCGGGAGTCAAAATGAAGAGAGAGTACAAAGAATTCATTGACGCAAACAAATAGAAGCAATTAAAATATTCAAGGGTTGGTGCCCTCGTTTTGCGATTCAATTTTTGTTCTTTTGAACTGGCCAACTGAATAATGCTGTCGATCAATTTTGACAAATATTCCTTGAACTACTCTGCTACTTCATAGCTTGTACATGTAAAGCTGCCAATATCAATTTCAGTTTTTTAAAACCCTGTATTGCATATATTTTCTCTTTGGATTGGGCTTAAATCAACCATAAAATTCTCATCGCTAACGTCATGGTGAATGAAATGACCTGCGGGGTTTTCATCATATTTTCCCTTCCGTCTATCTTCAATTCTGTTGAGGAGGGGATATCTCGCAAAATTAATTTTTAGAGCAAAGGCTCTAATTTCTCATTTATCTTTGATTTTCTCGAGGAACGGATGTGTTAGCACTAGTTTCTCATTTGTCTTTAATTTTTTTTTTTTTTGAGTAGATGTATTGCAACGACAACCTCTTAGAATAAAGATTTTAATTTTTTTTTTTATTTTTGAGTCTGAATTGTCTTTTTTTATATACATTTAAAATTAGTATTTAAAAAAATTAGTCTCCCCATCTTATTTAAAATAGATAATCAATGAGATGTTTCTTTAATTTTTTTTTATTGTAGATTAATGTGGTGATTGAATTGCTTGTTCATAAATTAATATAGAAACTTCAACTAATGTACAGCATGTGTCATCATTTGAAAAGAACTTACTGTTTTAAAAATAATTATCAGTTAAATCATCCCAGTAAAGTTTCTGTCTGAAATGCAAAAAGAACGTGTGTATTTAAAGAAAGGGCAATAAATAACATTCACAAAAGCTGTGAGAATAAACTCAAGTTAAGCTGCAAAGTTCATATCCTCGCCAGCAGCCACCAATGTCAATTTTGAAGAAATCAATGCTCTATCTACCCAGTGGCTGACCCAAAATGTTGTATTGATGCAAGTGAAAATGGTGTACTGTGCAAAAATTTTAATGCTTAACAAATTAAAGTCATATATAGACAAATAAGTCTATCAAAGAAGGCTTAGACCATATATAATGAGTTTCTAATTGAATGAAAGTAAAAGTAAAATAGAAAATGTTTTGTTTTTTCTTAATATATATATATATATATTGAAATTGCAGATTTTTCTGAGTAAGATAGAACACCTATTCTTAATTTTAACAAACTAAATAGTCTTATTTATTTAATTTTTAGTTATATACTCAACCGTCATCATATTAAAAGACAATATCATACTATATATATATATATATATATATATATATCAAAAAAATTTGGGGTCCACACATCACTTAACTAAGATCCGCCACTGTAACAACCAAATTGGTACCAAATGATTAATGCACATGTTGAAATTTTATTTTATGTATAATTTTTTAATTTTTATTATGTTAAACTAAAAATAAATTAAAATAGTAATTTAAAGTAAAAAATAAATAAATATTAAAAAATTAAGAATGTGAAATAATTTAATAAATTCATTGAAAATATTTTTAAGAGTTACACTATTTTTTAAAAAAAAAAAAAATTGTAGTGAGATCTATAAAATCAAATCAAACAACTTGGCAAGGATGGATGACCATTAAACTTCCTGTAGGACCCGATGATCAATGTCCGGTTTTTAAAAGATACGTTTCCTCCACTTCCGAATTGCCGACGTCGGTGACGACAAAACAGACTCCATCATCAATAAACAACACTTAGGACCCGATTGTCCGGTGGTTCGAAAGTCCCCCTATCTTCCCCTAGTGCCGACGTCTCTAGGATGATCTTGAGGTATGGATATACCAAAATTTGTTGTTTACTTCTCACTGTCTTTTTAACACCTTTGTCTGTTTATTGATAATTTTGGTTTGGTTTTACAGGATTTCTTAGTCGAATGCCCAAAACATGTTGATTTTGTACATGCCCTGCCCAAGGACATATGGGCGCCAAGGTAGAGCTGTGAAGATTTTGGAGGGCGTTATCATCTAAAATCACCAACTTACCTCCAAGTAAAACGAACTTCAACTTCTTGAAAATTGTTTTCCCGCAACTTCTACATCTCTCAGTTCTAATAATAACCCTTCTCTTTATACGAATCAATTATGGTAGAATTTATATCCAAATATCCTCTTTTTTCTAGTTTGGGTGAGATGGGTGCAATCATCTCCGGTGTGGTAACCAAGGTTGACAATGTTATAGATAGGCTTTGAGGCTTCAAAACTCCATTAGAATCTAAATCACGAGTGCTTTTTCTACAGGATGTTGGCGACAAGCAAGCCAAAAATTAGGGCCTAAAGAGATTGCTAAAACAACTCAAAACATGTATTCTTGTATTTTGACAATCTCAAGCTCAACATTCTTGCATCTTAATTTGTTGGTTACTCAAAAGGCTGTCAATCCGTAATAAAATAAGAAAAAAGTGTAAATCAAAGAAAAGGATCTGAGTCCTTTAATTATTGTAGGAAACCTATTTAAATGTTTAATGAGATGTGCTTAAGTAAAAGACTAAGAATTTTTAACATTAGATAACAAGAGATCAATCACTACATTGCCAAATTTGGAGACATAAAACCCTCTTGAGAAGATAATGAATTGGGAGGTCGATGTTTCTTTGAAGAGATTGATGTCTTCTTACTTGGCAACAATCTTTGAGCAAAGTTATGCATAGATAGCTTAGCACAAAACCCCAGCATGGTTGATTTTGACCTACTCTTATACATTAATACTAAGTAAAAAAGCAACCGGTGAACCAATAATAATGTAACCAATGCTGTTAAGTCCCACCACTTGGCATGATTTAATGGAACCCCAAATACCAATTCTAACACTTGTTCTCCCTTGACTTTTGGGTAGCCAGGTACCAGCGGATCAAATTCAAGCCCCAGCATGTCATTCTTGTACTGCCCCTACGGTTGAAAAGAAAATGACAAGGTAATATTCAGCTCATGAATGTCTTTACCATTAGTAGCAACTGCAACTCATTTCTTATTACTATTATAAAGGGAAAATGGTTCAATATTCTGTCCCATTGCGTTAAAAACATTTGGTTGGTTTTGATGGCTTTCATAATTGAATTCCCCAAACACTATGGATTTCGTACCTGCACTGCCCAAGTAGCAAAACTGAGATAGGACATGGGGTAGCGCCAAAAGAACTTGGGAAGATCAGGGAGTGGTCTGAAGATTTGGGAGGACATCATCATGAAAATCTACAATTAACAGCAATTAAGTTGGTAAATTGATCATCAACTCGTTGAAAACATAGCTATTTGAGTAGAGAAAGCGATTTTGCTCACTATTACACCAGTTGCTGTTCCAATGCCCATCAGAACATTTGGCACCACTGAGGCTACAACCAAGGCGCAGGCCTCAATAACAGATAGGCAGCACAATAGGTTGATGCAGAAAAATACATAATTACTTAAGCCTGGATGAAATTGCACCATGAAATATATAATTGTGCCGGAGAAGAATGATATAACAACCAGGAAAGGGAATGATGATACAAAGTTTGATATTACAAATACAGCCTCTCCATAATGTCCTTTGGACTTTTCACCGTAGAACACCTAAAATTTGTTGGAATATATCAGATAGAGAACATAATGTTATAAAAATTTCAGTGGAAACAGACTAATTCTTTACCTTTAATTCTTCAATGAAAAATGGTAGTCCTCCACATGACAAACAAATCATAAAGCCATAGATGAATGATATACATTTTCCTCTTGCCAAGATTGAGTTGTTGTCTGTACCAATTTGAAAAAAAAGAGTACCAACAGTGATTGATACCAGTATATAGAATATGATCCTTAACCAGTAGTAGCCAATGTCCCTAGTCATGTTAAGGAAGGATCTTTTACTCAAAGTGAATAGTTGCCTCCACCAGTTAGTTCTTCTGCTTATGCTGGACTCTGTTACTTGTGCTTCCTGCAACTTTCACAGTTGCCAATCTATCAGTAGGGTATAGATAGAGTAAAATAAATGATCTAAAAATGACTAAAGAAAAAGCAAGAAGATTGTTTGGAAGCAGAAAAAATTGACTCTGCTCTTTTCTACTGATGCATTTCACAAGTAGTGAGTAAAAATTCATACATTGAGTTTAAGTTTCTCAATTCTTTCTCTTGCCATGATCATTAGCTCAGAACTTTTGTAATTCTCAATAAGTGTTGCTCTAATCTGTGCTGTTGTCTTGTCCCATGCAGTATTTGATTGTGATGACTGTCAAAAGAATTTACATTCAGAAGCATCGTAAATAAATGATTTCGAAAAGAATGAGCAAGTTAAAACTCAAAAATACTTACCAGACATATTTGGGATCTTATTAGAGTTGTAGTAATCGAGTCGAAGTCGAGATTAATGCATAGTAGGAAATGATCAGAAGGGTTTCTTGTAGTTGGACAGGGAAACCCTGCATCTGTAAAAAACTGCGCTGAAAATTCACACTGAGACTCGATTTTTTAACTAATTTTACTGAAATATTTATGTTTGTTGAAATTGTTTACCTTTAAAGCCTTTTTTGCTGCTCCAAAATAAACAGTCTCTCCGCTTGAGAGCAGGAGAAGATCATCAAAGAGATCAAAGGTTTCACCACTGGGCTGGTGAACGGAGCATACTACTATTTTGCCATCATGAGCAATCTTGGTTAGTGCTTGAATCACATAGAAAGCTGAGGCACTGTCAAGTCCACTAGTTGG
Source organism: Bauhinia variegata (assembly GCA_022379115.2). NCBI lineage: Eukaryota > Viridiplantae > Streptophyta > Magnoliopsida > Fabales > Fabaceae > Bauhinia > Bauhinia variegata. The sequence continues at coordinate 18,303,220 of CM039438.1, forward strand.
TTCATCAAGAAGTAAGATACTGGGTTGTGTCAAAATCTCAAGACCAACGCTGAGTCTCTTCTTTTCACCATTGCTAATACCCCGTAAATGCCAATTCCCTATCTTGTTATCAGCACAATCTTCGAGACCCATTTCCATTATTGTTTCCTCTACTACCTTTCTTATCTCTTCTTTGCTCATTTTGGAAGGAAGCCTCATGTTTGCAGAGTATGTCAGAGTTTCCCTTACCGTTAGAGTTCCCAAGAAAAGTTCTTCTTGAGCCACGTAAGACTGAAAATTCAAGAAACATTAAAAATAAAAACTGAGATCGGCCAAAACTGTTTATAACATTTATTTGCATGAGGAGTTTATTGGCACTTCCATGTGAATAGAAAACCAATTCGACCAAAAAGAAAATTCAAGGTTAGTGAGGAAAATTAACTAAATGTTGATTAGAGTATAGATAGACACATAGGATTACCAACAGAACCATGCAGTGAGGATTACACTTGTATAATGTTGATGTGGATATAGAAAGGAAAAGATTTGTGGTAATCTTACCACTTCTGTACAATACAAATTTCTCTTGCTCCCGTTGATTAAAATGTCGCCTGTTATTGTAACATTTGCTGGTATTCTTCCTGCACAGAATGTATTTGTACTTAATAATTTATTTGAAATCATCACTTTTAATCCACCTAATAGTCTAGTAGCTATATCAGTTGTATTACATTACATGAATGAGAGGGAGAAAAAGAGAGAAATAGAGACCAGCAAGTGAATCGAGGAGAGTGGTTTTGCCAGAGCCAGAAGGACCCATGAGGGCCATAATCCTACCAGGCTCAGCAAAACCAGTGATCCCATCAAGCAATTTCCTGCTTTTTGGGTCATCTGCAGTTGCAGCAGCTCCTAATGAAGTAGGCACCTTCACTGTTAGATCTTCCCACACCACACACACTTTCTTCTCTTTCATTTTCTTTCTCTAATTTCCTTAGTTACTACTTCTAGTCCTTTATCTTCTGCAATTCAAATGATGTCCTTGATACAATTACCCAAAATTTAAACACTGCATGTGCAGTGCCTCTTCAGTATGGTCCTAGTCTCTTTAATGTGTTGCCAGTGTTGCTCAGTCTATTTTATGATATTATCGTTTATGTGATTATGTAGCCGTGCACGCATTAAAGTGAAGCCATTGAAAATATTTTATGAGAGTTTATGACTTGTTAGAGTTTGGGACCAATGAGAAAAATCTCATTTTCTTTTATTTTTTTTCACATGACATGACAGCACAACTGTTGAAGTTAAACTACGCTTACAAATTACACAAAATTCCTCGACATCAAACTACGCTTGCTTTTTTTTTCTTTTTTTTTTTTCAAGTTTCAAACTCTATCTTGCGAGTAAAAAAAATATTTTTATTCGTTTATTAAAAAGTTCTCACAAAAATAGACTATACGATCTAAGATATTATTAGGAGATTGCACTACCCCATCCACTTTGGATAGAATTTCGTATGGGTCTTAATTTGATCAACGACGAGATTTTAATAATTCTATGAAAACAATTATTTCTTAGCCCGTTTCTTATATCCAGTCCTAAACGTTCTATTCTTAAATTTTATAAGAAATTATGTATTATTCTTCATGATTTTCATAAGAAAAGATATCTCACCAATTGGGAGATTTCTTGTAATGTAAGAAATTTAAATTAATAAAAAAGTATATGTTGAAAAGTAATATGATTATAATTGTTCTATTTTTATCAACAAAAGGAAAATATCTCACCCCGAACTATCGAGAAATACTATTATAAGATGGGTAAGACCTCATCCAAAACTCTGCGCTAGTGGGCCAATTTATCAGCTCTGAAAAAACAGTTAGATCCAACGACCAGCGTGTTGGTTTCATTTATTCGCCAGTCTTCGGGACGTTAGTTTGACTTTTGCTGTTGGTGGTTAAAATCAATACCACACCATGCAAGGCTTTTTTACACGTAGGTACTAAATTAAAAAAAAAAAAATTACTAATATATACTATTTTTAAAAATATATATTTTACAAACTTAAAATATCACAGTACGATAATTCCATAAGTAGAAGATTGCATCACAAAAACAGAAGAAAGAGATCTTATTCTTTATGGGTCACAACACAAGACTCGGCATCAGTATGAGGGACATCGTCAAGAATGAAAGGTCCAAGCTTGCCGGTCCTAAATAGAGTCAGAAATTTCTTGGAGACCATCAAACGAGCTTCTGAAGCCTTGTGAGGTATCTTCATTGCCTTCTGCAGTGCACCAAATTGCTGGTCAATGAGGTTCTCTAAGTCACCCTCATCTTCTGCGTTGCCACGGAATTCCATTAGAGTCAAGTACAGTGCCCGTTGAACTTCCCATACAAGATCCTAATAAGGAGAGTAAGAATGAAACGAGTGGTTAGCAACAGTGAAATAAAGCAGTCACATTACCAGTTCGCAACCATATGCTGCCTAAAGGTAGTGTTAAATTGTAAGAAACTACGACATCAAAAGTGAAACAGAATCAAAATAATATCATAAAACCTTTCTTGTTCACTTTCTGATACAGGAGTTCAACGCACAAGCAGTCCTCATTAGAACACATGAACTTAAGGTTTACTGGCATAAGATTTAGTACAAACATTTGAAATGATTAAAAACACAACGGCAAACATCCTACATAACTAACTATACATATGAAAACATTTGGAGCACAACTATTCCCGCCCAAACGGGTTTAGAATACAAAGCCAGCCAGTACAATGAGACGAGACTAGTATAAGAAATTTTCACAATTGAAAGCTTAAACATCATTTTTCTTTTTTGCAGAATTGAGATTTTTGTTACCTCAATGTAGACCGCATCAGATTTATTTGGCAGATTCCTTCTCTTTGGCCGAAGATCTTTCAGATTATATTCATGCCTTTGCTCAGAGTCATATCGAATTCCTTCCATTCTCCTGTTATTCAGGTGCTTCCAGTGTAGTGGAGTCCCTCGAGTATTTAAAATCGCTAATAAATACTGCACAATACGCTCCTCGCCTACCACTGAATCTTTTACAGACCCTGCCAGTGCATATATAGACTTAAGTAAAATCAACAAGGTTCAAGTGCTTCACTCAAAATAAACAAATAAATAAATTCATTTAGTAGTTGACCTTCTTTGACGACCAAAGAAATTTGGTCATATAACATATCAAAGTTAGAAAAGAAAGAAGAAATGATAGATATTGAACCTGCAAGAGCCAGCTTTAACCCTGTCTCTATGTCTGGGATACTCGGAACCAGAACCCCAGGAGTATCCAGCACATATATACTAGGTTGGTGTGCTATCTGGACATCAACGAGTCAGCCAAATTTCATAACAAGCAGCATTAGCGTAAAGTAGCAAAAAGAAACAAAAGACTAATAACAAAAACAATATGCATCAGAGTGGAGAAGGAAGCAAATGCCAACACAATTGAAAGGACTTCCAGAAACAAGATGGTGTTTCTTTTTCTTGCCACTTTTGCAAATAATCTTTCATTAACATTTTACAGTTCAATACTGTCACATTTGAGAATTAGTCCCCAAATCTTAAAATACAGTAAGTGAACCATCAAACAGTATTCCTCCAAGCTTATGAAATCCTTCAACCAGAACATATAGCCCATACATCTTATTTATGACAATTGAAAGAATCTAAAAAACATCTCACCAAGGATGCAATGCCAGCAATGTGCTAAACTTCTAATACTAAGGTGACCTCAAGGTCAAAACTGGGAAAGCAAATCACTTGACTTGTGAATGAACAATCATGTAGGAGAAAGATAGTGAAAAAGAAAATATGGATAACATGAATGCATCATAAAATAAAGCAATATATTGAAATTAAATACTTGACCTTGTATCCTGCAATATCTTGAGTAACACCAGGCAGCGGGCCAACAGTAGCTCGCTTCTTCTTCTCCTGCACTATGAAAGCATATTAAACCATCACTGAAGAACTTGGCATGAATGGCCAGAATACCAACAATAGGAAACCATCTGAAATTCCAATCGGTTGTCATTTTCAGTAAAATAGCTTCTTTTAATTGTTAAGTAAAACTATTACCAGGAAAGCGAGACGAGGCAATTTGATGAATTGAATTAATCAAAGCAGACTTCCCAACATTAGGAACACCAACCACCATAACAAGGAGTGTAGGTTCCCTTGAAATCACTTCCTTCAATTTGAACTCAACAAGTTCAAGAAGCTTCAGAACATGAACAAGAGAAATCGTAACAACAGATGGTCAGATATAAGTAGTCAAATAGCTTATTACAGAGTAAACATGATACAACCAATAGTAAGAACGGTAAATATGGACTCGGCAAGACTACAATACTGAATTTTGAGTTAGTGTTCCATTTTGACAAGACCAAAACACACGAATGTGGAAAAACTTGTTAAGAAATGAACCTGGCAGAAAAGTTCTATCATCTTGTTTCCAAGGTATATATGTGACAGTAGCATCCAGAATTTCCTAAAGAATTGGCTAAGTATATAATATAATAAGTAGTATTTTAAGAAAATAGCTAAATTAGCAACAAAATATGCTTATATACGGACAATGTAGAACTGAAAAAACACATAGCATTAAATTGGTACGGAGTAAATTACAATTATTCAAAATGTCATCTACTTTGTTTATGCCGATTCGACTTGGCTTCTGATACATGCAAGACAAGGGTATAATATTTCATGTGGTCCACTTATTCTGATCTAGAAGGACTAAAATAGGGAGTAGTGACATGGAACTTACAACAGCCAAAAATACCAAGCTTAGCATTGCATTTTAGTGAATAACCAATGCCAAAATGCATCACGGATCATAATCATAAACCTTTATAGAGGTGACACTATTTTAACTCACCTTCTTAACAGAACTCTTGCTATGGGCATTTATAGGAAGGCAATCTTGCTTGCCCGTGTCGAAATAATGTATCCATTTCTACAACAACAAAACCAAAGTGCATAAGGGATCATAATTATAAACGGAAAGAAAAATTACATTTATATACGAAAGCATCGATTTTCTGAAAAATGATACGAAATGTTAGGTATAGGATAAGGAGAAAAGGAATTTAAGAAATTGAAAACCAACTGCAGCAAATATCGTAAGAACTGAACTCAAATTGCCCAACAACCAAATTCAGACAAGTATACATACTTCGACCCACTGCACCTTGTCCTCCTCCCAAGATATTGACACCATGAGACATCGGCCCTCTTATAACTTATTACAAATTTCGTATCGTTCAATTGAGAATATAATACTAAAGCCCACAAACTACCTTCTTTACCCTCACATAGTTATTTCATAATCTCAATCTTAAGCTCCCAGTACGTGTAAAAATAGGAATACAAATATAAATTTGATTCTCCCAAAAAACAAAAGGCTTCTGAAGTTATGCTGAGTATCCCGGTGACTACATTCCATTTTCAGACAAATTCTTCTAATCCGAGAAAGTACAGGAAAATGAGGGCCTTACATGCATGATATTTGGGTTAGCTAAATCTTTCTTATTGAGCGCAATGACGCGACGTTTGCCGGAGAGCTGTGGCTGAAGGTCGGCGTTTGCGGAGGACAAAGGAATGCGAGCATCTCGGACTTCGATGACAAGGTCGGCAACCTTAAGCCGATTACGAATAGCTCGGCTCGCAGCAGCCATGTGACCCGGAAACCAGTTAATAACTCCTCCACCGGCATTAAAGCCCATCTCTCCCAACCCCTTCTTCAACAATCCCTTCATTCCCGCCATTCTTTGTCTCAAACTCGCGCCCACTCATCCACCCTCACACCAACACAAGAATCCTCGTGCTAACTGAATAACCGTTTCAGGTGAAAGTTCAAATCTTTCCAGGGTTTAGGGTTTATGTGATTAGGCTAAAACTGAGACTGAATCTCTAAATAGTAGAATTAGAAGTTGGCAAAGTGCAACAACACAGTTCTGACTTCGGAGAGTGAGCACAGAGAGTAGCGAATTAGATGGTAAGAAAAGGGAAGGAAATCACCGGAATTATATGGTAACCCGAATACGATCTACGGTTATCTGATTAAACAAGACGACCGATTAGGCGTACAGCCCATTGTAATTTGGGCTTAGGGATCTAAACACTCTCATAAGGCCCAACACAATCTGAATTCAAGCCCAAATCAAAATTAATATGTAACTCTATTTATTTTCTTTTTTATTTGATTTGCTATTTATTTATTTTCTTATTTATTGATTAGCAATATATAAAAATGAAATTATGATTTTTTATAATTTTCCTCGTATTTTTATCCACATTATTATGCATGTGTTGAATAATTAGAGTTTGGGTTATTAATATGAATAAGAACAAAAATAAGAACAAGAACTGAATTAACTGAGCTGTGAAATTCAACACAATGTGTCCTGTATTGCTCAAATCAATCATCAATACAACTTTGACCAACATTTCTCCCCCACGTGGGTATGCCACCTTCAATCCATTCGGAGCTGACAGTGCAATGTGACTTGCACCATTTCACCTCTTCTCTCCTACTGCTTTCCAAGACAAATCTAGGCTCGCCAACTTTTTCAGATTTTTATTTTTTTTTCAAATTTTTCGGTATTTGATGCAGACGATATGCATTATATTTTTTTATTTGGTTTTTTAATTGTAAAATAATTGTAAGAATCGGGTAATCAATCTCGTTTTCTATGAGGAAAAAATAAAAATAAAAACAACTGCTCCCATTTATGTAACATATCTAATTATTATTATTTTTTATTTTTTTTTAACTATTACTACAACCAACTGGAAAGAAAAACCTATGAGATTTTTAAGTGGATTTTGCATAAATGGTTGTTGGAATATGGAGGGAATTGTAGATGATACGGACGTTGTATGCCACGTAGGTGACAGTCCTCCACATAGGCTGGAAAATATTGATCCTCCCGGCACCACAATATGCCCCCACTTTGAATGATGCTCAATTTGTCTAATATTGAGGACACAATAAATAGAGCAAATGTCTCCTCTGCATACTCTCGCATTTGCTTAAAGATTCTCATTGACTTTTATGAGTTCGTGATCGAATGGAGCAGCATGTGCAACCTCAACATACACTAGTACTTGCTGCCTTTGCCGCATAGCTAATTCAGCTCAATGGGTTACTATGATCAGAGGTGAAGTCATGATTTATACGTAAACACTAACATCTAACTATGTTAATTTAAACTAAGAGTATTTTTAGTGATGTTATTCATTAAATTTTTTTATATTAATTGTGTATTATATTTATATAGATCCATTGTGACATATAATCTTTTTTTATTTAAGTAATTTTTTATCAACTCTTACAATTCTCTAAAAAAATTTAAATGAATTCGATAGATTATTTTATATTTTTATTTTTCTTCTCTTTTTATATTTTTACACTTACACTAGAAACTCAAATTTTATATTAACTCCTTTTTCTCGTAACATACTATATTAATTATTTTCTCTTATCACATTTTATTTTTAACGTGCTATATCAGCGCCTCTAATAATAAAACTAAGTTAAAAAGACTATTCAAAATTTAAGATATGTCTAAATCCTCCCATTAAACTTGCTCTAAACTAGATTTTATGGGTGATAAATTTTTCCTATCAAATAAGATAAGATAAATAAGTAACGTGTGTAATAATTAATCCATCCCAAATCCGTTTCATTAGCTTGTGCCATTCGAAATAATTTTTTGATTCAGATGACTCGTGCCAATTAGCTCCCAGGTCAGTTTTTTTGGTAAAACCTAAGTTAAGCTTTTCTTTTCTTTTTTTCATAGTTACAAAAAAATATATTAAAAATTTTAACTTTAAAAAAAAAAAATTAGTACTAACATTATCTCTAAATCAAACCTTATTTTATTGTACAAGTTAAGCTTTTTATTCCATAAAGAGCAGTGCATGCACATATAAATAATATGATACACACGCACAAAACTTGGCCCACGTTAATTATTTAAAACTTTAATTATCAATTATAACTAATAAACCATAGTTTAGTGATTAATTAAATTCAACAATTTATGTATTTATTAAAAAAACTTTTTAGTTACTGTTTTGAATAAGGTTTAATTTGATGCTTAAAGTCTTAAATGATATAAATGGTATAAGAATGCAATATTTTATTTTATTTAAAAAAAAAAAAAGACTAAGACTTGCATGATTGTATCTTGACCTTCTTCTCTTTTAAACTTACCCTTGCCTACAGTTACGTAAACATTCTCTGAAATATCATTAGAGAAGTATATATATGTCTATAGCTGAAAAATAAATCACATATAATGTTTTACATATGAACAAAAAGGAGAAAAAAATAAACAAGTGACATCCCTAAACAGTAAACACACTACCTCAACCTTGCTAATACATATTTTTCTTTTTTATCTGAGAAATTATACATATTTTCAAACTATTCCAAACGACAAAGCTTCTTTTTTTTAACACATTTTGTTTTCTCATATTCTTAACAGAAAAATACTAAGTTCAGGCCCTCCGTTGCCATCTGGATTCAACATGTAAAACGCTTCCGAGTCACGGCTCCCTACAACTCGTTCAAACCGTGCTCTCATGTACAGCAACTCGCCCTCTGACCCACCACCACTCCCTTTTCTCGCATTGCCGTCCTCCGCAACCGGTATCACTCCCGCGCCCACCGACACGCTCTGCACCGTTCTCAAAACGTGCCAATCAAACTCCCCGCACGTGCGCGACACCGCATACCCACACTTCCTTCCGTTACAATACATAGTCCAAGTCGGCTCATGAAAGAGCCTCCTGGATCGGCCACCGGTCTGAACCGCTACCGGAACTTTGTCACACTCGAGCGCGATCCGAACCAGGCCGGAAGACATCTCCTTGACCAAAGAAGACGTGGACATGGCAAGCTCAAGAAGCAAGAGCGGTTCAGAACGCGGGTCAAGCTGGACGGCGAAGGAGACATGGCCGCGGCGCTGTCCGAAGAGGGTTCCGGTGACTTTCCGGCCAATCGAAGGCGTTATAGAGAGATTCGAAGGAATGGTAAGCCATTTACAAGTGGGGATAATGGTAGGAAAAGTGAAGAGATTAAGGAAAGAGCGAAGAAGAGAGGAGAGCTTATTTTGAGGTTTGGATAGTTGATGGAAGCTAGAAACACAAGGTGAAGAATCTCTGCATACAAGGAGCTTATCAGAGACTCGATGGTCATTTTCAGAGGCACGAAGGTTGTTATAGTAATTTGAAGGGATGATTCTTCTGCTGCTTCTGCTGCCGGTGAGAGCGGGGGTGCTGGTGCTTCTTTGGAGGGTGTGGTCTTTCATGGCGAATTAACAGAGAATGGGTTGAAACAGAGGTTAGAACATGAAGAAAGCGAGGAAGGGGAGGGGGAGGGGGAGAGGATTAAAGGGACCGACAAGGCGATAATAGTGTTGGGAGGTGAGCAATATAAAGTGCTACTAGAGGCTTGCGATGCTTATGATGATGATGATTTTGTTAGGGAAAGTCTAAGTTACTCATGGCTCAAACAACCCATCGAAGGAACTACTAAAAGTGTATGATAATAAAATGTATATATTTAATTAATTTATTTTAAACATTAATAGTTAATATAATTTTTTTTTATTGAAAAATATATTATTTGTAAATAAAAAATAACTACACGTGTTTCATAAAAAAAATTGTAATTGATATTGATGACTTTGATAATTATTTTTATTTTTTGTTGCTATTTTTTCCTTTTTAATTCTTCGAGTGTGTGATTTTCTTCGTGTAAGAAGAGAAAGAGAGAGAGAGACGAGCGGCAGAGATGGAAGGGGAGTGAGGAGAACAAGAATAAAAAAAAAATTAAAATAAATTTTTTGTGTAAATTTTAATAGTTATGTAATTTAATTTAAAAAATAAATAAAATTTAATATTCAAATTAAAAGAGAAGTTTATTTTTATTATTCATTATATTATTAATGATAATAAATGAGCTAAATAAAATAAAATAATCTAACTCTATTGGTTAAGGTTAGTTACACTCTTCTTCTGTTAGACTTTATTTTTTAGTATGGTGCGCTTTGAAATGGTCCTACAATAACAAACAACCATCATGCATATGTCTGTGCTGCTCACTGTTTCATTCACCAATACTCTTTTGAGTTGATTGATCTCACCCCTAATTCCTATTGCTGGCTCCACACACGCATTTCATCAAACACCTTGAACGCAGAATGTAGAAAACTCCTCAAATTTCACCTCCCATTAATGAATCAAGAATTTCTGAGAAAAAAAAAAAAAACAAAATATTAAAGAGTGGGTTAAATGTCAAGAAATTGAAATAGGTCGATGGATACAACAAGGACAATAAATTGATTTGATCTTAATTGTGTGAGCTGGTGTTGATTCAAGGAAAGATTTATTCGCGTGGTGGTTATAGAATCTGTTTAATGACATGGACCGTTGGATGAGAATCATGCGGGGATATCATATGATGGTTATCGTTGAAATATATATACATATGGGTGATGCAGACCAGGGTGAAGTTCACTAGCGAACAAAGAGACCATAGGAAACTGATAGCTCGATAGCCACCACACATGCGCTCGATCATTTGATGATTTGAGTTGATATTCTTTATTATATTTATGAAAACACGCTCGCCGTGAGGGCTCCGCTCTCCGCCCATGTTTGCAATATCCAACAAGCTTAGTCCATTAATTAATTGCCCTTGTAGAAATTAATCTAGGGTATAAGCACGTCTTACGTGTTTAAAAAGAAAGAAAAATACAAAATAAAATAATATATATATATTATAATATTATCAAGAAAGACACCAAGCTGCACGCAATGTTTTATTTATTATAAATTAATTTTATATTTCTTTTAAGTTTATAATTTATCCTCCTTTATTTTTTTTTTAAATAAAATCTACCATTTTTCTCCCTTCAATTGTTGCTTATAATAAATTTTGATTTACTATTTAACAAACTTTGTTATGCTAATAGTATTTTTTCTTAGAAGTTATTTCCAAAAAAAATAAAAATAAAAGTTTCACATCCAATTGACACCAATAGCAAATATATATATATATATATATATTTTAACTAAAATAAAATCAACCAATACAATATTTATTAGGATACTTAATCTCTAATAAATAATTAAATTTAAGACTACACTTAATATATATTTTCAGTGATAACAAATGTCATACTTATTAATTTGATAGATTAACTAAATTTACTTATATTGAGCATCAACTATATCAATTGAAACAATTTGAAATTTATTATGAGAAAGTTTTTAAGCAAACTCTACATTTTGCAGTAAATTCTTATAGAATAATTTTATACTTTGTATTTTAATTTAATCACTGAATAACTTAAATAATACAAAATTTTATTAAGATTCCCAATTCACCTTATAAAAGTAACTTTTTTTATGTGATATAAATACAACTTTTAAAAGTTATTAGTAATGCCAATTAATCTTTGTTGAATGTTTTTTGAGTTAAACATAAAATGAGTTTGTATATTGTTTTAAGAATATTCTAACTTAATACAAAATTGTATTGGTTAATTTAGATAAGAAAAATTATATTAATTAATTATATATTTTCATCGTCTCTTCTAACTCGAGTGAGTTTCTAAAACCAAGTTTATCTTTCTCTCCTTTTTCCCTTTCCATTTCCTTCACCTATAGTCTTATTATTTAACTAGTCTAGCTATGTTAATAGTATTTTTATATATATATATATATATATATATATAACCATTTTAGTTTTTAATAATAATAATTGACTGGCATAAAATAACATATTCTAACCCCTTTGAGAAAAGTAGACTTCCTCTTAACAATATCATAAAGCTAAATATGAAATGGAGGCGCGTGCTACTGCCACACTAGAAAGTGGGGGAATAAACGAGACACGAGGGGTGAGGAGCATGATAAGGGAGGTCAATGCAAAATTATGTTGTTTGAGAAGCCAGGCACTTTGTCCCCATCCTTTTGGAACACAAAATTTCATAATAAATAAATATAACATTAAAAATACCAACTAAAACTTGTAAATTAATCATATATATCATTAACCTATACAATCTATAATAAAATTATTTTGGTTAAATCATACTCTTGGACAGTTCCAAACTGCGGCCCCAAAGGCCCATTGGATTGGTGGCCTAACAATTTTAATACTCAGAAATTATATCACTTTATCCCACTATCTCTTGAACGTCTGCATGAGGATTCTATATGGCATTAATTTATATCATCATAAACTTTTGCTCTTATATTTAATTGTCAAAAGATCAATTTGCTAAATAGTATTAGTCTTAATTGTGCTTCGTCACTCACAAAAAGTTTGCTTAATCAATCATAATAATAAAGAACCCATGAATTGTTAGAATAATAAGGGGTGAGAATAGAAAATTCAAGGGTGTTAAAAAGAAGCTGAGCCAGTAGAGTAACTTCTTGTTATGGAAAAAAATATGCAACAAACTAGGCCCGAATACTTAGCACTTGGCCGGGTCATTTCTTCTGGCACATTTTTTTTTTCAAGACATACACTCCATGTGTCTTTTTTAGGTGTCTAGACACACGTGCGGTTTTAGTAATTAAGACTTGCCCCGGTTTGGCGCACACAAAATAATAATTCCATATATATATATATTTTATGTTTGGGAATTGAGAAGGAAATGACATTATTATTAATATTCTCATTTTGATTTTATTAGAGATTTTATTTTTGGCATGCATTAATAATATTTTCAAGTCAACAGTCAATGATTAATTTATGTGGAGATATGAAAATGATCATAAATTTTTAATAAAGTTTGTTCATATATTGAAGAGATCGGATTTGGAGTTAATGTGAAGATTTTAAAACATGTAATGATTTAATGTGATTTAAAAATATATAATTTCTTACAAGATATAAAAGCATGTAAGAAACGTATCAAACAAAAGTTCAAATTTGATAAAAAAAAAATATATCTGTCTTAGATAAGAAATTATTATATTTTTTCTCTCACATATGTAATTCTTAAAAAAGTTTATTTTTTATTTTTATTTTTATATCACATTTCTGGTCCTGGTCATCCCAACTTGTCAAGTAATTAAGACATGATTAGTAATAATTAAAATGTACAAAAGATATTCCCATTTTGAGTAACTGATTTTCACCGCTTCCTATCAAACAATTATGCTCCGCTCGATTAGTGCTTCAGTAGGCTAATCGGACGGAGATCATCCTTCCCTTCGCTGACCTCGGACGTGGCCCACCAATTTGAATTCAAAACAGCGAGAGTAACGTTACCATTCCACAACTGAGGTTCGGATTCAAAGCCAAGCTCTACATTCGCCTTCTTCGTCACCCGAACCAAAGTCACAACCACGGTGAACACCGTACCAAAACCTGACACAGTGCGAGTGCCAACCCATTCATCACACTGTCCCATTCCAACTCCAAATTCTCTGCTATCTGGGTTTGCTGGGGTCTTTGAGAATTGAGATAATAAGACCCACAAAAAGAACAAGTATGTCTCTTTTAATTTGGTTATCCAAGAAAAATGATATCTTGGGTTTTGTCAATATCTGTCACCATTTTCGTTGTCTTTCTTAATTTTGATGTTTTACCAGACATTCTACCATAGCAAGAAGATTTGGCATTTATTATGGAGAATTGTTCCAGAAGTGGGTCGCATGACCTTACAATGGCTTCAAGAAAAGCAGAAGAAGCAGGTTGGTTTCTCGTTTCTTAGTCATTCTTATCGGTGTTCGGTTAGTATACAATGTCGCTATCGATTTTGTGCTATTTTGCGGTGGTTTCTTTACTGGGCCATTGAGTGATGGGAAAAGAAAACTTCTAATTTTCTTGTGATTTTATTTTCCTGAGATTTCATTTCTTTCGATCCATAATCCCTCAAAGAATCTTTGTATCATAATAATTTCTGCAGCTTGTAGACGATATCAAGCTGCTCAGTGGCTGGAAACAGAAGTTCGTCCGCTCGGCATATCCAGCAAGCCATCTGAGAGAGAATTCATTTCTTGCTTGAGAAATGGCCTGCATCTATGCAATGTCATTAACAAGATCCATCCAGGGGCAGTACCCAGGGTATACATTCCCATCTCACATTACAGTTGCTCTGAAATATTGAATGGTTTTTTGTTATTTGCCTGAAATTATAAAACATTTCACGTATCATGCGAGAGGAGATTCTCATTACTGAAAGGTTTTGATTTTGCATTTCCTTTCCTTTCCCTCTGATCAAATCATTGTTGGGCTTCTGTCACTTCAAGTCTTTTTATTCATATGACATGACTTCAAGGTTGTGGATAATCAAGTACCTTCACAATCACTTGCATGGGATTCCCAGCCTTTGCCTGCCTACCAGTATTTTGAAAATGTCCGGAATTTTCTGGTGGCAGTTGAAGAATTACAGCTACCTGCTTTTGAAGCTTCTGATCTTGAGCGGGTAATTTATTTAGAGCATGCACATCTTTCACTGACATAGCTAATAGCACTGTCTTATGATTTATTCTTTATATATATATATATATATATGCAATTGGTTATCTATGAAATATGTTTGCATACAAGCAGTTGCTTTTGAGCTTGTCCACAACGAGGAGTTTATATGAACTACTGTATTGTTGTTTATTTTCAGGATACCCTAGAGGCAGGCTCAGTGGCTAAGGTTGTTGATTGCATTTTAGGGCTCAAATCATATCAAGAGTGGAAGCAGACAAACAGTGACAACAGATTAAACAAACACATAAAATCACCCTTAGTTGCGAATTCTTCCAGTAAGATGCTCTCTAGAGCCTCAGCTGGATTCTCCTCGGACACCTGTAGGCAATTAGATATGTCTGCCACATCTGAAAAACAGCCCCCTCTTGAGGGTGATTCTCAGGACCGTGAAGGTTTAATTGCTTTCTTCCCTCATATGTTTGCATGAGTGAACTAATAGTTAGCAGTATCGATGAGTTAAGTTAGCAGAGCTTTATTCTGTACACATATCAATATATTAGCCTGAATGATGCAGTCCTTAACATGGTCCTCTATCAGAAAAACTATACAGCAACCTGATAAATTTGTAATTTCGAGTTAAACATTTAACCTTTCATGTAGCTCAAGAAGTGGGAAAAAAAAAAAAAAAACTGTTGGAAAGGGAAATAATTTGATTAAAGGAGTTTGAAACATAGAGTAATTGAAAACAGAACTGAATATTCTTTTTTTCTTTTTTTTGATGCTTCATATGATCATTAATTTGAACTATCATAAATAAAAATACTTTTAAACGTCAATATTTGCGCTTTATCTTTGATTGCATGTAATCAGTAAACTGTTTGAAGTAAAAATGAACTTACACCTTGATGTGCTGTCTTTAATGGTTTTTTACTTTAACATGGTAATACTAATAATTTGATTTCTTCTGCTATTCTATTTGATACAGTGAAATTGGTAGAATTGATTGTCAAACAACTCGTTGATTGTATAATTGAAGCCAAAGAAAACATTGATGGGGGCCTAGCTGCTTCATATCGTAACGGGCAATTGGTAATGGTGAGTTGTGATGGCGTAAACAGCTAGGTTAATTTGATTTGTATATTGAAATATATCAGTACACTATAACTGATTGTTTTATTTCCTATCTTTATTCTCTTGCTCCAGGATCCAATAAAGTTATTCAGTGGGATCATGTCAAGTTGTTTGGCAGAAGAACTCCAGAAGAAGTTCCCAGAGGTTAGTTTCATATTACACATTAGACCCTTTTGTGTGCATGTACTGTATGTGTATTCCAAACAAGACCTGCTTTTATAATGCTTTTAAGCATATTTTAAACCACCATGAAAGACCACATTGAGCAGAATGCAACCCTTTTGCTGATTCAACTCCACCGTGTTTTCACTAGTTCCAACGAAAATCAAACTATTTGGTTTGGAAACAGTACTAAATGTGTTAGACTAAGAACGTTTTTGGAAATTAAATCATTGAAGAATCATTTTTCAATTTTATATTTTACTGATGAATGTATAACATTGTTGAAGTGATATGACTCCAGTCGTGTGCCCTTGTCTTCTTAAACCTTAGAAACCATGAAAGTTTTGTGGAGATGATATGTCCAAGGCAAGTGGCTACACTAGCGTATGGTCACCTCTGATGATAATTCATGCTTGTATATGTTCAATGGATATTGTTCTATTTTATATTGCTTATTTCTTGTTTTATGTGATCTTTCTAGATTACATAGTTGTGCTGTTTTATGAGGTTTATCAATGTCAATGAGTAGGTATAGTTTACGTGTGATTGGGAATATTTCCTTTCTTCACAAAATCCTTTGGCCTTATATTTAACAAAAGTCTTTTTGTCCCAAAATAGTTATCTTCGCTATTAAAGGATCTTACAAATGAGAGGAGCAGCCTACATTCAACATCTTATTTATACCTACCAGAAAATTCTAAGGTATATTTGCTATTCTAATGCTACTTTCTGTAGCGAACGTTGCAAAGTTTAAATTTAAGAAAAATCTCTAAATAATTTCTCAAGCATTCAGTATAATTGGAACATTTCATGGAAAATTTTCAATTGTTTGCTATATAAATTTAAATTATCAATATTTTTTATATATATTATCTTAAATTGTTAAAGAGAGAATCTGATCTGACCAACGTGCAACTCTTACAGTGTTTTAGAGGGTCTCCAAGCAATGGCTCTTGTGACAACCAGCATCGCTTTCTCATGCAAGAAAAAGAACTTGCGGTAGGTATTTGAGCTGGACATGAACTATTGCATTAATAGTTTTCTGCTTCTATAATGGTTTGTTTCTCAGGATCTAAAGGATTTGATGTTGAAGACTAAGAAAGAGTTGGAGGAGTTTCAGTCCCAGCATCAGAGCGACTTGAACAACCTTGGTATGAAGAGCCATTATTTTCACAAGTTATTATTTATTACACCATCCATGATAAAATAAATTATAGTTTTTTTTTTCCTTTTATAAAATTTTTCATCGGTCATATATGTATCATTCTTTTTAGGGGTGCCATCGTCTTAGGAAATAATGTAGGCACCCACTTATATTACTTTGAAAATTCTCTTGATGATCTCCTGTGCTTCTGCATTGCATGTGTTCAGGGAGTCAAGTACAGAAAATGTCCACCGATGCTCTTGGATACCACAGGCTAGTGAAGGAGAATAGGGACTTGTACAACACTGTTCAAGATTTGAAAGGTTGGTTTACTTTTGATTAAATTATGTTATATTTGAATATGCCCTTTGGCTTTCAGCATTGATGTAAGCTTTGTTGGTTTGACCCTTTTCCAATTTAATTTTGTCTAGGTAATATTCGGGTTTACTGCAGAATCAGGCCCTCCTTAAATGGTAAATCCAATAATGTTATAGATTTCATAGGGGAGGACGGATCCCTAGTGATATCAGACCCACTAAAAACACAAAAGGATGGAAGGAAAGTTTTTCAGTTCAATCGGGTTTTCGGTCCAACAGCTAGCCAAGGTAATTCCAAAATAATTTGTCAACCGTGTGAAACTTGCTTAATTCTCTTTCTTTTCCTTCTCTCTTACTGTATTGAATTATATTGTTTGTGCTCAGCTGATGTTTTTGAGGAAACTCAACCACTAATTAGATCAGTGATGGATGGATACAATGTTTGTATTTTTGCCTATGGTCAAACTGGATCAGGGAAAACTCATACCATGGTAAGATATTTAATGTGATCTTGATTCAGTTACCCACTTATTTGGTCTGTGCATTATCACTTCCATTTTATTTTAATGTGTCCTAAAAATCAAATATTAAGAAGGAAATTGCCTATGGTATAGGACACATATTGGTTAGTTTCTAATATGAAAACTACAAATGACTATTTACTATATTTGTAGATTGAAACCAAGATATTTACATTAATTTCTTTTTGGTTTGGCAGAGTGGTCCTTCTACTGGATCTTCTAGAGATGTGGGGATCAACTATCTTGCCCTCAATGATCTCTTCCAGATCTCCACCCAAAGGAAGGAAATTCTAAAGTATGACATTTATGTTCAGATGGTGGAGATATACAATGAACAAGTGAGAGACCTGTTGTCTGAGGAGGCTGCTACTAAATATCCTTTTCCTTCTGGTTATTTTATGTAATTAAAAATGTTTTCGGATTGTCATAGCTTTTTAATTTTCATTTTTTATTTCCGAGTAAGTCTTTAAGTTTTCCTCAACTTTACATAAATTAGAGATTAGGAGCTGCAATGAAAGTGGATTGAACCTTCCAGATGCTACATTGCGGCCTGTCAAGTCCACAACTGATGTTCTGAGTCTCATGAAACATGGTGAGGTCAACAGAGCTGTTAGTTCCACTGCCTTGAATAACAGGAGTAGTCGTTCGCACAGGTTAGTGTCAGCAGAAGTTGTCCCCTTGCACAAACTTTGTTCCCTTCAATAGTTGATGTTTTTCTTTTAGACACATTTTTATCATGTTTGGAGACAATTAGACATAAAGAGGGGGATTTAGTTCAGACACTGACCAGATTGTTTAAAATGCAACCTAGTATCTTGACTGTGCATGTGTACGGCAAAGACAAATCTGGAAGCACCATACGAAGCTGTCTACACTTGGTAGACCTTGCAGGAAGTGAGCGCGTGGACAAATCTGAGGTTATAGGGGAAAGGCTGAGAGAAGCCCAGTACATAAACAAGTCTCTTGCTTGTTTGGGGGATGTGATAACAGCCTTGGCTCAAAAGAATTCTCACATCCCTTTCAGAAATAGCAAACTGACACTTCTCTTGCAGGACTCTTTAGGTGAGTATGCTACCATTTTTGTTTTCTTTTTCAGCTATCTCCCACTGTAAAATTCTCTCTCCATTTGTAAACTTTTGAGTCTCAGATATGTCATGTCATCAAGAAAAAGTGACGGAAACTCTACATGATGTTTTGCCATGCTCTAATGCGCCTAACTTTACTGGTGACATGATTAAGTGGGAAATGTTTTTACAATTAGGAATTGAATCTCATTTCAATTAAGTAAACCATATGGTATCTGATAACTGTGGTTCCTCCTGGAAATTTGCGCTTCAGGTGGACATGCTAAAACATTGATGTTTGCTCATGTGAGTCCCGAAGAAGATTCTTTTGGTGAAACAATCAGTACCCTAAAGTTTGCTCAGCGGGCTTCCACTGTGGAACTAGGGGCAGCTCGTGTGAACAAGCAGAGCAGTGAAGTTATGCAACTCAAAGGAGAGGTGGGAATATCTACTTAAAAAGCACAAATGTGGTTATTTCCTTACTTTCATGTTTATATTTTTTTTTCCCTGAATAACTCTAGTTGGTCATTTTCTACAACCTTATGAATATTGGTCCATCGTATGCTTTTTAATTGTAAACCTGTGAACAAATTTGTTATGCAGAATATTTGTGCTTGGGTGATTCTTTGTTGTTTTTATTATCTGCTCATTGGCTGTCTGCATGCTAATTTATCATGAGCCTGTATATTTGAAGATATGTAAGAATGAGGTGTTTTGAATCTATGACTTCCCTGCAGAGTGAAGGGGTTATGGGATGTGAGATGCTCTTCCTGAATTTATATGAAGTTATTTGAACTGACTTCCTTTTCTTCATGTCAGATCGAGAAGTTAAAGAAGCAATTAGCAGGTAAGGAGGCGCAGATAGCAGCCCATGAGAGATTGCGCGAGAAGACTCCAGTGCGTCCCAGAAGACTCAGCATTGAGAATTCTGGTGCCACGAAGACTGATAAGTTTATGAATGCTGAGGATAGAAATGACAAGAAATCACCTTCCACAATCCCAACCCGGCCAAGAAGATTAAGCTTGGAAGGCACAAAAAGTGCCAAGAAAGATAATAAACCACATCAAAATGTAGCAGTGGCAGTGCAAGATGCTGGAGCTCTATCGACCCTATATGGCCATTATAGCAATGGCAATTCTGAGTTTCATGTTAAAGCTCCTCGGAGTCCTACCAGTTTTAGTTATCAGAAGAGACTTTTAAATTTAGATGGTGATACACAAGTTCCTGCTCTGAAGCTACCTCTGACACCTAGAAATGGTGCGCACGGAACTCCACAGGGTCACTTAGCACCTTCCACCGATTTTGAAACACCAAATGTGATCACCAGCACAAATGGAAAAGGATCACAAATAAGAAAATCCTTAAGGACAATTGGAAAGTTTATTACTGGCCCTGAAAAGAGGTAAGTTTATGAGCATTCTGCATAGTTTATTGATCAAGTTTTCTTTTTTTCCTGGTTCTCTTTTTCTCAACTTTTTCTGTGTGAAACTGCAGGAGTCAACAAATTTTGGTTGAAGCAAGATCACCTCCACCCATCAAGGAAGCAAGGGCAAATAGGAGGCAATCTCTAACAGGCATTCAAACATCAGGGTCTGACAGGTCTCGAAGATCTTCTCTTGGAGGGAAGCCAATATTCCCTAGTGAGTGAAACCTATATAATATTCTATTTCAAAGCAATGCTTTACCTGTTCATGCTTCGTTTATTTATTACTACTTTGTATTCGCAGATGAGAATGACATTGGAAGTGCAAGAACACCTCCTCCAGTTCCCTCAGCCACCAAGACAAGACGTTGGGTATAGATGGCTGAGGGCCAAGGGAAGATCCACTGACTGCAGTGCTGCTTTGACTCGAAGCACACTTTGACATGCCGACAGTTTAGGGATTCGCTGCAAAACTCCTGGAATTTATGAAACTGGGCCACACAGATATACAAACAAGTGTTGATCTTTCAAAAAATATATATAAATAATTTTCAAAGTTTATGCAGCATCCTTTTTTTTTTTTGTCTCAGGAAAGTATATCCCACACCCTAAGTTAGAAATTATGGGGTGTGCCAAAAGAATTCACCTTTTGGAGTTTGGACCAAAAAGACAATGTAGCCCAATAGCCAAAAACCCAATTTCTGTTAGGAATAACAAAAAACACATATAGGCGAGGGCTGACCACCCATCTAGCCCGTGCTATTAAATCTTCAATTGAACAGAAATCACGTGTTGTCATAGTTCTGGAATTTGATAAATGAGTGAGTATTCCAATACCTTAGGTTGTCTTCATGCATAATCCTTGAACCTTGAATGGCTCCTAGACTTCTACTTCCAGAACTTCAACTTCTAGCAGTCTCTCTCTCTCTATGCTTAATTATTAGTCTAAAGCTGCAGAAATGACAACGTAATGATAGTGCTTGATGACCGTTAGTGGTCCCCAACCTCCAAGTATCCATGCAGCCATAACTGCCCCCATTGTGTTCTGTTCATCTTCAGTCTTCATCATAGATTTCCCATACTGACATTGGATAATGTCTTCACGTGAAAAACATACCATGTGTGATGCGTTAGGGTCGTAACCTCACAGAAACGACAGGTACCCATTTGAATTGATCGTATTAATTTAACT
This sequence comes from Bauhinia variegata, assembly GCA_022379115.2. Taxonomy (NCBI): domain Eukaryota; kingdom Viridiplantae; phylum Streptophyta; class Magnoliopsida; order Fabales; family Fabaceae; genus Bauhinia; species Bauhinia variegata. The sequence goes on from CM039438.1 coordinate 18,324,637, forward strand.
CAGCAAATTCCATAAGGAAAACGGACCACCAACTTTAGTCTCTGACGACAGTTCCTAACTCTCTAAATTCATCTGGGTGAATGGCGATCAATGATTAAAACAAAGAAAGGTTTTCATGTTATTTTTTTAAGCTCACTTTCAGAGTCACATATAGCCTTGTCATACACTTCCAATTTTCTAGTAATTGGGAAAAAAAGAAGAAGTAAAGTGTTGGCTAAGTGAAACATAGACATAGCCTCAAACACATCCTCTTATTTATTTGTACATGCTGTACATTCATGGGTGTCTGTCATCTTATGTGCGAGAATTCAAAGTTCTTCACAGTAATCAATTGAACAGATCAAAGAATCTACGTAACCAATTCAAAGAAACCACTGAAATCCAATTTACTGAGCCTGAAGACGAGGATTTGACATAGAGAGTGTATGCTGATAAGCACGAAGCAACCTTTTCCTGAATCTTCTGAGGTTTAATCTAACATTTTGGCTGTCAAGATAGATTTTCTTAGTGTATTCCCACCCCTTCTTGTTAACGCTTCGTGGGTCTCTTAGTACGGGATCATCTTTCTCATACTTGTCATACAAAGAGCTTTCTCTAGGATCAATTTCATACCCAATGTACTCCAAGCCAAGCTTCCTTGCAGGCTCCCCATAATAAGTCTCTGCTGCCCATGTTGTACCAAGAGGTACCACTTGAATAAACACAGAGCCAGGCCTCAAGAACAAAAAGTGGGTCATGGCAGCACCATGGACCCCAATCATCACATCACTTGCATTAAGAGCTCTATACGTCTTTGCCAGTTCTGTTGTCTTGTCAGGCTTAAGAACTTCTACTTTAAAGCCAATTTCCTCTGCCATTCCTATCAAAAGATTCTCATTAGTAATAGCTCTTGACCCACTTCTAGAAAGAATAGCCAATCTGGGTTTCTTCCATTCATTCTCTTGCAAATGTTTCCCAATGCAGTGTGAATCTGGTTTTTCTGATGATGGGGATGAAGAAGACAACTCTCGTCTCCATTTCTCTTTTGCTTCTCGTTGCTCGTCTTGAATCAAGCCCCTAATCCGAGGCCAATAAGCTCGATCAAGCACATTTCGGAAATCAACAATGTTCTTGTTTCCCTCCATTAATGTTGAATCCACTGTGAGCTCATCATGGATTCTAAGACCAACAATGGCTTCTGGGAAACAGTGTTTTCGCTTGTCGCCACTAAAATCTATAGCAGGAAAATCTGATAGCTGAGAGAGGACATCTCCATACTTCGTTATCCACCAATTATGATATTCAAGAATAACAAACACAACTTTCTTGTTCAAATGCTGGGAAGTAATGTACAGAGGTACGATTCCATCGTTGAATTCGTGATAAACATTGCCGGTATAGCCCCCTGTGGAGAAGAACACTGCTGGAGCATCATGGTACACATCACAAACATGATCAGTACCAGAATTCACTTTCAATGAGACGAGGTTCAATTCACCAATCGTGTCCATTATACTTGTTTCCCATTTTCGCGTATAGGGCTTGATCTTCTCGTGTTGGAGTTCCTCAGCCTCTTCACGTTCGATGCCTCCAACAGTTCTAGAAACATAATTGATTAGATTTTTACTGCTTCTTGAGTTGTAGAGAAAGATTGAAGAAGAATCAGAGTGTGTTCTTATATCCCCTTTCATTATACAGATATCAGAACGATACCCACTTCTATCACAACATATAGTTCCTGCAGAAACAGAAAATACAAAGGGAAAAAGATAATATTATTAGTCAGAACTTGAACTCAACTCCTATGTATATGATCACAGAAAACACATCAAGACTAAACCTAAGATGCTGAACTAAGCTAAGCCAAGGACAAAGTTTCTGATATTCAAGACATAATTTTTATTATTTACAGCTAAATTTTATCAGATGCCAAATACAATTCATGTTGTACTCGTATGTACCGAACCTGTTGAAAGCACATGAGTAAATCATTGAACAAGTAGAAGGAAAGGGAATATTTACCATTAGAGACTGAAGAGCACACAGCAGCCTTCACATCTTCCTTAGCCATGGTACTACCATCTTTTGTCCCAGGAGAGTCTGAAAACAGAAAATAGGGAGAAAAAGAAAAGAAAGTAGATCAAAATAGAGTAGATTTGAGTCATAGACGAAAACAGGAAGAGCAAGAAAGAAAAAAATAAGAGGTAGGTTGCTTACACAGGAGAGATAGATTGGAAGAAGACCCAAAGAAGAGAGGTGCTAATACGAAGCTGAAGGAGAGAAGAACCAGAAAGAGGATATAGGACAACTTGGGCTTCGTTCTCTTGTAGTAACCGGAGTTTGTGCAATCCAAGTCAAGGTTTTGTGACTCCTCGTCTTTAATGGATTCTCCACCCTTTCTCAGTTGATGGTACCGTAGATAGTGGACCATTTCTGGTCTAAAGTTACGATTTTTATCACCGTCTGCAATCAGATTCAAAAGTTAAAACAAAGAAAGAAATAAATACAAATAAAAATGGGTACGCCCAAGTGATTTTTCTGCGGAAATGTTGAGAAAATGTCTCTGTTTCTTGCCTGAATAAGAGAAAACACGAGCTGGGTATCTCTGAAAGTCCCTCCTGTAACTATTGCTATTGGGTTTTGGGCTGTTTTAGCTCTTCTTTTTAGAACTTTGCAGACAATATTTATAAAAAACTAAAATAGAAGAATAGAAGCAAAAAAGCACCAAGCAGACGATGGCCAATGAAACAGCAAATTCTTTTGAGGTTTTGAGCTAGAGTAAATGCTTGGATGAACCAAAGAAAAGTAGAGGGAGAAGAGAATCAGAGGAATAGAGGAAGGAGGCGTTAAAGGTAGCCCGACTATTTTCTATGCTTGGAGGAGCCTTTGCGTACTCTGTTTTCTATGCTTTGTCAACTGTGACCGCTGCGCGTAAAGAGAGAAGTCATATAAATACACTATTGGCTTTCTGTAATTTGGCTGGCTCTTTCACCGCGGAACTCTGGAAATCACGCGCCTTTCTTACTCGGACATAATAATATGTGGAAGTTGCTTCTTAGAATCTCGCTATCCTGATTTTCAATCATTTTTAAGAGTAAAGATATTCTAAGGGTGATTTTGTATGTTAAAATTTATTTTTAAATGATTTTAAGATGTAATTTTTTATTGCTTTAATATATTCAAATAAATTTAATTATTTAAATTTTAATTTTAATAATTCAAATAAATTTCTATATCTTTATTATCAAGTTAAATATTTGAAATTGGCACCAATCATAATTACTGATGTCACATCTTTACAGCTATATATGAGAATCTTTTATCTAATAAAGCAGTAATTTGCTATTTTTTGTAACCAAAAATTTTTAGGTACAAGGATACCACACCCAAAACAAAGACCAAAAATGCATGGCTAAAATAAATACACCTCCACGAGACACTAGAATCCCTGCACCATCCTCCCTCGAGCAATTCCAAACCACGACAAGTGGTTTTTTCTTTTATGCTTTTTGTCAGTTGACCATTCTTTGTACTACTATCTGTAATTTTTTTAAAAAAAAAATTAAAGTGAGACAAAAATATTCATTTTTTTTAAATAAGACTCATTTTAAAATTAGAATATGTCATGCATATTAGAAAAAAATTATAGTGGTAATTGTCTATGCAAAAGATAACTGCCTGTAGTAGAATTAAAATTGAATTATTTTAATCAAACCAATTTAATATTTAACAATGAAACTATTGGCGGCTGAGTCTTTTTTGGTGATATTTAATTTTACCTACTAAATTCTCAAACTTGATAAGGATTTTTTATTAATAGAAAGGAACTTCAAGTTCAACTTTTTTAAAAAAATTAATTTTGATGCATTATTGTGTTTGATAAACCTGGGTTTAATGATATTATATAAGTATGTCCTACAAAATTGTGTTTTAAATTCCCAAAAAAAAAAATTACGTGTAATCTTATCTTCTTCTTTTTTTTTTTGTTTCGTCTTAGCTCCTATGATTAGGTGCTAATAAAGACAGACACCAAGCAAGTTCCAGAGGGAATTATTTTTCAAAAAAAAAAAAAATGAAGATAAAGAGAGACTATTATATTCAAATTTAAATTGTACGGGCAAAATAATTTCATCATCGCCAAATTAACCCTGTTACAAGCTTGGGTTTAATTTCTTTCATGTAACAAAAAATTAACCCATTATAAAATTCTGACATGACAAAATAAAAATAAAATTTTCCAAGGATAAAATTATTGGGCCATGTGGAAGAGGTGCATGATCATACGGAAACAGGAGAATGGAATTGGCGCGTGAAGCGTGATGTAAGCCTCAAAACGCTGACCAATGAATGTGACTGCGCATCTTGAAGTTGAATTGATTCAGCAAAGCTCTTGAATACGGAGGCGATCTATTCTTGATTCTTTTATTCTTTTACGGGATGGAATAATCTAAATTACTTTGCTTTGATTTTTAACAATAAAAAGGTTATTTTTCAATAAAAAATAACATTGACGAACATATAGATATTTTCCATCTTACCTTTGTGGTCCAGAAGATTCTTTCTTTGGCTCCTTAAGAAATAAATTAAGATAAATAATTAGATGAATTCTGACAGAGTCGTTTATCCTGCATTTTTTAAGGTTGTGCTTGTACTTTTTAACATGTTATATTAATCACACAATTAGTAACTTGGTTCGATAGAATTGAGCAAATTGACAATTACTAATTTGTCCATGATAAAAAATAATATATATTGTAAACTCTTTTCTTTTTCGCTTTCCAATGTGATGCTAAACTCATTTTAAGATGTCATAACCAGTGATTACATTTTTTATTTTTTTTTTATGGTATCTTTTTTATTGAACTGTATATCAGAATGAAGGGTATTGAGGTGATAACCAGAGATCCGATCATTAGAGCTCCAGTTTCTACCCAATTTGACCACTATATGTATATTAAAAAAAATGTAATTTTAAAATAAATTTAAAGGCACCGAATCACGTGCGCTTTGTGCCCTGAGATCAAGGGAACTGAACGAAGATTAGTGTCCAAAGTGAACACAAACTTGCCGCAAAATCTGGCATGGTCTGGGGAATTAACCAAAAAAACAAAATAAGGAAAATATCTTTAAAGACCAAAAAAATATTATGAACATCCGATAATGAATAACCCCTGCTTATAGTTAATGATTTTTGAAAAACACATTTATCTGTTTTTTTTTTTTTTTTTGATAATTCACTTTGTGAAAAAACATGTAAAGTAATTATATCGTTTGTGCTTATATTACACATTTTCTTACACCATGCCTTGAGAAGTTTAGGATACAGGTAATTGAAATTTTGTGCCCAAAATGTTTGTCAACAACAGTGAAGATCTCCACTCAAAGGTAACTCCTTATAGCTTTTTGACTCTAAAACTTTGTGTATAGCTTATCTCTCTAATCAATAATTAATTCATAATCTCTAATTTAGAAGTAAAATATTTAACGCGACAGGAGGCTTAGTGAAAAGTTTTAAGAAATTTTATTATAAATTTGTTATAGGTTTTTATTCATAAATTTTTAAAAATATATATTTAATTTTCAAGCTTTTATACTTTAATCTTTATAAAAAAAATAATAAAAACGTATTTATATTTTACTATTTTTTATTAACTCTTTTTATGCAAACAAATGAAAATTATGAGTAAAATTAAAAAATTCAGTGAAGTGTATGTGACTTTTTTTTTTATTATTTTCTTAAAGAAATTAAGATTTGAAGGTAATGCGTATACTTTAAAGAGTTTTAAAAGAGTGTTAAATTTACATTTTAAAAATTTTAAAATAAAATTAAATAATGATTTTTTTTTAACTTTTCCCTAAAAAAATTATAATTAATAATAATAAAAGGAAACTTATAATAACATTTGTACATTATGTATTAAAAAATAACTACTTGGTCAAGCATATTGGCTATTTCCTCTTTTTTCGATAAGAATAACTATTGGAATCAGTTATCTTTCCACTTAATAATAATAATGAATTTAAGTCAAAATATTCAGGAAACTGTGGACACCATTTACAGATCCTCTGAGTCTAATGCTCATGCCGGTAGGCAGACAAAGACGATTCGCTAATCACATATTTTTATTTATTTATTTTTTTGACAGATTCCTCATTATATTTTATTAAGCTATTTATTTCTAAATTTGAAATAAAATAGAGGCAAAGTGCCAAAGCAAACCTAATGCTATGAATAGGTCCTTAACGTTGCGCATATTTTAGGTGCCAGCTCTCTTTCCTCTTCGCCTAACCATGACGTGTCTCGTCAAAACTAATTGAGCCGTTGAATGAATTAAATTAATTTCACTATTGAGTGATACCAAAATTATTTTAGAAATTTGTAAATATTACTATTGAACTCTCCTAGGAAAGCTTTGAGCTCTTAAGTCATTGAGAATAAATATAATTAAATAAATAATTTCAGTTGTATTCTACTGTACGCGATGCATTATTCATAATACATATATATATATATATATATATATATATATATTCTAATTCTAATAACTAAATGTTAAGGTCCAATGACTCATTTGGAAATAGACAAAAAAAAAAAATACAGCAATAATGGCGAAGCGCGTCACTTTGTGTCACGTTCAGAAGCAGGCATCCTTGTCCTTGAAAATGAATCCCAATACAGTGACGGGGCAGTTTCTACTCGGAAATTGCTTAAGTCACTTCTCAATTTTATTTACCCATTTATAGTGTTGTGTCTTAAAATTACGAACTCACTCTTTTATTAATAACTCCTTTTGTTTTTTTTTTTGTTTTGTTTTCCTTTCTATTTTTGTGTACAATTCTTTCAGAGCTTAACTTTAAAAAAAAGTGCTGTCGCTCCTAATTGCTTCTGTTGCATCATCTCATAATAATATTTATTTCCTGTTCTATTTAATTGAATTATATAAATTTAAAAAATTATTTTTTAATCCTTTACAAATATTTATAACATTTCAATTCAATCTTTATTTATTGTCATTAATTTTTTTTGGTTTTGTTGAAGTGTACATTAAAAAACTCCAAATGTCTATTATTTTACTATTAATTTGTTTTGTCAAGGGTAAAATTAGCTTTATTAATTTTTTGATAATCAACAATAAGAATGACTCGTTATTATTAAGAATAAAAAATAAATAAATATTTTTTTAAAAATAAAATAATTTACAAAAAAAACTACTAGAAACTCTCTTGTAATTAGGAGGAAAGGGAGTTGTTATTTTTGTTAATTGAAAATTAATGTAATTAATTACTTATTGTTGGGAGTACATCTTTGGGTTCTAATAAAAATCAGTTCTTGGGTTTGTTTGGAGTATTTTGTTTACTTGATAGAGTTTGGAATAACAAAGAGAGGTCCAAGCTTCCGAAATGGGCATGACCCAAGATATATCTGAGAGCCTCATTGGTCCAATCATAGAAGATGTTTACATTTTTATTTTTTTTCATTAACAAAACAAGCTCTTATACGGAGAGCGATGATTTCTTTCAACACCCCTCCACTCATTTAGGGGTGTTTCGCAAGAAATAGGGGTATGAAAAGATAAAATATGGGTGACAAAAGACAAAACCTGCGATGATTGACCCAATAACAAATGGCACCCAAAGGCCCAATGTCATTTCGGAAATTATTACGTACATGATGAGTTGTTATAGCTTAATTAAACTGTTTTTCAACTTACATCAAAATATATTAACTTGTTTCTTAATTTTGAAATAAAAAGGTTTCAACACCACAAGCCATTGGCTACGATATGTTAATGGTGCACTTAGATCTCTATCACAAGTAGTGGCGTATGAAGGCAGGAAGGAGTTTTGGAGCCTGTGTTTGCAAGTCTCTGTTAGTGGATTCAGTGGTTCAAAGCAATCCGCCTCTGTCCTTTCGCAAGACTCCTGCTCCTACAACCAGGATTACGGGATAACCAAGATTTCAAGAGACTAATTTGTAGATTATTTTAAGTGTTTTTGCTGTGACAATTAAACAGTTGTGTTAAGTTCAAAGGTTTAATATACTTTTAAACAGTTCAAGAGAATCAAATATAATTTTTAATTAAAATTTTCTCTTATAATTATGATTTTGAAATATAAAAAATGAGAAAGAATCAAAACCCGTAGACCTCACCACTGTTTATGTCTCTCTAGAAAATTGCAAACTTACAAGCATGCAAAACACATGTTGTAAGCTAGAAAAACTACATACGCAGTGTATAAACGATGACCCAAAAGTAAAATCCCCCAACAATCTTGATTAGTAGTAATAGGGTGGATAGATAAGCGAAATCTCATATCCCTCATCCAACTCAGCACCCATGAAAACCACATGACTTCCCTTCCTACACTGTTTCCCAAACCTCCCTCTATATATACAAGACACCGTGGCCCGTTCTCCGAGGATTGTTCTTCTCCTCTACATTTCGGCTCCCACAATAACACCAACCGAGAGGGAAGAAACGCTCAGAAAACGCCAGAATTCGCAAGAAACTGTTGAAAATTTTCTGATAAAACTAGTTAAAAATATCTTTTTTCGTGGACCCCTTTGCTGGAAATCTTGTATATTTAATTGAATTTGATTTAGATCTTTTCTGATTTTTGAGTGCAAAATGTCTGATGCGTTCTGCTCTGACTGTAAGCGCCAGACGGAGGTGGTTTTCGATCACTCGGCGGGTGACACAGTTTGTTCAGAGTGTGGGCTTGTGCTAGAGTCCCATTCTATTGACGAGACCTCTGAGTGGCGTATCTTCGCCAACGAGTCTGGTGATAACGACCCGGTCCGTGTTGGAGGACCGACTAACCCGCTTCTAGCTGATGGCGGCTTATCAACTGTGATAGCCAAGCCTAACGGAGCCAGCGGCGAGTTTCTCTCGTCGTCCCTTGGTCGTTGGCAGAATCGCGGCTCCAACCCGGATCGAGGGTTGATTCTCGCCTTTAAGACCATTGCTACTATGTCTGATAGGTGAGCTAGGGTTTGCTGATCTTTGCAATTCAGAAGTTTGATGGACGGAATGATATATGGAGTTTTGATTGGCTTGAATTTTGTTTCTGTTCATCTCTTAGAATTGGGATTTAAATTATGCTTGAGAAATGAATCCAGATCAACCTGTTTTGTACGGAGCTACTTTTGTTTTTGAGCGTATTCCTCCTGTTCCTTTTTGGCCAGGAACAAAGTAGTTGCTGATGAAATATCTTCGAGGAGAAACTGTTATCTTGTAGTTTGGTGAAACAGGAATTTTATCTCTTATTGCTCTCTTATAATTGCGGTGTAAATATGAGGAACTGTGATGTTAATGACTGTTTGCATCTTGGATTTACTATTCCATTTTTTTAACAAAATAGTTGTCAGTGAAGCTTTTTATGGATATATTCTGGCTTCTTATGGTTGTCAACAAAAGTCTCAAAACAACATGTTTTGTGAGTTTATCTTACGAAATGTGATTGTTTGTCATCTCTATATACGAATGAAAAAAAATCAAAATAGCTAATGTTAGCTTATGAAATTTCAGGTTGGGGCTTGTTGCAACCATTAAGGTATGCCGTAATCTCATATTGGAGAGGCTTTTCTTTTTAATACGGCACAATTTTTTCAAAGTTGCTTGTAGAAGTATTCATCGCATATAATTGTTGTAATTGAATTTGTCCACAGAAGCACAGCTGCAAAATGCTGTAAAAATATATTATTCCCCAATTTCTTTTATTTTTGTTGCATGAAATAGTAGTATGTCGTAGCACCACTTGACAGGGCACCATATGCTGCATCTAGTATGATTTACAATGCTGGACGTCAGAGAATCTCTTCAGGAATTTATGATGCATTTTACAGAAGTACTGGATTCCAAATATAGTGCCTTAACTTTGAAAACATACAATTGGGTTAATATTTTGTTCCTAAATTTCAGATTCCTAAAAGCTCTACTTATCACAATGAAACTTGTCTGTGCTTTCTGTCTGAAACTGGATGACATACACTGCTGAGTCATCTAGAGTTCGAGCAATTAATGGTGTTTATATTCTAACTGATCAAGAGAATGGCCTCAGAAGTTTTTTTATGCCCTTCTGTTTATGTCGAGCATGTCTGAACAATGTTTTTATACCTGATACTGTAATTGCACCTTGAAACTGTTTATGTACATTTTTTTCTTTCTTTAACTTTGGTTTTCTTGTATTTGAAGGATCGGGCTAATGAGATATATAAGAGGGTTGAAGATCAAAAATCTAGTAGAGGAAGAAATCAGGACGCATTATTGGCTGCTTGCCTCTACATTGCTTGTCGACAAGAAGACAAGCCACGCACTGTAAAGGGTACAGCTTATGATTCTTTTGACATCTGGTGCTTCCCGATTTATCTTTCCATATGTGAATGTACTTCCCTGAATCTATGGATTTCAAATAGAAATTTGCTCTGTTGCCAATGGAGCTACAAAGAAGGAAATTGGCCGAGCAAAAGAATACATAGTGAAACAACTGGGTTTGGAGAATGGTCAGTCGGTGGAGATGGGAACAATACATGCTGGAGACTTTATGGTGAGTTTTCTTCATTGTAGTGAAGGGCATCTAGCTATAATGATCAGTTTTTAGTAAGCTCACTCTTGTTTATTCTTATTAGCTTTTATTAATGTAACTGACAATAGTTTTGCCTTAATTTTTAGAGGCGATTTTGTTCTAATCTTGGTATGAACAATCAAGCTGTTAAAGCTGCTCAGGAAGCTGTGCAGAAATCAGAGGAGTTTGATATAAGGTACATCGTTTACATCTTCTATTTCCCCAATGACTAAAATAGATGTTGGCACTGTAGTTTATCTTGTTTATTTTTTATGTACACGGATAAACATGTGTATAGTGACGGCTTCTTATCACTTTGATAAATTTAGTGTTGCTTCTATAAAAAAGTAGTTGGCGGATATAAAAGTCTTCTTATTTTGTATATGTTGTGTGACTTAGCATTTGATTTAACCTTGTTTGCCTTTAAGAACAAAGTGAAGGGTGAGAAATGTTCCTGTGTGTGAGAGAGAAATGAAAACTCCTAGGACTATTACTTTGGTCAAATAAAGATATTGTCTGAAGATGTTCCTTGAGTATGTAGAATGTGACAATAAGCTTTGGATTTATTTGGGAGGGGAAGGGAATACATTTACCTCCCTGGTTTAGATGTTCTTAAAAAGGCAATAGGAGTGATGAGAGCACTCAGAGCAGTGTACTGTGGAGTGGACAAAATTTAACATCTGGGGTAGAAGGGAGAGGAGTTCCTTCTTTCCCTTTCCCTTTTCTAAAATAAAAACCTCACAAGCTTCCTTTTTTTGTGTGTGCCAATCTCTATTAAAGTTGAAGGACTTGAAAACTGGCATTAATCATCATAAGCTAATAGCCTATCTTGCTGCACCATAGTTGACGTTGCGCTAGCCAGTCTATAAACACAGATGACCTTTTTATGCAGTACTTATTCTATGTAGTATCTAGTGTTGATTTATCTTTGCAGAGATATTTTTATATTCTGATGATCAATGCTAATAAAATTCTCTAATCCTCCAGGAGGAGCCCCATATCAATTGCTGCTGCAGTTATATACATTATAACCCAGCTTTCGGATGAGAAGAAACCTCTCAAAGGTCTGTAATTCTCATTAAAGGGGAACTTGGGCTTTTTAGGCATGCTGTTACAAATATATTGGTGGATTTTATTGTTTATATGGAAAGTTTATTTGGAACTAAATGTGGTTTAGAATAAAATTGTAAAGCCGTGTTCAGCTTTATTTGGTCATTGTAGGAGTCAAGGGTCATACTTTTTCCATTTACATATATCTGACTTCACATGTTGGTGCAGACATATCAGTTGCCACAGGAGTTGCAGAAGGAACCATTAGGAACTCCTACAAGGATCTTTACCCACATGTTTCAAAAATAATACCAAACTGGTATGCTAAAGAGGAGGATCTGAAGAACCTTTGCAGCCCTTGAATTGTAGAGCAAAAAAGTTAGCGGCCATATTTAACAACTTAGATCCTATGGGAGCCTTATGTTCTGGATGTAGTGAACTTGTTTACATAAAATGAAAGTTCCCCTTTCTTTCTTGATCCTTTTCCTTGCAGTCAACTGCATCATTTATTTTCTTTCACCCTCCCCAGTTTGAGTGTTCTGGGGGCGAGACACCATTCATTCGACTTTGAAGAGTTAAATGTTGGACAATGAAACCCACCTTTACATCAATATCTATGTTTGTTCTTTAAGCCCTTTTTGGGATTTTGAATCTACATCTGAATTAGTTAGTCATAACGATGTTTTACTCTCAAGTTACCGATGGCTTCACTTGTAAGGTTTTGGGGGGTAATTTAATAGACGAAAAGGTAATCATTTCGGATTTGATACTTGGATCACTTAGGGGTAAATTCGGAATACTCTGTATAATATATCCTGAAATGTAAGAAGCCAATGCTAAGAAACAAAGATGCCTATATTACCATTTTAGCCTAGCAATTTGCAAAGTCAATCTGTAACATGTTCATAACCACCAAAAGATAAGCAATGGAGGAGTGTTGATCTTGTCCTCTTCGTAAAACTGCTCTCTCTGTTTTGTACAACTGAATAATGGGTTCTCCATGTTTTTATAGTGGGCTTGTGATACTAGACACGAAGAGGATATCCCTGTTAGGGGGTAAGTCTTTCGAAGTACCCTATATTTTACACACATCTCACTCTCGTACATCCTAAACCCCATTTAGATAATATGGGGTGTGCCAAAAGAACTCTCATTTCTTCTTCTTACCCGCCCAACCAAAGTGGTGGAGGAATGTGAAAACATAAGGGTTGACGAGTGTGAAATGAAAAAAGGGGGTGATAAGAGAAATGACCATTCATATTCATTTGCAAGCTCATAAAAATACGTGAGAGTATTTTGGGCTAGTTTTTCTTAGGATGTCAAATCTAAAAATACATGCTAAGATTTCCTTTTTTTAACTAGAAGAGTTAAATTTAAGTCCTGAAAAGTCAAATCTTTGGAGATGAGCTAATTAAACTTGTTCAATGTCTGAAAATTATTTTATTTGTTTTTGGGATCCGCGATGGCTTGGGCCATAACAATAAACACGTGAATCATGAAATAATCAATTAGAAGCCAAGTTTGAAATCATTAATGGCAAGATCTAAGCATAAAGGTGCAATGCATATCCATAAGAATTACTTATCCCAATAACAAAAAAATCTGACTTGAATGATCATGATCATGTCCACTTGAGGGGTGCGCCTCCACGACAACCAGCTAATGCGTTCCCCGACTGGATAAGTGAAAAACTAGGCTACTTGGATTATCTACATCTCAAAGTCAGACGCTGATAGTTTTTTATTATAAATTTTAGATCTTTATCAGATGACGGGTCATTAATTGCCCATTCAATTCAATTGGCTCTACTCATTCTCAATGCCACCCTTTCAATTTCAAGCAACACTGACAAACCTAGCTAGTCGTTAAAACTAACAGAAAATTAAACTTAATCCACACTGTTAGAGTAAAATTTTAATGTAATTATATTTTTATAACTTAAATTTAAAATTTTCAATTAAAATAAAACAACCTGAATCAATTAATTTATATACTTGATAATCTCTTGTTATAATTAATAAAAATACTAAAATAATATTACATAAAATGTTATATAATAAATTATCACATTAATTTAGATCAATCTTAATAAAAATGAGATAACACATAAATAAAGAATAGATTATAAAACAATAGCTTTTCTGACCTCTCTCAGGGCTTCCTTTTACCCTGCAACTATTACTGCTCTGTCATCCTCAAATCAGTCCATCAATTCTAGCTGGCCGGCCCCTTAATTACAAGTACATGCTTCCATGTGACACAATTTTTTTTTTTAAAAAGTTGAGATGTAACACCTCTTAATTCGACACAATTGAATAAAAACGGGATGCCTTAAACTTATCGACGTCTCTGGCCTTATCAAATACAAAATGTGACAAAGATTATGCCCATTCTAATGATTTTCAAACAAAATCTTGTAAACTAGATACATACTAACAGAGTTGAGATGATTATATTAAATATAATTAACATAATTTTTTTTTTTTTTTGTAAATCAGATACTAATACTGAATTCTAGATTATATTGATTGTATCGATCAATAAAAGATAAACAATTCAAAATTGGAATGATTAATAATTTTTTTATAGAATCAAAGTTACACTATACTCATTGATACACGCAAATATATACAGTAAGAGCTACAACAAATATCCCAAACAATCCTCTAATATCTCTCCTAATGATTCCATAATATCAAGGTCAAAGAGATATACATCTACCTATTGCTCCTAAACTACCTCAGTGTTAAAGTGATTTGATTTGATAACATCACATGTGTACAAGGTCAACTCTAACAATTTACCATTAATACAAATATATAACTCTTAATTAGAATATGACTTATTTTAAAATTGTACGATAGATGCACCCCATTTAAAAAATAACCAAGAAATAGGATTAATTTAGTGATATGCATTTATTTATAAAATCTCTCGTAGTTTTTTTGCGTAGAAATATTTGATAGATAAATTTATTTTTAAATTTTATAATTTATAAATTATATAAAACATAAATTGTAAAACTTATGAATTATGATGTTTTTAAAATAAATTTAGTTAAATTCAAATATTTGTAAAATATTTTTATAAAGTCAAAAAATTAAAATTTTATTTTATTTTATAAAATTATTTTTAATAAAATTTACATTAAAATAAAATCATAAAATTTTACTTTAAAAAATTATACTAAATACAAAAATAAAAATTATAATTTTTAAGATTTAAAAAAAAATCTTTTTACCAAATACCCTACTTCCAAATTTTTCTTAGATAATAGGTTAACAGTCTTATCTCGATCCAGCCGCCTCTAGCCGCGGAAAAAGAAGAGTTAAAAAATAAATAGCCGGCCAATGATTATGTGTCATCTGCATAGAAGTCCCAAACATGAGCTGTCATGCTATTGTTTTCATTGACAGGGACAAGAAAGAGAAAACATTATTCGTTCGTAAAACATTATTTTTTAATATTTTAAATGTATTAAATTAATTAATTATATTTAAAATTTTAATTAATTTTATTTTTATATTTTAAATTTATTAATTTAATTATTTATATTTTAATTTTTATTAATTTTGTCTTTTAAATTTATCAATATCTTTAAATTGTGTGAATTAAATTGATAAATTTTATAAATTTAAGAGACTAAATTGGTTAAGATTTTAAGTGTGAGGGATTAAATTGATAAACTTAAAATGTGAGATACCAAATTAATAAGAGTTTTAAGTGTGAGAGACTAAAATAAATATTTACTCTAAGGTATATTATGTTATCTTCATATCAATATTTTGAATACTATGATGTTTTGTTAAATTAATAATAACATTAAATGTCATTGGTGTTTTAAGTGATCATAGATCAATTGATATAAAATTATTTTAATTTAAATAAAAAAATTAAATTTAAATTTCAAAATATAATTATGTTAAAATTTAATAAATAAATTTTTTTATTATTCATATTATCCTACTGTTGAATATTAATAATTTATGCATATAAGAAATCAAAGGTGAAAATTGTAAAATTAAAAAATTTTCAGGTAGTAACTTGGTATCTCCATAAACATCAAATTATTGAGATACTTTACACCATGGATGTGAAAGTAGCAACGTAAGAAAATTTGAGGCTGTTACTCACTACAATCAGAAAGCAATTGGTAGCCTTGTAGAGGGTACATGAGACAGGTAATGTAGACGTGTAAAGGCAACTTTCCACGTGATCATAAGGGAGAAAGAAAACAGAAACACAAAAAAGGAAAAAGATAATAGCAAACATTGGAGGTCATCACTCATATGCTCATAACAGAAATACGCAAACGTGCAAATGTTGTTCATTTCTGAACCCCTTCACGTGTCATGGCAAGTACAAGCACTCTCCCTCCATAGATACATTCGAGTTTAGGACAAAAAAAAAATATGACTTACGATGGATCATCATCAGTTGTTTTTATAAAAAAAAATTGGCCAGAAGATGGATCGTATCCAATTTTCCAATATATTACACTCCTTTGAAAAGAAAAAAAAGATCCTCTCCAGAATCAGATTTTTATGGTAAAAAACTACATAATTGTTTAATGAATTAATTACCTTTCAATAATTGGTATAGCATGTTGTTCTAATATTTGATTATAAAAAACCCAGATCCAATTTATTTGAGAGAGAAGGAAATTTTCTAAACATAAATTTTAGAATCCTTGCCTTGCTTTTGCAGCAGCAGAACACAATTATGTTCAATCTACAAGTGGCCCTTAGAAACTGTATAACTTGCATCTTTGCGGGCAATATCTCCTTTCCATTAAAAAGTGCTATCATGGACAATTTTCTGGTTTCCAAAAAAAGTTTGGCAACTAGCAAAAACAAACACGGCTTGGTGTGTCCCCCATCACCATATTTTGACTGGTTTTGATGTCTGATGCATGTGTTGTTTCGCATGTTTATCAACCAGAGAATGTATGTACAGACAACAAATGATTTTGCAAAAGCGCAAACGCTAGCAATGGGACAGAATTAGAATAAGATTTGATACAGGCAGTGAAAGAGAGAATTTTACCTCGCTGTCAATATGTTGCCACAAAAATACTTCATAAGATAATCCTAAGTTGCTTTGCTCACGGAACCTCGATTGCAGAGAACCTTTCTATTATATTAAAATATAATTTTCTTTTGTCTCAACCAGTAGTTCCTTCCATGATCTATCCTCCAACATCCACAAAATTCCAATTCTCTAGGTTTATAAGTACCCATATCAAACCTAGGCATTTTACCAAGATATACTCAGATCGCATATTGGAGCCCCCAAGTTGATAAAATGGCTTCTAGCCTCCAAAGTTCACCAATAGCTTCGAATTACCAAAGCTATTCATCAAAGCATAACACAAATGGGTTTCATCAAAGTCAAGTTGTTGTGGTTGTAGTGCCTTTCCCAGCACAAGGCCACTTAAATCAACTTCTCCATCTCTCTCGCCTAATCTTGGCTCACAACATACCTGTTCATTATGTTGGCACAACCACACACAACCGCCAAGCCACTGTTCGTATCCAAGGTTGGGACCTAAGTTCCATTTCGAATATCCATTTCCATGATATCAAAGTTCCCCCTTTTGTTTCCCCTCCTCCAAACCCCAATGATGAAATCAAATTCCCATCTCATCTCATTCCTTCTTTCGAGTCCTCCTCGCATCTTCGTGAGCCATTTGCTGAACTTGTCCAATCCCTTTCATCTGTAGCTAGAAGGGTCATAGTTATCCATGACTGTCTAATGGGATCCGTGGTGCAAGATGTCAGAGGTATAGCAAACGTGGAGACTTTCACTTTTCACAGCGTCTCTGCCTTCTCCACGTTCTTGTACTTTTGGGAGGAAATGGGGAAACCTGTAGAAAGCATCCATATCCCACAAGAAATTCCTTCTCTTGAAGGATGCTTCCCAAGCCAATTCTTAGATTTCGTTACTTTACAATGTGAATTTCTTAAGTTCAGCGATGGTTACCTTTACAACACCACCAGGGCAATTGAAAGACCTTACGTGGAGTTACTAGAACGCATCACCAATGACAAGAAGCACTGGGCTCTTGGTCCCTTCAACCCGTTAGCCATCGAAAGGAAGAGCTCTAAAGAAAGACACTTTAGCTTAGAGTGGCTTGACAAACAAGAGCATAATTCAGTCATCTTTGTATCTTTTGGAACGACAACGAGTCTCTCAGATGAACAAATCAAACAGTTAGCAACTGGGTTGGAACAGAGCCAGCAAAAATTCATATGGGTACTAAGGCATGCTGACAAAGGTGACATCTTTAATGAAGAAGTTAGAAAACCAGAGCTTCCAAATGGGTTTGAAGAGAGTATTGAAGGCATTGGATTGATTTTGAGAGAGTGGGCGCCGCAATTGGAAATTCTAAGCCACCCTTCAACAGGTGGATTTATGAGTCATTGTGGGTGGAACTCTTGCATCGAGAGCATCACAATGGGGGTGCCAATAGCAGCGTGGCCTATGCACTCAGATCAGCCGAGGAACAGAGTTTTGATAACGGATGTGCTTAAGGTTGGTGTGGTTGCCAAGAATTGGGATCGTAGAGATGAGTTGGTGATGGCCTCTGAAGTTGAGAATGCTGTGAGAAAATTGATAGCATCCAAGGAAGGGGATGAGATGAGAAAGAGGGCAATGAACCTTAGAGATGTCGTCCTGCAATCCATGGATGAAGGAGGAATTTCTCGTTTGGAAATGGATAATTTCATTGCCCATATTACTAGATAGCTAGGTTTTATTGCACTCTTACATCTTGATCAATCGCCCAATTTAGTAGTAATAAGACTTTTTACCTTTATGTCTATCTGTCTGCTCTCATAATTTAATTAATATTATTATAAAATGATAATTATCTTTATCAAATTCTGTTATTATTGTCTAACGCTATTTTATTTTTATTTTTTTAAAATGTAAATATCGACTTTTTGTTTTTCATTCACTCACTTGTCTGTCCATTTCTTTAAACCTACGCCATAACGAATTAACTCTGTTTCTAATTCTCGCATATCCTTCTAAACATTGAATTCGGCACTTCAGGAACGTCGGGAGCTTAACTTCCAATCAATTAATAAATTGGGCAATTAACAGCCAGCAGTACTATTTAGTCCAATGATTTTTATTTTTATTTTTTAACAAAAAGCATTCAACCATTAGATTTAATTACATGCGTGAAGGAATTGAGATAGTTACTAGAACCAAAGAATATTCATGACTCTCTAATGGCTTCGGTAATTTATGAACTTTAAACGCGCATAAATGATGGTAAGAAGCAATGAGTTCTAGGGCCATTGAAACTTCGATGAGATATCTCAAAGGATAAACACCGTCATATCTCAATGGCTTCTGTTATACATCTGTTTTGGGACCTTAAACTCATCATCAAATGAACATATTAAAGAGCTTGCAATCGGATTGGAAAAGAATCAATCAGAAGGTCCTCTGGGTATCTAACAGATGCATATCCCGGAGATATCTCTGCAAATAAACCTAGAAGTCTAGTATTTGCCGAAGGATTTGAGGAACGAGTGAATGGAAATGGAATTGTTGTAAGAAATTCGGTACTCCATCCGGAAATTTTGGGGTACTCTTCAAGAGGTGGGTTTATAAGTTACTGTGGCTGGAACTCATGCATGAAGAGTATATGACATCTCCCACTTCTAGGAATCAGAAAACCAAAGAAAAACACTTGATGAATATGTAAGCTTGTTTTTAGTGTTGCATCTAAAAAATTTGACAAATGAAACTGCAAAAAAAAGAAAAAAAAGAAAAGTCACCGTAGAACGGGCAGTTCCACATTATCAAAGGAAAAGAAACTGATCCGTCTATACTCGACCAGACAAATTTTTAGAGGAATGCCACCACATTGTCTCTCAAGGATTTCAATTTTTTCCCTAGAAGGTGGACAAGATGATATGTGATAATTAATTAAATAGAATTAAAATCATTAAAGAAAAAGAGATAATTGAATTGATTACTCAGAGTCACAATTTTTCATGAACGCTATGATGCATTCAGTTCTATATCAAACATACAGGAAAGTTTTAAGTTTTAACTCAACTCAATAGCTTTTCCTGGTGCAGAAGATACCATCCCCATTTTACTAAAATTCAACTGTTCCTCAAACATCTTAGTCTTAACTTCAACATTTCATTTAGAACATACAACAACAATCGCCTTACTCGTCAAATACCGGGAGTGATGACACAGCCACACTGGTCTATATTATAACCAATAGTGAATATAAAGACTTAAGAAGCATATCACTTCATATTAGCTAATTGTCAAAAGGAAAGAAAATCTCAAACAAAATTTGATGCCTAGGTCCAGATAGTGATCATTAAGTAAATACTGTAAACGATAGCTCTGGGAATTGAGTTCATGATAAGAGCTTTAGATTTTTCTTCGTGGTGAAGCAGTATCAAGTGTATTAGTTCAAGAAGAAAGCTTCAGCCGTATCCAGGAGTATGACTTTTTTCATTCTATTATCTATCTATAGGAGCAAATATGAGATTCAGAGTCCATGCATACAACTCACTAAAATATTATCAAATGACCAATGTGCACGCATGAGTCAGCGTCTGTTTATATGCGCACAATGCAAGTCATACGATGATTGAATTTTTCATTGAGTCAAGTTCTCAATCATCCAATCAGTACTACCAACACAAATAGTTGTTCAATGAAGAATATTTCATGTAATAGAAAAAATTCACTATGAAATGCCTTTAAACATGAAATAATCAAACTCAATACCATTGTTGAGCTAATAATTACCTTGATAAGTAGGGTAGGAAGCTCGGATGACCTAGAGAAGACTTTCTAAACCTGTTGTTTGGAAGATAAACGTCAAAATCAGGTCTCGCTTCATTAATATGCATCTTACTGAACAGCATATTGATGGAAAGCCGTCTTTGGAATCCACATCTACCAGCTGTTGTTTGCTTTCTTCAGTGCTTCCAAGGAGAACAGGTGTATGGTCATTATCAACGCCCTTTAAACTCCATGCAACGCCATGTCTCCCAACCACGTAACCAAGTGATTTGAGGTGTCTGTAACCCTCAAACAGCTCCCAACTACACCAACACTTCCTGCATGCTAACTTGCTGTACATATCTGTTAGATTCAAGCGTGATATTATCCACGAGATATAACGCTCCTAACTCCATCAAATACCTGCCAAATCAAACTTATATCACACAAGGAATTTTTAAATAGTTTGATTTAGCAAGAAACATAACAAAGACTTCTCCTTCAAAACATTACTTATCTATGTATTGAAATAAGTGAAATGAACGTTCCTTTTACATTAATATGCAGATAAGAAACACTTCAGACGTTGGAAAAAATTCACCAAGATTATGTTTAGTTCTAGCTTATTATACATATTATATGATTAGAATAGATGAGAAAGAGGGAAGAAAGAAAGAGAATGGCATTCCACCTACAAAGTCTCCTCAATTGAACAATAAATCTTGCCATTACGAGCTATTCCAGTGGTTACCCACATTTTGCCCTTCTGTTCAATAACTTCTGCCATTCCAACGAGCCATGGATTTCACGTACCTGGAAAAGGAAAAGCAAAAGAATTTTTTTTCTTTCCTTTTAAAAAAAAAAAAACTTTTGTGTGTGTGTGTGTGTTTTTTTTTCCAATGTATATTCTTCTGTACAAAGCAACTGATTTTTTTTTTTCAATCGAAATCCCTTTACCTTAAATGGTGACACCCTTCTTCCTCGTCACTTGCATGTTGCAAATAGACCTCGTCGTTGCTGTCTCCCATTGAGGAATTTTCTTTAAAAAAATAATTCTGAAGAAAAGTGACCGCAAAAACTACACTCACCGTACCCTACCCCTACCCGTTACCCAAATTGGAGGTACCAAGATATTTCTGGACAACAAAACAAATTGATTAACTGATCAAGGCGCCGTTATTGTGTTACACTTCAAGCAAAGGGGTAGTAACAGGCCGCAAGTTTCTTTCTTGGTTTTGTGTTCAGTTGGCTGGTGTTTCTCTACTATCACTGAAGTGAGGCACAGAGGTAGGGGGAGAAAAGTGAGCTTTGCTTCTCAGTCGGTCCCAGAGCTCAAAGCCTTGGATTGAAACAGCCGACAGAGGGCGAGCGGGAGGGATGGAAGGAGAGATGAGCTCCTCACTTACTGTATTAAATTGGAAAATGAAATGAAATTAGGGGGTCATTAGCAACCCTCATAAAATCGGAAACACAAGTCTCGCACATTTGAGGATTATCCAACTTCGCATCCACATCTCCTGACTTGGCCGGTCTTGTCGCTGTTGTAGTGGGTAGAACTTTTTTGAACTTTCTCCTTTAGAGCCTCTGCCACCAACAGAAATTAAAAGAAAATCTTTTGGCGAGGAAGGACAACGAACTGCAAAAGGCAAAGAAAGGAAGCTGAAGCGAGAAGGAAACCTACCCCTCAGCGACCCAAGCCCAGCGGAGAGACGCTGCAGGAAGAACGAAGAAGGGGACTAATGAAAATGCCTGAGAAGACAGTCAGGCAGGGGCCTGTTCTCCGCTTTTCTTTGTTATATGGAAACAATTTTTGAAAAACACCTAAAACAGTCTTGTATTTCTTTTGTTTTTAAAAACAATTGGTAGAAAACATATACTCAAACACATTTTTTTTTAGAATTTTTTTCTTCAAAACAAAAGAAAAAATAATAATATAATCAAACAGATCCCAGGTTTTCTCGTCAAGTCAATAGATAACGAATGAAAACATTCAGGGCAAAAAATACAAGCTAAATTTTAGCACCAAAAGAAAAGCCGCATATCAATCTGAATAAATTATTATCATTATCGGTTACTTGAATTTTTAACTATATTGAATATTGTGAAACTTTAATTAGAATAGTTTAAAATATAACATTATCACAGATAAAAAGAAAAAATAATAGCAGTTCTCGAAGAAAAAAGAAATTAATTTTAGATCGAACGGAAAATTAATGATGGTAGATACCTACGATATTATCATCAACATAGCAAATTGCCGAACTAGTCTACTATTAATTAAGATCACAATTCAGCCTCATTTTTGCAAAACAACAAGGATCTGTGCACCCTCACCAAAAAATAGGGAGGGATACGTAGCACTTCATGTTACACTCGAATCTCCCCAAAAATATCGATTTTGTTAAAACATTTTTATACTTTCTAATACAGACCGGAAGAACAAGAGAGTTCGCAATGCCATATCCTGGTTAGCGGACATTCTGTAGGGGGAGAAAATTCATAATCATCTCCACTTCCGCAGTTCCTCTCCACTAAGACTATTTCACGATAGCATTAGACAACTGAAAACTACCCTCATCAAAATGCATTATGTTTGCTTTAATTGTAACATTAGAAGACAACTAAAACCCCAACGGCGTATGTACTTTTATAAACTCTGTGCAACTCTTTCGTATAAATCACGAGGCCAATTCCTCTTCAAATTATTAGCAATGAAACTCGCAATCTGCAAAAAGAGCAGAAAATTCAGCCATTATGAAACAAGAGGATATACGGCTTAAAAAATATCATATAAGCCTTTACCAATCCAATTTAGATACCAGATTTACTTAACCAAGTTCACGATGATTAATCATCAGAGACAACATAAGCCTACTGCCAAAGAGAAAATTCCATACAATTGCTGGTCTTTGGCAATCACGTTTAAACCATCATCTACCTCTTTCATTCAGGAGAGGATCAGAGGAAAATAATGCAACTTGCTAGTAATAAACTTGAAAATATAAATTTATTTGTCAATGGTTTGGTAAAGCTCATTCCCAACAATGTCACAGGTATCTAATGTGACAGTTGAACCAAAACGTGTATATATATATATATATATATCTTTATAAAACTCTGTTTACTTTTTTTTTTTTTTTTTTAAGTTAACAGACACCGAAGGCATAAGCTTTTTTTTGTTTGTTCTTTTCCCTGAAATATATATGACCAAAGGTGACCACATAGAAATACGTGCGGCAGCAGAAGTAACAAGGTGATCCACAAGATAATATAATATCCTTATCAGTTTCTATAAACATACCTTAGCCCTTAAGGCACGAAGTGATCCGTCAGAGTCTGTCACATTGTCCAGACAAGTCAGAGCAACCTTCAAAAGATCTGGAATACAGGCTTGGACATGAGGAGATAAACTTTGGAAAACATCAGCAGCAATATCAGGGCCTCGAGGATCCAGAGGAAGAAATGGAAGTTTGGCAACCTCCCTTAACGCATCAACATAATGCCCTGTTCTTGCCAACTTGTGAATCGACAATATTGCTTCAAGTTGCCTCAACACAGTTTGTTGCTCAAAAACATGCTCTCTCTCTTGAAGACTGCAAAGAGAATTCAATCATTATTCTTTTTACTAATGGGAGAATACAACAATTGGCACGTGGAATGAAAGTCATAGTGTTTTGAAGTAGTTTCAAAAATTCAGTGACCAAATTCCTAGCACATCCAGCGTGTGAAAACTTAAGATTCTGAAAATTATTCTTTAAGTAACTCAAACAATAATTTAATAGCTGAGGAAAATACCAAATTTTACCAAACTGGTAAAACACCAAACAAGAAAAGGAAGGCCTCCAACAACAACATCATAACTTGCCAATGACCATAGCATTCTTGAGAGAAATATATTGCATCTTATTTTTAGTAATTTAAAAATTAACTTGGACCTTATTTTTTACTTTCGAGTTATGGCCTCTCCAACTATAAAATAAACATCATCTAGGCTGACAATAGTGCTGTCAAAAGAGTTTCTTTTTTTAAATAATAGAAAAAGGTTTTCAACATGGCGCCCTAGGGCTTAGAAATTTTCTGAAAAAGACTTACATAAATGAAAGATTAAGTAACAATAGAAAAATATCACAGCCCATACATAGGCATAAGCTTGTATAGAACAATACCAAAAGGGTTAGAATATAACCTGACTTCTGGGTAATAAGTATATGTCTCCAAAATCTCATTGCCAGAATGAATGAAGCCTGCAGTCCGACTCTCACCATCTAATCTACCACGGAAAAGGGCACAAATAGATTCAGAGAGGCACTTATTGATGGTATCCAGAGCCATTGAGAAGGCCCCCACTCGTTTCTGGATTTCAATAGACTGAAAACAAAAGAATAAGCTCAGAATATGCAAAGCAGACTAAGGTTGGACAGAAATCCTGTGACTAACCAAAAAGAGTATGAATCAAGGAAATAATTGTGCACAAGATCGTTGGTAAAACAGATATATAGTTCAAGAAACAAGTGAGAAACCCAAGCATGGGAAATTTAAATACAAACAACAGACGACATTAATAATCAAAAGCCCAATTTCTCAAAATCAAACAGTTATATCTAAAAATCAGTCCGTGACGTGCTTCCACACTGGGTACCTATAGGCTCTAGCACTTTTTCAGGGCGAGTAGGATATTGCTTATCAACAAGGTAGAAGAAGTTTTTCTTTCCACATAATAGATATGAAGCTAAGTTACATGATAGACACATCTAGTAAACCAATGAAAAAGTACTGTAAACAGATATCCAACTTCTGTACAGGATATACAGAGAGAAAATACTAAATAAGGCAAAATTTTGAAGAAAGAAATTACTTTGTCATAAATCCCAGACTCCTGACACTGGCAAGCGGCTTCGATTAAAAATTGTTGCCTTGCTTGAGGATCAGTCATGAATCGCCTTAATTCACCCTCATCTCCAGAACCTCTTGCACCAAGTAAAAGATATATGCCCCCATCTCGTAAAAGAACCTCAGTTAGGAGTTGCTTCAGCATCAAACTCCTCTGCCTTTGCTGATTAACATTACCTCTACCAGTCCATGACAACTGACCACCACCCACTGCAGCAGCAGCTTGTGCATAATATTCCAATGCCATGGGGAGATCACCAAGACGCAAATACATAGATCCATACTGTCTAATTATGCTAGACACTTCTGCATAAGCATCCATCACCCCTAACTTTTGCCCAGAACCGGAGCCTTCAGAAAGGACCCCATGGTCAGCTAGAACAATTGATATTTGGGCAGCATCAATGTTATATCCTTCATCTCCTGTTTCCTTAGACAAGTATAATACTGCTGGAAGCAATTGGATGCTTAAAAGTAACATGTAAGGATACACCAGAGGATCTTTTCCATTTTTCGTATAGTATGATGGCTCAAATTTATTCAAGTAAGCCTGCAAATCATCCAAAGTATATGGCACTAAGCCATCACTTAATACAATGGATGATGATCCACTGGGACAGTCCCGGACAGCTGACAATTTGAACCACAAGAAATCCTCAATAGTATTAAACAGCGTTGGTTGATCTCTAAGCAGACGATCAATATGCCTACGAGAGCCAGATATTATGGCATATAGCAGTAACTTTTTCTTGTCATACGCAGCTCGACCTACACGATCACCAGTTCTCAACATTTTTTCACATTCCTCTGACGCAGCAGCTGCAATCTCAGCTGGCACCATACTTCCAGTGTTGATCCACTCTGTAAGCTGTTAGAAACAATGAAGCACTAAGTACAATCCCAGCATAAAGCACTTTGAAAAAAAGTAGTCACTAAAATCTATACCAGAGGACCAAATTGATGTGAAGCTCGGGAGGAGAGGGCAACATTTCTTGCTTCTTCATAGTATCCAGATCTCAAGCAAAAATAGATCTGTCAACAGATGAGTTGGATGTGCAAACAGTGAAGATCACCTTAAGGGAAAGAAAATATACTATATGCATAATACATATGTATCAAAATCAACCAGTGAAGTCTGAGGGAGAGGGAATGAATATAGAGCTGAGTACAACCAACAACAGATAATTATTATAGATTAGAAATATAACAAATGATTATACTATAAGATGAAGCATCAAAGACCTGCTGCCATGTGGTATCAACGGGAGGTTGCCTCCGAGCATCACCAGCATCAAAATCAAGAACTCCATAGTCCCTCAACCGTATCTGTATAACAATAAATAAAAATCTGGGTAAACTTTATTTTTTTTTTTTTTGGAAACATGATATAATACTTCACAATGTTACTCATCAAAATTAAAACAAACCCGGAGGAAGGCACGAATTCTTTGCAATTTTCCAACACCACCACCAAGAGCAGCCTATCATTAGTTCAAATAATGAGTTTTGTTACAATCAATGCAAACTCCTGCATGCTCTCAATTTTACATGAACAATAACAACATCCAAACGTGCACAAAAAATTGAAAGAAAAGCTTTCATAAGTGTTTCTTAAAATAAAGCTCTTACAGTTACAGGCATGCAAACATAGATATGGAGTCCAAGAAGGGTGGTTTATCAATCCACAAAAAAATTAGTGAAATAACAAAGTACATGCAAAATTATCAGCAGGCAAATCCAGTAGTATTATAATCTTGGAAAAAAATTACTTGAGCAGGATGGCTTTGTATGGTATCCATGATGTATTTCTCATGTCCCAATTCTAGATGCCGTCTTGCACCAATAATAAGTGACATCCTTCTTGAAACACTTTTGTTTACAGCTGAGTCTTCATCCATCAGCATCTGTTTCGTTGAGTCAAATTATCAAAAATAATTAGCAGACTTACTTCTGCCATAACTTGAAGCAAAAAAATTACACGCAAAGGTCTCTCTCTTCTTCTTTTTTTTTTCAATTTTCTCTTTCAACAGCATGCAACCATAAGCGCTACCTGAATAAGGTGCCATATCTTCCTCATGGTAACTGATTTTCCACCACTTGCATCTATACCCAGACTTTCATATGCATCCTTGAAAGCAGTAGCAGGCTAACAACCATATAAAAAAATAATTAAGAATATTAAGCAGCATAAATATGACACACACACAAACAGTCCTCTACATAGAGCACAACTTTGGTTAATCAATAACATAGAACACCTCATGTCAGCCAGGAGAACATCAAAGGACCTATGGATAGATAATACAAGAAATATCTTTAAAAATAATACATGCATATATAAACCCAGAATCATGAAGAGTATATCTTGTTAAACTAAATAAAATAGGTATAATACTAATCATAAAGTTGATCACTGAATAGGCACAAGTTTAGCAGGCATACAGACAACTCTAGCTACATGGCTTTTAGTATATCAAGGTGAAACAGCACATTTTAATTTTTAAACCAAAGCCTGATGGAGAAAGTGGGGTGCTTACCTTAAATGGCAACCCACGCTCCCTCGCCTTATTCAGATTTTTCACCACTCCAGTGTAGACTGATGCTTTCTTCTCCATAATGGGTTTGCTAGCCAGAGGAACAATTTCCTGGCCAGGAATTACAGAAGAGACTTGAGGACTAGAAGATAGGGACACAATCTGACCTGGACGGGTACCCGCATTGCCAGTGTCGATCATGTTGGTCCTAGGCAGTGTTGAAATCCTGCCTAAACTCTGAAGGAAATCACGTCTTTCTTTTTGCCAATCTTCCTGCAGAGCATTAGATTCTACTAAGAAGTAAGAAGCATGAATCATACAATAAACATTCATCAACCATTAATTAATAAATAGTTGTTGACAAGAAACAAGGAATACATAAACCTATTATAATGTTATGCAATAAAACTCATCCCTTCTATGAACTGCATATATTTGAAGTAAACTCAACTACTTACTCCACCATGCTACTTCATTTTGATTTCAAATTTAAAATACTCCCACCAAACCAACTTGCATTAAGAAATAAGAATAACATAAAATTAAATTCAAGGACATCTTTCCTACAAAAATCAGATTTGAGTCTTTTGACGAGAATACAAGATCCAGTAAAGTCAGTTCCAAGATGCTCAGTTCCAAATTACAGAATAAGAACACACACACCCACAAAATTTAGAAAATATATACACACACGTATAAAAGTGATATGCCATGAATGACATAACACACTAACCTCCAAAACTTTCATCATATGATCATTAAAACTCCTGAGGTTATCCTTTTGAGCTTCCTGGATGGCAGAGACCATTGCCATTTCATGAACCTGAGAGAACAGAGCACACCTTGTTGTCATAATTCCATAGGCCAAAGGCCAGGGTTTGAATAAGATGAAGATGAAAATGGTGTTCGGTCATGAGGAAAACAAAGAATTTAACATACAAACACTGAATAAGCATAGGCTAGCAGACTATTTTTTTTGCAAAGACCAATGGCCTGAGTTTCATAGATTAGGTTTCTTCTCTGTGGCCTGCATAGTTGAAGGGGAGAAAAAAACTCCTGGAATTTTACTGGATTGCAAAAAAAAAAAAAAAAAAAGTAGTATAGGAAGTTTCTTAAAGTATCCATCAATATAAAACATGGAAGCGATCCTAGAAAATCCCAGACCACTTCTAAGGATGTATGGAAACAGCTAAAATAAAATATTGTTGCTAAATGTGCCCTCAAGAACTCAACTCATATGCCTCTAGAAAACATTTCATTTGATAGTTGTCATTTTTTATGCCTTTCAAAAGTAAAAACTCATTCAAAAACATTAATTCGAAACAGTCCACAAACTAGACCAGTATGCAGTAAAATGTACCATTAAAAGAGAAGAAATGTATTATAAGTATAAGGCTATCTCCAATGGGATATCATATAGGATTGCATCCTTTGTGCAACTAAACAAATGGGTTGGAACCTATAAAGATCTATATCAGCGCATGGGTTGCTCTTGAAAACAACTCCAAAAAGGGGTTCCATAATTTATTAGGTGGGTTAGGATCATTGATTATGGTTAATTTTTTTTTTCCCATTGGCAACCCTTTTCAACATGTACACTTAATTTTATAAAGTTGCATTATTAGAGTGAAAAATAGTGATGGCTGCATAAAGTAGTGGAAAATGATGTGATAATGTGGGGCCTGTTAAAAAATGATTAAAATAAGGCTATTGAATCGAACAAGAGTTGCACCATTAGAGATAGCATAAGGTCATAAAACAATGATTGATTCATCCTCCTTGGATCTCAAACCAAGAAGCATTAATGAAGATATAACATAATTAATATATTAAAAAAACAAAGAGCGGAAATCACCTGCTGCAGATACTCTTCAACGCTTGTTGCCTCAGCTGGGAAAACATCCTCAAATGTTGTCTACAAACAAATACAAAATAATCAATGAATATAAAGCAAAATGGTAGTGTGAGTCAAGCAAGAGACAGAATAAAAAGATTTTTTCAAGATCTTTGAAGTGACAGTTACTTTTCTACTGAACAAATTGTATAAAGAACATAAGGAAGCGTGTGAAATTTGAACAAAAGCTATCCAATGCTTTACTGACTGAAAAATTTAAGGCAAGAAAAGAAGAAATGTTTAATGTATAAATGTAAATATAAGACAAAGTAACCAAGACTGTAAAGTTTGAATGAGTAGTATGCAGATGTATATCTACCTTCAATTCAAAAGACTTCAAATCTCTTGCAAGCTGTTCTGCATTTATCCCCTCACGGGCAAGCAGCCTGTCATTGCAAAAGAAACTTAAGAGAAATGATAATAACAATAACCAGAAATGTATAATAATTGATCATTCTACTTTAGGAGATACAACATTATTAAAAAAATATCTAAAATATTTTCAGCAACTCCGTGTACTCCAACTTGCCATAATTTTTTCTTTTTGGGCTTCCTAATCATCAATTGAATATTTTATACTCAGTAAGAAAATAGCAAGAATCACCACAGAGGTACCTTGTTGCAGCAATAGATTGAGAAGGCACCTCAGTCCTTACGGTCTTGGATTTGAGCTTCTTGGATAATGCTTCCAATTGATCTAAGTTCCTCTAAACAACACATGAAAGTTAGCTCACAATGTAGAACGACCAGAGAATCAGAAACCTACACTTAGTCAACCAACTTTGTTTAAATTGAATAACAATTCCAAGTGGCAGGAATTATTCCATATCTATTTGCTTGATCAAACTTATAAACTATCCATTCTCAGTCAAAACGTACATATGCATATACATCTACAAGCATCCACACCTATGTTCCTTGCATGCGTGTAACAAGAATTTCTACGTCTTTCATTATCTGCTCTTATTCGTCTCCTATTTTATCAGAAATCAACCACAGCCTCACAATTTTCACTCGTTTTAGTTAGCAACCAAATACTCAGGCCACTCATAATCGATAAACTGAACTTGAATTTTCAAGTTCTTTGATCGTCCGAAATTTTCTCGGACTGAAATTGGGGCACTGAATCAGGAGGAAAACACTGGAATAATTCTTCATATTTTTTAAGATGCACTTTTCTTAACTATAACAATAAGAATTCACTCATTCCGCTTTCAATTATTTTCCCTTCTAAGGAAGCTTCAGCAGAACTCGAACATACAAGCTATGCTTTCTTTCTTTAGCTTTTCGAAAAAATTTCTGAAAAAACAAACAGAAACATAAATTAAGGAAATGAGGAGCTGAACCTGAAGTGGAGGAAACTGAGCTGAAGGAGCAGCTTGCTCGAGAAGCTTCGTAGAAGAATGCAGGAGATCAGTCCAACTGCTCATGTCTTGGTTGTTCGTCATGGCTCTCGACGAGAACCTGCGTTACCGGGAGAGAGGGAAAAGGTTTTAGTAAAGGTTTAAAGCCCTAAGGATTTAAAACCCGAAATGGGTCAATTTTGGAATATTGTGTTATGCAGGGTTTCAGCCGGGTTGGGTTAATTTCTTAAAACCCGAATTGAACTGGGTTGGGTTCGGTGGGTTGAATTGGGTCCATCGTGTTAGGGATTAAAAATTAAAAATAAAAGATCCAATGGAGAGAATTGTGATGAAACAAAATCATTGAAAATAGAGATGGCTTATTTACCTATATATACACTTTTAACAAATTTTTACCAGATATAAACCAAATATAAAAATATTTATTAATATATATAATTTTTTCAAAACTCGTATCATTATAATACAACTTTTATCTCTGTTTGTTTTTCATTTTTTTAATATTAAAAGAGAAATCGTATTACATGTTTTCTTTTTCTTAAAAATTTCTTAAAATAAATAATCAAATAAGCCTCGTAATAAATATTTAAAAATAAATATTTTTAATTTTTTAATTATCTAATTAAAGAAAATAAAAATAAAAATAAATAAATGTATATAGGTAAAAAAGATATATATTGTGAAATTTATGACACTCTTTTATGAAATTTTTAAATTTTAAAGGCTAAATAAACCTTGTTTTATTATTTTTATTATACCAATTACTCCCTTTATCTTATATTTTTTGTTGTTTGAGAAAAACAAATTTAATTCCAAAATTATTGTACTTTTAAAATTCTAAAATTATGTGAATTTTTTTTTTCTATATCATTATATAGTTAATTCACTCATTCTCTTTTTTAATTTAACTATAATTATAAAAAAAATAAATAGAAGTATTGTAATCAATATATTACATTGTAAAAAATTATTAATTAATATATTATATTGACTACAATACTATTATTTAATTTCTTTTATTATAATGTAATTAAGAAAGATAATAAATGAATTATCATCAATATAAGAGTATAAAAAAAAAAAAGTTGATGTAGTTTTAAAAATCTAAATTTGCAATAGTTTTATGATAAAATTTTTCTCAAAAATAGCAAAGTAATTCATAAGATAGAATTTAGATTAAATATGTCCATAACTCAACTCAACTCAACTCAAATTGACCCAACCCAAGTGGTTTGAGTTGAGCTTTGCCTTAGATTGGGTTGAGTTGGATTTTAATATGATAACCTAAAAATTATTGAGTTAAGTAATAAATTTAGGATATATGAATATAATCTAAGTGAATTTGACTGGTATATTAAAAAAGTTAAATTTTAAATATATAAAACAAAAATTAAAATATATTAAATTAAATATATCAAATTTAATCTAAATGGGACACTATTTTAAGACAACAAATATCCATCTGAACTGAATTTGAAATTTGCCATGCCAACTACTAATCATAATACTCAGTTCGAATCATTTACTAAATAAACATTAAATGACTCAAATTAGTATAATACATATTTTGGATGATATTTGTTTTTGAGTGTTTTGAATAAATGCTTAAGATCTGTTTAGTCAAAAAAAAAAAAAAAAAAACAACTCCCAGTTTTTGGTGAAGACCATTCGACATGTAACATCAAATTGAGTATAGAACCAGTGGAGAGCAATGCTCTCCTAACTAAGTGTAAAACACATATACTAACATTATTGTAAGATAGTAATATCTTTGATAGTAATCAATCAAACACCTATTTGTAAATTAAGCACAAAATCACTTGCTTCATTAAGAACACGAAGTAGAGTTTAAAAGTATAAATATTACATGTTTGTAATGTTGCAGTTTCATGTCTCGAATGATAAAATTTCATCGCAAGCGATAGCGAGGTTTTCTTATATGGTCTTAAATATTTATTTTATTTTATTATATTTTAAATTTATTAATTTAATTTTTTTATTAATTTTATTTATCACATTTTAAACTTATTAACTTAATTTTTTATTTTTTTATTTTTTTTTATCAATTTTATCTTTTAAAAATTATTAATATTTTTTAAATGTAAAAAAATAAAATTAATAACTTTCAAAAATAAAATTAATAAAAATTTTAAAATAATTCAAAAGATGAAATTGATTAATAAACTTAAAATATAAAAATTAAAATTTTAAGTATCAAAAACTAAAATATGTATTTATTTATATTTTATATTATGGACCCAAGAAGGGGAAAAAAGAAAAACTGAATATATCCGCAAGTTCTTCAGAAAGCCTGAATGATGGTATGTCCAATAAGTAACATCCGAGAATTTATTACCAATAGCGAACTGAGAATTGACAGAACTTTAAAAAATAAATAAAAATAAAAATCAACCCATTGCAGGGATTTTTCTGTGAGCTTCAGAAGACCAGTTTATGGTCAAAATTCTTAGAGGTTAGACGTCTGTGTCAATGTTTGTTGATTAGTTTTTCCAAAATAGAGAAAGACCCGGAATTGAATCCATGGTTGCCGAAGGAAAAAATGAAAAGAAAAAAGTCCATTTCTTCCCACTGTTTAAACCCCCTGGGGACCTGAAGGGAGTGCTTCATAACCATCATGGTGCAGCTTACTGGTATCTTTTTCAACTGGGATGCACTTGAGGATAACTGCTACAGGCATGCTAATTGCTCCAAGCAAGACACTCAGTACCCAGAGTTGCCAGCTTAGAGGCACCGTGCTGGCAAAAGTCCCCAGGAACTCAACTATGATTGCTTGGAATGCCACTGTGACGAAAATTATTGTTACGAACATCCAGCAATTAAACATGCCTCTGAATATGTTTATCTTTTCTATATCTCGGCTGTTAATCTCGTTGAACACCTGAAACCAGGAAGAATGACAAGGCAGAAACAGCAAAATAAATATGTAGAACAAAATCTAATCCAATATATACACTACAAATTATAATGGATAAGTGATCAAGTTTTTAAATTTACGAGTCATAGTAAATCATCCTCAATATTTGAATAGCAATATTGTTGATTATTCAATAGATATACTTATTATGAAAAAATTACAGCTTCAATACATTTTCCCAACACTAGATATGATCAAATAACTAGATAAAATATGTTCACTACAGTATAAGGTATCCTCGACTGTTTGAATTAAAATAGGGGGTCACGTGGTTTCATTTAAATGAGCCTGCAATGTACTGACCTGGAAAAATACAAAGGAGTTGAATATCAAAGTGTTGAGCACAGAAGTTGCATCTGGACCACTAATTCCCAGGAGCCTCTTTCCATCAAAATTTAGAATTGCAAGGACAATTAATTGATAAATACTTTGGCCAAGGATATTCCTCCACATGGCTTTGGTGATAAAGCTTTGTCCTCTTCCAACTGGGGGCCTTTTCATTAGTGCATCATTAGGAGGTTCGGTGGCCAGCGCCAAGGCACCCAGAGTGTCCATAATCAAGTTGACCCACAGCAATTGTACGGCCGTTAGTGGAGCAGATCCTGAGAGTAAGAAAGGAACCTCTCGTCATTGTTCCTTGAAACAATTTACTGTCATTGTATGGAATACAAATCTTTTAATAAACCAACCAACCAACCTGTGATGCATGCAGAAACGAAGTTGAGAACCAGAGCAACAACATTTACTGTAAGCTGAAACTGCACAAATTTTTGAATATTTATGTATACTGCCCTTCCCATTTTGGCCACATTGACAATAGTCGTAAAGTTATCATCCATTATGATGACATCAGCATTTTCTTTGGCGACCTGTAAATAGAATAATTTTAAAAGCAGACTAGAATACTTTAGAGTATTAATAAACATCAAATAGGCATAAATTGTAAATATCAAAATGAAAACCACCACCACAGAGAACGGCCAGTAATTATTCCAAGTGCTAAACTGGTTCGACCGTTGATGAATGTTAACTGAACCTAGATTGAAACTGATTTGTGATGTATAAGTAACCGTGATAATGCGAGTATTGTCCCGCATTTACCTTTTTCCGTGAGAAAGCATTAATCAGAAAACTAATAGCTTAAGTTCTAGGCTTCTACCACTCTAATAGAGATAAAGCATAACTCTTGAATAAAAATGTCAGTCTTGTCTATTAATTTAAGAATATAATAGCATTAACCAAAACAGGTAACATTAATGATTACAACAAGATGAAGAACAATTAAGTTACCTAAACAAGTGGACTACCCATCACAAACAGAATCACCATGGCAAAATATAGTATAAGAAACACAAACCTCTGTTCCCGCAATGCCCATAGCAAGTCCAATGTCTGCCTCATGCAATGCAGGAGCATCATTGGTTCCATCGCCAGTTACAGCAACAACCTCGCCAAACATTTTCCTTAAATTGGTTACTAAGGTATGCTTGTCAAGTGGTAAGGATCGTGCCATTACCTGTATCCATAATAAAAGCACATAAGAAAAAAACATCGCGAAAGAGTTGGAAGTCACAAAGTTTACAATGACACAAGAAGTTTAGGATTAGAACCTGAATTCTTGGTATGATGTCCTCCATTTGCTCCCGAGACAGGTTACGAAATTCAGGTCCTTCTATTGCCACACCACCCTCAGTAAGTATGCCACATTCTTTAGCTATAGCCCTGGCTGTATATATATTGTCACCAGTGACCATACGAATGGTTATTCCAGCTGCTAAACAAGCTTGAACAGCATCCTTGACCCCTGGGCGAACAGGGTCCTTGATTCCAACAACTGATATCAGTGTATAGCCGCTATCAGGGAAGCTGCTTTCCTCTGAGATTTCATCTAAGTCTTTGACAGCCAAACAAAGAGTTCTCAAAGCATCAGAGGCAAAACCATTAATAACATCCGAAATTTTCGTTGCCTGGTCTTCAGGAAGATCAACAGATTCTCCATTGTCATCAATAATTTTGTCACACATTTTTAATATTATTTCTGATGCACCTTTGCAGAAAGCTCTTACTCCTCCATTGGGAAGACTGACAAGAACAGACATCTTCTTCCGGACTGAATTAAATGGCTCAACCTTAAGTATCTTATAATCTCTGCGCTGGGAACCAAAATCACCACCCAAAAGCAAGCCGAATTCCAATAGTGCTGCTTCTGTTGGCGTTCCCAATATGGTGTTATTTCCATCTTTATCCTTAACTACTTCAGAAGCAGTATTTTGAAATATAGCATTCACAAGGACGCTCAGAACATCTTCAGGTATTTCAGTTTTCAGTTTCTCTTCACTCTCTTTACCTTTGATTTCTATG
The DNA here is from genome assembly GCA_022379115.2 of Bauhinia variegata. Lineage (NCBI taxonomy): Eukaryota > Viridiplantae > Streptophyta > Magnoliopsida > Fabales > Fabaceae > Bauhinia > Bauhinia variegata. The sequence goes on from CM039438.1 coordinate 18,360,979, forward strand.
GATTTTTCGCATATCCATATTTTGTCAACCACCATATGGTTAGTGGTCAATGTTCCAGTCTTATCAGTGCAAATGCAACTGGCCGAACCCATAGTCTCACATGCAGAAAGGTGCCTCACAAGTGCCCTGTCACTCATTAATTTTTTCATAGCAAAGGCAAGGCTGAGTGTCACGGCCAATGGTAATCCTTCAGGAACAGCAACAACTATAATAGTTACAGCAATAGCAAAGTAGTCCAGCAACTTCATTGCATCAATAGAAGACCAATCAGTAAATTCACCATTAAGAGCTTTTTCCACCAGAAATCTTATTATCAACACCAGAAATGTAAGCACAGCAAAAGCCAGACCAATCTTGCCTATAACTGTAGCTACTCCATTCAGTTTTACCTGTAATGGGGTCTCATCCTCACCTCCCTCATTGAGAGTTTCCATCAATTTTCCCCATTCAGTCCTCATGCCAACACTTGTCACTAACATCTTTCCTGATCCATCTTGCACTTTGGTTCCTGAAAGAAGAAAAGGTTTTTCATCGTATACATTTGCTGGCTCGCTCTCACCTGACAAACTTGATTCATCAATCAACAAACTGTATCCCGATATGTAAATTCCATCTGCTGGAACTTGATCGCCAAGTGAGAGATGAACAATATCTCCCACTACTAGGTCATAAATAGATACCTTCTGTCTTTTACCATCCCTGGTGACCTGAACAATAATCTTTTTCTTCTCTTTATCCAAATCCCTGAACTGCAAGGATTGTTGATAATCACTGACAGAGGTCACAATGACTACCAAGAATATACTAAGTATGATTCCTAGGCCATCATACATACCCTTTGGCCACCCTTCAGTGGCAATCCCTACTCCTATAGATACAAGAGCACAAACCATGAGAATGATTAGTGTTAAGTCGTGCATGGCATCCCATACAAACATCAGAAATGTTCTAGCAGGTTTCTCGGTATATCGGTTGAACCCATAAATCTGTTGCCTGCTATTGACACTGTCTTCGCTGATGCCTTCATCCACTGAAACAGAGAGTTTCCGTGCAACCCCTTCAACTCCACCTAGTTTTACAAAATTCTTAAAATCATGGGCACGAACGGTAGACGCAATCTCATCTGGATGAATAATAAAACCAGCTTGTCTTGCCTCTTCTGGTAGCTGGTATTCAGGTCGACTACCAGCTGCATAAGAAAACAACAATATGAACTAAGAAAATAAATAAAGAACAAGCTATTAGTTCATTCAGATATTATAAGCTTTATCAGAAATCATAAATTTTAGTACCGTACCCTCTATAAATTGCAATGCTGCCTTTTGAACATAGAGGACTACCCGAATTGTTTCCTGAGGAAGTAAGGATGTCGTAGTCAAAATGGTAATGAAATATCATAAAAAGATTGTATAGGTCAATAGGACAATAACAGGCATACCATCAAGAAGTGTTAGTGGAAGGTCAAAACACAAACCAACGTGCATGCTCATACCAGTGTCTTGTATGACATCAAAGGTATTTCAAAAGTTCCAGGTAAATTTAGTCTGAGCATATTAATGGGAATCTTGAGAAAAAAAAATCCTTCATATTAAGACGAAAATACATTTTTGTTATACCTCGTAAATAAAAGCAATCTTCAATGTCGTGACTTACCAATGAGTAGTTACATTTGCCAAGTGCATTTGAACAAGGATTGTGGTTGAGCTATGTGTAGAGTCTGAAGCCTTTTATCAATTCGTATATAACAGCAGCAGTACAACAAGGTATATATACACTAATGGATGATAACCGATCCCAAGAGTTTAGGAGAACATTAAGGCGGGATCAGATATCCTAATTAGGTCTAATTATTCTACCACAAAATCCTCTCCGAGATTAGGAAGGATATAATTTCCTATTTTACACTAATTACAATAATTAGTAGGTCAACCACACTCCCCCTCAAGTTGGATCATAGATGCTAATCATATCCAACTTGCTGATACAACTCTCAAACGCAGGTCCATGTAGGCCCTTGGTCAGCACATCTGCTGTTTGGAGTTTTGTAGGAACAAATGTTAAACATATAATTCCTTCTTCTATTTTTTCTCTGATGAAATGCCGCTCTATCTCCACATGTTTTGACCTTTCATGCTGTACCGGATTAAGTGTCATACTGATAGCAGCTTTATTATCACAGTAGAGCTTCATTGGTGGCTCCACTTGAACATTTATTTCATCCATCACTCGCTTTAACCACAACTCTTCTGTAATCCCGTGTGCCAATGCTCATAATTCTGATTCTGCACTACTCTTGGATACAACCCGTTGCTTCTTACTCTTCCAAGTAACCAAATTTCCCCATACGAATGAGCAATAACCTGAAGTTGATCTTTTATCTTTACAGGTTCCTCCCCAATTCGCGTCTGTATAGACTTCTATAGTCCGCTGCTCTTGTTTCCTGAAAATCAATCCTCTACCCGGTGTACTTTTTAAGTATCTCAAGATCATGTACACGGCTTCTAAGTGTTTCTTAGTTGGACAACTCATATGTTGACTAGCGACACTTACTGCAAAGGCTATATCAGGCCTTGTGTGTGACAAATAGAGAAGTTTTCCCACGAGTTGCTGATATCTCACTTTGTCAACTGCCTCTTCCTTCTCAAGCTTATTCTTCTGTTTCTTAGCCACAAGTGGAGTCAATTTTGACTTCTCCTTGTCTCCCTTAACTACAATTAGGCTCCGACTTGTCCTTTGCTTGCTTCTTTCAACAATCATGGGTGTTGTAGCTGGTCTGCAACCTAGCATCCCGGTTTCCTTTAATAAGTCTAGGATGTACTTCCTCTGAGATACATATATACCCTCTCTTGACCTTGCAACCTCCATCCCGAGAAAATACCTTAGAGCTCCAAGATCCTTAACTTCAAATTCTTTTCTCAAAATGGACTTTATTTTGTTCATCTCCTCTGCATGATCTCCTGTGAGAATTATGTCATCTACATAAACGATAAGGATACATTTTCTCCCTTCCTCGGTTTTAATGAACATAGTATGATCAGATAGCCCTTGTTTATCCCTGCCGACTTTAGGACCTTTGAAAATCTTTCAAACCATGCTCTTGGTGACTGTTTTAAGCCATACAATGACTTTTTCAGTTTGCAGACTTGGTTTTCTCTGCCTTTATCAAACCCAGGTGGTAGTGTCATGTATACCTCTTCCTTTAGTTCTCCATTCAAGAAAGCATTCTTGATGTCGAGTTGCTGCAGTGGCCAATCCAGGTTTGCTGCCACAGAAAGTAGAACACGGATGGTATTTAGCTTTGCTACCGGTGCAAAGGTCTCCTTATAATCCAACCCATATGTTTGAGTGAAACCCCTTGCTACTAGGCGAGCTTTATACCTCTCAAGGTTCCCATTTGAGTCATACTTGAGGGTAAAAACCCACTTGCAGCTTACGGTCTTCTTCCCTTTTGGGAGATCAATCACCGCCCATGTTTCATTCTTCTCTAATGCTTTAATTTCCTCCATTACAGCACTCCTCCATTCTGGTATGCTCAATGCCTCATTTATGTCATCAGGAATTTTTACCTTATCAACATTAGAGATAAATGAGTGATATTGAGTAGAAAGAGCTTTATAACATACATACTTTTGTATAGGATGTTGAGTACATGACCTGGGTTGTTTCCGGAGGGCAATAGGTAGATCCACCGCTTCTGATTCTACTATGTCAGAATTCTGTTGAGTTTCTTCCTTCTCATTTTCTTTAGGACTTTCAGGGACCTCTACCGGATCAGATATTGGCATAGCATCTGGCAAGATGAATCTACTATCATGTTTCCTCCTCCGAGTATAGACAAGAGGTTCTGTTTGGTTTTTGTCGGGTTCTATTTGGATTGGAGTAGTTTCTAGAGGAATACTCACAATAGGTTCAGGAATTATCCTCTCGGTTTGTTTAACACTCTCAATTTGCAAATTCTGTTCTTCCATAGGTTGAAATTCACTCCACCACTCCCCCTGAATTGAGGCTCTAGGGAAGAAAGGTTCACTTTCAGCAAAGGTAACATCCCGACTCACATAGACACGCCTAAGGGTAGGGTCATAGCACCTATATCCTTTCTGGGTGGAGGAGTAGCCTAGGAACACACACTTAGTGGCTTTAGGGTCCAATTTATGTGAGTGGTATGAATGGACAAAGGCTGTACAGCCAAAGATTTTAAGGGGCAAGTTGGTTTCTAAGTGAGTGGTAGGATGGGAGGCACGGAGTTTGTCAAGAGGTGTAGAGAACGATAGAGTTCTGCTGGGCATGCGGTTTATTAAATAAGTAGCAGTAAGAATGGCATCCCCCCAGAAGAATTTCGGAACATTGTAGGTAAATAGGAGAGCACGTGCAACCTCAAGGAGATGGCGGTTTTTCCGCTCAGCAATACCATTTTGCTGTGGGCTGTTGGGACAAGTACTTTTGTGAATTATACCATGAAGTGTAAGAAACTTGCTGAAATTTTTATTAAAATATTCAGTTCCATTATCAGTGTGAAGGACTTGAATGGAAGTGTGGAATTGATTTTTAATCATGTTGTAGAACTCAATAAAGGTGTTTGTGACAGTGGTTTTGTCATGGAGAAGGTATACCCAGCATAACCGTGTGTGATAATCAATAAAGGTGATAAACCACCTAGTGTGTGTGCGGTTAGGAACTCGGGCAGGACCCCACAAGTCACTATGGATAATAGAGAAAGGGTGAGTGGATTTGTAATCAACACGTTTAAAGGTAGTTCTATGATGCTTAGCAAGTTCACATTCAGAACACTGGAATAATTCTGTTTTATTGAAATTGAAGTGAGGAAATAACTGACACAAGTATTTAAAATTTGGATGACCCATTCGCCTATGCCACAACATGGGATCTCTCTCATCTAGATTCTCTAAGTTGGTTGCTAAGTGACATTGGATGCGGGACCTTAGACTCTTCATGCTGGATTCATCAAGATAGTAGAGACCATCATGCTCTTTAGCACTGCCAATCATCCTCCCCGATGAGAGATCCTGAAAAATACAGTGAGTAGAACAAAAATGAGCCCAACAGTTTGCTTGCTGTGTTAGCTTACTAATTGAGAGAAGATTGCAAGCCAAATACGGAACATGTAAAACAGAATTCAGTTTCAAAGAGTCAGAGATGGTCACACTGCCCTTGCCAGCTATGGGTGATGAAGAACCATTGGCAGTGCTGATTTTCTCATTTCCAGCACTAGGAATATATGTGCTAAATTGTTTTGAGTCCGACGTCATATGATCGGATGCACCAGAGTCAACAATCCACTTATAATTCGTAGAAGTTGTAAGAAAAACACATGTACCTTTGTGAGCTATTGAGGCAGTCGGATTGGAATTCGATTTCTGACCTTGTTCCGTCTTTTTAAGGGCCCCAAGCATCTCAAGAAGCTTGTTGAGCTGTTCTGTATCAATCTGAGGTATGGGATTACCTTCTACTGGTTCTTGTGACGTTTGGTAGCCTTTAGGCTTCCCTTTCCGAGGCTTCCAGTCTGCTGGTTTGCCATGGATCTCCCAGCAAGTGTCACGGGTGTGCCCTGTCTTTTTACAGTGGTCACAAAATGGTCTTTCTCTCTGTCCTCGCCCATTAGTGGCACTACTTCTGCTTACCAGCGCTGCAGAGTCCGGAGAAGGAATTGTGACTGTTTCTGGGAGCATAACTTTGCGTCTTGAGGCTTCACGCCGTATCTCAGAGAACACCTCTCGAGTGGATGGGAGCGGTGATCTACTTAGGATACGGCTGCGAACATCATCTAGGGATTTATTTAATCCCGCAAGGAACTGAAACACACGTTCCTTTTCTGTTTTTCCTTTATAGATTGCAGTATCATTTGCACAAGTCCATTCTTCCGTAGCCATGAGGTCCAATTCCTGCCATAAGGCAGAAATTTCCAACCAGTATGCTGTCACGTCCCGATCACCTTGCTTCATTTCCCAAATCTTTGTTTTAATCTCGAACAAACGTGCCATATCTTCTCCATCAGAATATGAGTCACGAACTGCATCCCATATTTCTCGTGCGGTTGGGAGGAACATGAAGCTCCGCTTGATTTCGGGTACCATTGCATTAATCAGCCAAGAAGAGACTAGCAGATTTTCTGTGTGCCATTGTTGAGTGGCTTGGGCGTTTGCTGCGTTTGGGATAGTGGCTGTTCCAGTGATCAATCCCATCTTTCCTCTGCCACCGATAGCCAATTTCATGGCTTAAGCCCATTCCCGATAGTTTGCTCCATTGAGCTTGTCTGTGACGATGAGCATGGATGATCCTTCGAAGCTGGTATGTATCCCGGAGGAGCCACCAGCTTTGATCGGATCACTAGTTGAGGACCCGTCGTTCGAAGACATCGGACCAGGTAAGTCCTCTGTGGAACGATGCAGGTACGACTCGCTGGAGGTGCTCTCGTCCTCGGATTGTTCAGAATTGATATCAGGCTCTGATACCATGTAGAGTCTGAAGCCTTTTATCAATTCGTATATAACAGCAACAATACAACAAGGTATATATACACTAATGGATGATAACCGATCCCAAGAGTTTAGGAGAACATTAAGGCGGGATCAGATATCCTAATTAGGTCTAATTATTCTACCACAAAATCCTCTCCGAGATTAGGAAGGATATAATTTCCTATTTTACACTAATTACAATAATTAGTAGGTCAACCACACTATGAAATGCAAGAACACATTTGTAGGCTCTCAAACAAGATGATTAGAAGCAACCGCATTTTGCAAGGTACATAATAAGTCTCATTCAGTATGTTTTTAGTTCTTAACCGGATCATTTTGCTCTAGATTTCTTTCAGTCCCTACCAACATATCATATAAGCTTAATAATGATTCTCGTTCAGTTTATTATGAGTCTCATGCAGTGTCTTTTAGCTCTAAGTGTATCATTTTGCTCTAAAACTCTTTCAGCCTCTCCACATGTAGCATAAAGTATAAGAAACAAGTCTCACTCAGTTCATTCACATATACACGGCAAAAACTGAACTCCGATCTGATGAATCGTGGTCAGTATAATTGAACCTTCATCTTCAATAGTTCTAGAAAATTTTCCTTTTCTTCTTTGCTGACAGGTAATCTAAAGTCTCCAGTGTACCTCCTTACCTAATCCTCCGACATTGTTGAATTCATACAGAACCTTTAGCACGACTTTCATGCTAAACAGAGGTAAATTTCAAATGCTGACATGGTATCGTCTTAATGAGTACCCGGAAAAGATGCGCCCGACCGTGCTCAAGTCAATGACAAGTTGACATCTGTTATCTATTAAAATCGAATTTGGTTCAAGACGGAAAAAGAGAAAGATGCCCACTACCATTCACCATAGCTGCCATCATAATTTTTTCTTTCTAACTGAATGAGCCAACTGCCAACTATCAGACAAGAAGTAATGAAAGCAGAATCATGAAAAAAAAATTATTTCAAAAATAAAAATAATAGTTAGAGATTATACTGTTTGTTTTCAATGGTATTATTATTCTTACTCAAAAAATTCTCCTTAACTTTTTTTTTTTAAAAAAAAAAAAACTTTTTGGCAATTCTCTTCCGAGATCACATAGAGAAGGTCGTAAATAACGGCCACAGGGAAGCTTAGTGGCCAAAAAATAAAGATAAAAGCCAAGTGGGGACAAGCACTACGAGCGAATACAAATTTCGCATGAATCACGGGTCAAGACCCATAAAAATTCCAAGGTTCCTAAACACACAATACCTTTTCATATTATTAATCCTCTCTCTTGGCCGACCCTATCTGTCTCGAATCATCTATACGAACCAAAACGATAACCACTCATTGACTCTACTAACTTAATGGCCGTTGCCTTCACTTTATCCAAATGACCAAAAGAAATTTCGACGAAGTTTCGTCGTTGCGAATTTGTTAAATTTTATATCCAATGAAAAAGTCCTTCGTATAAAAACCCAATGAAAAGGTCCTTTTACATTATTGAGGCCATTTTCGATTGAGATCAGATCAGATTCCCATGTTGCTTTATATTGTTATATTCTAATAATTAAAATGCAAACTATAAATGTTATTAAATAACAAAATATTTATTTAAATAACATTAACTGTTAAGTTCCTAATGTTTTAGGACATAGCAAATACATGTATATAGTAACCACTGTCTCTTCCCCCCTCCTCCAAAAAAAAGAAAAAAGTCAAGTATAGACGTTTTTCTAAACCTAACATTTTCAGCTAAATGGTATCAAACAAAACAACCAATAACAGATTTAAGGAGCATCTCCAATGGGACCACTGCTCGGTCGGAGCACATGGCGTGCCGTCCACCACTTTCCACTTATATAGTGGGGAGAGCACATTCGACACTGGACAATGACCGATTCCTCGGGAGTCAGGAGATTATAAGAAAAAAAATTACTACTGAGTACTAACTATGCATTTATTTATATTTAATAATATTTAATACATATACGAAAAGAAATGAAACCAATTTACTAATTTAGGTGGATCCAAATGACCGCAATATCAGCTGTAACGCCTGTTTTCACAAATATAGGTTTATTTTAAGAAAATACGAAATCGGAGCCTCACATCGACCACCACCGGCGTTAAAACCAAAAGCAGAACAGCGCCACTACGTTTCGATTCTCAGATGGAAACTTAGATATAATAACGGTGAATAAATGTATAAATTCTTTACAGTTTATCTTCCTGTTTCCTGTGGCGTAACCTTCCAGACGAAGATGCAAAAAACATCATTTCTCTTCACAACTTAACATAACACAAGTAGCTATTCTCACTATGGAAGATTGAAAGCAGAGAAAAAAAGTGCTCACGCTGCTCTATTTTAGTGCGAGAATATAATAATAATAATAATAATAAGAGCCTTCTCTTTTTTTATTTTTCTTTCTAAATTTTCTCGGCAACCAAATGACTCTAAAACAAAGAAAAGTTGGAAGTACGGATTCAGAAATCTCCCAATGGTAGGCGTTAACATCATAACAAATAGCGACAGTACAAATCGAAGAAGAGAAATGAATACCTTGATTTTTTGCTTCATCTTCTCTGCTTCGGCACGTTTCTCGAGATCTGCGACATAGCGAAACCTCCTCCGGGGGTTTTTCAAGATGGTGACGGCGGATCTCCATCTCTTCAAGGCTTCTATGGATTGATTTTTATGGTCTACCTCGAATTCCTTCAGGCTCAGTATATTAGCCATTCTCACTGTTGACTACACAGGAAGCCAGAGAGGCTCGCGAGTGAAGTGGAGACGACGAACGGAGATTTCCACTTAAGTTGTGCAGGATGTCATTAAATATCAGGTAAAGTTAGGGTGTACACGAGATCGTTGCAGTCCATTGCAGATCATCCGATCTGTTGAAGTTGTACAATTAACATAAATCGAACGACAGCAATCGCAGGTAATCGGATGTGCACGCACAGAGGGGAGGTTACGTGACAGGATGTAATCGACGGTGAAAAAAATGGACCCTACATTCTCTATTTATCGCGAGTCGTCGTGTCGATTCCTCATTAGCTTTCCGTGGCTTTGTCCAATTACAACGCTAAATGTCAAAATACATGTCGTGTCTTGTTCGTATATAGTTGTCAGGTTACCTCTTCATGAATAAAAATCAATAAATCACGAAGAGCGTTACTTACAAGACAAGTGGGGCTCATTTGATCTGATGATCTTTTTTTTATTATTAATCATCGTCAATCTAAAATATAAGTTAAATTTAAATATTCATACTTTTTAAGTTTTTATCTGTTTGATTAAACAATCTAATATCGCATAAAAAAAACTTTACTTATTTAATAATATTTTTGACTAATTGAGTTTTTTTTTTTAATAGTAGATTGGGGAGAAATACACTGTTTGTATATAACTAAATTGTAGACTCGTACTTTGCACAGGATGTCTAAATTAATATACTAAAATAGTGATAATTTCATATACTTGTAATCAATTAACACCAAAAGTGATAAAATTAATTATTTTTTTACGTATCAAATTATAAATAAGGATTATTAAAAATATCATTATATGGTAAGAACAACACAACCATTAAATTTTTTAATATAACATTAACTTAATATTAATATATGTATTTGCATTCAAAATGTATGAAGAACAAAACTTAGATTGAAAAAACTTTTAACAGTGCCTCACTTTACTTTTAGTATTTTTCAAACCTTGTTGTATATCTAAAACATTGCACCAGAATATCCGTGCTTTGCACGGGATGTAGAAATTAATACACCAAAATAGTAATAAGTTCATATAATTGTCATTAATTAATACTTAAATTAGCAAAATTAATTGTTTGTTATTAAGTATAAAATTACAAATAAAGATCATTAAAAACATCACTATACAATAAAAATAACACAAAATATTAACATATATATTTACATTCAAGATATTAGAGGAACAAAACCTAACTTGTGAAAACAAAACTAGTTTAAACCACCTTTTTATTCCGCTAAATGCTCATGATAGATATTGGCATGACAACTAAATTGGAGGGTTGCAATATGAGAAGTACACAAAAAAGTATCTTTTTTGTGCCTTGTTTTCAGAGAGAGTGCTCTTTTGAAAGATAATAGCATAGAAATCCAACCCACTAAAGATTTACCCAACCCAGATTTTACCCTCTTTACATTATGAAAGCATTGCATCATCCACACTGTATTCTCGAATGGTTGATTGCAATTATGGGCATGTGGAAAAGGTGATAATATCATCTTCATTCTTTATCAAAAATTGTTTTATAAATTTTAAATTCTGAATATTTTAATTTAGAATTTTTTTATGATTTAAATTTTTTAAAAATATTATTTTGAGAAATATATTTTTAATATAAATTTTACTATAAAATTCTCATAGGAAGAATGAGATTATAACTCTGATTTTTTTGAAAATTTAAAAGAATTTTTTTATAAATATTTAAAACAAATGAAATATATTTTAAAGTTTATAAATTACAAAATTGATTCCTTGAATTGGTAGCTAATGGTTTCTGCTACAACGATAATTGTAACTGGCAGCTTGATCCACCAGAAAGCTTTCTTGTTGTAAACCCTAAAGTAAACTTCGTCACCCAACTATGATAATGACCAATTACATGAAAGGAATTATGGTATGCAAAAGATTAATTTTCTGATGCAGAAAGCAGAAGTCCAGACCCAAAACAGTAAGAAAAAAATAACAATTTAAAGGGTATCAATAAAAAATAAGGAAAATTAATCAATGACCAAAACAGTGGGGAAAAATAACAATTCAAAGGTTCTTTCCATAGGTTATCACTTATCAATAAAAAATATAGTGGTTGTGTTATTTCTTTTACATGGTGGTTTGACAATTAGAGTTGCACGCCAAAGGAAAAAAAAAAATAGTAGCTCAAAAAGCTAGCAGCGATAAAGGTTGAAAGGCATGGTTTCCATATTTTTGTAGCTAAACAAATTGAATTAATGAAAATTTGACAACAAAACCTAAATTTCATTTAAACCACAAAACATGTATTCTCTATACTTGCACAATAGAAAAATAGATTAAGAAATTTGAGAGTTCTGCATAAATAGAAAAATAGTCATAAGTTAAAATTTGTTAAACTCCAATGCACAATAAGATACATGAAAAAAATAAGCATAAAAAAAAAAAAAAAAAATGACTTCACACTAACCTAGCAATGAAGATGCTCGATCATCTCCATCATAAGTTCTACCGTTTTCCCCTCTATCCAGAACCTGCATTAAATTAACAAATAATAAGGAAAATCTGTGAACCACCTTTCAATATGCGGTAAAAATTGAACTAATAAACTAAATGGGCAAACTGAATCAGCCAAATCAATAGGAAACAACGACCATTATACAAAAGAATAATTGTTGATGTGAAGAAATCAGCAAGTGTTGTGTAGAAAAGATATGTATAAAATTAGTAAACCTTGTCTATGAATCACATAAATCTATATCTATCACATATATAAATCATTAGATATTATATTGCTTATGAAAACCAAAGAATGATTAGAATAATAGGGAGAAATTTGAATAGGAGTGCTTATATATCTATCATTCTATGCATGCTTTTTATTATCTTCATTTCCTTATTCACATAGAAAAAAGAAATAAATATGCAGAACATGATTACAGCTAGACCTTCCTTTAAGCATCTCCCCATCTCCTGATCTTCAAATCATTTCCAACTAACAGATTCATTACAGAAACATCACTTAATGAAGTAATCTTAGGCAAAAGACATCACCTCAGAAACCAGAAATTTCTATACGAAAGAGAAACAGCGGAGAGAAACTAACCCCGAGAAGAAATCAAACCTCAGGCAGCCTGTCTCTCACTCGTCCCCCTCTCCATTGCCCATTTTCTCTCTTCTATTCCCGTTTCATTTTCTCCCTCCTCTATTCCCCTGGTCTCTCACTCGTACTTGGCTTGCTGAGGACTAATGATGGGGATGCTGTAGCATTGATGTGCGAATCAGGTTTGAATGCGACCCAATAAATAATTAATTCAATGGACCAAGTCCAAAGGAAGCATTTACCTCACGTATCTTATATATACATAACTCCATGAGGGAAGGGCAGCTACCTCTACCCGCACCATGATTGGACAAAGGACGTGAAGCTGCTCCTAACCATTTTGTACTGGTACATCTAGAATACCTTCCAGAGACTCCCCTGCGTAAACCATCTTCAACAACTTGTTGGTCTCTCTTCCTATAACAGATTCCACCCATTTCTTAATGGTTGATAAACTTGAAAATAGTCACTCGAAATGCGCCAAATCAAAATTATAAATTCCACCTTCGAAGAACACCAGCTTGTTTCTCTCGGCGAAACGGTCTCTTGAGGAAAAGAAGAAAGGCAAAAGCAAAGTTGAGAAAATGAGGTTTGAACGTGCTTAATCTTTCCCAGAACCTCCAATTGCGTCTCGAACTCTCTCTTTGGAACGGCTAGTTGAGAAGATAAGGTCTGAATAGTGAAACCAAAGCTCTTCAACTCTGCCGAAGAACTTCGCCGTCACTTTAGCCTGGACCTATTGGTTCCTCTCCAATGCTGCGAAAAACCGTGGGATTTCGGATTTGGATTTTCTGTATTTGGGTTGTCTGCCGTCAACCTCTGCAGTCACCATTCAACGGATGCGATCAGCCCTCAGCACCCTCAACTTATCTCAACAGTTCATATCAAGACCAAAGGAATATGACTCATTAAATAAATATTCAATAATTGAATAGATTAGGGATACTGAGGGTTGATCGCAACCATTAAATAACGATTGCAAAAACTAACTACAGACAAGTCAAATGTAGAAAATCTAAATCCGTGGATTTCTCAGTTGTTGCTCCTTCTAGAAACCCATCCGCGCAAGCAAAGTTGAAAAGACCATACCACTCGTGAACCTACATCATAGCTTTTTATTATGTTACCACATGCTCCAACTTGAAATAGCCTTTCATATGTGCTTTGACTTTTTTTAAAATAATAAACAACAACTTAAGATACATGCGCAAGTTAAAAAAATTAATACACGTTTCTAATAGTTATGTTGTCACTTTACATATGTCAACACTATAATAATTAACTATGTTGCAATTTAGTAAAACCCACTCAGTTTTTCCCATTTTAAATAAAAAAGTTTTTATATTTGCGTATGAACTCGGATGCCATCAGTGTATTTCTTACTATTACAACCACCACCTAACAGTGAAACAATCTTTCATATTATTTATTTCAAATAAAATTATATTATTTATTTAACACACTAATTACATATATGAAAAGAAAAACTATATATCTCAAAAAAATATACTTATACATCTAAGAGTACAAGAAAACCTTCGGGAGCAGCTGAAGCCAGCCCCCCTCCCCAAAAATTGTCCAAACATGCCCAAAATACCCCTTAGGTCAGAAAACCATCCCCCCCCCCTCGTCTCCTTCATCTCCTCTCCTCTTCTCCTTCGAACATCCCTTTCTTCGTTCGTCTCCTCGTTTGCTAACAAGCTGGTTAACAGAACTTAAAATTTGTGAAAAGATGTATGCTGCAAAATTTGGAAAAAAACACTTGTTAGATTCATGGAAAAGGCTTGACGACTGTATAGAGCTGTTGGGCTGACCAAACGACTCTACACAACCGTCTTGCCTTCCCAACATTTATACACAGCCGTTTTTTTCATTCATATTTTTTTAAAAAAAGACAAACGGCTCTATGAAGCTGTTGGGGCTGTCAAACGGCCTCTCACAGCCGTTTTCCACCCCAGAAGAAAGATGAAGAAGGAGGAAGAAGATTGGTGATGCTTGACAAGCCAAATGAGAGTGATTGATTAGGGTTGAAGTGTAGAAAATGAAGTGATAGAGAGGAGGCCAAGGGTTTAAAAGGGAATGGGGGAGGAGGGGTTCACATTGTTTGGCTGTCAGGGAAGGGGAAGAAAATGGAGAATGGGGAGCTAGGGTTTAAGGGGTATTTTAGGGAATTTATTTTATTTTTAATGAGGGGGGCTGGCTTCAACAAAGTGGGGGGCTGCCTTCAGCAGCTCCCTTTTCTTCCTCTCACACTAATTTCGTAGACAAATATTATTGATATTTAAAATTTTTAATTTAAATTCTAATACTTCAAACATTTACCAAATTGAACCTTTCATTTACCTCCGTCATCGTCCGCTAATGATTTTCGTCTACGTAGCACATTAAGCATTGACATGGCCAATATGAGTCATCTGATGTGACCAAATTAACTCCAAAATGGCGTCGTTTCACTAAATTGGCCAATTATCTTCCATGCTAAACGGCGTCGTTTCGACACCACTTTAGCAAATGCCCTAACCCAAGTTCTCTGCTGCAACCCCACCTCAACATTGTCTCCTTCTTCCTCCATAGCCAGATGTACCCAAACATCAGCACCACCATATTCAGGTTCCTCTTATGGTGGTTGTGGTGCATCAAAGGAGAAGAAGGCGAATTTGCAATAGCAGATGTGGATGAAACAGAGGAAATGGGTTTAGCTACATAATTGAAATTAGGGCAAATGTCACGCTTTAGATGCTCAAAAGCAATACGAGATAGATTAGAGGCGGAGAAGATAGCATCGCAAAGTGCGCACCTTAGCTTCACCGCTAAATTGGGGCAAATGCCATGTTTTAGCTATAGAATTGAGTTGTTTTGATTTGCCTGGTGCATTGCCAAATTGAATTTTAAATTCCTCATTAAGTGAGTCGTTGCCAAGATTATTCCCAAGTTTGTTGCTTTCCTTCAAGGCTTTAACTAGAGAAAAATGAAGAGAAGTTGCGCCTCTTGGCCGGCTTTTGAAGGTTGTAGAAGTTGGAACTTGACTGGTTGTTTCCTTAGCTTCGTGGTGGTTTTATATTTGTTTAATATTTCTTCAATTAGCTGCATAGTATTCTCTGGTCAATGCCGTTTGGATACTTGCCGTCCATCTTATCGGTATATTTCGTTGCCTCCTAAATTTGGCATTGGTGTAGAAACTACCAAGAACCCAAATTAAAGAGCAGGGGAAAAAAGAAAAAAAAAAAAAAAAAAAAAGAAGTTGTGATGTGCTGAAACAACGCCGTTTTGGAGCTGATATGGCCACATTAGATAACTCGTATTGGCCACGTCATTTATTAACTGTCACGTCAGCGCTTAACGTGTCATGTAAGCGAAAACTGTCAGTGGGCAGTGACGAAGGTAAACGAAAAGTTTTATTTAGTAAACGTTTGAAGTTTTAGATTTAAATTAAAAATTTTAAAGTATCTGGAGATATTTGTTTACGAGATTAGTGTGAAGGTGGTAAAACAAAATTTTCTCCAAAGAGTATTTTATATATTACACACGGTAAAAGAAACTAAAATTATATTGATTTGTTTACCCAAGTACCACAAGATGGCAAACATATATTCTCCTAGGTTGAAAATTGATTAGGTTGAATTGGTTTGTAGAAAAACTCATTCAATCCAATCCAGTTGAATCCATCTTGGCTTTTTTTTTTTAAAAAAAAAAAAAATACCTAAAAACAATAGTAATTAATTTATCTATATTTCATAATTCTTCTATAAATCCAATAAGATAATAATAATTGCCTTATTAAGGTTAAAATTAAAAAAATCTTTAATCATCCATTCATATTGTAAAATCACCATTAAAGTGAAAAAATAACTTTTGCTAAAAATTCAATAAAAGAAGCCTCCGATGAACCATTAGGTGTGAGAGAGAATTAGGCAATAAACAGAAAGTCAAGAAACCTCGCTAGTCGCTAGTAACCATCCTTTTTCATTGGAGGGATGAAACATGAACCTTACAAAATACTAGTCGTGTTTTGTAATAACTGGCGTGGCGATTTCCAAACTCGTGTAAAAATTTTTGGTACATTTCCAAGGACCAAATCCCATAATGCATATTACATACAAAGAATCTAATCGGCGTAAAATCACTACTATTAAATGGAAAAACAAAAAGGGACACAAATAAGCAGATAGTATTAAATCATGAAATCTGAAATACTGTTCACCTAAACCTCCTCTTTGTTTCTCCATATGCAGCTACCCCAATTACAGTTATTGTGTAGCCAGCCATGCCCACAACAGTGACAGGGTTTCTGAAGAGAAGTATTGAGATAACAACAGCTACAGCTCCCTTTGCATTGCCTAATACCTGTTTAACACAATTTCATAGAAGAACTGAGTGTATCAACAAGAAGAAGGCAATCTCAAACCTGTAAAAGTCAAAGAATGCAGTTGGGATTGCTGCAGTCAAGCAAATTTGAGTCGTTTGATCTTCATCCAAGGATTGATATTGAGCCATGTCATCATATGCATACCTTACCCATCTTATGACGTGGCTCCCTTGGATGAAGATCCAGTGACTGCAGGGAACTGACCGCAGCAAATCCAAATTAGAAATAACAAAATCACATACTAGTAAGTGGGAATAAAAGGAGAAAAATGGCGAACCTGAAGTGTGAGAGCGCTGGTATGTTTAGTCACCAAGAAGTTTGATAAGTTTGCTAAATATGCTGTGACTGAGTTAAGCAAAAGAAGAAGCCACATAGATTTATGTTCCCTTCCGAGGGACATTGTGACATCCATGACATTGGGCTCCATAATGAGCGCCGCAGGCAACAAAACTACAATAGCAATTGGAGACATATACAGGAGCAGATTCATCGAGTTCAACTTTTCCCTGTTAAAGTTGGAAGAGTATCCAACATTATAAGCTGTATTGTCACAAAAAGAAAAAGCACAATCTGGTTTACAAAGAGATTATGGCTAGAGAGGCACCCTGACAATCATACCCACAGCGACCAAATCGCCAAATGATCCAAAACTTGAACATATTGCAAATTCACATTGCAAAGAAAAGGAAGAAGAAAGTTTAATGCGTGTAAAGCAGTCCCCTATTTAACATGTGAACCTAGGAATACAAGCCAAATTGCTAGTAACAAGAAAACCCAACCAGAGTAGCTCTTCTGGCAAAAAACAGTAGGACTGACTCTGAACAGACAGGAAGTCAAGCGCACACGCTAATAAGTAGAAAGTATGAAAAAAAATATATATATTAAAAGCTCCTATAAAGTACTAGACATCAGGGCTATAGAAATTTACTTGTTTCATTTTCGATGGAATGACAAAAACGGGGGGAAAAGAAAATACAAAGTATATTTTATTTGATAGCATTGTTCAGCCAAACCTGTCTTGAGCATAAAGTAATTACGACATAACAACACGCTTGATTACTTAAGATTAAAAAAGTTATCGTCTTTTTATTCCTAGAAGTGCAAGTTTCCAGCAACAAGAAAATTTCAAAAGTTTTCTTGCAAATCAGAGATGGATTTCAAGAATGCAGGAGGGAACCAATCAGCGATACAACTTTCAACTAGACAGTTATAAACCGAAAGTATCTATGAAGATACAAAGAATCACCACTACCTGCCTGGGCAATAAAAGATCTAACAGTAAAATATATATTCTCAATGTTCAATTATTTTCGTCTCTCTAAATTTAGCCACCTTAACTCCACAACCTTCAACTGATGAAGTGCTGCAGCCCTATCATTCAGAAAATAACAGGAGGAAATGATCTTCTTAAAGAAAGCTCCACAGACTAGAGATCTTATTGAGCATCAGAAGTTTCAGAGAACATCTACTTATAAAACTTCCATGGTTGTAAAGAAGATCTAAGTACACTTGATGGAACAAATTTATTTTAAACAGTTTCCATAGACCCAACTCTACATTCATCTTTCATGCATGGTCATTAAACAGAAGCAGATATTGTGGACGCCTTTTAACAAATCAAGGCAATGGTCATTAAGACTTTTGATTCAGCAGATCTCCTCATGTATATTTCATGACATTGTATCTTTTACTCAAAGCACAAGTAGTAACTTCTATGGATATCCCTCTTAGTTTATTTTCCATTGAAAGTATATTTGGACAGCTAGTGCCCAATTAATGCACACGTTCTTGGGAAAAAGAAGCAATGATATAATTGGGGAGGTGAGGAATGAGGATTTCCTATCTAATAGCAGATTTCAGAAACCTTCTATTTTAGCTGGACAGATTTTTGTAGTGAGAAAGATAGCTAACAACTAACTTAGAAATCCTAGAAGTAAGGCAAGGTATTTACCCTTCAGAAGAAAGTAAAATGCCCTGAAGAACAGACTTGAAAGCCCTTGCAGCAGTTGCGCTTAAGCACATGATAAATCCGAACAAATGAAAGCCTGGCTCACCCTGCCACCAAACCAGAACATCTTGTAGCTTCACAGCTGATTGAAACAGCAGATGGAAAATGTGAAGGAAACATATACCACGCAGGATTTAAGGAACTACCGTTCCTTCTGAATCATATAATGTGGTCTGGATAACTAGAAATATCCTCATTCATCACAAGTTTTAGTGAGGTATCATATCATGTGATTGCATAAAGTAATACAATTAATCAAGTGAGTTCACTGCTAGTTGATAAATTAAGGGAGAAAAAAACCCAAAATTCTTGCTCTCTATTATAAGCTAAAAAAGAAGAATAATGCTGATGAAAACAGAATTAAAATAAAATAAAGACAGGAAAGTAATGTATCTGCCTCCAAGGCACATGATATTTTCCCCGCGCAGTGCAAGTTTCATTTTCTATTTTAAGTTCAACCTAAGTACATTAAATGAGAAAGAAAAGAACCCCATTATATAGGCATTCCCACTTCTTAAAAAAGTTGAGATCATATCAACTTCTTGTCAGATTGCACTTTATATATCACAAGGAATAAATGGCTTATACTAAAACTTATTCATAATATAGATCAGCTTAATTGCAATGCACCATGAATTAAGCCCACCTAGTCCGCTCAACAGATTTCCAGATCAGGAGTGGCACTTAAGACGTGATACCGCTTAAAATGGTAAACAAAGTAGGACACAAAAAAGTGGGTCTACTCAAATATATGTATGTACCAAGAGACAAAAACAGAGATCTAGTTTAACGTTTGTACATGATAAAGAAATCAACTAGTAAGTGTATATTTAGCTTGACAAACGAAAATTGAGACTATTTACCACAGGCAGAAATTTTAGGATCATGTACTGAATGTATCGAGGCTATGGATGATCGAGCATTCAAAATAAACATACCCCACTTGCAATCACAACACCAGCGACGACTGGAACGAGAGCAGCATATGTGACCCAGGCTTCTCGCTTGAGGGTTGCCAAATAGGCGAAAAGCGCTGTGAAAAACGGCGTCGTCGCTCCCACCGCTTGATTGAATGAAACTGCGAGGTACCTGAGAGAGATGTTGCCACCCACGACAGACCCACAAAAAACAACGCTCAATGTTGCAATCTTGATGAACTGAGACCTGGATTGGATCATCTGGAGTGGCACGATCTTGAGGAGAACAATGGAAATGTAGCTGAGAACCGCACAGACAGCCATATGACACATTGTGAGGAAGATGGGAAACTTGAAGCCATAATTGGAGAGCAAATATTTGTTGAAAAGGATAACGCCAATGTTTGAGGAGTACCAAAGTGTCACAAGAGAAAAAATTATGAGATTTTCCTTCTTGAAGGACATCTTCTCAGCCTTGGCTGGCTGCAGTGGGTGCCTGGATTTGCACAGCCTGAAGAACTATCATTTCAGCTTTGGAATTATTATAAGCATTTTTACTTATTTATTTACCTCTTTTTTTTATTATTCTAAAGGAAGCTACTATAACACATTTATATTAACATTTTAAATACAAGCTCCAAATATAAATAAATAAATAAACATATATATAAAGGGCTGAACTTGAATCCCAAAAAGATAAAGAAACTAGAGATTTTGTTTTAAAAGTTATCACCGCAACACATCTACTCATGTTGACATTCATGTTTTAGTATAAGAACAGTGCAAGAACCATATCACATAGTAGTTATGTTTCCCTTTCATCCATCTAATTTTCCATATTTTTGCTGAGCGACACCATGTGCATATCTGGCAGGTGTTGTGAACAAACAAAAATTGATGGGGAGGGAGCTTTTTAATGCAAATTGTACTAATACAAACTGTGTAACTTTATCTTTTCTAATTTAAATAACTAATTAAATAATTAAAAACGATTAAAAATAAACCAAATAATATTATCAAAACTAATTCTGAAATTTCAAACTATATTATTGAAGTAATTAAATAGAAATTTGAATGATCCTATTATAATGAACTGTCGGATTTTCAAATAAATTTAGGGATGCTATTAGTCAACCGATGAAAGAAAATTGCATATTAATCTTAAACCAAACAATAACCAGATTGTTTTTGGTCATGTTAACGCATTTGAAAAAATGATCGGAAAAAAAAAAAGGAGTATCTATTTGGGTCTGCATTCCAAGGCCCAATTTCAACACTACTCCATCAAAGATGGACAAAGGAACATAAATCAATTCCACAATTGTAAATGGTAATCTCAATTCTCAAACATGCTTTCTACAATGAAGACTCTCGTTGAATATATTGGAGAGTGGCATTATAATTATTATAATAAATATAAATAGGAAGTTGACATACTTATATTTTTATATTATTAAATAAGAGTGATATAATTTATTATTCAAAAGGGTTTAAAATTAACAAATTAATATATAAAATAATAACTCCTATATAAGTATTATTATTCTTTTTATGCATATATTTACATAAAAAGATACTCAACTTAACAAAAATATATTTAATTTAGTTATTTGAATTTTTATTTTCAGCCAAAACAAACGATTGCAGGGAAGCAGGTATTCCCCCTTCAACACCGTTCCCGTGCTGCATAATGCATGGACACGTGGCTATGAAAATGGCAAAATCCAAATTGTTTGTACGCTGAAATTCCAAAGATGCATCGTGGCGAAAGAAAGATTCGTCCGTTTCAAAAGCAAGTCCTTTGTACTTATTTACTATTTTGCCATAACACGTTGACAAAGTTTGAATCACCGGCTTAACCGTTCCAACCTACGATAAGTCTAGAGTACCTGAATTCTACCTAGACAACGGTGGACCCCAGGAAAAGAGATCATACGGCGTCGATTCGCCGAAAAAGGTTAAGAACATTCGAAATGCTCCCCACACCCGTAACGCCGTATTCGGAACACATTTTTTTTTAAGAAATAAATTGAAATTGAATTAGTTTGATTTAAAAATGATTTATGAATAGTTTTTTATCTTTGAAAATTTCAATAATTATGAAAAATATTTTTATCTCATGAAATTGAAAGAGAGTATTTAGTTTTTTGGAAAGAGTCTATCATTTTTTTGCACACCAAAATATTTTTAGTCGAAAAATCAAATACGGAAAAAAATCACTAGAGTGTAGTCTATTTAATAAAGTTTTTTCATATGTGTTATCATTGTCATAGATTAAATTCCCATTAATGTGCTTAACAAACTCGGTTATGTGCCAGAGTTTTGTTTATAGTTTATTAGGAAGTTAATTTTTTTTAAACCTTAAACTTTAAACCAAGTTATATATTTGGTTAGATGATAATCTCATATCAAATTAAGATTTTTTATTTAATTAATTAATTAATTATTTTTTTATGTTTTTGTGCTATACATTAAAGTATTCTTAGCTGACCATTATATTTTGAGGTATACAAATCAATATCCAATAAAAAATTAATAAAATAAGCATTTATTTTTGACAAAGTCTTTTTCCTAAACACATTAGAAATTAAATATTTATCAACATGTTTAAAAAAATATATTTTATATTTAATGATAATGTTTTATAAATATAGAATTCAAATTGTGATTCTTATGCAATTTGTGAGACCATAAATTTATTACATGGATCTAATTTTCACAATTTTTTCATGTGAGTATGCTACACGCTCAATCATTTTACTTTGCTTTTCTTATTTTCTCTTTCATTTCATTTCATTTCATTTTGATTTTATTTATTCAGTAATATAATCCTTTTTTGTTAATTTCCACAATTAAATTTAGTGATTTTTGCACTTCTCTACTATATTCAAAGTTATTTCTCTGTCCCAAAAAGCTTATCTCTTTTTTTTTTTTTTCACATTCCTTTATGCCAAATTGTTCTAAAATATAATTGAAAAATATGTGGCTATTATTTTGGCCTTAGTTTTCATTTTATTGTTAATATAATATAAATTTTCTTATATACTTTTTAAATTTCCGTTCATTTTCATTTTATAAAGTGTATATATGAATTATTAAAATAATAATAATTTATGATAAATAAAATTACTTCTACTTAAAAACATACCTCATAAAAACGTATTTGATTTTTGAAGTAACTTTATTATGGTTTTACTTATAAATTTAATAAAAAACTCAAATAAAAAATAAATCCAAAAATATAACTTACCCAATTGATAACTAATTATTTGTCAATTATGACCCTAGCTATTAACATGGTGATTCACAATACAATTTTTGGAAAATACAGAAGGATAATTCATAATTTTATTTTTCTTGAGCAATATATTACTAATTTTGACGGAGTTAGACCATAGCAGCTGGGCAAATGATCTGACCTTTAAATAGGGCCCATGTCCAAACTACACCAAGTTGGGGCCCACAATACTGCCATATATCACCCGCTTTTTCCGAGTCACTTGCCGCGTGTGTCTTTCCCAAAGAGGAATTTGGTCGCTTTCAGTGGCAGCATTTTCTGTGCTTACACACAGCAGAGCTTTAGCTTCCTCTCTTTCACAGGAAAAAAAAAACCTCTTTGCTCACCATTTCAGCACTAAATTTTGCTACCTTGAAACCCTAGAAATTCACATTCTCACGTTTGCATTTTGGAAACAACTAGTTCAAGCGGCTTGTGAAGTTCCAGGGCCAATTTTCTCAGGTTTCAGTTTCTCATCTCGTTCTCTCTACAGTCATTCTTTTGTTAGCTGAAAAATGCTACATTTCCTCCCTCCCTTGCTGTTTTGTCTCACCTTCATCGTATATACATTTCTGAAACCTCAAAAAGATTATTTTCTTGATTACATTTTCTCTCGTTTTCGTTTTCAATTCAACCACACTGTCTCTTCGCTTTCAGTCTTGGAGTTCAGTAATCCGCTTTTTCATTTTGGCATTTACTAGAAGTAGACTCGCTCTGCATTTATTATTTATAATGGTTATTGTCACTATCGTTAATGCTTCATTGATTAATGGTGGCATGTATGGTTGGTAAGCAGTAATTGTAAGTCACTTCAGGTTTTTAAAATGATTCTTGCTTAGTTATTGTTCCGAATTTTATCAGGTTATATTTAATGAGTTATCGGTACTTGATAATAGTATCATACTTTCTGAGTAAGTTTGGGACTCTAATTTTGTTGTTTCATTGAAGGCGTCTAGTCTTGCTTTTTTCTTCATCTTTTTCTTTTCTTGGGTGGGGCGGTTAAGGTGGGGAAGTCATGATCGTGAACACATTGCCGAATACGTTAAATTTGTTTATTTCTTAGCTTAATCTTTTCTTCCATCTCTTTTCCTGAGGGACTCTGCTTCTTCTTAGTTTCCTTCTTTCTCTGCTTGACTTCTTCTTAACCTCTCTCATCAGCGTAACTTTGCTATTTTAGCAACTTCATGATTTTTTTCCTCTTATCACGTGTAATAGCAATGTTAGGCTTTTGATGGTTGTCAAATAGTTGGAATTCACGAACTCTTCCATTGGCATCTCCCACGAAACCTGTATGTTTCTTTCAACAAACTGAATGCTTTTATGCTTTATTTTTCAGGATACAGTTACAGTTCATGGCTTGGGATTTATGGAGTTCATCGTATGATCAAGGTTTTCTGTTCCTTTTTTCTTCCCCCCCTTCTTTTCTCTCACTGGTTAACTTCATATGAGCAATGGTTCAACATGAAGTAGCAATTTATTTGATTGCGCATAAGTCGTTTTATTCATAACATGTTTTTGGAAACTTGGTGTCAGTTGTGTTTGACGATTACCACCCTGAGCAACCTGGATGGCAATGTGACTTTTACTATGGTTATGGCCGTGGTATATCCTTACTTCCTTGCCTTGCATTTGTTTGATCGTTCATTGACATGTCTCTATATCGATCCCCTGTATTTACTCCAGCTTTCCTTTAAATTTACAGATGTGATTGAGGAAGATGCCTTGAACAAGAAGTCTTGTGTTCAGGTTTTAAGAATTTTGATAAAAAAGGGAGATATTGAAATTGAAGAACTTGAAAAAGATCTTTTATCCCTTCAGAATGAGTTAGGCTGGGCTGAACATGATAGATGGCCTGAAATTGCTTGGAGTGAGAAACTTGACTGGCTCGATGTCTCAATAAAGAGTTTGAAGACTGATGATGATGAGATTCAGCTACTATTACGTGATAAACCAGCGGAGACACCGGATGAAATAGTCAAGGCTTTACATGGAGATTACTGTCAAGATGATCATGAACAGGTCTGACTTTTGTAATTTCTTCCATTCCCGAAGTTTACCAACTTGGTTTTTGTTCTTCAACACTGAGAAAAGGCTGATACATTAACTTGTTTTTCCATGTAAACTTTGACTTAGCTTCGTTGATTTTACGCTCTTCAAATTGAGGATTGGCCTGCGCATGTCTTAAATTTTGGGCACATACACTTGACCATATTTTGAGTTTCACATGGTTCTATGCCTGCTCAAATCTCCTGCAAGTTATTACTTACAGTTCCAAGTACAAGCATCTGACAACTGTTGACTCTTGGATTTAACAATGAACAGATTGCAAATACTGATGTCAACAATTTGAGCTCAGGTTCCACGAAACTTGCAGTTGGCAATCACGAGGAGGACAAACTATTGGAAGTCTATTATTCAGATGAAACTCAGAAGGAGGAAACTGAGGAACTTGATTTTACTGCTGAACACGGAGTACTCACTGAAAACATTGCATTGGATCCCGTGGAGAAGGGATGTAATCTCAAAGCAGTCAAGGTTCAAATAGTACTCATTTTCTTTCCCTTTTCATCCCTGCTCTGTTCTCATCCCTGTCTATATGTCCATCTCATCCTTTCCTCTCTAATTGTTTTTAAGGATTTCGTCCTAAAAACATATAGGATCAGCTATTTATTGGCATTACAACTGGTTGAGCTGCAACTGTATGTAGCCTGCAATTATTATCAACAAAGTAGTGAAAGGACAAATGGATATTTCAATCTGTAATTTTAAAATTAGCACTTTTTGGTCTCTCTTTGGATGGTGCGGAGAAAAATACAGTTGGGAAACTATATATACAGTGGCTTAAAAGTTAAATTCAAAAAGATACATATTGGTATATTTTGGTCCCATTATTCTTTCCTTTTATTCTGTTTTAAATATTATTGGAAGAAAGACATGTTCGAACCAAGATATGAGATAGGAATTTCTTACATTCGAGCCCTCTTCCATGGTCTTTCCTTTTAGGTTAATGTTATAATATTTGTGCTTGAACCCACCTGAAATTTAACTCATCGTAACAAGCTATCATTTTCTTTTTGTGTGCTGTTTCTTCTGTCAATTATCAGATGTCAAATGTTGATATCAAGTGGCCCAGTGAAGATGACTCAGAAGATGCTGTTAACTTGTCCACTGAGAAGAAGCAGTCAAGTATCCCTAGTGTGTCAATAATGAGTTTGGAGGTAATAGAAGACAAGCCTATGCCGGCAGCTGACAGTATGATGCTGTGTTCAGTATCAAAATCGAAGAGGATAAATCCCAGTACAAGGACCAAGGTAATTGGGAGGCCTTTTGCTTTTTTGCTTGCACTGACAGTCTGCACTGCTCTATTTTGTTTTGGTTTTGCTATGAAGTCTAAGCTTACCAACCATTTCTATCCCTTGGTAAATTTGAGGCAAAATCCAAGCGTTCATACCTATTGTATAGGGGATCATTTATTCCTGTTTATGTTATACTTCAACTTAAAGGTTGGATTTACTGCCCTGAATATTTGGGATGTCTGACATTTTACTGGTTATTCTTTAAAGGAATTGATTGCAGAGACTTCTGTGGGATGTCCTGAGTTAGGCTCTATGAGATGTCTGCCTAGCCATTCTGATGGGATGAAAATATTGGAAAAATCAGATTCAAAAGTTACTGGAAATTATGAACAAATCCAATTTATTACTACAGATACTGGTCAAATCCTGAATTCTTTTTCTTCCAAAGCCAAAGGGGATTTTCCAAAGGAAGTCAAGGTGCAAGAAGCTCTCTTTTCTAATTTATTTAACATCTTTATCCTTTTACTTTCAAGGAGATTGCAGTGCATTTTTTTTTTTTCCCTTAAATTGTGCAGCTAGAGAATGCAATTGTCAAAGGTGTTAGAAGAGATGCTTTTAAAGCTGCAATTGGCATCAAGGGGAGTGAAAAGGGCCTTGATTCCAAATTAAGTGCTTCACAAATTGCAGAAAGTAGAAATTCTGATTTACAGCAAAGGCTGTGTGATTTTGCTTCAAAAACTGCTAGAAGAGTTTGCAAGAAAGAATACGATGTTGCTCCTGCTGGAGAAATGGATTCTAGTAACTCACCTTCAAACAGGGAATGTGAGAGAAGAACTCTACGTAGAATGAATAGTCTGGAAATGTATCTTGTTCGTGCGGAAATATCCTCCTTAAAAGGAAGAAATAGTAAAAGTTCTCTAGAAGTAATGAACATTGAAAATGATAGTCATATTCATATTGGAAATTCTGCGTTAAGCTCACTGTTGGAGATGCAAACAGAGAGCAGCCCAGGGACTGCTTTACTGCTGACTGATGAAGAGAAACAACAAGAACAGAGCCTCAAGTCTGAAACTGCTTATAACATCAGCCAGTCAAATACGAGTTTGTCTTTGAAGCCAAAAACTCTGGGAAAGAGGAAACAAAACTTGGGCGTATTTTGGGCTACAGAACCAGGTGATAATCCTGTGGAAAATACCTCAACATCGTCTTCTTCAGTAACATCCAACCGACAAAAGAAATATAGTACTAGGACTAATGTTCAGGCACTGAATAGGAAGGTTACTAAAAGAGCAGCGCAGCCTAGCCCTCAGGAAGCTGAAGAGTATGCTATTGTCCCTTATGACAAGAACTTTTCAGAGTTGCAAAAGAAAAGAAAAGTTTCACCCTGGCCAATCACCGTGGAAAGAGACAACACAACTGGAAACATGGTCTTGCCAAAGTCAGATTGGGCTGCAATGGATAATGGAGAGCAGGAAGATCCTCATACTAACGGGCCATACTCATTGGCTGCTGCTTCACATGATGAGACCTCAGCTTTGGTTCCTTCAGATTTGATTGGCTTAAAGAACATGAAACTAAATGACCTGAGGGCAATTGCAAAGCAGCTCAAGGTCAGAAAGTATTATAGACTTTCAAAATCGGATTTGGTTGGACAGTTAGCTCAACGATTCAGTAGTTGCTGATACTCTAGGTTCTACTGTTGATTACTCTACTGCCATGGGTCTTTAGCATCTTTTTGTGATCTTGCCCAGATATTATCGTAATTTGAAATCATAATCTTTTGCATGGGACCGAGAGGTAGTTATGAATCATCCGTGGGAAACCCAAAAAGGGTAGTGTGAAAGAGGATAATGTACAGGTCATAGAATAGTAGTAGGGTTACTACATAAATGAAATGAAAGGGATTATAGGTGTTCTTCCCTGCTGATTAATCTGTGAACTCATGGAAGACTTTTGACTTTTGAACGTGATATTCATATGTTACTAAGACCCGCCATGATGATAGAATGAAATATGGGATTGTGAAGCTTGTCTAGCGTCTCTGGATATGCAATATTGTGAATTCTTGAAGGTTGCCTGAGGTTCCTAACGTTTATGTTGCTGTTTTCCATAATAAACCGACTAAGCGAAACTAAATCTTCCACCTGCTCATTGACGCTATATCACGACTATATAATGTTCGGTACAATGCTGATAAAGAAGATAATATTACGTTAGAAAAGACGTTAATTTTTTGTAGATGAAAATATTAAAAGGTAATTAGTATATTTTACTACGGTTCACTAGTCAACAGAAGAGTTTTTAACGTGTTGGCTACGTAAAAAGAAAATTACTACAGGAAGAAAACTAGGACAAATGGATGATGACGGTATAACGATGTTCAGGAAGCAGAACAACGGTGCTCATCTATTTATAAAGGGTAACAAAAACAAGACAGTAAATTCTAGTGATCGTGGTGTATCCCCACCATCTGGTGCAATGAAATGAACTAACAATAGAAAATTAGTGTTTAGCTTCTCCACTGGAAAAATCTCAGCTAATCATTGTTATTTGCTGAGTGAGCCCTTCAGAAAAACTGTATCTGTATTCAGCCCCATCGCACATGCAACCAAAGAACATGTCTTAAATAGAGTTTAGATTAGATATTTCAACAATTCCTTTTCCCTTGATAAAACGATAATCACTAGCACATAAATTATAATAGAATCCTTATATAAATCTTTTTCAACGAGTAAAAATCAAGGGATCTAAGCTTTGGCCACATTACCACCATTATAAAGATTATTTGATGTCTATTTTAAGATATCTAAGATCTGAAGTTCAAATTGACAACACAAATTCCTATACCAAACATATGAACATCAACAAGAAAATCCTATGATTGTGATCCAGGGCAAGAAGTCTAACTTTAAATTTTGGAGGAAAAAAAAAAAATTCAGCCCATAAGTTCAAGAATCCTGCAATTTCAAGCTTTCCAGTTGCTTCTGTGTTGAAACCTGAGATCGCGAAGTCATAAAAAAAGGAATTTAGCCTAAAAGACATTTGTAAATTAAACAGAAGTATTGAAATCAGTTTCGCAATGCCCGTGAAGGGCTCGCTATAGGTTGCAAAACCATCAGAATCTAGACTGACTTTTCGAAACTCAGGTGTAATGGGTACCGTTTCTAATATGAGATATTAGCTAACAGTCAAATCTTACACCAGAATTCAGGTTTTGCCAGTATTATGGTCATTCTAGTAAGTTAGAACTATCTAACTTTGCCAAACCATCCAAACTACTCGGTAGGGCCACTGATTTCAAACTATCATTTGAGGTTCTGAGTTACTTTATCATCAAAAGATTATAGGCAGCATACAAACTTTCACTGATTAATCTATAATTTTTTTTTTTTCTTTTTTTTTTCAAACGATTCTTTAGAAACAAGTAGTACTCACTTGCTCTAACTTCAAATCAGCCTCCTTCAGAGCTCGCAGAAGATGGACTACACGGTATTGGAGTCTCTCATTTTCTCCAACAAGCTTCTGAGCCTGTAAATCAAATCAATTATTAACTATATGTAAGCTCAATCCCTTCCAGAAATGAAATGAGACTAAACTACAAACGGGCTGAACCTTTTCTTTTTCTGCAACTAACTCTGCATCAGCATTTTCTAGTTTTGATTGAAGATCAGTAGTCACTTTCACGTGTTCCTCATTCCCAGCTTCTGAGCAAGTTTTCAAATACATGTAACAAATTAGGGCTATATACCTTACTAACAGACTTGAACCTGTGCCTAGTACCTACCTTTTTTACTAGAAAGGTTAGCTTCGAGTCTTGACAAGCGGTCCTACAATGAAACCATGCCATCTAAGAAATCCTTCATGAAATGGATCACATATAAAAAGCCCCAAAATATCTCCATCATCATATAATATCATGGTTCTAGGGTAAAGAAGAAACTATATCACATGAACATAAACCATGAGAGGCATTTGAATTTGAAAAGTAACAATAAAAGTCCATTTTCATCTCGTATATCACACAGAATTTCAAATTCTTCTAATACCAACAAGGGCATTTTTTAAAAATAAAAAATAAAAAAATCTTCTGATTCTCGTAAGGGGTTCATGATTTATAGTACAGTGTACGTTTGATATAAGCTTATGCAGTTCAAATTGCAGCAAGGTATGAATAAAGGAAAGTTAATTCCGTATCAGTACATTAAGGGAATGAATCGCAGTTAAACAGAGCCAAATATGGGGGCAAGCCTTTCCATACTGTTAATTAGTGAAAATGCAGAACAAGAAAACAATGGTTACCTCTGCTTCGACTGCTCTCCGATAAAATGGTTTTAACATTTGTTCGAGGTCGCTCCCTTTGCGGATTCCACCATTTTTCTAGTTTCGCAGTAACCTAGACGTCTCCGAAGAACGCCCACCCTCAGCACAGGCGGCGCTACAACGGTCGGCGTTTGTAGTACCAACCAATGGCTTGTTTTGCCAAATAAATATTTTATTTTGTCATGGGAATGGGGAGACAGTTAAATACTTTTTAAAAAAATAAATAAATAAATAAATGAGATTTTATCTCTGGTTTAATTTATTCAATATTTTACGTTAATTACAATTAAAAAAAAAATACAACCATACGTTTTTAATTTACACTGTGTATGTTAAGTATGAAATTAATTTTTATTTAAGATGAAAACAATAAACAAAAATCTTTTGAGAAGGCAAGATTTTTATATTTAATTCAGCTCTTCCATTAAAAATGTCTTTTTTTTTTTTTAATTATTATTATTATAATATAACTTTTAAATTTTGAATTAAGTAATATTAAAAAATAAGCATAAAATTGAACTTTAAAATTTATAAGAAAGTATTTGAATAACAAAATTAATATAATTGAACGATCAACAATAGTTTAGCCAAAATTTTAAGATGGTGATATTAGATTAGATATAATAATAATCGAAAGTTTTACAAAATTATTGCAGTATTTTGGAGCTACATCAAAGCAACCAATTGCCAAATGGCTTACATGCACCATGACATATATAGAGAATATACAAGACAAAATCAAAATGTGATAATATATAGAGCTTCCTGCAGAAAACAATCAAGGTTTTCCAAGAAGTGAAGGGCGGTAAAAAGCATGGCTTTGTGCAATGGCAATGCGTTCACGGGGATCATTCAGATTCTCATCCCTCAGAGCTTGCAGAATATCTTGTGTTGTCAATTCCCTGAAAAACCCAAATGAGATTCGGCATATGAGCAAAAACCACCGAACCCAAGCTCTTTGTTCAGAGTAAACAGAAATTACCTTGATATCAGTATTTTATATAGTGTCTTCAAGATAGGACACAGCTCCACCGGAGCAACCGGCTTGTTATCCTCAGGATGCAACACGCTCAGGCTTGTTTGGCTCAGAAGTTCAAAGAATGCTTCCACTGCAGAGACACCCTAGCAACAAATCCTATCATTGTTAGCTCAGTGCAGAAGTTGGATTTATTCAATTCAGTCCTGATATCACTTCAAACTCTGCTAATGCTAAACACATATGCCATGAATCATTTAGGATCCATCTAACCAACTTGGGTTAAGCTGTTATAAACAGAAATACTATATACATTCTATGGTTGCAATGTTTCACGTTAGCATAGGAGTTTGAAAGAAACTAAGAAGGGAAAATCACAAATTATACCTGAATCATTCCTTTGCCACTAATGCTGTCACCCATGTCTGGGCTTAGTTGACCCTTGGCTAACATTTGGCCATACCATGCATTGCGTCCTTTTAACAAGGTAACGTAAGTGTCGGCCAGCAATGGCCCAGCCAGTTTCTCAGGTTCTTCGGTCAACAAGTGAGTAATGAATATCATTTCTGATGTACAGTGTGCAAAGTAAACAGATTTGCTGGTAGCACTCTCATTTGTAAGGGCAGCTACCATTCCTAAGAGCATCAAAAGAAAAACACTACGTTCAGAATTTAAAATTCTAACTTGGAAGTAGAAGAATATAATAAGAGGTTACTAGCAGAAGGATACAGCATTCTGCATAACTTATCACGGAAAAAGCAGATTACTCAGGACTTAGGAGTAGCTAGAAAGCAATGAAAATTTATTTGAACCTTACCAGCTCCGATTGCATAGACATTTTTCAAGCCACCCATGACTTCATGTGTGATGAGGTCACTGTTGTCCCAGACTATAAAATGTGGCTGCCTTAGAAATTTTGCCAGAGGTTTCCTCCATTTTTCAGCTCCACAGATTCGAGCATTGGCATATTCCTTATTGTAAATTTCTGAGGCGATATTTGGACCACCGAGATAAAGTATGTTCTCCATAGGCACTCCAGCTGTCAAGCAAAGTAATCATATGAGAGTTGGAGGACTCGTAGATCGCTAAGGAAGAAGCCTGATAATGGGGAAACTGATCAAAAAGACCAAAAGAGAATGGAACTCGAACAAAAGCAGTACTAACTCCAGGATACTATTTACTTCCATTGCTTGATAAAAAAATGAATTTTAGATAACCAGTAATAGTAAACTAGCCTCAATATGACCAAGACTAAAGCCAGTAAAATGAACAGATTTAGTATTGGAAGGCCGAGTCAGAGAAAACTGGTTTATTGCCTTGTTGGTTAATTTCACATACAAAAAGATCAACAAGGAAAATGATCACCACTAGTAAACTCACAATAGTGCTGCTGAAGTTTCTTTGGCTATACTGAATGCCTGACTGTACTCATCAGATCAGAAGATAGAAGTTAATCCATGAAACATGATATACACCGAAGAGCAGGACATTATGAATATTAACATATTAGCACTATAAGCCATTTTCCTCTTGATCTCAAAGAATTGTATGACCTTAATTCTCCAACATCATACCACTCTAACCAAACTAACTACAGAAATCAAGCGAGTAATACTTGAATAATAGCATTAGAAAGGATGATTCTTGACATCTTTCAGCCGTGGTCTTAAAAGAAGAATAAACAATTAGTAGTTATGCACTTCCTCATGAAGAATTCATGGGATCATTCATGATTACTAAATAGAAAGGATGATCATAAATAAAGATGAAAAGTACTCTTACTTGCTTGGTGAATCATCTTTGTAGGAGTTATAATATGGGGAACAGGCTCCAATGCAGCCTCTATACCCTTTGCTAGAGAGATTATGATAGGCACTGTGATCCTCTCCTTCCAATATTTGTTTATATCCTCGAAAATTTCACGTGTTTCAGTTGAAGGCAACCCATTAACAACAATATCAGCATCCCAAACGGCTTCCTGCAAGTTTGTGACCACCTTCAATGGACAAAGTGGTGTATCAATCATGTTCAAGCAAAACCCATCTTTCAAAATCTCATCAGCATAAAGAGTCCTGTCTCCGAGCCTTGCCTCAACATACTTTAAATAAGCACAACGCCAGATCAACCTTCTCAGCACATCCTCCCTGGAATTGATAACTTCAAAGAGATGCTCTGCAGTGGCTCGATCAACTGCCCTACCTGGCCTTCTCCATATCCTGATTTGCACCTTGTCCCTGAATTGTCCATAACTATCTTGCAGTAGAGCTGCAAAAACACTGCCCCAGGCACCAGCTCCAATACTCACAATTCTTAGAGGATCTCCATCAGCTTTGCCAAGAAGCCCCCTCAGATCATCAAGCTTCTCTTCCAACCCATTAAAATTCTGAACAGATCCATTTGAGTATGCATTTCGGACAATCCCCATAATGCTTCCCACCATGCTCTAAAAGCAAAGAATGGACAGAGACAAAAGCTATACAACAAATCAAGAAAGCTCGAAACTTTCAATTACTTTTGGGTGCTGCTTTAATTTTCTTAAATACGTCACTGAGCTCTAACCTACTTTTATTTCAAAACTAGAGACAAGATAACCAAACTCACCCAACTACTAAATTTTATTGTTTCGACCACAAGTTTCAGTCACCAAAGATGAAGATTGCATTGGAAAATCAAATCTTATTGGTAGATTTTACTTGACCAAAACTGAACTTCCCAGAAATTCTGGCAACAAAAATAATGAAGTTTCTTCTACTTCAAATTCAACTGATTAAAAGCAATGAAAGGATTAAGAACATTCCCTTCATTTTCTTTTGACTTTCTTAGCAAAATAATGCCAAGAGGGAGTGGAAAAAGACAAAATCTAGAATATTGAATATATGACTTCGTTTAGTCCGCCATGGGTTTGTTCATCTACCCAACCAAAAAAAAACACAACACAATATTGAAAAATAAAATAGAGTAGTACCAATTAAGAAAAAAACAAAACTTTCGTGTTAGAAACTACAAAGCAATGGCATCAATTTGAGGTTGATTGACTTCAAGACCCACCACAAACTCTAATCTTTTTAATGGTAAGAACCGACATTGTTGGAAAGGAAGCTCAAAAGTTGAGACCCGAAAAAATTTCGTGAGAAAGATAGCACGAAAGAGGCATGAATGTGATGAAACCGAGTAAAAAATTTATAGGTCTGAAACAGTAAAGGGAGAGAAAGAGAGAGAAAGAAAGGGGCATTGACTGTTGCCGTGTTGCAATTGCAATGAATCAATATAGTTGAGTCTTGACTTGGGTGCCAGAAGATGTGGCATTAAAAGCACTTTTGGATGTAGCCAACTTCCCCAACGGTCATTAATATTGGATGAGCTTGTCTTTGGCATTCCATGTGGCCAACCCAGCGCTACTCTTTTGCTTTGCCATTGGTTAATGCATTGCAACGCTTGCTGCGGTTAGCAATATAGCCCACACTTGATTGAATGAGAAGTAAATTATGTGCTCCTTTAGACAACTACTTATGGCTAAGAGCAAACGTTTCCCATGAGCAAACGTTTCATCGTCGGTTTATCAATTAGTGATCAAGTACCAGCTGCTGGGTTCCACAATTGCCCAATTTAATCTGATTTCAATTCCTCATGAAGTGGGCAAATGGCAAGGACTACGATTACATGCATGTATTATTATGAAGTAACAAAAATGAAAGGTGCCTTTTCAATTTGAGATCTGCGTCTCATGAGTTTTTTAAACTGATCCATTCAGTAAGCCTCAATTAATGATAATAATGTGATCTATGTATTGTTTTCTTATCGAGTTTCTGCGTTTAGTTATATTTCACTACATTATTTAATTTTTTTTTTCTTCAGTTAATGCTTAGTTGTTATTCAATATATTATTTTTATATCACAATTGTTTAAGAAAAAACTCATTTTTTGTCCTGGACAAAATAAACTTGAACAAAAATAATTTTTTTATATAAATAAAAATATCTTAATAAAGTTTTTTGTTTAAAATATTTAAAAAAATAAAATTAATGATAGTGTAAAAAAATAAAAAATAAAAAATTTTATTGTTTATCATTAAAAAATTATTACTGCAGCATAATAATTATAAAAAATTTAAATTAAATTCAGTACATATCTTTTAATATCTAATAAGAGATTAATCTCCACATAAACACCAAAATTATTAAAATAAATGTACTTTTCTTAACAAAAATTTTTCTATAACATGCTCACGAATAAAATCCTATAAGCACACTTAAAAATTTAATTATTTGCCAGTTACATGTATAAATATTTAGAATTTTATATCCATTAATGATATATTTAATAATAATGATAAATAAATAAATAAACAGCGCATCGTTGTGTGGATAAAACTGGTGGTAGATCAGCAGAAAACTGAGCACACTACGACACTCGCACTCATCAGTTCAACTGTGGATCGATCAGCAAGAGAGAAACAGCAGAAGGAAAAAAGAGCAAGAAAAGATGGATACAAAACCCACAGAGATTAGCAGCTCCAGGATGTTTGGAGGTTACAACAAGAGGTACAAGCATTTTAGCCCCACGCTCGGTTGCTCCATGACTTTCTACATCTATTTCCCGCCTTCTCCTTCTCCATCTCACAAGTTCCCTGTAAGTTTTCCCTTATTCTCATTTTAACGTTTCGTCTCTCAAATTCTTACAATCTAAACTGTACAGTAGCATTAGGGTTTCCTTTCATTTCTTCTTCTTTGTTCTTATTCTTCCATTATGGTATGATTCTTATGGGACTTTCATGATTGTTATACACGGACTTCGAATTTCGATTTTTTTTTCTTGTTTTATAATGGTTGGTCAGGAGTCATTTGATAGTGTTCTACTCCGGATACTATGTTACCCGTTTTGCTTAATTTATTTCACTGGGTTGTTAAATTGCGTTAATATTTTGTTCTGCAAGTTCATGCTCAATTTTCTGAAATCATTGTAATTGGTGATTTTTAAAATGGGACTTTCGTGATGACAGTTTTCTAAACACTTACAATTGTATTATCATTACTTTCTGGTAATTTGGCCCCCTAAAGTGTATGACGATTCGAAGGTTTTTGGTTTCATTGTGAGAAGGTACTCTACTGGTTGTCTGGTCTCACCTGCAGTGATGAGAATTTTATAATTAAATCTGGAGCTCAACGAGTAGCTTCAAGTGAGGGCATTGCTTTGGTTGCTCCAGATACATCTCCAAGTAAGTTAGCAGCCTTCAAACCACTTTTAGCGTCCAACAAATGAAGTAGCAACACTTCGAGTTTTAAGCCGAAAAACTGATTACGTTTTCCTTATGAGATTGTTATGGCAGTTTGATTTGAGACATGCAATTACAAACTCTGTACTAAACTCTATTAATACATCCAAACGGGAAGGGTTTCTACCCTGTGAACCTTCCCTGGCTTTTTCTTAATCTTTCTACAATCTTTTATGTTCTTTCTTGAGTATATTTTATGATGTATTGAAAGTGCATGAATCTATATGCTGGCATAATCTTATTTAGAAAGGATTTCGATTAGCATGTTGCTTTCTTCTGTGTGTTGTATCCTTATGAGAGTATGAGCCCTATTTTATGGGGTATTTGATATTTGAGAATTAGTAATTGGTTTGGCATTAGACCACATGTAATTTGAATTAAGATTCTTGAGGCTTTTTTTTATATGATTGGTTTCATAATTTCTAATTTTATATCTAATCAAATCATATAACTATGCAATGTACTTCCGTTTTAGCTACATTTCAAGACGAGATAATACGTTATTGACACTTTTAAGTTTATAATACAGGGGGCCTAAATGTGGAAGGAGAGGCTGACAGCTGGGACTTTGGTGTAGGTAAGGCATGCAAGACCATAATCTTTGGGTCTTGAACGGAGCTGGGCATGAACTAGCTCTGATTAAGAACTGAAAAACTCTAACTTAACCCTGGCCATAGCCCAGTTTTAATCTTGAAAATGTACAGTTACTTGTATAAGGCAAAGGACAAGTTATATATATCTACTCGCTGGATTACATCCTGTTTACAATATTTTCCTTAATACACCCAGTTTTCTTTATTGAAGGAAAAAAGGGGAATTTGTTTTTGTTATTTTTATTTGGGAAGACACTGATGTTAATTGAAACAATTTTGCTTGTTATTTAGATTTGCTGTGATGTACTTGTATATGTACATGCCTGTATTTATGTTTTCATGTATACATTCCTGAACAGGTGCTGGATTTTACGTCAATGCTACACAAGAGAAGTGGAAGAATTGGCGCATGTATGACTATGTTGTCAAAGAGTTGCCGAAGCTTCTAAGTAATAACTTTCCACAGCTTGAAACGACAAAAGCTTCTATATTTGGTCATTCTATGGGTGGCCATGGTGCTCTAACAATCTACCTTAAAAATCTGGATAAATATAAGGTACTAAGCAACTGAAAACATATGCTTTAACTATAAGCAAAGGAGTAACCATAAATTTTTTTTTGTAAAGCCCCGAATTCTTTTACTATTAAAAGGATCATTTACGTTTTTAAATATTTACTTGTTTCCATCACAAGTTGACTGCAATGAATTTATTTTAACATTTTCTATGAAATATCCAAGCCACATTGCTTTGCTAATGATCTCATTTGCATTTTTTGGGTAAGTGAGTATTCCATTATGTGT
This sequence comes from Bauhinia variegata, assembly GCA_022379115.2. Taxonomy (NCBI): domain Eukaryota; kingdom Viridiplantae; phylum Streptophyta; class Magnoliopsida; order Fabales; family Fabaceae; genus Bauhinia; species Bauhinia variegata. The sequence goes on from CM039438.1 coordinate 18,399,123, forward strand.
TATTGTATTTGAGTTTGTGATTTTTAGATATTATGATTTGTAGTAATAAGGATGAGTAAAAACTCTTGTAATTCTGGACATTTGAATCTTATTTACTTGCTGGAGAAAATGCCTTTGAGAGAGAAAAGGAGGTTCTTCACTAGAGATGATATTTCGGCCATTCAGTGATGGTATTATTATTTGTTGATACCAGTTAAGAGTTTCTCATGTGATTTTTTAGAGGTAGGAATTTGACCTTCCATTTATTTTAGTTATGGAAGCTTCGAGTAAATAAGCAATGAGAGCTCAGCCTAGAAGCTTGATGGCTGTTTTCTGATCTTTAATGAAATAGCAGCAGTTGAATTTATTGGCCATATGGCAGCGTCAGGAAGGTAGAGGAAGTAGGAGCTTCTGGATTCTTAAGGCCATTGTATAGCTATATGTGACTTTCAAATTTTGTATGTGTAGTGGCTAGAAATTAACATGTTATGTTTAAAACTTGCAAAGCTAAGTTCAATGCGGACACCTTGGTCAGCATCTTTACAGTGCATGATTTAAGAAATCATCTTATGATTGTATTTGGTTGTAAATTTCTTCCTATTCGAATTTCTCTTTCTGTAGCTGTTATGCCCTTGGCAATATCTTTCATTACCTCTTTGGCCTTCCATCAAGGTTGTACTCTGTCCTGATAAGAACATTACTGTTTACCTTGCTTCTAACTTTTTCTACTTGTTCATTTCTTCACATGATTGTTCCAGTCGGTTTCTGCCTTTGCACCAATTGCAAATCCTATAAATTGTGCTTGGGGGCAGAAGGCATTCACAAATTATCTAGGTGGAAATAAATCCGATTGGGAGGTAAGTTAAGAGTTTTTCTCTCTAATCCTAAAGTAAAAGAATGAGATATTCGCATCTAAACAATAGTCTTGATATTTTATTGAAACATTCTATTGATACATGCAGGAGTATGATGCCAGTCTTCTGGTAACAAAGTTCCATGATGTATCTGCCACAATTTTGATTGATCAGGTAAAAGATTTTCTGGTTTTCGCAGAAATATCCAAAACATGTAAAGATATTAAGATGGACGACTCATGTTCAAGAAATCTAATTGTCGATTTTAAAATCAAACTGGTCTGCTAGATGCGTACTGCTTTGCACTAGGTCAACCCTTACATTTGTAAACATGTATTTTCTTGAGTTGTTGAATTTTTGTGGTATTTTCAGGGGGAAGATGACAAGTTTTTGCCCGATCAATTGCTGCCTCACAAGTTTGAAGAGGCATGCAGGAAAGCTAACGTTCCACTCCTCTTGCGTGTTCAACCTGGCTATGATCACTCTTACTTTTTCATTGCCACCTTCATAGACGATCACATCCGGCATCACGCTCAAGCACTTAGGCTTAGTTAAGTTTTCTGCGCTCTGAAAACTTCGAACTATCACTATCTCATCCAAGTATGTGCTGAATTTACTTTTCTCTGTAACTATTTGCTTGCTTGTGATACCGTCGGTTATATTAATTCAACTTTGGATTGTAGCTTTCTTTACACCATACTTGTTCAAGACTAGCCATGGAGTTTTAGAATCAATGTGAAATACTACATAATATAAACTTGGCTTTAAATGAAGTCGAGCATTGAGTTTCTGCAAAATACAATCATCTTTACCATTGACATCTCTTGGATTTTGTTTCATTCCCATCTTCATTTGGTTGATTCGCACTATACTGTTTCGAGTTTCAATACTTAGAATATCTTCGCCTCTGGATTCAGTGGACAAATAAAAACAACGAAAAATGGTCTTATTATGATGCCATGTGGCATCATAATAGCCGTAGATGACAGTTTTTTGATGAATTTAATAGGATAGGATTATATGAACTTTTTTAATATTCGAGGATATTTGATAGTATATCAGTGGAGTGGCAAATATTTGTCGTTTGTAACGTTCCATCAGTTTTGGGGTCTATATGGTTCGGCTTAGCAGTGAATAAGTAGCGACACTCGTCTTTTTCTTTTTCTTTTTTTAAAAAAATATCTTTTTTTTACATCCTGTATGCTTAACAGTATTATTTTAATTTGATCCAATAAAACTTCACAAGACCCCATTTAAAACTTTTAAGCTGAATTAAACCGAATCTGTACAAGCCTCCGTTAAAATGGAAGGGGCGGATCCATGAATACACATGTTCTTGGAACTAATACATATATACAACTTATATATGCCGTCGTCTGCCTTTCCTGAATTATGCTCCTACCATTTGCAGTCAAACGGATTATGATAAGAAGGAATCTAAAAAAGATATAGATTATGGGAGCCTACTACTTGAAATCTCCCCACGAAAAAACAAAATAATAATAAAAAAAAAAGCCGATCTCCACAGCTCATACTATCTTGCCTGGGATATTCAGTCTTCTTTAGTATGGGGAGGTGGAAATTCGGTCAACTCAGGGACTATCGTACTCGTAGCATCAAAAGACTCTTCAAACTTTTCATTTACACTCTTCTTTTGTCTCTTGAGTCTTTTAGGTTTCTGACCCACCGAATCAGTATTTAGAAGGGAATCATCCAATTCATGGTCGATACTGACTTCATTCACCTTCCTTACTCTTGATGATGGAGTTTGCTTGTCGGAAGCTGCTTTTCTCTGCAGATAGACATTATTGTTAAAAATACCAGTCCCAGTAACATCATGACATCTAAACTTTACTTAGTTTAGTAGACCTAAAATCCAAAGAGAAATGTTACGTGTACTCAGTAACTTGATATTTTCGTGTTCTTACGTGTACTCAGGGCAAAAAAATTCTCAAATAGATAGCACTATACCAAGCATACATTGGATCCAGTAACAACCTCTAGATTTAGTTTGATATGTGACACTCTAACCTACATCTAAAAAACTCCTATATATATATTTGTCGCCAGATCTAAACAATATTCTTAAAAATATAGTATTACCTTCTTACTACTGGACTTTGACCCCTCTGGTTCCTGAGAAAGCTCATTATCAGTACCCTGGGGTCCAGTGTTTGTTATATCTTCCAAAGATGCATCTCCTTCTTCATTTATACGTATAGCCTTCATAGGTTGTTTCCTCTTTTGCTTGTCTTTTCCCTGGGAGGATGAAGTGAGATGAAATATAATCAGAAAAGTTCTCATAATGGTTTACGACTGGTGGAACTTATGTTTTTCATTCCTATCCTTCCTGTTTCATATAGTATGGCCAGGGTGGCGCACTTAAACGTATTGTAATAATTACTTTCGGAAACCAGAATCGCAACCAACCTGGAGAGGGATTTCCTTCAGCTTCTGCTCCAACTGTGCATCATCCAGAAGCAAAGATACAACATCCTCAGGAGCCAAAATATCACCACCGACAGAACCACCTGTCATGACAAGGTTTTGTACAGTACTTTTTTGGCTTGCTCTGAGAAGGATTTTCTCTTCAACAGTCTCTTTACATATAAGTCGGTAGACAGTAACCTGCAAGATTTAATACACAGCCAAAATCAGTTCTAAACCAAAATAATTAGCCGAGTTACATATTCAAGAAGAATGATGGGTTTCACATGTCTGCAAGCATGCAAGATACTGAGAGTGTGTGAGAGAGAGAGAGGAAGGGAAGCACAGTCCTACATTATGCAAGCAATGTAAAAAAGAGAATCCACTTGAGATCTCAAACACTCATGTAAGATAGCTTCCACAAAAACAGAGGCATACACACACACACACATGGAGATAGAAAGAAAGATAGAACTAACATCTCTCGTCTGACCCAAACGATGAGCTCTATCCATTGCCTGTGAATCCAGCGTTGGATTCCAATCACTCTCATAAAATATGACTGTGTCAGCAGCTGTCAAGTTAATACCCAAACCACCAGCTCTTGTACTCAGTAAGAACACGAAAATGTCACTCCTACAATTGAATTACAAATATCATAAGCAACAGCATAAACATTAAATATAAATATATAAAGATCAGTAGCCTGGACAAGAGTAGAAATTCATGCATGACTATGAAGACACTACCTATGCTGGAAGTCTCTGACCATGTCTCGGCGGTCCTGAATAGAAGAAGATCCATCAAGTCTAAAATATCTATACTTTCTGTAGTTCATATAGTCCTGCAAAAAGTATTAACTACCAGTTAGGACTGAAACAGACACTGATCTGCTGTATATGTAGATATCCAAATGCTAGGACTGTCACTGTTTCCATTTTCAAACCATTGACCTCCCTCTGCCCTCAACTCCTCCCAAACTGAATTAATGCAAACCATTACAATGAATGGAAGTGCACTTACACATAAGATTATGTATGACACCAGTTGTTAATTTATTGAATCCACATCTCGTATCTTTGAAAATGTAAGAAAATGAAACCAGAGACACTTAAATATAACTGATATAAAAAATTATCATGAATTAAGTTAAATACCTCGAGAATATTAAGCATCTTAGTCATCTGAGCAAACAAGAGAACGCGGTGATTTTCTGCCCTCAAGCGTTTCAATAATATATCAAGTGTTTGAAGCTTCCCAGAGTCCTATGTGAAAAAAGATATAACTTAGAAAATCAATTAAATGTGAAAATTGAAACCAAACAATTGAGTCACTCAAAACAGAGGAGGAATAAAAACAACACTTACAGTGAGCAACTTTGCAGGGTCAAAATTTCGCATGGGTGGTGAAGACCCAAATATGTTGTATGTTAACCGAAGAGCAGGCCGTGAAACTGGTAGTTCGGAGTCAATCTCTTGAATTAAATGGTGAGGGCCATCAGGCTTTCTAGGACCATTATACTCAGATGTACGTGCAGTTCCCACAAGCAACCTCATAATCCAAGGGTCATGTAATTCTTCAATCATTTTATATGAGAAGTTTTTGTCTGAGCAGTGGGCACCAATCTGCAAAGAATGGAAGCAAATAAGCAACGTTGTCAACTTTATATCATCATCCATAACGAACCCACCCACCCCCTCTCAAAAAAAGGTTGTTAACATCTTGCAAAAATTCATGGCCACCATTTCCACAAGAACAACTTATGACTAAATAATAAGGAAAAATATAACATACTGGGGGAGCTCTAGTTGGAGGGATGTAAGTGTAAGCTGAGTGAAGAAGCCTTGTATTAGAAAGAAGCCTGTCCTCATGTGGAACAACCAAGGCCTCAAAAGGAGCATGGATGGGCCCGGTTGCAAATCTTCTTTGAAGAAACATAGTCTCAGACCTTGATGGCACCAATAACATTTTGGTAACAGCCCTCACTTTTCCTTTATCAAGGTCACTACATTCAGGATCGTCATCCATAGTCTCCATAATGTCTAGAAATCCATTGACAAATTTCTGTTCCCATCTCATCATAGAAAATAGTATTAGCTCCATAAAAGAACCAGTAGCCAGAAACGTCACCTCCTGTGGAGACAAACCCATTAAATGGGTAAAACCAAAAGTTCCACTTCTAACAATCTGCCCATTTGATTCCTCTGATTTGTCCTCTTGCAAGAATATGGATCTATAAATATTTTCTGGTCTAAAAATATTAAAATGTTTCTGAAAAGATTCTCTGTAGACACCACGACAAGTAGCCGAACTAAGTGTTTCAGAACTCTGCAAAATTTCTTGATAGAGTAATTTTGGTATCTGGAAGTAGAGAGAAAGATAACAATGAGAACAATTTTTCATTTTATAAAAAGAAGAAAGCAAGACTAAGTTGGGTAAACATGTTCACATATTATCAAAAACACAATTTTTATATCATATAATTCAATCAAAACACCAAGAGGTAACCAACAGGGTCCATATGTATATTATCAGCAACTTAGATATAAAACCCACATAAACTTGCCTCTCACGCACCTATGAGGCATATGACAGTAACTCAAGACAAGGAACGCATTCAAGATTAGCACATGATGTACCGAAAAGAAAAGTCATTATGAGTCAGGTCTAAACTGAAGGGTGTCAAGTTATTCAAGGAAAAGGGAATTATTAAAAACAACATTGAACAGCAAAAATATGGAGAAAATTCCAACTAGGCCAAAAAAAAAGGAACCAAATTCTAACACATTTATCATGCAAATCACACATTGCTTCAAAATGGCATTTATTTACTCTCTGTTGTCCTTGTCCTTCCCCCTTCATCTTCTTAATCCCAAGCCCATTGTTGCCATGTTACCGTTGAATACTACTGAAACAATTGAAGTTCCTCTTTCACAACTATAAAACTTCAATCTTCATACTATCCTTTCAAAACAAAGTTTCACATGAAGAGAGAGAGAAAGGGATGACTCATAACGTACAATTCCAATTTCAGACATCTAAGACAAGCAATCAAACCACCGTGTAGAGTCAAGCTACTAATCTGTACTGATATAGCAGCAAACTCCTTCCCCCCCCCCCCCCCTTGTTTTTTTTCCTTTTTTTTATAAAAAAAAAAATTGCTGAGTCTTTGACCCAGACTATAGGGCCAGGGATAGTTTGCATTGTTCCCTAGGTCCCTAACGAAATGTTACATAATGCAAAGGTTCCTTACATTACATGTGTTTCTGACATGAACAAAGAGACATAGATGATAATGGAATCAATATGGATAAGTTTGAAATTAGCACAACTGAAAAACCTAAAATTGATGCACCAAACACTCCGTAATACCCACTTTTGGTCCTGATTTAATGGAATAACACTAAGAACTGAGAGAGAAGTGAGGAGGAAAAGAGAAGAATGGAATCGAGTGTTCTGAAACAGTAGATATGGTGAGAGAAACTACCTCATAAGATATGGGATTGTGACCTCCAGAATAGTAAACATCTTCCAACTCCCCAAATGGAGGAGGTGGTAAGGAATTTGGAATCTCTCCAAAGTAGAAGTATGTCCTTCCCTCACTCCTTTCAAACAACTCTGGATGGTTGCATACCTACCATATTAAAGAGCAATATAATTATGGACGATGTTGAAAAAAGAAGCACCTCATGTCATTGAAAAGAAAACACATGATTCCCAATGATCTATACAGATTCAAGCTGCTAATTTTTTCTAAAGGGGAAAAGAAGAAAGGAAAGAAACCCAGGTAGCATACCTTCCGCAACTGAATAACAATGTTCATTAAATTCAGAATTTTCTTTTCATTGATATGTCCACGACTACCATCAAACAACTCAGCAAGGGATATCTTGTTTTTAATTGCTTGATAGAATGCTTGCTGACGAGAACTCAACTTGCAATGCACAGTAACCTCAGTTTTCGTTGTCAGCTCAGAAACTACATCTTTCTTAACTCGCCGCAGCATAAAAGGCTTCAGAATTGAATGCTGTTTGAAGAAGAGCAGCGAAAAGATAAGTCAAAAGTTTAAAAAGATAAAAATCATAACAGTTAACACAAAAGTGGCTGAAATGCTAAGAAAAAAATGCAAATATGGGATATTCATGTTGTGTTGACTTATTTTGGACTATGATATCCTTGAAACAAGTTCAAATCTAGTACAAGATATAATTATGCAGTCATTCTGAATATAACAAATGCAAATGATCAATATCCAAATGGAGGTGTCAGCATCTGAATCAACCAAATACTTAAACTGTTAAGACAAGGACAAGTATAGATTTTATCATTAACACAACCTCTTGTAGGAAAGCCCTTTGGGCTTGAGGATGGACAGGGATCTGACACATTAGAATAAAATAATATTGAACAAGTTTTATCTGAAGAGAAGTGGCAAGCACTTGGTCTAGGAACCGACTACCCCAATCTTAAGCTTTTAGGAGAAGGCCCAAGAATGGCTTTTATCTTTAATAAAAAGGCAAGTACAACATGAATGCACCCAACAGTTTCCCCTATGCAATTCCTCTCTTTAACCACATAGAATACATTATAAAGGCCCAACATATCCCCCAAAGATTTTTATTAAGAACTACATAATCCTTTTCCTTAGAAATATAATGATATATCTCAACCATCTTCTTACTACGACTGTCAAATTAAAAAGGCAAACTTACCAATCTGTTAAGTTGATGTTCATTCAAAGTACCCCCATGCTCTGCATGGTTTTCGATTCTGGCATAAGATGGGTCACAAAAGATTGTTAGACCATAGATGAATTGGCTAAAATGTCCAAAGAAATTTAATGGGGGATACATACCCTTTTGAAAACCACTCATTAAACTGCTCGTGGCTATCAAATAAAGTTGGCATAATAAAATGAAGAAGAGCCCACAGCTCTGCCATATTATTCTGAATAGGTGTACCAGTAAGAAGTAGCCGGTTCCGACAATTGAAGCTGAGAAGCGTCTTCCATCTTATACTGTCAAGATAGAAAATCAATCAACTTGTTAAAAAAATAAAAGATATATGGAGAAGACTTTTTCAGAGGGCAATAATTGCTACAGAGACGATGACACACTCAAATATTTCATTAATAACACAATCAAGGATTTTTTTTAAAGAAAAGTAATTACACAACTTTCAATCCTGAGAAACAACAAAAAAATGCATCAAAATAAAGTAACTAACTACAGTTTTCTAATAAAAAAAATAATTCAGCTAGAACAATGACCAATGATAATGAATCCAATGCACCTAAGAAACATATATCAAAACCTGTTTGAACTTTTGATTGCCTGGGCTTCATCTAATACCATGTACTGCCATTTTACACGCCGAAAATACTTTTCATCTGATACTAGTAGCTGGTAGCTTGTGATCAGAATGTGAAACTTAGCTTCCCTGTTAAAAAGGATAGTAGCATTGGTAATCAGATGGAGAAAAAAGGATGAATTAGCCATACAATTAACTACACACAGAACAAAGGTCAGAGTACTGCACTATCTTCACAATCCCAGAAGTTAGAAATCAGGATGATAGCTCTTGTGCAGACAAAAGGTACATTGCTACTCATATAGGGATCTCAAAAACGAAAAATAGGAAATTGTAATTCTCACTCTATCCTCCCCCCCGCGGGGCACACCAATCCCGATCCCACCATGTACTCATTTCCAGCCCTTTCCAAATTGATCGCACTATGTATGGTTGGATTTCAATCAATTTTCTTCCTTATTTTTCCACAATCCAATCATCAGAAAGAAGGGATAAAAATAAAAGGCCTTAGAAAAAGCTATACACTTCTCTGAATGTCTACAAATTTCAGTATTATCCAAAATTTCTCACTTTACATAACATCAATCAACAGAGAGCTTCTTGTACGAAATTCATTCAAGATATGGCTCAACTTTCCAGTAAAAACACTAAGGAAACAGAAGATATCCAAGTTTAAGAAAATGCAAAGCATTCTCATGAGAAGAACCTTTGCTGAGCTTAAAATTGTTCAAGTACACCAAGTGAGACTCTGCCAACATAATTCTATAATCAAAATATTCTACTTTAGTGGACAGTGTACAACCTCCTCCCTGGGGCAGGTGTCAACAAACAAAATGTGCAACCACTAAAAGATTCCATCTTTCTTGCACCACTTTCTCAAGTTCGCCTTACTAAAATAATTTATATCACTACTAATTAGTTCATTCAAATTTTAAAGAGTATAAATTAGAAGCATTGAAATTATGTAATTTCATTATATATTTTTTTATATATGTTAGTTTTAGATCCCATTTCCAAAATCTTTTATGTATGAAATGTACAAGTACCAAGGCAGCCTATATTTCATCTATATAAATAACAGAAAAAAAAAAAAAAAAAAATTCTTTCCAAAAATGGCATGTTTCATAAAATGTGTCCATTCTTCACAAATATCAAACCCAAACACAAGATCATTAATTCCAGCCGTTTTAGTGAAGCTAACGGGAAAGCATCAGAAACAAAGAGTACCTGCGATAAAGCTCCTTAGGGTTAATACTTTTTCTAAGTACTGTCCGCTCCACACCCCAGTAAGGCAAACTTATCAGTTCAGGGCAGAAGCGTTTCAGTTCATCAACCCAATTATTTAACACAGATGCAGGTGCAACAACCAGAAAAGGTCCCCATATATTTTTCTCCTGCATGGGACAAGCAAGTTAAAATAAAGTCACTGAAATTTCACTATAACACCAGGTTGAAATGTACCTCAGCCAAATGTGCTAAAAAGGCCATAGCCTGGATAGTCTTTCCAAGTCCCATCTCATCAGCAAGTATACCATTTAAACCCTGAAACGAAAAACCCTCAAATTAACAACCAAATTAACAAATCATAAGGAAAATATTCCAGAAATTCAGATAGCTTAATAACCTGCTCGTAACAGTTAACTAGCCACTGAAGACCTTTCAACTGATATTCCTTTAGACATCCTTTGAACAATTCTGGTGTCTGAACCGTTGAAGCCACTGGCATGGTTGAGCTGTAATATGAAGTTACAAAACTTTTAAAATGACAATGATATTTCTTAAACTCATACTTCCTAATACAGTCCAAACCAAAATCACGTAGACACATGGAAATTTGTACATATCTATGTAGGTTATTTATGCAAAATGAAAGAGAGAGAGAGAGCTAACGGGGTTTGCAAATCAATGTTACTAGATCCTGCAACTTCCTCTTGAAGTGTATCAGTTTCAGCAGCATGGCGGAGCTTCAAGCATTCACTATCAAAAGCATCTGTCAACCTTCTCTGCTTTGAGACTGCTTCTTGAGCAACCTTCAAAGCTTCCTTCTTCAATTCAGCCTCTTCAGGATCTTCCTCCTCACTATGCCCAACATCTGAGGAGTCAAGTAGCATCTCCTGCTCATTTGCTTTTTCATCTTCTATTGGTAATGCTTCTGAAGACAGTAAGTTTGACTTGTTCTGCATAAAGTGACTATACAGCTCAGTTTGTTGTATAAGAAAATTAAGCCTTTGCTGCTGTCTCTTTGCTTCTCGAAGCTCTTGTTCACGCCTCAAAGCTTCAGCAGCTTCTTTCTCCTCTTTCTTCCTGATTTCTGCCTGCAAAGAATAAAATTGAAAATCCACAGCATATTCAGGTTCAATGTACTCAAGCCACTAGTGGCGAAGGGTTTCGGTAGTACTTAGAAGGTTTAGGTTTGATTCTCTATTGTAACAAAAAGTTCAATTTACTCATAAAATTTACCCCTGTAACATGACTGCCTCCAAATTTTAAATATAATACAAGAACAAATTAGTAATTCTGTAGTTCCACCAAACAAACCATCGTCTTTAGAATCACACCCAACTAGGTGAAAATAAGATATATTCATAGTGGGTGACATCAGTTTTATAAACCTCGTGGATACAGGAGATAACAAGGTATATGCAAATGGCAAAAGCAAGTTACCAAAGCCTAATATGATTTGGTTTCTATGGGAAAGGACAAGTTTGCAGGCATGATATGTTCCACTAAACTACTACCTCAATTGCACCTCTTGAAAATCCACATATTTCAGTGTTCAATACTTATCAATCACAAATAAATAAACTTTACAAACTAAGGAAAGAAGAGATACCATCTCTTTATCAACTCGTTTCCAGAACAGCAACATGTCTCTAGCCAGTTTCCGGGTGCGAATGGCAGCCCCCCTCATCAATTTAAGAGATCTACTCACTTTCATTCTAACCTGGATGAGAAACCCATCCATATTAGTCATAATAGAGACAATTCAAGATACAAAACCAACTATCACAAGCTATCGGCTAAACAGCTAGAGACCACAAACCAATTAAAACAGATAATAGATGCACAAAGGGGAAATAAGTGCATGCCTCTCTCTGACAGTTCTCTGAGAACCTCTTGGCATCAGTGAGTTGCTTTCGGTGGAAAGCTGTAAACATCCTATGGTGCTTCGGTATATCCCTTCTTACAATGTTTACCCAAACTTTCCCAATTCTTTCCATTTCTTCCTTCTCAATCATAGAAGGGTCTTTCTTTACCTTTGGCTTCTTAGGTAGGCTTCGTTCAATGATCTGCACAAGGGAACATTCAAACAAGGGAGTGAGAAAGACCGAGGAAGAAAGTAAAAAATAGAAGAAAAGTGTCTGCAAAAAGTCAAACCAACTGATCATACCTCATATGTGTCACCTTTCTCCAAAACCTTCACATAATACACCTGCAGTACACCCCCCTCAGACAAAATAGCTCGCTTTATGCTACCAGCTGCCCCTTCTGGGATGGAGGAATTCAAATCAATATCGGATACTTGCAGACAGAATTTATGAGCTGAATTGGAAGCTGACATAGCCTTCAATCGTGCCTGAAGTGATTCATATTGGGATAAGGTTTCTCCCATGCCTGCTCGGTTTCTAGTCCCAACTCTTTTATCAGCAGTCATCATTGCAGCCAAGGACCCCAAATCCAAGGTACCCTTTAAGTAAAATTCCTCGACCTGGATGTCTGAGAAACTCGGAAGATTCAATGTTGCTGCCAATTTATCATATGTTAGAGGAATTTTGTAAGTGATGCCATCCCCAATATCCAAAGAAGCAGGTTCATACATAGTTCTGCAAAGAGTTTAGAAAAAAAATGAAGTTGTTACTAGCATAAAGATGTTTCATAATACAAAAACCTACAGTATTATCAAGGCAACAGAATAAACGAGGTAAACCTATCAGTTCCATACTGCAATGTGAAATCTGCATCCCGGTAGTTTCCAGGTTTCAGAGGATTAGAATCATTTAGCCATTCAGTTGTGGTTTCCAGAACATGTGATCCTCCCCTGTGCTCATTCCCCGACTTTCGAGCTTTTGAAACTGCATTACTTTTGAGAAGTGGAATACCAGCCCGATTTGGAACAGGACTAGATGAGGTATCCTTGAACCTCCTCTTATACTTCTGAATATGTTCCCCAAGCATTGATCGATATCTCTCCTCTGTCATGTGTGTCCCGTACAAAATGCCCTTGTCCTCATCATCACTGTTGAGAGACCTCCTCCTCTTTTTTAACATATTTAACTCCCTTCCACGCATATTCCCGTTACTGTGATTGGCAACTGCCCCACCTACTTAAGGAAGCACCCAAAAGATAGAGTACATTGATAATTTGATATAAGTTCAAATTTTTTAAACATAATCATCCAGTAGCTAAAAAATAAAATTGTACAATACAACTACCATAGACGAGCATAAATTCCAAGTAGGTAAAATAGCCTCTCAAGCTAAAAAAAAAGTAGGGGAAAAAATGACCAATGCCTACCTTGGCTATCTCTGCTCTCATCCTGACTACTATTCTCATAATAATCAAAATCATCATCTTGTTGTGGAAGTTGAAAATTCATCAAAGGCTACAAAACAATGGACGAGGCAAGAGGAAAATATTAAAAACAAAGAACCGTGATAAATTCGTGAAATAAGCTTAAAAATAATGTAAACAGCGAAACAACAATTTCAACCAATTCTACGAGTTCATCATCTGAAACTCTTATAATCAATCAAGAACAAAAACCGAAACAAAGAAAGATAAAAACATGGAAAGCATCCAGTTCTAGGAAGCCAATCCAGACAAGAACAGCAGGAAACATAGTTTGATAGAATGTACAGGAAACACTACACAAGAAGGAAACCCAATGGGACAAACCTCAAGGTTGAAGAGACTGGAGTATGAGAGCGACTCCTTGGGTTGCCTTCTGTGATCCATGCGCTGTACTCAGCTACAATGTGCAGGTAACCTTAAAAGACGAAACCCTAATTCTCCGAAAAGCATGGAAGAAGGGTTCGGCAGAAAGAGAAAGCGAAGAACCTTAGTCCTAAAAAGGAACAAGGAGAAGGGGAAGAAGGAAATGGAACCGTGCGTAGGATAAGGTGGGTGGCAAGAAGAATGAGAAGGGTCGCAGACGCAGACGGTGCAGGGAGAATCGATAACTGCTAACGTATACCGAGTAGGAGACATTTCGTTAACGTGCGCTACCCAGTGTCTTCAATTTGCGGGGGTCACAGTCACGGAACTTGATGAATTTGCCGTTATGTATCTGAGATAACGGCATGGAGCAGGCAAAAAGAGAGGGTTAGCGGGATAAAATTTACAAAATAGCAAGAGAGAGTTTTTTTTTTTTAATGGAAAAATAAATTGGAGAATATTAAGTATATATTTTTTTCTTCTTTTGGGCAATAGGTATATTTGTTTAGGTAGGAGTTATTTAGACACATACAAATACACATTTTATTTTTTATTTTTATTCTTATTTATTTGAGAGATTTATTGTAAATTTTAAAATTTAGTATAAATTATCATGATATGTTAAAAGGTAGGTTCCTATTATATTATAAAATGGTTAAAATTTGTTTATCATCATATAGTTATTATTTTTTTTTAATCACCAATAGTTATTATTCTTATATAGTCAACAACTTATATTTTTTTTGGTAAATCAACTTATATATTTTTATTGCAATTACAAATATACCTTGAGTAAAAGAGATTTTCTTCACTACAAAGAGGTAACATCGTAAAAATTACTCAAATTCCTTATCAAGTAAGAAGTTATCATGATTACATATAAACATAATAATCTAATCAAATATAATACATGTATCACTTTGTTTTTTAAAACGTTATCAATATTATTTTTACTTATAAATCTCTATTATGGCAAGACTAATTTTCAAATTTTTGATATCGTTGATTGATTGTTATTCTTAACTTAAACCTGAGGAAAAAAATTCTTTTGCATTTGATGTACTTTTTTTTTTTTCCATGACTTTGTCATATGCAACATTATATTTTTGAGTTTTTTTTTTTTAATTTTCTCTAGAGTTTAGAAACTTCAAAAAGTCAGCACGTTATATAAAGATTAAATATCTCTCAAATGTGATTTTTTTCGTTCTTTATTTTTTTGTAAAATATCTCTTAGGGAGCACATTATATAATTATTCTATATGTATTTAAATATGATAACCATGTATATAAGGACAATGTCAAAATATGGCCAACAAAAATGTACATACAATCGATTTAAAGAAAACATCCATGATAACATAAGATAGAAGAGAATACTATATTTTGTTTGAAGAAATAAATTTGAAATTTTGAATGGTAGGAAGAAGACATACTTGAGAAATAAACAGAGGGAAATCATGTGGAATATTTGTGATGAGTGTGCAAGTTAGTTTAAAATATTAAAAATAAAGTAAAATTTGAACAAACGAGGCAGATACTTTTACTCTCCAAAAACGTGGTATTAATTAGAATTATTTTATTTTATATTTATAGATATAGATTTTGTAAACTCTTAACAAATGGACTCTTTAGCTCCTAATGGGCTGTACTAAAAAGGACAAGCCCATGGGCCGGCCCAAATTTTCATTCATAATAAAATAATAATAATAATCTTAATGAAATTGAATGAAATTGCAGGTGAGAGTACGTTAAAAAAGTACTGTAATTATTACCCCCCCCCCCCTCCCCCCCCAAAAAAAGAAAAGAAGGGATTCCTACCATTCTGACATATATAAACATCAACAAAGTGATAAACAAACCATGAATTCCTGATCGTCAACTCAAGCATATCCTGGAAGAAAATATCTATAGCTTAATATCTCCGTTCTAACATGTCTGGATACCCCAACCAGCCTTCCGGCTACGGATATGGTGCACCGCCGCATGGACAACCGCATGGCGCATCACCTCCTGGGCAACCCTACTCCGCCAACCCTTACGGCGCAGCTCCTCCACCTCACGGCCAAAGCAACCCTTATGCGCCCGTAACCGCTCCTTACGGTTCTTCCTACTCAAGTTATTCGGGGCATAAACCCTCGAGTGATCCTCATTCGCAATCACACAGCAGTGGCTACCCACCGTCGTCGGCTCCGCCGTACGCCAGTCCCTTCGCGTCGTTGGTCCCCTCGTCTTTCCCTCCTGGCACAGATCCAAATGTGATGGCGTGCTTTCAAATTGCTGACCAAGACGGCAGTGGGCTGATCGATGACAAGGAATTGCAGAGGGCGCTTTCTTCTTACAATCAGAGCTTCAGTTTGAGGACTGTTCATCTTCTTATGTATCATTTTACCAATACCAGCACCAGGAAAATAGGTAATTCATTCTCTTCACCCTCTATTTCCATTTTTTGATTGATTTTGCAATGAAATTAGGGTTGGGAAAATTAGGTTCCTCCTTAATAGTTTTCCTCTAAATTACGGCGGAGGAAAATAATCTCCGGTGTGTGGTGTTAAATTCAGCGGCGTGGCCCCATAGGGCATCGGACGAGACAATCACCGGTCGATGTCGGTCGCCGCTGGATCACTGTTTGATTTGTGGTTATTGGACACGCGTACAACTCAATGACATTAATGCCTTTTTTATTACACTGTTTTTTTCTTTTCAAACTTTTCAAGCGAAAACTTTGTTACAGCTGGTCACCTGCTGCTCCATTGATTGGGTTATCGACGTGTACTCAAAAAGGAAATTGGAAAAGCAAAGACATGTCTTAATTATTTTGCGCGTTGTTTATCCCGGCGGGGTCCCCGGTTTTGGAGTGAAATAAGCGGGGCTTGCACGTGAATTTCGAGGTCAATTTTAAGTTTGACTTTTGTGGGCACCACCCATGTTATGGCCGTTGGTTTTGTGGGCTTTTTATATTATACGGAAGATCTACGTAACGGGGTTTGCTTCGTTAAAACGGACGTGCTTATGTCCTTTTTGGTCTGTCTTTTTAATTACATAATTAGTTTTTTTTTTTTTTTTTTAGACACAACGAGAAATTTATCCTTTTTCTTTGTCTTAGTTTTAGAATCATACTTTTCCATGGTTATCATATCTATAATTGTAAATAGAAATTTGTAATTATAAATTTGAAAACAATGTGTGTATTTACAGAAAATTCAAAGTTAATTTTCTTTTTCTGATACATCCCGTATTGTGTTGTTTACTTATCTGGTTACTGAAACCTTTTTATCGCTTTGAATTTTGGACATCTTAATGCAGGACCCAAGGAATTCACTTCTCTGTTTTACAGCCTTCAGAACTGGAGGGTAACTTTTATTTGATTCTTTTAAATCTTAGTTGATGATCGTTGTCTCTTTTGCACATTATCTAACTTGTTATTGTTTCAGTCCATTTTCGAGAGGTTTGATAAGGACAGGAGTGGGAAAATTGATTCATCTGAGTTGAGAGATGCTCTACTGAGTATGGGTTTTGCTGTTCCACCTATGGTGCTGGATTTGCTTGTCTCCAAGTTTGACAAAACCGGTGGAAGAAGCAAGGCTATAGAATATGACAACTTTATCGAGTAAGATTCTCCTACTCTTACTTACTGTACGACTATGCTTGAGTAATTTTGTATGTCTTGTTTTTCTGTTACTGACTCTTTGCAATCTTTTCTCTTTTTTCTGGTTTGCAATTGCAGATGCTGTCTTACTGTTAAGGTGAGCGTCCTTGTCACTTTGAATTATTATGTTATCTGTTTTTGAGATTAAAACTACATCGTGTCAGTCTTACTTGGGATTAAGAATGCATCAAACGCTCTGGGGAAAGAAACGTATGACTAATATAATAACAGCCTTACTGATCTTTTCGAGTACATGGGTAGTAGGCGGTTTAATACAAGAGCTTTTGAAAAATGTTGCAAGTTACCCGTTGAGTGTTTTCGTTTTGAATAGTAAGAGGAGCTACATTTAGTGGATCAATCACCAGTAATATATGATGATATGCACAAGTTTGGTGGTTAATACTTAATACTTTGAGCAGCACCCAGACGCCTGATTGAACTTATAAAGTTATTTTTTAAATAAATGGTTTATACTGATATCATGGAGTGTATCTGTATATCTCTTTTCCTTATTCGGACTTCTAATCACGTGTCATGCAGGGACTAACTGAGAAATTCAAGGAGAAGGATACTTCGTATTCTGGCTCTGCAGCATTTACCTATGAGTCTTTTATGCTGACTGTTCTGCCATTCCTAATCGCATAAGATATTGATGGACTGCTCATGTAAATGGTGTTGTTGGAGTGGTTTATGTACTTCAAAATGAGTTTGTTACTATGTTAGCTTTGTTATTGTAGTGCTATGGTGTGGTTTAATGTACCTGTGTAAAGACTAAATCTTTTCAGCTGATGTAGTACCATTTTGTAAAGCCATGGAGAAGTATTATCATATTTTCTTTTGTTCCTTTGCAAATGCACGTATAGCACCGGTGTATGAATTCATGTTAGCGAGTGAGTTCCGGGACTTCATCCCTGGAAGCGTAGCTGATACTCGCACAATTTTAATATTTACGTTTAATTTGAAATTTGTGCAAATTCTTGCCCTGGCCTAAGTACCATATTGGAATATAATGTTGTTATTGTATATATGTTAGTGTCAAATAGAAAAACGAAGATACTAGTGTTACGCTCCATTTGACTTTGTATCTCTTTCAGAGTCTCAAATATGCACCGTTTGGTAGAGTACATATAAAATTATGGGGAAATCATGAAAAGTATAAAACTTAACAGCGTATTATTTCTTTTTATCAACGAGTCGTTTAATCAGAACGTTCGTACGGGCAGATCACTCCCCAAAGATTCTTCGCCATCTCAAACAAAATTAAGTAGAACCTTCATTCTCCTTTGGAGTATAGAACCAAACTGGTCTTCCTTTCAATTGCTGCGTTGGCCTTGCATTTACCTCAAATCCCTTTTGAACATGAGAATAAATTATATAAGTCACGCAATGCAAACCATTGAGGAACTAAGCAAAATTTCTTTCCCAGCATTTTACTTTGATCCCTCCAGGTATATTATATGCAAGAAACCAAAAAAAAATTCCTAAGTTTCTCCAGCAAAACGTTTGATATAATATATTATAATAAATGCTTACATCATGAACAGCATCTCTAAGTGCGTGCACCTGCTCCCTTGAGACCGTCCTCACCTGTAATAGACAATTCAAACAATCGTGTCTAAAAGTAAAAGGTCAATTCTAGTTAAGAGAATCACGCGAGTATATAACCTTCTTCATTATTGTCCAGATGACACCTTCTGTGCATGGTGGAACTGTAAGAGAACCTACGTATCTATAGTATTTTCTGCCTCCGAACTTAATGTCTCCTGGGTTAACTATTCCCAGATCTACTTCTTCTTTCCCAATTGACCTTATCTTGTGAAACAGCTGCCAGAAAATGGCGAGAAAAGAGGAAACATGCCAAGAAAATAATTGAAATCAAGTAATCATTAGTATTACCAGCAAGTAGGGGATTACACAGACACTACGCTATAAGTAAATGAAAAGATGATGAAACACCTCAAACCTTTGAAAGTAAGGGATCCCTTCGGCCAAATTTATACACGATTCCAATAACGGCTGTCTCTCCTTTAGAGTTTTGATGAACTATATGCAGTTCCATCTCATACCTGCAAACCAAATGTGAAGAAATCTAAAACCAATAGCCATGATGACGAGTGGTATTGTCAAATATAATCACGAATAAGAGTTTTCCAGAGCATTGTGTCCTGCAGTAGAATAAGTTAAGAGGAAAAAAAAAGAAGGGAAAACTGACCTTGATCCATTAAAAGTGTGCTCTGAAGGTGTATGCCAATGACACTGAACCAGTTTGTAATCAGTCCCGTTTATGTTAATCTTTCCAGCATCCCCTTTCCATTTGACCTACCCAAACCATTAGCATAAATAATAGTTTGAACAAACAAACTTGCATCACAAGTTAACTCAAAGTACTTAGACAGTGATAAATATTGAATTACGATTAGTGCATCTATGACCCAGTTGATGAGTTTGTCGTTTTAGAATGCCAGAGCATGTATACTTGAAATTTCTAACATGCATAAGATACAGCTGAGTATGCAAAAGAAAAAAATGTGGATAAATGAAAAGAGTGGACCAACGGTGCTTACCCGGATGTCATGACCCCTATTAACTATGCTAGCAGGAGCGGGTTTGTAATTTCTTTTTAGTTTCCCCAAGTGGGGAAACACCTGCACCCTCTCGTTTAGGAGATCAATAGGAGATTGGAGTTTCCCAGTCTCGCAAACTTTCCATTTGGGGTCAATATGACCCCAATTCTTTGGTCCTTTACCACTTCCTTCTTTGTAGGTAAATGGAGTTTCATCATCTGTGGAAAGAAAGAAAAGGAAAAGAGATCAAAGGCCAAAGTCATTAAGGCAAAAAACAGATGCATGAAGGATTCTAAACAATGGTTTCCTTTGTGCTAAGTCTAACATTTGGATAGGCAGAAGAGCAAAGAATCTTAAAATATCAAACGTAATACTGCGGTGATGGGTAAAGCGACTTAACATGAAGCAAAACAGAGAGAGAGCGCAATCTTTTTTCTCACACAAAACAAAATGCCGTGGCGACGTTATTTGAAAGAATAAAGACAGAGGACAACAAAAAAATTATTCTTTGACTGTTTACTTTCTGAAAAGTAATTGATGAAATTAACCTGCGAACATAGGCTGACGATGTTTGCTTCATTGGAAAGCATGGCCAAATGAACCAGAGTAAGAATAAATCATGGAATATAATGGAGATCCCTTAAATTTCTTTACAATATATGGACTGTGAGATATTTATACAGTACTCATTACTCCACATTACGTGCTTATTAAGCAGAAAACCATCACTATGATGATTATTAAGGTGCTTGACAAGATGAGAAGAAACAAAAAAAAAACAAAGAATTCTAGTTGCTAATTATTTTGCCATTTGACTTAGTCAAATAAAATATCATGAAAAGATGGCACCTTTCCCATGAAAAGATTCAGTAGAAGAAACAAATGACCATTTAAGTTCTTCAAGCTCATGAAGCAATTTCAATTGTGAAAGAGGTTCATCGATCAAGTAAGACATACAAGGTTTCGTGAAAGGCAAAGTTGATAACTTTGATATATATGTGAATCATTGACAAAACCCGTGAAAGCAAGGCAAGCTCTTTTCCTTTTCATAATCACAACTTCATAGAGATACAAAGAAGAGAGGGAGAGAGAGAGCATACCAACTTCAGATGCAAAAGCTGATGGTGTGAAGAAGGAAGATGAACAGAGAAATAGAAGAATGAGGACGAGAGAGAAAGAGTTGGGGTTGGTGGGGGAAGCCATTGGGTGGTAAATCAATAAATCAATAAGCGATACATTTATAGATGGTGTAAGTGCTCTGTGCGGAATGCGCACCGCGTAAATCCACGCACTCTTTCAAGGCTGTCGATCACGATTAGCCACTTTGGCCCCTTACCCTTCCTATGTTCACGTACTGTTATAAACTCTGAAATAACAGATACGCAGACAGAGAGACACAAACCGCTTTTAATAGATCTTGTTGCTGAATCATTCCAACAAATACGTTGTATTGATTTAACGTATATAGTTACGTTACTATTTGTGAAAGATTTGAGTATCCCAAGGTTTAAATCTCTTGTAACAAACATATAAAAAAGAAGAAGATAATAAGTGGTTATTATTATTAATTATTAATATATACTAAAACTAAGATCATTAGGGCTTTGGGTTATAATGTTTATTGAAAATTAAGAATTGGAGCCTAAGCAATCGGTTATCAAAACAAGTTTAAATCTTGTAGATTTTGTATTCGAATAAAAAAAATCACAACCAAAATTAAAAGTATAAAAGAAAAATATAGTCACCGTGTTAGCCAAACATGAACTGAGTGTTAAAATCGTATTAGTGTATGCACATGATTTAGTGATAGACGCCAAGTGTTAATAAGGAATCATTACCCTGACAAACATTTTGCTTGGGTCCCACGACATATGAAGAGTTAAATTTGTCGCGTGTGCCACATACTTGATTATTCCTATGGCCCCAACTTACTTATGCGATAGATGCAGTAAATGAAATGGTTCAAATGCCCCTTGTGCGTCGTATGAACTATGAAGGAAAGCATGCAATTTCTGAATGAGTGGTCCTATGTACTCTATTTTTTTTTTTTTTATAATTTATAGTTTTACTCTTGAATAGAACTAAAAATAATGAATATAACTATAAAGAATAAGTATACGTTAAAATGTGTATAAACATAGGTAAAAGTAACTTTTTTTTTCCATTTTACTTTGAGTGCTAGTGTGTATAGAAAAAAATAAAATTTGTTATTTTATTTTAGTATATTATATGTTATTTTATTTATCGAATAAAACTCAATTATAATGAATAAAAAAAGTGTATGACAGTAAATATGCTCGGGAGTGTGAAATAAATTGAACAAAGTAATTTTGAAATATAAGGGGGCGTCTACGAAAAATGAAAAAATAAGTCGCGGTCTTACCCTAAAAAAAGAAAAATATAGGGGCAACAGAGACATTTCACCCAAACCAGTAAACTAAATGACATAGCTTTCACTCGCAGTCGCAGCTTATCAATTTTATAAACCCTCGTTGGTTCTTTGTTTATTTGCTAAGCCCTCCCGCGGCTTCTGTTTCCAATTAGGTTGCCTCTGTTTGGGTCGGGGCATCTAGGGCTAGAACCTCTCGGAGCAGTGGCGAGACGACAATGGCGAACTACGACCTAACTCCACGGATCGCGCCGAACCTGGACAGGCACCTCGTCTTCCCTCTTCTGGAGTTTCTCCAGGAACGCCAACTCTATGAGGACGACCAAATCCTCAAGGCTAAGATCGAACTTCTTAACAAGACCAACATGGTCGACTACGCCATGGATATCCACAAGAGCCTCTACCACACTGAGGATGTTCCTCAAGGTGAAATACTCTGCTTATCTATCTTTCACTTTGTACGGTACGATGCCAATTTTAAGGTTCTTTGTAGACATGATCGAAAGGAGAGCGGAGGTTGTGGCCAGGCTTAAGGCTTTGGAGGAGGCTGCAGCGCCGCTTGTTGCCTTCCTGCTTAACGCGGCTGCGGTGCAGGAATTGAGGGCTGACAAGCAGTATAATCTCCAGATGCTCAGGGAAAAATACCAGGTTTGTTAATGAATTCCTCTAGTTGTCCCTGTTTGTTGTTGTTACATTCTTCTTTTCACTGAGCTGTGTTTTTAATCTACTTTTAGAATTTCATAGTGAAGAACCGCACCTCTTCATATCTATGTACGAACTCATAACTGGGTTGAGGTATTTTGCAATTATCGGGTGATGCTATGATTAGGACATGCAAGTTGTTGAGATGTTTAGGCAATTATTTAGGCAATGTCTCTTGGTAGGGATCTAAACTTATCTTGCTTTCCACGCTTGATCTGATATATGTTGTGATGTTACATTTACATTAATGCTTTATATTGTTTACTCGGAATTTCTTTTTTTTTTTTTTCTTTTGGTTTTCTTACAACTGTAAGTTTGACTCTTGTTTGCATTCAAGGTCTAACTTCCTAAATACTGGTACCACTGTAACAGATTGGCTCTGAACAAATAGAGGCGTTGTATCAATTCGCCAAATTTCAGTTTGAGTGTGGAAACTACTCTGGCGCTGCTGATTATCTTTATCAGTACAGGGCTCTGTGCACAAATAGCGAAAGGAGTCTGAGTGCATTGTGGGGAAAGCTGGCAGCAGAGATTTTGATGCAAAATTGGGATATTGCTGTTGAGGAGCTGAATCGTTTGAAGGAAATTATTGATTCAAAGGTAGTTTGGCAGTTGATCCTCTGAGAGTAACACACTGTTTTTTGTAATGCTCCTGCTTAATATATGCTTATTATTAACTTTATTTTTTTGCAGAACTTCTCATCACCCTTAAATCAGGTGCAAAGCAGAGTATGGTTAATGCACTGGAGTCTATTCATCTATTTCAACCACGACAATGGAAGAACACAGATTATTGATCTGTTTAATCAGGACAAGTATGGATTTTGCACAGGACCTTCTTTGTCGCCCTTCACTTAATGATATATGATATTGCATTCGTATAATTTTCATTTCATCCTCGTTAAAATGGTTAAAGTGGTCTTAATTCTTCACCCCTTGGGATTACTTGTGTGATTGTATCTACTGGGCACAATTCTTTGAAGTTACTTGATCTAAGATGAATATTTTTTCCAGGTATCTAAATGCCATTCAAACCAGTGCTCCACACCTTTTACGGTACTTGGCCACGGCATTCATTGTCAACAAACGCAGGAGGCCTCAATTCAAAGATTTCATAAAAGTTATTCAACAAGAGCAGCATTCATACAAAGATCCCATCACCGAGTTTTTGGCATGTGTTTATGTCAACTATGACTTTGATGAAGCACAAAAGAAGATGAAGGAGTGTGAAGAAGTAAGATCATTTTCTCATTTCTATTGGCTAGCGAATATATTCTTCAAGTACATCAAATACAATTTTTACTTGTAGGGATTTTTTTTTAGGGGCCTTGCGGGGGAAATCACCTAATAGTCCAAAACTTTTCCTGCCAGATGTTAGTTGAGATATTAATATGAAAATCAAAGGGAGGATAAAATGCCATTGGAAAATGCTGAAATTGAATCTCATACAAGACCAAAAAATGAGCACTTAATCCATGTTGAAATACATTTAGTTTGATGGCCAGTTTTGCCTGAGCTTAATGGGCTATCAAGGATTGTGCATGGATGATTGTTCTGTTTATTTATTTATTTTATATTTTATGAGTTTTCACTTGCATAGTGTTTACTCACCTTTTCTTTTTTCTATTTCTGTTTATAATCGAAATTACGACTCTTAATGTATTAATTGTAAACGTACAAACTGCTTGTGACAACGTAGGTAATTCTCAATGATCCCTTCCTTTGTAAGCGAGTTGAAGAAGGCAACTTTTCTACTGTACCATTGAGGGATGAGTTTCTTGAGAATGCTCGGTTATTTATCTTTGAGACATACTGCAGAATACACCAGCGCATTGACGTGGGGTATGCAGCTGCTCCTTATAGTGTTACCATTTGTAGTCTTCAATGGTGTGGTGCATGCTGTGAATATATTTATTTTCCCGTTTACTGCTTTTTTGGATACTTCTCAGCCATTTTGATATCCATCTTCTCTCTTATTTTCTTTTCATGCAATGCAACTAAGTGGTTTATATAAAATTTGAAGTAGTACCCAAAGTTTTTAAGACTGGGTTTCCTCAAATTGCTGAGTTTTTTTTTTGACAGAGTTCTTGCTGAGAAATTAAATTTGAATTATGAGGAAGCTGAGAGATGGATTGTGAATCTCATCCGTGGCTCAAAACTTGATGGCAAAATTGACTCCAAAACCGGGACTGTCCTCATGGAACCCAATCAACCAAATGTGTAAGTATAATTGACTCTAAAACTGGGACGGTCTTATCATCCCGATCGCCTAGTCGAATGGCTCCAACCTTTATCATCGATGTCATCCTCCATTCTTCTTATTCTTTATTGACCTTTTTCTTTTTTAATTTACTTATTTTCAGGTATGAGCAACTGATTGACCATACCAAGGCACTTTCAGGCCGTACCTACAAGTTGGTGGGTCAACTCCTGGAACATGCACAACCGCAAGCACAGTCTGCTCGATGAGTGTCTATTAGGCGTCATCTGGGAACTACATTTACAATTTCCAGATACGTAGATTTTGTTTTGAATTGAGAAATACATTTTACATTATGGGAAACATAATCCCCTTAGAAGATGGATTTTGTGGTAGTACTCCAAAACAAAGCGCGAATTTAGAAATTCTACCATTTATTATTGCTTTTCTTTTCTTTTTTTTTTATTCTAGGAAATGTTTGCCATGATCTTTCTGAAGGGTACATTTCTGCCAAGTAATTCTAGTCCCTAGGAATGGCTTGTGTTTTCTTCCTGATTTAGCGTCTACGCAGTTTATTCCATGCGTATTTATCTGTATTATTATTTGGATACGGCGACTGGATTACAAGTTCCTCTCTCCCCGGGTCCCTCAACTAAATACTTACCCCTTTAATTACCCCTTCTTAATGGACCCGTTTCTGCTCATTGAATTACAATTTCCTTCCCATACAAGATCAAATGTAGTTTTCAAACCCTGTCAAGCGAAGTAAGTATCTCGGATTTTAATCAACACAAAAAGTCCTTGTTCCACTTTTCGCTAGCGTCATCAATCTGGTACAATTAATACAAGAAATCTTGACCAGCATCTATTATTATATTCTAAAAATACAATTTAGGCTCCTATTTGTGAGTGTTTATATTAAGTGGAGGCGATGTGAATGCTTTTATCACCTAGGTTAGTGGGGTATCTAAACAATCTAGACCTGTGTTGACATCTCCAGCAATTAATTCTTTAGTTTTTGACTTGATGTTGAGTTACTCATGCCTGTAATATCTTATAAAGATTATCGCAGCAGTAACCCAGATTTTCGAAGTATAGTAATGCTTGTTACCTGACAATTATTGAGCCACTTATTTTAGAGCCTCACGAAACGCAGGCTGCCAAAACCCAGCCACAAATAATGAATGTATGCCTTCTAATATCCTCTTACCATCGGGAATACGACTTTCCATGAGTCTTCCAATTATCCCGTCCATGTCGCCTGTTAGAATTCCTTTCAAAAGGATATCTGTAATGATCAGACGGTCTCCCATTCCCGTAAACATCAGATGATCTTCTGCATGTGCTGTCTCTGTTGCTTTGCTTGGTAGCTTTTCTTATCTTCTCTTCTAGATCATATTCGGAACGCTATAAACAAGCAAAGAGGAAGTCTTTCAGTTTTAAAATTTATGCTTTATGACAATTAGCACATACTTAAATGGAATTTACAGAATATCTCCATTATATACAAAGTTAAGTACTGATAATATGGCGGTATTTTCTTGATGGAAACCAACTGACTAGGAAAGAGTGCAAGTGTAAACCTATAGATTTTTTCAGAAGAGGGTATACTGGTCATTTTATCTTTTCTCTGGATATGCTTTCATAAATTAATGGATGGCAGGGATGGTCTTCATATTAGAGTGCAAATGCAATGATGAATTATCATTCGTGTAGCAAACCTTGGCAGGGTCAGAAAGCACAGCATATGCCTCTCCAATCATTTTGAAAAGCCTGTCAGCATCCTTGTGGACCTCTTCTATGATTTCCTTCCAGACTTGTCCTTCATCTCCAATCTCACTTTTCGCAAGCAACTGGCCAGCCTAATTACAAACCAAAAACAAACTCCTAAGATGAGTATCAATTATAGAATAATTAATAGTACATTAACTGCAATGTGGGCACACAAAGGCTCACCTTGTCTGGATGATGTCTGAGAGCTGCCTTGTGGTATGCTTTCTTGATAGCAGTTGCTGTATCAGATTCTTTAATTCCTCTGGTTTTGACAGTAAGCAAAAGCCATTTAGAAGCTTTGAAATAACAATTATCAGGTAGAAAATTCATGCGTTCCAACTACATGTCTAACCATTAGTTGATATTTTGACAATATGGGTGGCGAGAAAGGTTTTCTAGATTGATTTCTTTTTTAAAAAATTACTAAAAAGATTTCTTGTGTAAACATTTTACTTCTTTGCCAGAGGGTAGGGGTGCCTGCATTCTGTTCTAGGGGGGACTAGGGGAAGGAAAGCCCCCATAGCACTAGGGAGGGGTGCCACTGAGCCAACTTCTCTCCTTGATTTCTTTGTAATTTACTCGGCAGTATTTATGGACATAAAATTTACATGTATGAATGTGTACTAGTACAAATCTTGTAGTATATAATACAATCATATAAAGTATAACTTAATGATTGCACCAATCTATAAGAACTGCCAAATACAAAGATACTCAATTGTCACGAAAAGTTGCATTTTCAGATACGTTCTATTTGTTTATATATGCACCCACTAACATACTGTTGGAATTTTCAAATAAAGGAGAAGATTTATTGTAGGTATACTGAATGAAATGCAGGCAGAATCTGAAGGTAACATATTATGAGAAAGCCCCAAATATATATCATAAAGAACTTACAGAATGAGGTACAGATCCAAAGGGATTCCTTTTTTGGCTTGCTCTTCCAATGAAAGCAAACGCTGACGAGCTTGCCTTAATTCTTTCACACATCCATTTGATCCACTTACTGTATCAGACTGTTTGGACTTTTCGTCACATTGATTTTCAAGAATGCAAATAACTCTTTTGAGGTCACAAGCAGCTTGTCCATAGTCTCTAACTTTCTCGTGAAAGGTGGCTCTTCTTGAAATAGCCTGCAGAACAAGAATAATCTGAAATCTTATCTCTTGCAAATAACTGTCAAGGAGATAAAGATCTGTGGGCAAGTATTAAAATTAAAATGCTATACAAAATTGCAAATGCAGGCATAATTGGACAGACTAATTCTACATCTTCCACTGTTGAAGCAAAAACATACCGAGTACATTTGTCATCTCTATGCGAATTTTCAGTGGCAAAAAGAAAGATAAGAAAACAATCATCAAAAGAAAAGGGAAAAGAGGAGGTTTATCAACTATAAATAGATACGTCAAGAAAAGTGCTAACAAGAGTGCCAATATCAGAATTCATTGGTACCTATAAATAGAAATGGTAAATACCACATTCCTGCTCTTCAGCACAGAAAGCAAGGCATGGGATTGGTATGGGAAAGTTCTAAGCTGAACAGCCTGAACTATATGAATTTATATGGATATCTTGATCACCCGTATCAAAACTTATAGAGGTACAGCTGCCTTTTTTGTTCTTTTTATGAATGAAAGTGAAACTGGCACTCTCATATATAAAATCAATACAATGTTCATTTTCAGAGACTTCATAATAATAGTGGAAAATTCGAAGTCTGAGAAGGCAATTACAATAAAATTGATTTTACTATTAAGTAAATAACGGGTAGTATATCACTTGGACCATGTTCAGTATTAGGTTTGTTAAATACATTCGCATAGTTTTCACTCAAACTCGAGTAAGAATGGCAGTATAACCTCAAAAAAATTTTCATGTTATGCACACTGACAGAGTATTCTAAAGTGAACTAAAGCTTACATCACCTACTAGGACACCAAATAAAATGTATAATGTCATATACTTTCTAAAGCTCACGTACTTTAAGGAACTTAATAAAAGCATAAATACCTTGGCATAGTTTCCATCGAGGGCAATGGCCACACTGCTGTCTGAAATTGCGTCAGTAATTTGGCCCAAAGCTTGATGTGCTGCAGCTCGGTTGCAGACACATATTGCAGCGAAATGACGAGATTTGATACCGCCAGATAAAGCAACGGTGTAGTGCTCTATTGCTTCTGTAAACTTTCCCGCTTTAAAAGCCTCATTTCCTGCATTCTGTCATTCACTATAATAATTAAAAAAAAAATGCATCGGATAGGAAGAATGCTGACAAAATTTAGAGGAAAATTAAAAATAAAATTGAAAAAATGAAAACTTTTGGACGTTAACACATGGCAAAAATTTTAACTATTATAACAATATGATCTATAACATAGACAGAACCAAGTATTCATTCGTTAGGCATGATACCTGAATCTCCGAGCTATCTAGCAACTTCTGCAAGTAGAATGACATTTTAGACAAAGGTATTGGGAGATGAAAATCTTGACATTACCTTCCGGTATAAGAGTTCACGTATCATAGCAGCTAATGAAAGTGAATCTTCAATACTATCAATCCTGCGCTTACATGGTTGAAATGAACATCAGACCCCTCTAACTTTCATAAACATATCTTGATTGAAATAGCAAACAAAAAATTAGCTTTGGTAGGTTATAGGTAAAGACTAAATCACCTGTCATTGAAAGATACATATTGTTGTAACTTCTCAATAACATTTAGTGATGCATCAAGCCTTCCCAAATGAAAGTAACACCTAGATATTACTGACCACCTCCACAGTCTGACACATGTGTAACTATCACATGTTGAAATATTTTCATTGTCTACACTGTTTTCTGAGGCAAAAAATTTTTCTGCAAGAAACTGACTCTGCTCACAAAGCTGAATTGCTGAATCATACTTTCCCAGCTGTGAGATGCCACCAAATTTAGACAGCAGTTTATGAGCCATAGTACAGAAGTTAATTCATTACATAGAAGTTACAAGCAGAATAAGAAGGAATAAAAATGAGTGAAGCAATGAATCAAAATAGATACCAAACAGAGAGCCTCGGCCTTCATTTGAAGCAACTTTTCTGAGTACAAACTTGTTGACAATGCCTTTGAAAGTAATTCTAGAGCAGTACCAGCTGCTTCAGCAGTTCTCTCCTTCAGAAGTTCAGCAGAACGGTTTATGTACTCAGCCACTTTCTGCTAATACGGAGAAGGACTTGTTAGATATATTATACAAGCAGTCAAGAATGCACATTACACCGACAAACAGTGAAGGGGCGATAAAAAAAAGCGAAGATTAATTGCTATTTAAAATATCAGTCAACGCTTAACAATAATGATATAAGGGTTACCTCAGAAAGGAAACAATTCTAAAGATTCATCATTAGCACAACTGTTCTATCCTTATAAAATACCTGAGCCTTCTGTAGACCTTCAGCCGCTTCTACTATAACTCTCCGATCCAAACAAACGACATTACCTGATTCCAAGCACTTACTGAAACATCGTTTAGCATTGTCTACTTCTCCTAACAAAAGATGACAGCTGGAAAAGAAAATCATGTATCATTACAGGGGGGGACAGGAATTACTACGGATCCATGAAGAAATTGAAATTTAAAATAAGGCAAAAAAACCCTTACTTTGCAGTTCTCATCTGTACTTTCAGAAAGGTGGGGTCCACATCAGTGGCCATCAAGCAATCCCCTACAGCTTCTCTAATTCTTCCAAGAGCCATTCTTGTTGCTGCACGGTTACTATAGCAAAGTAAAAGAGGCTTAATCCAGCATCCCGACCTTTCATTTGAAGGAACAGAATTTATTCCATGTGTATAGAAGTCTTCCGCTTTAGAAAGATCCCCCTCTTCATAAGCTTGGTTTCCCCTAGACAAAATCGAATAGTTCCAGGCATAAAAAAATGCAAAATTTTCAAAGCATCTAACTCAAACCATGGCCAAATATCAAGAAACCAACCAAAAAATATTTTAAAATGCTAAATTTCATTTTCTTTCTGTTTTTACCCTTCCAATGTTATAGTCAGTACCTGAGTCGCCACTTGTCACAAGTTTCTTGAATTGTGGCTGAGGACACACCATTCCCTAGCTTGACCTGGTCATTTACCTCGAACCTCTCCATCACATTAGAATGCCAAGATGGTGAAAATTGAACAGAAGATTCAGCCATTCCGTTTCGATTTGAAGAGATGATAAATGAGCTGCAACCCACTTTCCTTCTATTTTTCTTCTGTTTGCGTTTAGATGATGAAGTAACCTCTCCACTGGTTAATGCACCAAATGAAAACTGTACGTCCTTAGGATTTCCCAGACCTTGAGCAAAACAAAGCTGATCAGATTTTTGCTTTTCAGCGTTCAAGCTGCAGCCAACTCCAGCATCTGCTGATGCACCTGCCATATTGCTATGGAAATCCTGCTCAGTTTTCGAAGTAGACCCGTCTGTTTCAACTCTATATGAATAGGAATTGCTGACAAAAGAACTTTGGTTTATGTCTACTCCTCTCTGTACAGAAGACAGATATTCATCTTCATAACTAGTAGGATTGGTTGAGTGCAGAGAAGAGTGCAAGTAAACTCGGTCAGGGATAGATGGATTATTTAATACTACAGAAGCTTTTGAACATTGATCACCTGCTTTCATGTCCTGGCAAGGAGAAAAGTCCATAGGAGAGTAGCAACCAGGAGGATCTCTGGTATATTGTGTACTGCTTTCTTTAGGCAGATGATCTTGCCCTGTCTGTTTCTTATTCATGGAATGCGACTTCAATTTTCTTCTAATATGTTTTGACCCTTTTTCTTTAGAAAACCTACTCTTTCGTGTGGAGTCTAAATTTTTATCTAACTTGAGAAATAGATTTTCTTTAAAACAAGAAGGATCCCATGCTGGTGGTTTAAAGTCTGTAAAGGACTCACTGGAATATTCTGGAATGGTTGTAAGACCATTATCACACTTGTCTTCATCTGCACTCATCGAATGTGGTTTGGAAACATTATTACTTGGATGGGAGCCAAGACCAAATGATGAGAAGGGAAATGATGCTGAAATACCATTCATTTGTGAATCTTCAGCTGCTTGACATTCAGGGATTTTGACACACTGGAAATCTCTGATGCCATGCTTACTAGTAGATGACCCAGAAGAAGGCATTCCTGTAGAATCACTGGCTACATTACAACCACTTCCATTTCGAACATTGTTTCTTTGGCATGTTTTTTTATATTGGTCACCAATATCCTCAAAAGAAGCATCAGGAAGAAACGTTTGACCATCAGAATTATTTTCTGAAATTGTACTAAAAGATCCACGAGCCTTTTCATTGCTTCCAAACACAAAGTTATTGGCACTATTTACACATGAATTCTTTAAATCTCTAGTTATATCAACACCGCCAACTTTCTCAGAATCATTGATGTTCAGCTTCTCCATCTCATCCATGAGTTTAAATGCAGGGATGGTGTTATAAGAACTAGAGATGTTATTACTACTTACATATCCGATCTTAGACTTATCATTCAAGATATCATATCTTGAATGATCATCCTGATCACCAAGCCTGTTACCGTTACTAATTGTTTCGGTTTTGGTACTAGAAGTATCCACTTCTTGATCTGACTCTCTTTTGCTGTCAAGAGACCCATGCTTTTCCACATTAAAATCAGGTATTTTACTCCTTTGGTTGTCGCCTAAAATGGAACCAAAATTATCATGCCTTCCAAACTCTACTTCAGGCTTAAATTTCATCCCCTCTCCATCATCAAGACCACAGGTCTCCTCGCATTTACTTGATTCCTTCTTCTCTGCATTTGCACTAGTTTTCCGTCTCTCATGGCACGAATTTGATTCAGTATCACTCCTTTTAGCATTAGACACAAATTCTACGTGATCATTGTTTCTCTGTTCGGTTTCATTATCAATGGTTACCTTCACTCTGTTAATGGAGCCCAATTCTTCTGTAGTTACAGCAGCTGCTCCCTGTTCAGAATTCAAATTACTCCTTTTAACGCCAAACACAAAATCCACATTCCCAGACTTTATATGAGAATTTGAGGAGATACCATTACAAGCTCTAAAATCATATCCTCCACTAGAGCTTTCCATAAACGCATTCGATGTGCTAGTACAACTACTAACCTGATCCGAAGTCTCAATCCCCGAACGAAAAGGATTATAACCTGAGCTCACCTCACTGGCTGAAATTCTACGTCTGGACCTTGCATGCTGAGACGCTGACTGCTTCCTCAGCTTCACCATCTTCGGCTTCGTCCTCCCCGGTGCTGTTCTATAGAGCGGCGGTGGAGGAAAATCCTCAGCAAATCCGCGTCCATGCACATAATGGAACGTTGAAGAGTTTAAACTTTCAGCACTCTCTGATAAATTGGAAAAACTAAAAGCAGTGCAATTGAAAGAAGAGTGGAAACTTGTGTCGGGCATGGAATTGGAGTTTTGGACTGAGAAGGGAGAGTGGATTGAAGATCGCAGGTCCACGGCTGCCGGCGTCGTAATGGCGGTGTAAAGGAGAGAAAGGGCGCGGAAAATAGGGTTTTTGAAAATTCTGGGCGAGTGCGATACTCCGCCGAGAAACCGCAAAGTGAAAAATGATTAGTGTAATGATGATAAGGAAGTAGGGATCAAGTGTAAAATTTACCCACAAAGTTTGAAGTTACTGCTAATGCACGAGAACACATAAACATTGCAGTGTTTAACATTATGTACCAAAAATAAAAAATAAAAAAAATAACGGCGCTTAACATCAACCGCAGGATCATGTTTATGTCCTTAGCTGAACGTTTAACATTTCATATTTATTAGTAATTAGTAATTAATAATTTACAATTATACATATTTATTGTCATTTTATTTATCGATTTTTCTACTATGTATTTGTGGCTCGCAATAATAATTAATAAATTTTATTAAAATATAATATTAATTACACTTATTCTAATTTAAATAATTCTCATGTCACTCTTATTATTTTATACAAAATTTAGAATTTAAAGTCTTAGAATTTAAAATTTTAAAATTAATATTTAAGATTAAAAGTTTTTAGAATTAGTGTTTAAAATTTTTAGATTTGAAATTTAATTATATAATTATAAATCATAAATCTTAAATTCATTCTAAACCTTAAATACTAACTTTAAATTTTAAACTTTAAATGTTAATTCTAAAAATTTTAAATTTTAAACTCTAAAATATCAACTCTAACTCTAAACATAAATCTTAAATCTTAAACACTATCCATAAAATCTTAGACCCTACATTTTAAAATGTAAAACTCTAAATCTTATATGAATTAACAAAGTAATGTAGGAATTATTTACATTATAATGAGTGTAATTAACACAATGATAATAAAATAAACCCTTTTATTAATTGTAATTTTATATTTTCAATGAAATTTATTAATTATTATTATATGTCATGGGTACACATTAGAAAAACTATTTATTTATTAATTGGTAAATTTCAAAAATATTTTTGAATTTTGTATATGCTTTACTCTCAAAAATTTTAAAATATACATTTAAATTTTTCAAATAGGCACGTTACACTGAAATTTAACTTTTGTTGAGAATTTAACAAACATATGCATACTTTTTATGATAAAAAATGAAAACAATTGATGAAAATAGGTAAATTAGTAAGTTATAAATGATTTTTTATGAGACCTATAAATTATTTTTATATTAAATTTTGAAGAAAAACTAAAGTTTAAAGATAATTTAAGGGTAATGTATAAATTTTAAATTTTTAAAAGAGTTAAATGCATGAGTTAAAAGTTAAAAGGTGAAATGCAAATGAAAGAAATATTATGTAATGTTTTCTAAAAATAAACCTGAAAAAA
The DNA here is from genome assembly GCA_022379115.2 of Bauhinia variegata. Taxonomy (NCBI): domain Eukaryota; kingdom Viridiplantae; phylum Streptophyta; class Magnoliopsida; order Fabales; family Fabaceae; genus Bauhinia; species Bauhinia variegata. The sequence continues at coordinate 18,433,767 of CM039438.1, forward strand.
ATTATTATGCAGTGTTTTCCTTTTCTTTTTTAGACTTTGTATTTTTTATTTATACATTTTCATATTTATAATCACTTTTAAAATTTTTTAACTTGTACAAACTATATGTATTTTTACTGAATTAATTAATTACATTAGTTATATATATATTTGCAAAATTTTACCACCTAAAAGTGGGCGGCGTGTTTGGTTTTTTTTTTTTTTAATTATTTTTTTTTATTTTCTATTTTTATTTTTAAAATATGTTTATTTATTATTTTCAGATACTTTTATATTTATTTAGTTTTTAAACTTAAAATCAATAAAATTATTATTGACCATTTTTAAAAATATTTTTTTTTCTGTTTTTAATTTTCAACTTACTTAAAAAATATTTTCCATCAAAACATTTTAATTTACTAATTAAACATATTCATGTTTTAAAGTTTAATTTTTATTTTTACTGAAAATAAAAATAAAAATAGAAAACAGCTAAACCCTTTTTTAGATTGTTTGAGAAACGCGCCTTTCGTTCTGTGACGTCCTTGGCGCCCCCAAATGGACCAATGATTTTTCTCCAGTTTTAACAAGTGTCCCATACTTCAACACACACGTTACTCTTCGGTCCATCAACTTCAAGAAAACCAGAGGCAAAGTAGCACAGAGCAACTGAGCAAGCGAGAAACAGAGAATCCACTAGTTCAGGTACCGTTCTATTTCGTTTATGATTCTCCAGGTACCCATCATTGCGAGGGAATTGATAAACCAATTAGGAAAATTGTAGTGGGACATTCAATTTTCGGTTTCTCATAGGGTTACGATCAACTAATGGTGTTTCATTTTGGACAGTCTCATAGTATATCAACGTTAAAGTTGAAGTTTCTGACCCTTTGTTTTTCTTCCTTTAAACAGTAACCAACGGAGGAGGAATTTGTGTTGTTTCATCTGGGTGTATCCGATTAAGTGAGTATAATTTGCACTGATTCGCCTTTGGCATACCTTGACGCAATTACATGTTTGAGGACCTAAAATTTTTTTGTTTGTTTGTTTTTCTGGGTGTGTATATGTACTTGGGAGCTGTTGTCCCTACATCTACATGTATGGTAACGGTAATTAACCTCCAAAGCCCTAAGGTCTAATTGAAGCTTCATCTTTAATCTGGCTTTCTGAAATTACGGAGGGCCAAGTCATAGTTAATTAGAAGCTGTTTTATATTACTTTATTGATTAATATTTCATGTTATGACAATATTGGTGCTCATATGCATAGGATTAAAAGCAGCTATCTTACTTTCCTTTTTTATTCCCTACCCCACGTCAAATGGTTGGTTTGAAAAATATAACAGATTTTGTCCCATATATAATATGATGAAGTTGTGATAAATAATATATTAGACAGCTTGTAACGTAATTATGCTCATAATGTTTTCATGGAGTGTATACATACTTGTAAGTGTGTACATCGCTCGGTGTTCTTCGTTATAAGGAAGTCAAAGCTGACAGTTATAGTTTTCTTATTCCTGTTGATTTATGGCCTATTTAGGAAGCAAGAATTATATCAATATATGAACATGATCATTTTACTGTCTGCCAGAAGTTTCATGGACATAAATGCATGTCCGTTTTTTGAAAATAAAGAAGCATAGTTGTTATTTAATGCTGTAGAATTCTGCACATATAAATAGTAAAATCTTAAGCCAGTTAGGAGTAGTTTCTAATAGGTCATGCTGGGGACAACTTGTTGCTTCAACAGGCTTTTACTTACGGTCATTGGTTATCAAGTGAGAAAGAGAGTAATTAAACTCTATTCAAGTAAACACCAAAAGCTTTATCTTCTTTCTCCAACTTTTTGGGTGTATTCAATAGTGTTGAGACGTTACGATTTTCTATGTAGTTGTCACAGAGTCCTTTAATCTTTACTTTTGAGCAAGTTATCACATATATAGATGTTTTACTTCCCTAATTCAATGCTCTAGATTGAAGTTCTACTTTTCCTAATTCTTCCGTGCATCTTTGTCTTTGCAAGTTTTAGCATTTGATGGAGTACCAATCAGATAAAAAGATGCATGGTGAGTGCTGTTATTTTATTTTTTTTTAACTTCTATCCAAACCTCACTTAAAGCACTTCATTATTTACTTCTATCCATCGTTACAGTTCCTTATCTTATTTGCTTTAATGTTTAATGACCATTTACAAGACTTCTTTCTTTGACAAATTAACTTCGTCTATTTGAGTTCTTTAGATAAGGATGAGAGCGCTCCTATGGAGCAATTAGCTGAGACAAGACATTCAAATATTGGAGAGCAAGATATCTTGAAAAATGATAAAAGATCCTCCGGAGATGATGATGCAGGGAAAAAGTCAGTTGATTGGAAAGGAGGAGAACATGATGGAAAAGGCGCTTCACATGAAGAGAGTGAAGTTAATATGGAGGGGGAGGCAACCATATCGCCTGATGATGTTATTCGGGCAGGAGGATTCGGTGCCAGAGATGATATTGGTTGTTTTCTTCCCGTTGCAAGTGATTCAACTGACTTGGAAGCTTCAATTCTTGATGCACGAGATTACGAAGAACCACAGGCGCAGGGGGAAGGAAGCAGACCAGGCCTTGGCTGGTCTGGGACAAAACATGGGGAATAACTATTCTCTTACTCCATCATGTACCACCAATATCCATCTATATATACATACATGTATGTATTTAAATATATATTTTCTTAGTGTTGTATTTGATGTTTCCAAGGTTTTGTTGTTTCTGAGCTGTATGATTATACTGTGTTTCTGGTTAGTTTGGTCCAGCTCAAGTGGCAGTAAAGGATGGTTGTCTAGTTCTTGGGTTTGGTTTATGAGGAAGGGTTATGTGTTTTTGGCTCTCGGGCTTTCACCAACCCACCTCCCTTTGTGAAAAGTGAAAACTGCATGTTTCCTGTTTTTTACAATTGAATTTGAACGCAGATGTTAGCCGCTTAAATCTATTCCTTTGATGCGAGGGAGAAATAGAGGAAGAGTTTGTTCCCAAACATGAAAAATGAATATTAAAAAAATTACAATTTTAGTATTGTAGGAAAAAAAGATCAAATAAAAGGATGTCAATATTTTCTTTGGACAAATTAGATAATTCTATTCTGTTAATATATAATGACATAATTACCCTGAAATAATCACAATGTCCTCACCCTTTATTACATGCATAAACTCTTAACTAAAAGCATGATACATAAGACCCGTAATTCTAGTATGTTCTTCTCTTTTCACCTGGAAACCCTTCTTTCTATAATAATACCACTGCCTCGAAACGGCGCTCGAGCTGCTCCTATAACAATTACTCTTTACACATTCATTCTTCTAATAATTCTTGTTCCTTCCTCTTCTTCTATCTATAAAAAAGTCTTACAAATATTTTCCTTCGCCCTTTTATTCTAGGAAAATACAAGTATCGCGCTCACAGTTATTAGGAGCCGGAAAAATTATAAATAATAATCATCAAATTTTTTTGATAATCTTACGACCTTATAGGCTCATTGTCTAAAATGAGGCGGACAGCGTCTTTTGAAAGATTTTGTGGCCAGGGGCAAGGAGTGCCAATGGGTCATATCTTGATTTTCTTTGTACGAATAATTCCCAGCGACGCCCGAAGTGGGCTTTCCATTCTTCTTGGCTGCTGTAAAAGGGAAGATATTGCTTGATTTCCAGCTGGGCGTTGTTGCAAAAATCTAATATTCGTTTGTTTTGGGTTAATATGTTCTCTAAACTGTGTTTGCCCTTGGATAATGAGATTGCAGAGGATAGGAACGCGACAAGGTAAAAAACATCTTCCTCTGGGGTAACAAAGGATGTTTCACCGATAATCCACCTGTATCAAGAGAACGGAGAAGAAGACTTGCATTATATGTTGATACTTGCTAGTGATTATTTACGTGGGCAAGGACAAAGCTAGTTAGTACCTTGATTGGTTAACGGGGTAAATGAGTATGGGACCATTGCTAGTATCTGAAAGTATTTTGCCGAACACCTCTCGTGCAAAGTGGTGAACTTTGCTCCTTGGGATCAGAAGATTCAACCAAGGGTGAGGAACTTCCCATAAACCTTTTTCTCTTAACTTCATTGAAGAAATGTGGACCCTGTCCAGGAATTCCACGTAAGAAACTTCTGATTGGAACAGTGTCGATGGAATGTAACTCAGTGCTAGCAACATGTTCTCAACATCCTGCCATTTGAAAAATTAAACAATGAGAATCTTTCTTTAGCAGTGCAGTGTGCCATCCCATAATTCTAATGTTGAATGCCTTACTTGATTCATGGCTTCAGTTTCATCTGGGTTGAAGTACTTGGTCATTTCAAGACAGTAGAGAGTCTTGCCATCAGAATTGAATTGGCTGGCTTGAAACGGGTCTTTGGGATTGAAGGATGATCTCCAATTATTCAGCAGGCCAGTTCTGTTTATGATTACGAATCCTTCTACGTAATCAAATGTATTTTCTAGAGATATAAGATACTCTTGATCCCTGGTGAATGTAGAAAATTCTGAATAGAGCACTCTAATCCATTTCACCTGAAAAAAATTCATAGGTTATATAGTAAGAGACATTCTTGGGAGCTTCACTCATTTCAAGAGACATTATAGTAAATCCTTACTCACCATCATTGGTGCTGGTTCAAGAGAAATTCTAGCTCTGGTTATGATGCCAAATTGACCAAGCCCTCCCAGAACGCCGCGGAAAAGGTCACTGTTTTGGTTCTCGGAACAGGTAAGCACCTCTCCTTTTCCTACACCCAAAACATTTTGCATACCATGTTGATGTTGAAAGTTAAAGTGATTGGCATAAACGAAACATCCACTTGCTTTATTCAGTCCTTTTTATTTTTTTTTGTTCAAGTGGAAATATATTAAGCAGATTGGCACCAATGCCTAGTACAGAAGGTGTGGGCATAGAGCTAAGCCCAAATGACAAAGGGTAAAACAGGATCACCAATTTGGTGTGTACAGAGGTCAGAAAGGACTCAAAAAGCCATGGTGGGACCAGAATTTATCTGGAAAGAGTTATGGCTCATTTGTTCATAGAAATGAAAATCATGAGATTAGAATGGGAATAAGAAAAGAAGGAAGGTGAAGGAAAAAAATAAACTCTAGTTTTCAAGGAGAGTAGAATGAATAATTTCACCTCTCAAGGTGAAAATATTAATTCCTAAACTATGAAATTAGTTTTGGAATAAAATGATTACTCTATTTATTTTCTTGTTTTTTATTTTACCAAACAAAGGAATGCTGAATAGAGCATGGGATGGAATTACACCAGCCAAAATTAGGCAAGCAAATTCTCTCCAAGCAAAACCGTTTCAGGACATACATGTTACTTGCAAGTTGCAACCCATACTGAAATGTACATAGAACTTATAGAAGCACTGATTGCTATTTAATATATGCAGCAGTCATACTCTCACACTTTACACGGGTACTCTGGTCATTTAACTGAGCACATTCAAATATGAAATAACTAAAATCAAAACCTTCCCTTTATCATGTGAGTTTGGCGACAACACTACAGCAGAAAATCCAGTTTGGGAGGGACTAAGGAGTGAACAGATTTTGTTAAAACATAGACATACCTGTGACAACTTGCAGCTGGTAGATGTTATTGATCTGAGGTCCGTGCCGAAAGGCTTGACCACTGATTCCAGCGTTAGATAAGGTGCCCCCAACAGTAAGATAAAGGTAATCTGTCCAAGACTTTGGTGCCAGTCCATATTTAAGAGTCTCATGCAGGATGTTAATCCACAACTCACCCCCTGAAACATCCACATAGGGAAATTCTCCACTATGGACTTTCATTTCTGTTCCTTGCAGTGACTCCATGTTGATAACTAAGCCTTGGTGTGATTGTGCTTGCCCTTGAAGGGAGTGGCCATGGCCTCTAGCTGCAACTTTCAACTCTGAACCAGAACCCATTTCATAAATATGCTTTATAGTGCGTGAAATATCATAAACTGTTTTTGGATACAGGACTGCCAGAGGAGGAAAATGGTATATGTTGCCAAAGTCCTTGGCCGCATGTTCATTATCCTCCTTGCTCAAGTAACCATCAAGAACTAGTGTCTGCAATGATGATATCGTCTCGTGGGCCTGGGTTATCGGGGTGGTAACAGTGGTATTGCAGCACCACAAGTTGGCTTTTTGTGGCATACAAACCAAGAGTGCAAGTAGGGAAATTTTGAGAACATGTTCACAGAAACAAGATGATGAAACCATTGCTTCTCTTAAACTTGGGAGGGCATAAAAGAAGAGGTTTAGGAGAAGAATGACGATTTAAAGGGATGGTTTTAGGCGGCATGTATGGTCCAACCCAAATGGGTAAACCCTTTTATAGACACAATCTCATACCTTGTCATGGGGTCCTTAGAAGCTTTTTATTTTTATTTGTTCTTTAGGGCTGGTGTTTAACATTATTAAGTGGACTTAAAAGTAGAGAATATAGATGTATCCAAGAAAACAACTCAAATATTGACCAATACTTTTAATTTAGAATCCTACATTAAAAATTATCAAAATTAAGTGAGTGAAATTTTTTTTAAAAAAAAATTCACATACACAGTTGTTTTTTTAAGTGATTCCGCAAGATGTTTTATATTTTAATGAATAATGTTATAGGTACCATTGTTTATTTATACTCATTTTTATATATATTTTTTTATATCTCTCTTATATCTCTTTTATTTTTCTGTTTATAAGTTTTACTCCTATAAATAACTAACATTTTCCTATTTTAATAAGCAAAATCTATGATGCGGCTTTTTGATTGATGGAGACCGTTTGGCTTTTATTTCCCATGAAGGTGACGGTGTACTTGGTGGTCTACAGGCACTATTGGTTTTGATTCTATAGAGAGTGATTGCCGGAACTGGCCCCTACTAAGGTGTTTGGTTTTAGAATTGAGTGAGAGAATTCAGAATATGAGGCCCAAATCAATGTCACTGAAGGTATTATTTATGTGTTGTTTGGTGGCTTCGCACTATGAATGGAAAGGGTAGTAGTAATCCACGGTTATTTTTGGCTTTACTGACCGTTAAAACGGCATAATGGTTTCGCAGATTAAGGAGGGACTGCGATTTTGTCCTCGCAAAGTAAGGTAAAAATCAACAAAACCGCAGGTAATGTCCATGAATTGCTAGCAGTTACAGAATAACCACAAGTAATGCTCATGACTTTTGCCCACAGTTATCAAAACCACAGCTAAAATTCTTCATTACCTAAGATTATAAAAACTGGGGCTAATTATTATCCTAAAGCTGTGTTTTTTTTATGGTGTCTGCTTCTTTTATATTTCGTGACTATAATTTGACTCAGCCTCAATGAGGCCACTAAATATCTGTATGTTGCTCTTGGTTAACCTCTAACTATATCTGTTTGCCCCACTGTTGCCAAGACAGATAGATGCACATACATACAATACAAACTATCAGAAGCTGAAGGGACTGTATAGAATCAAAATAGCTGTGTTTGCAAATTTTTTTCTTTTAAACAACAAATCATGGCCCGCTTATAAGTTCAAGCTTAATTATTAGGACATGTACCCTGGCAAATTTGGTGGATATTTTCTTCTAGAAAACGATATTAATTTATTTCTGTTTTATTATGTTTCTTTTTTAATCCTTACATGGAAAAGCATTGAGGAATCACTTAGCCAAGCCTGCATTGTGTAAAGGGGATCATGTGGGGGCTTGTACACGTGAATATCACGGGGAGATCACACGTTAGTGGAACATCTTGACTCTCTTTAATAGCTACTAACTAGTGGCGAAATATGGAGACAAAAATGGACATGGACATCATTCTCCGATCACCATCATCTGAGCATCTTCTCCTTGAACATGAATAGAGGTACATATGGGAACTATTTGAACAGCAACTTAACATATAAATATCACTCTTCCCTTTTAAATTGGCCCGAGAATAGATATGTTGATGACTGTAGTTAAGGCTCGCGTCAGTTTTCTGTAGTCTTGCATAGAGGTAAAAGACAAATAACTTACTACATCGTTCCTTCTTTGAGCTATCATCTGTAGTTAATATCTATAACCTGTATAACATTTCTTTTCGTTTATCCCATGCATTCTTATACCCTTTGAATATGACATTAATCCATGCTTGGGACAAAAAGATGATTCCTTCCAACAAGTGTGATTTCAAGATTTTAAACTAAAGATCTTTGAGACCTAAAACATCTTGAGATTCACTGAGCCAACACTTTATTGGTAACATTTGCTCCTTTCATAAAGTTTGAAATATCCATCATGCGTGAAACCTCATTAAAAAATCACTCACCTGTAGCAGTGTATAGCTCTTCTAACTTTTCTTATGCATGGTAGATACTTGCATTGATATACCCCATCTCCCCTACATACAAAACAGGTTGTCAGCGCATTCAGCGTTGTGCGTGTCCCTGATCTATCTGAATAACGTGTTTGTTCTTTTACATTCTTTCTTTCAGGGGGAAAAAAAGAAAGAAAGAAAAAAAGTGTCCTCTGACTTAATTTGTCCTTATTGTATTGTCAGTGGAGTAATACTTTTGGTTCATTTTTAGTGAATAATTGGAGCCCTCAAAAAGATTAGTTGATGGTGAAGTTGATTTTCTTTGAGCAATAAAAAGTTTTTGAGGTCTTTCTGTCTGCTGGGAATTATATATGCGGTGCAAATGGCACCTAATATAAGCCATGAAATCAGAACAAGAGATGCTATTATATCAACTTCTGACTACTGTTTTATATATATAGATTGAGAGTCTCAATTTTCTCTTGAACCACACAGACATATATAAATCGGTTTCATCATCTTTACACGCAGATTCTGTTGCAATGTGTAATTATCCTCTGTCCGCGTCGCATGTTTTCTTTTGATCTACATATAGGACAAAATATTAATGTCATGATTTCATCATGGCCCTCTCACTGCAACTCTGTTGGTTTGACATAAATGGTCCGTACGTACTAGTCTCTTTGTTGGTTAAACCAGTTGTTGTGAGGGTGGTTTTGAAGATCGTTGTGTGTGTAAGAATGAGAGATGCCCTTTTCGAAATCCCATGTTATCCTTTATATAGATAGTTGAGGTATGGGCCTATATGCCTACTTATTCAGTCACACAAGTGTAGTTTATTTGGACACTAGTCCACATCACCAGTTTTCTGTTTGTGATGGCTACAGTGCATGATATCAGAAGAAAGATCGAACAAAAGGTTGGTAATAACCGAACAATAATTTATTTATTGCTTGCGAAAAGCAGTATATTATTAGTTTAAGCTAGTGTTTTGGCAATGATACCTTCCTACTTGTTTTGTTATATTTCTGACCAAATCTTCGTTTCCTAATGTTAATGTATTTAATTTATGGGATACAAAACAAATGGCACATCGAGATTGGATGCTTTTCACTTGGTTATATTACCTAATATATAGTTTGAAATTTATAGGCACTTGAACTACATTTTCTTAACTAAATATTCTGCTATTGTTTATGAATACATGGCAGGAGAGCGACTCATGAATATGACCACTAGACCAGACCCTAGCCATGCATCCTAAGTTTCGAGTATCATATTGCTTGCGCGCACATGGTCAGGTAACATCTTAATTTTCAGATCTACTGCATATTTTAATTTGTTCCATGCAAATAATCATTAAATCACTAGGTGTAATCTAGTTTAGAAAACCAAGATTCAAACTTTTTTGTTGTTCTATCTAACCAAAAAAAGAGGATCATTCAGTGACGACTATATGTTGTCATTCTCAATATTACCTTTGCTTTTTTGATTTTTCAACATCAACACAATGTCTCAACTATGAAATGAATTTTATTTTTGAATTTGGTGGTCACCAAAATTTCGATTCCACGCCTGACCATAACACCATGTGATAATGGAGTACATTAATTATTCATTGCTGACCATATAGGAGGATTATGGTCATAAAAATCTTTCCAAAGCAAATGATCTGCCCCTCAAAATTCAACCTTAAGGCCTCCAAGCTAAAGACAAAAAGTAATCGATAAGAATTGGCCAGTTGTTGAATACTAATTTGATATCAAGCACTCTTTGCTCTCTAGTAGGAGACCAGCCACATGAAACAATATATAAAAGAACTAGTTAGGCGTAGAAATAACATGTTGCTAACCATTGAGAAAAGCATATCTTCAGGAGAAAACTTTTTAAGGCTTATCATTAAGATTTTGGGTAGTTGGATGGTGACAGTTGAGCAATAAGATCTCTGGCCACGAGAGATTCCTCATATGTATGTGTTTCATTGAATCTTAATACCGCTTAAAAGAGCTAGTAGGTAAGAGAATCTCGTGGCCACTTATATAGGGCATTAAACAACAGCTCAAATGGTGCAACAAATTAGGTGGTGTTTAGCCAACAGAACTCTTTATTAGTAAAAACAGTGGCATGATGATATAGCTAAGCTAGTCAAAAGGATTGGGGAACAGAGGCCAAACATAGGGGTAGGAATGTCTCAATATTCTTATCATGCTCTTAAAAGAGGTGCATGATACAATTATAGGTAAGGATGGGGGAACAGATCAGGCCAAACTTTAAGGGTACGAATGTCTCATATTATTCTTATCATGCTCCCCATGTCAGTTAAATTCCATTATCAATCATGCTTGTCTACACTACATTGTCTCAGGCTGCCTTTTATAGGCCAAAGAAAATAAATTTTCCATCGCTTTTTTGGAAATAATATATAAATATAAAAAGAAAGCTAGTTCCATAGGTTTTTTTGGAAACAGGTGTCGAATTCACGAAACAAGTTATCGTCACCTAATCTATCCAGTGCAGATGACTTGGAGAAAAAGGAAAGCAAGAAAAACCATTAAACGTGGAAACTAGTTGACAAAATTGTTCATTGAAACTTAGTGCAAACAAAAAGTTGATTTTTATAATTTTGAATTAATTAATATCTAATATAAAATTATTTTAGGTCGTTGGCTTTACACATACTTGGCAGATAACGACTCCTTAATTTCTATCAGTAATTGTTTTAGCATTATTTCATTCTATTAAGTACCGTACCTTACAGGACAAATGAGGAGAAAAGAAATTACAGAGAAAAAATAAATAAATGGGTGTATTACGAATTTGAAAATGTTAACGAATTAATTTGATGCGTTTGCTCTTGTCGCGTTTGACCTCGCCACTAATTGAAAGATTCAGGACGTGCTTCCAAACCACCATTTGAGGCCGACAAATAGGTTAGTGGATTTTATGAAGGTGGTAGCCTATCGTCAAAGCTAGCCAGCGTCTTTTTTATTTTATTTTTAAATTTATTTACAATTCTCATATTCTTTTAAATATAATACTATTTTTTTTATTTTTTATTTTTGGCTCAAGACAAGGTTTCTCTTATTAAGAGCAACTTGAGTTTCAAATTTTTAATTTTTTTGCCTAGAACACTTTTGATGGATATCTCTTCTCTTCTAGGTGTATTTTAATTTTTAACTTTAAATAATTATATCACATACTTTTCAACTTTTTTATCTAATGTGTATTTTTCAACTTTAGCTAATTCTCAATTAAAGATGATAAATTTCATTAACAAAAATAGCGCATATTATCAGTAGGTCATGAGTGTCACTTGACTTTTACTATCTTCCATGTGATAATTTAAATGGAATTCTGAAGAAGACAAAAATTCTTAACTAAGCATTACAATAGCCGACTAATGACATCAAACTTAGCCTAGTCGAGTATTGGTCATAGTAGAGTTTCATGATCCCTTTAACTAAATATAAAATTGGTAATATTACTCAATCCGTGATAATTGATTCTGGTTGCAACACTTTTTTGTTAAGAAAAAAAAAAAAAAAACCAAACTCCAATCATCAAGCATATGGCATCGTTCTTTGAAAAAATTATATATTTGATGAATTTTACTTTAATTTTTTTTTTCTCCTCACATTATTATTAATTTTAAAAATAACTCTTACGTTTTAAATTAAATAAAATTGAATTTTTATATTTTAAATTTAAAATAAAAATAAAAATTTAAATTATAAAAATTTATTATATTTAATTTAAAATATTAAAATTAATAATAATATAAAAAGAAGTCTTTCTCTTTTTACTTTATCAATACATAGTGGCAACCCACAGGGACAGAAATGATGGCAGGTAGGGGGTTGGGCTACAATACTGAAGCTAAATTCCAAAAGGATAAGGTAGCACGTGAATTAGCACATATAGTTTATCTATATATTCAACCTAGTATTTTTCTTCTACTAAAATTATTATATATGGTCGAGGTTAATTATTCACTTTTTTTTTTCTTAAATTACACGAAACTCAAATTCCTACAAACTATTTAAAATGTTCATCGTTACACCACATGTAAATAGTGTTTTATATTGACCCTTCAATTTTTAATTCTTCGTCAAGGGTTCACGCTCTCTCTATGCATGTCATTTTCTTTGAAATTATCAAAGGAGAAAATCAATTAAAGCAATATGATGATCATTAACCACCCTTTCCAATATACACTTCTATTTTACGTTTTCCTTGGTAGGGAATAGATAGAGAGATAAAGATGAAGGGACGTTGTCCAAAGAAGCACTTCAAATAGAGGGATGGAGCCCCCAATCTCAATTTGTTTCTTGAGCAAACCACTTTTGAATCTAGCTTCATAACAAAATGTCCTCTCTTTAGTTTTTGTTTAAGATAAAATTTAATGTTTTATTTTTGTCTTGATAAATTTTAATTGATCAATCACATATATAATTACATAATTAAAATATTATTTTATAATTTTTTAATTAATTAAATTTCAATAAAACAGGAAATAACATTAAATATCACGAAGAATTCTTCCTTATATATATATATATACTTTGATGTTGAACTGTCAACGTTGGCATGTCAGTTTGATGGTATATAGGCATGTGGTATGCCTACAAATGAAATCAATGAGGCCTTGCACACCAAGACTAATGCTTATCATGAGGAGTTGAAAGTAACAAGCACGATGGTTACCTTTCTCCATCACAACTTGAATTTCAGTCCAGAGGATTTTAATGCAAAACTGGTCCTCAGGCACGAATAGCAGAGACATTATCATGAAAAAGAAAGCATAAACTTGTAACTGTCATTTAAGAAAATGCTATTTACATGTCTCTTTATATACATTTTTTTATACATTATATGTTTTCTAGTTATTTATTGAGATAAAGTTTTTTTATATATATACACACGAGTAAGTGACGTATAACACCATTTTCCATTTTAATATGGTTGACACATATGACTCAAAAGCATCTCGGCCTGACTAGAAAGGCAATCGTTTGCCTGCCAAAAGCTTAATTAGGAGTTGAGCTCTAGTTTGAGTTCTCTTTGTCAATCACTTTCACCATAGCTGTAGTGATGCTTGATTCAATCTCGCCAATTAAACATATATGACATTGACTACTGTTATGGACCAAACCAAAAGGGCCAAGTAAGCTCAAAAGCCTACATCTCAACCCTCTATAAAATATAAAGAACCCAAAGATATCTGATCCAAGGACAGTTAACCCTCACAACAACTGCATATATACCTTCTCTATATATACATGTCCCCACTTACACATAACATCCTCGATCTTGTTACTCTAAATGACGAAGCATATATATTTGCCCAAGAATTTAGTTCTCCGTGAACCAAAATAGTTACTTCAAATTCAACTTGTCAATCCATTTCCAACTATAACTTAAAAAAAGAAAACGACTGCTTAGAATTTTCAACCTCAAGAGTATTCAAAAGAAGGAGGTTTTAGCTAAGGTAATAGAAAATAATTATCTTTTGAGTCCCGCTTATTTAAACGACATTGCTTTGTAGGGCCAGTTACTGAAAAAGAGAATGATAAAGCTAGCCGTTTTTGCAAAGAAAAGAGTAAAGGACATTGAAGATAAGATACTGATAAGGCAATTTCCTTTGATTTGGTGAGATTTATTGAAGATTCTTGGACGGAGACAGAAATGGAAATTATTTTCTTTATCTCATGAGATTCTTGAAATATTAAATTATTAAAATATTTTTACATATAAAATAAAATATATATAATAATTAAGAGTAATTTAATAATTTATTTTTATATGAAATAAAAGGATATATTTATAATTTTAAAATAATAAATTCAAATTTATAATTATCTATTAATTTAAATTATAATTTTAAATGTTTATGTGTATTTAATATAACAAATATTTAAAATATAATATATTTTTACTTATAAAAAATTTCTCATAGTCCTATGGTTATCTGATTTCTGGACGAAACGATGACAAGAATTATATTTTTACCCTTGCTGCCCTTACCCTTACCCTGCTTTGCTCTACCCTATTGCCATTCCTATTATATATCTATTACCAAAAAAGAAAAGAAAATAAGATCTTATCTACATGCCTTTTTAGGCATTTATCATGTCTGTAGAAGATGAAGCAAACATATATTATAAAACATTACATCGTCACCAGTGGTTATGCAGGAGGAATTAAGTTTTTTAAAGTTGATTCAAATTAATTATAACTGCCTTTTTGCACTCATCATTAAACCCGAAGCATGAACTGAGGATTAATTAGTTAATAATTAATTATAAATACATTAATTTCAACTATTTACAAGTTTTAAGCTAAATAAAACAACAACAAATTAAACCTAAGAAGTCAATTGATTTTTCTGCAACTGAACACAGGTATCCAAAGACATAAGCCAGTATCATATCTAGACGTTTTAAATGCCCAGCTATATAAAACGTTTAAGCACATATGGAGGCAAGGAAACGTAGTTAGCTATATATGATCACGTCTTGTTTTGATAAAACGGAGTGGGAGAGCTGGTTTGATTACTGTTTATATAGAAATGAATCTTCCTCTCCTAAATAGAACCCATGTGTTATGGACCAAGTCTATAAAATTTATACCTCAAACTCTACATAAGGCTTAGTAGGAGAGAGCTCCATAATCTAAGACACACACAGAACCCTCGACCACTCTCACAACACCATGCATTTCCCTTAAATAAATGAGACAACTCTTCTCTCTCACTTTTAAAGGGAGAGCTGGTAGATGTTTTCATTTTTTATATATATATTTTTCTATTTTGACTTATTTTCTTCTTTTCATTCTCACGAAAACAAATCCATTCAATTAAAATAAAGTCACAATAGAATCATCAAAAATCACCTTATTTTCATTGCGATATTGACTCCGAGGAAGAATATATTAGAGAAGATAGCTTCTGGTTAAGAATTAATAATCTTAGTCATAGAGTTGATGATTCTACAATACTCAATGTCAAGGATGCGGAGTGGCCTCGCAAAGCATGACAAGACTTGCTAAACAATAATAGTTGAGAGAAAGAACCATATATCTGCAACACGAATTGCTCTGGTTCAATGGGGCCAAACACAAGAGGACTTCTAAGAACTACAACAGAACACATTAATATATCATAGGATTTTGTTTTAATGTTTACAAGGAAAGAGGGCACTTGAGTTCCCAACCAAAAAAGATTGTATGTGCACGTGTTGCTGTTCTAAAAGACAACCTAAATTGTCCACAAACCTGTCATTAGTGCACCCATTCATTCACTCATCGTGGGATCCCCATCATGCCATCAACTTTAATTTCTGTATATTCCTAAAGATACTTATATATTGGGTTGGGCATACCATTACCAACCATGGTTTCTAAAGAACAGAGAATTTCTTAGTTGTGTCATCTCAAAACGTGACATGTTTGAAAAATATCTGAATCATTGATTAGGAAAATTGGCCCCGTCATTTAATTTAATTAGTACGAGACCTCAAGAATGCAAAGCAATCGTCCACATTGATCATTAGGAGTTAGGATGCTGAGAATGGTGTCCTGTAGGGTTTAACCCCTCACCACTATAAAGTCTGGAGTCTCGTAGATAATAATGTCTTTTCACAATCCCACCATCACCATGTTATTAAGGAAGAAGAACTAAAGCTATTCACATGTTTTAAATTTTCCATCAAATAGAATATCTACACCCACACCTTCTTTTACTATTTGACATCGCGAGGATCTGACATTTAAATGCCGACAAAATAGAATGATAATTAAAAACAAGAAACTCATTAATGCTAGGTTAATAGTATATATAGCATGTTCTTTTGATTTGGACATAGATACAAATAAACGTACAATGCTTTGCCATCCAACAAACTTTTCCAGACAAGACAAGACAACCTTGAATACCTACCACCAGTTGCCCATATTTTTCATTATTATTATTTTTTTATTAATCTCTCCTGATTTCATTCATAGAAATATTGTTAAACTAAAAATTTTGAAATTGCATTTAAAATAAACTTGATAAATAAATTATCATTTTTGTAATTTTACTTAATTAATAACAATATTAGATACCCTTGATTTATATAAAAAAATTACATTCATAGAAATAACATATTCAAATACTGGGGGAAAAAAATCCCTCTTCAAAAGTTTCTTAGGTCCAAGGAAAATATGAAAATTGTAGAAGTTCAGGGACTATTAGCTATTATGTTTTTTTATTTTCATTTCTTAGTAAAAATAAAAATGACTTCTAAAAATAATGAATAACAGAAAATGTTTATATATTTTCTGAAATTACTAAAAGATGAAAAAATACAAAAGTTGTTTTTAATGTTTTACAAAACTATTGATAAATTCATAAATTTTATTGGTTTCTTCTATTTTTATTTTTTTTTTGGAAAAAATGACTAACCATTCAATAATCTTTGAAGGTGATAAAATAGTGATATAAAATTTAAATCAGTAAGGGAAACTTTAAGATTCCATGTCAAATCAGTGACCTAGATTAACAGTAGCGGAACATTTAAGTATTTTAGCTGCAATTCGAAATTCAAATATAGAACTCACGAAGCATAATTTTAAATATTTTCTATAATATAAAATTAAATTAAAATTTCTTTTTGATTGAAATTAAATTATCTTCATTCACCATCCAAAAAGCCAAAGATAAATTTCTCCATTTATATTTAACAGTTTTAACTAATACTCAGTTAACATTTTTCTGAATATCTTATATTCAATTATATAAGGAATGGGAAATGTTGAGTTATGTGTGGCGTAGGACATCGAAGTAACATTATTCACAACGTATTCTCCCTTGATCCCCAAATTCCCTCTTCTAAATCTAAATGCATGGTATTGAGTCTCTTCAGTGTCAATTATTTAGTTTTAACGTACAAATCAACAAGTTGCAGCAAATTAAGCAATAGAGGACCTCTCTGCTAACCTTAATTAACCTAAGCCTCTTTCTACTTGCATCCTTCAATTTGCATTACCCAAGGAAATCATATTCCCCAGCTTTTACCGGTTAATAAAACTCCCGTTTTCTCATCATGATGCAACACTGACAGAAGACTTCAATTTCTTAGGTGGTGGATTTCCTCCAGACAAGCACATACAAATAAAAGCACAGCATTGCAGAACTGCAAACAAAAATGTTGACGCATGCATAGGAGTCCGACCATAATCATGACTCTCGGCCACGAAGGGGCCACCAAAATAATCAGCGAAGTATTAAGGTACCTAATTATACGGAGAAGCTTTCTTTGCCTGCATCAGATAACCTAATAAGTATAATAACGAAACTAGTCAAAGGATGGGGGCAGTTTTTGTCTAAATAGATGTATTACCCATGAGTAGGCTTGAAAGTTCTTCCAGATACGGACAAAGCTGCAAAATTAGGAGAGAAGATAACAGATAAAATAACATTTATCTAAACAATAAAGCATGCTAGGCAAGTTCTTTATTTTTTAAATTTTTCTCCAAAGACAAAACATGTCTTAATTAAGATGAAATCATATATACCTGCTTGTCCCAGAATGAACGACAAACTGGATTTTTGCCTCCAGACCTTCAAGCTAATGGTGCTGAGGAATAGTAAAGCAACTTCAAAGAGTACACGGTTGCTCAGTGTTGCTGGACTCCTTGAGAAAATAAATCCACTAATCCCTCCACTTAGAACAAATCCACCTTTGACAAGAAAACACACACGATACTTTACGTATTTGTGCAAAGACAGCAATAGGCCATAATGTATCACTTCTTGATATTAGTATGTTACACTCAAAAGATCACCCAGAGAAACTCTTTACACCCTCTTGGACATGACGTGTTTATTTTAAATTGTCATGATTAAAGATGAAGAGTTAATAATCCAACCTTTTAGAGTGCTCCCGTTCAATAACCCCCACTTGGGGTAAATCAAATGACGGTATCATTTTAAAGATTTCCTACATAATTCTACAACTTCCTCTGAACAGGAGTTATGTTCATTTCCTTTTCCCATCTGTCATTTAGAATAGAAGCATATAAGACTTCCCATCAGTTAATCAATAACAGATACGAAACGACAATTTTAAAAGAGAGATTCACATAGACTTAAATTTCATTTTAACACGCTCTTCCCAAAATTTAGCGTTACACAATTCTGTCGACATGAATTTTCCTAGAGAAAATACTCCAAGTTATTTCTTATGAGGTCTGATTAAGTTTTTTAGTTTTTTGATTGCACAACTATTTAATAATTTGAGTACAAACACTACAACCATCACCACTGACAACAACAATAAACTTTATTCCATCAAATGAAATCAGCCACATCAATTAGAGACTAAAATTTTCTAAAATGTTATTCATACCTAAAAGGGGAAATAATTTTTCAAGAGAGAGAGAGAGAGGACCACAAAAAGGTTTATAAGAGGGAAAAAATGCTGGTTTATTTGTATCAACCAGAACCAGGAAGTGTCAACACCTCCCAAAAAGATGGCATTTCTGTCCCATTTATATGAATAGATAGATATAGAAAGCACAATATTGGTTGATAAACCTTCGATAGGCTTTTATTAGTAAATACCAAATGTAAATGCAACATACATAAACCATACACCTAATATGCAAATTATCGAGCAAGGAACACATACCAAAGGGAATGCCTAAACAAAAATCATGAATTTTAGCTGTCCTTCTCTGTTCTGGCACTCTCGCTATTCCCTGTCTTTACAGCATCATGGTCTTCTATAGTTGAATATGACTTTTGCTTTTCTTCAACATGCAATTTTGGCTTATCAGTTGTATAATTTGATGTATTTTTGGCATCAGACCGAGCAGTATCTGTGCCATGCCCCTCCATACTCATAATAACTGATAACTATATCAGACATGCTTCCTGTTTAGCATCTTTATCAAATAATTGCTCTAATACACTTTAACAAAAATGAATTATTCATGCACGTTTTTCTGCAAAAATTTCTAGCACTCTGTTCTAACATCTCAAGGGTGCTATATATATAAGTATACAACCATATAGGATTGACAGAACTATCAGCCATGTTTACTGTTTTCTGATACTCGCGAAGGAAAACTAAGTGTGCATGTCAACGCCGAAAGAAACGTAGATCAGGAATGTGAATGCTTAGCATACTCATCACCAAAATGAAAGAGAGAATCTAAACCCCAACCCTCTTTTTAATTATGAAAGGCAAGCCTAGGGGTAAATGAAACAGAGATAGGAAAATAAAGTGTACTGAATTGTCAGATTCTAAGCATCTCTTCTATCTGAAACTGTCATTTCTAGAGGTTGGTGATTCATCGCACGTGGCATGATATTGGAAGCTACTTCAGAGACAGCACCATTTCCTGAAGATACAAGCAAAATTATTCTACCACACAACTCTACTATTAAATACTTATGTAATTTTTTTTCTCCTAAAAGGTTAAAGTCCACTAATAAGTGAAATCTAGGTGGTGACGGTTACAGTCCAAACATCATCACATTGATTTATATCACATGTATTTTTCGTTGTTGTGACATTTTTCTTCATCTTGCCACTATTTATACAAGGCCAATAGCAACATACACTAAAGTACACATGACCAGAGTCGAATGTGAACTAAAAGAACAACTACGCAGAGAGATAGTCATTATTTTGGGATCAACTACATGACTTCAATAAAATCAAATTGTGGAAGTCAACAAGACTTGCACGTTAAACATATCTTCCCAGGGAAGCTGAAGCACCTGAAGCATATAAATTCACAAACTACAAACTAATTTTCAGTAAATTCTTATCTAGATTTTCAGAGTGCACATGCGTTTTTCTTTGTCTGTTTCCAATTTCAGAAGTGAGGATTCAGCCCAGTCCATTAGAATTCAATGATCCAAGTTCCTAAAACATACTAATAGACAGTGAATTTCAGTTGTTTATGTATCTTAAACTTTTAGTTGTGTCCTGCTATTTTCTGCTTCATCAAATAAGATTTTAAAGTTGAAATTACAGAGCAAGAAAAGCAATAACCGGAAAAAGAAAAAATAAATTAAGATAACGTAGAATTGTACATTTAACCGAAGAGGTTGACATGGGAGCGAGCGCCTTTGCAGCTGCAGGCCGCGATTAATGGCGGAGAAACACGAGAGCTGTGATACTGTGGCCGCCATGGCGGAGTTGTATCTGATTGGAGATCGACACCTGTGTCCTTGATTGAGGCAAAGCAATAGATGTGACTTTCCATCGCTATATACTGGATCAGAATAATAATAATAAAAAAAAAAAGACACATGCCAAAAAAAATAAAAATAAAGAAAGAAGAGGTTTGGAAATTCGGATTTTGCAGCCCACAAAACTAGAGTGTGTTACGGGCTGGGTCTTCCCAGTTAAAAATTTGACTTTAAAATTGTTCTATTTTTTTAATAATTTAATAAAAGTTTATAATCTTATAAAAATAGAACATAATTTCATAAAAAAATATAAAACAATTAATCATAAATTCAAAAATTAAAACATAAATTTTTGGGCTGCCTAGTCCAACTGAATTTCGAGCTGGACTGGCATTCGGGTGAACCGGTGTGGCCTGATAATTTGATGCCGCCACACAAAACTTTCGTACTCCGAATTTTGAAAATTGAAAGAGAGAAAAAAAAAAAAAACACTAAGCGGGTGAAAATGTCGAGTCCAACGCAGCTACAGCAAATGAACTTGGGGTTCCGTTGCTCTTCCCTCCATGATTCAATTTGTGCTGTAACAAGTTAGTGCCCTAGGTTCTCTTGCACAGTTGGGTTAGATGAACTCAGCAAGTGCAGCTTAGAGCAGAAAACAACTCCCCGTTTAGGCTAGAGCGACACCCGTTTTTGTTTTGGAAGAGGAAGACCTACAAATGGCACTTTTTCGTGTTCTCAGTGTGTTGGCAAGACCTCTTTGCTCCTCTGTCCTCCAGGTTTTTCTCTCAAACAATTCCTTTCCTCCGTTTATGCTCTGAAACAGTTTGCTGATAAATTGCTTAGGTAAATTCTCTGTGTTTCCCTTTTTGTCATTTTCTAACATCATTTTCTTCCCGGGGTTTTGATATCCTTGTTAATTTTTACCTAGCTTACGGTTATTTGGACTATATGTTGTGCTGTTTTCCCGTGCTTGAAATGTCAGCTTTCTCACTTCTATTACTCGTATCATTATTAGCCGTTTAGTTTTTGGTGATACTTCGGGGCTTATCGCATATGAATGAATTTCAACTGTTTGATTTCTGACACCTATGAAATTTATTAATATACTTGATTGATTTCATTGTCTGAAGCCTGTGCCGATGAACGCCCATGAAGTATTCTTTTTTTATTTATTTATGCATGTATACATGACTGTTAATTTTTATGTGCTAAATTTTGTTGCTGGCTCCTGATACTGCTTCTAAGTGATATGCATATGATAGGTTTTTTTCTCAGAAGACATATTGTGAACTTTGAAGTTCTAATTGAGTGTTGCATAATCATTTCCTTCTCCTTTTATGACAACCTATGCCTTTTCTCCCAGAGCGGGTCCAGAGTTGCAATCCCCAGGTTTGGCATCAACATCTGTTCTCTTTCTTCTGTAGGTATTAGCTCCCTTCTCACCTATTTTTTTTGTGCTTTTTTCTACTCTCTATGTTTTTTTATGTCTGTCTATTGTTATAGACATGAACATGCATCCAATCTTTTTTTTTTTGAAGACCTCTTTGCTGTTTGAAAATACAGGGTGGCTCTTGTTTCAAAATCATTAGTGATATGGCAAAAGTATTGGCAAACATTTTATTGTTAATTTTTAACTCGTAGTTTCATCATTTAATTTTACACTGACAACCTTTTTTATTTCTGGATATTGATGGGCTTAGTTGTTCCATTATACTTTATTCATCGTACTGGTTTCATGACTTTGTCACAAATATTTATGTTTGTATGTGATAGTTAGATGTTAGTATTTTCTTTGAAGGATTATATCAGTACTTGAACTAATTAAAGCCTAATGGCTGTGCAATTACACTATTAATGACAATTTCGGTCTGCATGATAAATTTTCCGAACTTGCAATCTTTTTATGTTTTTCCTATCCAATAAAAAAATTCAGTTTCAATGACTAAGGAAATAGGATGATATGAACTCTTTTTCTATTTTTTCGATTATGTCGTTCCCTTTTTCGGGGGACTTATCTCTCAGAAAATCTTACAGAAGCTTCTTGATTTTTCCTAATTTCAGCTGAAGCATCAGATTTAGAACATGATGAGATCCATGATGATGTTAAAGCAACAGAAAAAGATGCTGCACTGCGTCTGGCTGTGTCAGAACTTGCTAATGAGTTTAGCAGAGAATCAATGTTGTCTTTGCATAAATTTTTTCATGTACGTAGTGCACCAGTGATACCTACAGGCTCCATGAAGCTTGACCTAGCCCTTGGAATTGGTGGATTACCAAAGGTAACTACAAGAACAGCAGAATTGTCCATTAGATAAATGTTTGGTTTAAGAATGTGTGTACATCCACAAATATTGGAACATGCATCATATTTTTGTGTGCTTCTTCCTCCGAGGGTGGGTTGGCCGCAGATATTTTGCTTCTTCTGACCTTGATGGATGCAAAACAGAGGTCTTAATCTTAACCTTAGCCGATGTCTTGAAAAGAAAACTTAGAATCCTTATCCTGGTGAGTTCTGCGGGATACACCAAAATTTACTTAATGCAGTCAGATGAGATGTCTAGGAATCTAAATTGAAATGCCCACATAAAGCTGGGCTCTTTTTACTTTCACTTCTTCATGCTAGTTCCTTCCTCCTCAAACCAAAACCAATATTATCCCATTGTTTATCTTAAAACTGAGAAGTAAAGCTTAAGAACTACTTCTCTTCATACATTCTCTCTAAATGTCTTTTTGGTTTTAATTTTTCTTTCTTATTTATGTGTAACTTCTTTCGTCTTTTAAGAAAATGATATCGTAATTTAATCCTGTCATATTGTGTTACTTACTCTCATATAAATACACTATTATTTGTCCATACACAAGGGGCGACCATATTGCATCCAAGTAAGCTGGTTGGGATAGAGGGCTCATATTTTTAACTGCCCGTGTTTCTGGCATGGCTCATTGTTCTTTTGGGTTTTACATTTTATCTATATTTAGATATTGCCCTTCTGTTCCATCAAATGATTTTTGCTGGCTGATGTATTTGATAATGTATGATAATTAGAGGTCTCTATGATGGAAACCACCAATGACATGGTTTTTGGACAATCTACTTTCCTAGATGGTAGAACTTTAGAAGTTGATTTAATTAGCTGGAGTGATGATTCTAATTGCTAGCTTTGGATTTAATTTCTATCATTATATAAGTTCTCTTGGCATAAATTGCTTTTGAAAATTGAAGGGTAGAATTGTGGAAATTTATGGACGAGAAGCTTCTGGTAAGACAACACTTGCACTTCAAGTTATCAAAGAAGCTCAAAAGCTTGGAGGTAGGTTTCGGACTTCCTTTAAAAATTATCATTTGGTCAATTCGGTGCCAATTTGCTGCTCTGCGTATCGGAAAGAATAAATTATCATTTGTCTACCTCAACAATTTTAAAAATTGCTTGGTCGAGCATCTAGTTTCTAGAGCATGTAATGGAAATTTCTTTTCAGTAGTTATGATTGATGATTGATGCCCATTGAGCAGTGAGTGTACATTTTAAGGTTGGCATCTACGCCTAGACGATTCGTAAGGGTCTTAAGTTAATAAGCCCACCTATCAATCACCAATTTGCCATAGTCAGCATCACATCGCTCATGGTTTCTCAAAAGTGATGCATTGAGAAAGAAGTAGGGTAAAAAGGTAGTTGTGAAGCTTTGTTGAGGACATCTAAGAATAAGATGTAGGATACATATAATAGACTGGAGAAATAGTAAGAAAAAACATTTTTAACAATCTCCTTTGGTCCAAATTGGATTAGTTTCTTGGCGATATCACAGCTTCAATGCTATGTTCATCATTATTATACTGGAACTTAATCATGCATATTATGCATAGATCTGTTTCTAGGTGGTTTTTGCCTTTTGCTGGTCGAGCTTGCCAGAAAATTGGACAGAACATTGTAGAATATGCTTTCAATAGACACAAGTGAGATGTTAAGTACTCTTTATTTCCCAATGTATTGGAGAGATTGTTGTTATGCATATCGTCCTCTCAAAAATTTAATGAAACTTTCTTTTTATCCTATTGGCAGGATATTGCGCATATCTTGATGTTGAAAATGCATTGGATCTTTCACTTGTAGAATCAATTGGTGTTAATACTGAAAACCTTCTTGTCTCAAATCCTGATTGTGCCGAAAATGTATTGAGCATGGTTGATACGTTAACGAAAAGTGGGGCTGTAGATGTGATTGTGATTGACAGTGTAAGTGACGCTTCAGTGTTAACTTCTATGAATTTTCTGTGAGGATTTGGTAGAGTGGAGGGGCTCTAAGATTATGCTACTATTATTAATAACAATGTTGGTGATAGAATATTGGACTCAACTTCTGGTTGAGTTTGGGATAATAACCTTCATCTTTCTCGGAGGAGAGAATAAATTGTTGCCAAATGTCAATCACCTCTGCTGATGTTTGACGAGGCGTTTCAGTAGTTTGCTCTATCAACTTTTTTTGAACTTAGTCCACATGCGATCTCTAATGAGACCCAATGGCAACATCTGACTGCCAAAATAGAGCCCTATAAGAGTCGTGTCCCCAACGGTAACAATAACAATAGCTCATTACCAAACACCAAATTTCTTTATTTTTTTTCCCTTATGTGACAAACACCAACTTTCTTGTTTTAAGTACCCGCAACTCTCTCATATATATATAATATATAGAAATTTACATATAATTCATTGTCATATATGAAATATTTATTATCTCTTTATACCCTTTATTTTTGTTTAAATTTCGTACTCTAGATATTCATTCTTATAAAACCCTAGACTTTGGTTGATTCTAGAATTGGTATGAAGCCCAAGATGAAGAGCCATTCTGAAAATCTCAAGTTTTGGAGGCCATGTTGACCCTGTCGATTTTTAAATCAGGGCATGGTTTGGGTATAGTTGTGTATTTGATTCTATGAATGCGAGAGAAAGAGGGGGTGGGGGGAAGAGGGAGAGAATGCAACATACGTAAATACGTAATCTTTTTCACTTCACTGAGATAATTTTGTCTTTCCAGGTTGCTGCCCTTGTCCCCAAACGTGAACTTGATCAATTGATAGTTCCCGCCAGCCATGATTTACAATCACTAATAATGACTCAAGCACTAAGGAAAATTCATTATTCGTTATCTCGATCCCAAACTCTTATCATTTTTGTTAATCAGGTTGATACCAAATTCCTTGAGCATTGAACATCTTATTGTTTGAATGTCAATGAATTATTGCATTTACCATTAAACGTTGTCTTGTTTATACAGGTTAGGTTCAGTCCCAAATCTGGTAAGGGATGCGGACCGATGGAAGAGGTTACTTGTGGTGGAAATGCCTTGAGATTCTATGCAGCTGTTCGGTTGAGACTTACGAGAATGGGATTACTTAAAACAGATAATGAGGTAATTTCTATATTTATTTTTTGATTGTAAGGATTACAGGTAAGTAGCAGGACTAAGCCATTCTCAAATCAGACTTCTCAGTTCTGCTTTCTCCATTGAGCAATTGATTCGCACTCTTAGCATTCTGTGCTTCAGGTTGAGGGTCTTCTGGCCTGCGTGCAAGTGGTAAAAAATAAACTGGCACCAGCAATGAAAAGGGCTGAGCTGGGAATCAAATTTGGAAGAGGCTTTTGCCATGAATCAGAAGTTTTTGAGTTGGCTTGTGAATATGGAGTTATTATGGAAGAAGAAGGTAGGTACTTTATTGAAGGAGAGATTTTTAATAGTAAACATGAAGCTGAACAGTATTTAGCTGAAACGGATGGGGTTCTAAATAAGTTGGTGATGGACTTGAGAAGACAAATGTTTTCATGATTTTCTAGACTTTAAAGTAGATGACACGGTCGCTTGGATATACTTGGTCACATCTCTTGCCTTGGCATTGGTGACTTCATGATTTAGATTTGCAAATATTCTGACAAGGCATCAAATACATGGGGGTCAAGCATTCAATGTTGGAGTAGAAGGGTAATTGAAGTTATATGCATTTTCAGTTCCATTAATATGATTGGACCTCTTCAGAGAAATCATACTAGAAAGAGAGATGCATTTCATTATTCCCGTAAGCCCTCTTTTCTTCTGGTACCAGTTATTGTAAGCCATTTATTTACAAGTTTGTTGTCTAGTAGGAAATGGTTATTAATTTTATGTAATTTTGTAGCCTTATTGCTTTTTAAGTACTAGAAGTGGGGTAGTATGTCAACAGAATTGTAAATCCATCAACTATCCTTATCTGAACTGATAGACTTTTTCTCTGATTCGAATATTTGGACTTCTTTTTTCCAAATCTTGGTTCTTTTAAGTGATGATATATGACCTAGTCAAAGTAATATGCCATCAGAGTCTAACATTAGCACAAATACATGAATATATTTTCAAGAATACACATTTTCTGAACAAGTCTATATACCACGAACTGAATTTTCCATTTCCCCCAGCTGTCGTCAAGAATTAGTGGGCCAAGATTTGTATTTTTTTTTCCCCCCATTTCCTTTATGATTCGGGCAGTTTCCTCCAGCTGAGTAGGATGTCACAGTTGTTTTTATTTAAATAATGGGTGTATGTACCCGATTTCACTGTCTTGTATTTCTTGACCTTTTTTTTTGTTTTTCTTCGTTTTATTCTTTTGGTTCTAATATAAATGACACGGTTTCGCTAAGCAATGTCTGCGAAACTGATTAATTAGCAATGGCCGACAAAAAATGACAAAGTAATGGCAATTTAATTATGTCTATTTGCCACATTTGATTCATGGTAGTTAATGTGTCACCGACTTATTATTTTTTTTAAGAATTTACGAGTATTTATAGAATTAATTTTATTTAAAAAATAAAATAATTATAGTTATATTTTTTTGTCAATATGTGTTTTTTTATAAATTTGAATAATTGACTTACTAATAATTACTTATTTATTAGTAAAGGCTATTTTAATTTAATAAAAATCTTAAATTACTATAAGAACGGAATTATATTAAAATGCGATAAAAAAAAAA
This sequence comes from Bauhinia variegata, assembly GCA_022379115.2. Lineage (NCBI taxonomy): Eukaryota > Viridiplantae > Streptophyta > Magnoliopsida > Fabales > Fabaceae > Bauhinia > Bauhinia variegata. The sequence continues at coordinate 18,461,243 of CM039438.1, forward strand.
TTGATATTAATGCTATCTTGATATGCTTGAAGAATCTAAATTAATTCATATTAATATAATATTAAAAATCGAATTATTATATATATATATATATATATATATATATAAACAACTCTTGAAGTAACATAGATGTTATACATATAAAATGTTAGACTAACCTAAATTTTAAAGTTGTACGATGAAAAAAAAAAAGTTTTCCTCGTATGTAATATCTTTATTGATCCAAATGTGGTTTAGCTAACAATAAATAGGTAACTAATAATTTTCCTTGTTCACACGTAAATAGGTAAGAGCTCAATGACCTCAGTCAATGTTAGTCTCTTCCCTCATTTTCTTAGCAAATTCTCTTGGTTACAATAATAATTACAGGTTAGCTTTAGATTAAAAATAAGTAAATGAAAATAATGTGATAGATACTATTAGAAATCAATGTTGAACAAGACAAGACCACATGGCCATCTAGAACCACAAAGCACCGATGAGTTACTTTTGAGGAAGGATTCTTCGAGTATATACGGAGTTGTTATTTTTGCCAGAAAAATCTCAACTACATATAAATGTTAACCATCTATCGCGATCTTAGATACTAACATCATTCTTTTCCCTGACTGAGGGTTTTGAACTCTGAACTTCTTGCATGAACACGAACATCGGAAAAAATTAAAATTGCTAAGTTATGAAGAAACATCCTCTGAAGTCTGAACTGTAAAACCTTTAATTTTCATATGGGATTTCCATGTATGGCACAAGATGGAATTTAATTAAAGAATAAGATTTATGACTTAATCATACAGTTGAGTCATGATATAATCAATATGAAGACATGCTAAAATTTAATTGACTAGTAACAACAGAAGACTTGCTTTGCTGGTCACCAAAAATACCTTATTTTTTTTTCTCTCCAAGAAGCAGCCCAACTTTTAAATAGTAATTATTGAGATGTCTTGCTCTTAATTAACTGTCAAATTAAATTGCTTGGGGATGGAAAGGTCAATGATACAAATCAAGATTAAGATAACTAGAGATGCCATAGGAAGTAACTAATGGTTATGGTATAGATAAATCTAGTTAAGAGATTTCATGCAGATTTCAGAGAAAAGGAAGGAGGTGCATGCCCGAAAGAACAAGCTTCGTTTTAACTTTTGATTAATATCTCCTTAGATTCTATCACTAAACCCTAAATACATCCTCATACTAATATTGTCAATAAAAAAATATAAGTATTTGAAGCAAGTTGTGGAAGAGTACCTATTATATATATATATATATATATATGTTTTCTACTATAAATATCCATGTATATTGCTTGGAAATTAGGTAGTTAGAGGAATGAAATTAATTGTTTATTTCTCTTCCACAAATGATGACAATAAACAAGTAGCAGCTAGCCAGTCAGATATATATCCATCCCTTGTTTGGTGCAATTCATAGTAGACTGCTTGACCATTTAGAGTGATTGACGCGATAGATGCCGAGGGATTTGTGGCACTATATAGGGCAGCTTCTGCCTATATAAACCAACTAGTTTTATGTGCATAATCGCCATCCTCAGCAATTTCTCATTTATTTGATCTCTCAAATGGCTAAATCCTATTCAGTTGGTAAAAGCCCTTCCACGACTTCTGCAACTCTCCTGCTTCTGCTACTAATCACTACCATAAATACAACAGGTCTCTCTCAATTTTCTTTCCATCTCTGTATCCCTTACACACTCACATGTAACATATTTTAGTTTCTAAATTTATTATAGTTAAAGTTATTAAAGTGAATAACGTGATAAAATGAATTGTACGTTATAATTATTTAACAATTTATATTACGTCGTATCATCAACTATAATGATTATTTATTTATTTAACTGTAATAAATTTAAGTTTTATTCTCATCTCTATTTTTAGTATCACATGAGCAATCCTACCTACGTCACTCTTTCATCACAACTTTATAAATGGGCAGTTCTATTAAAATTCTACTTGAACGTTGTATATGAAATTTAACCACTTGCTTAAAATTTTCCTGTCAAAAACTTCAATTCTACTGCATAACAATTTGCACAACGACGTCGTTTAATAATGACAGTGGCACTAGCAGTAACATTTTGTTGCATTATTGGGATGCATGCAGGTGCTCAAACAGGTGTGTGCTACGGAATGCTTGGCAATAACTTGCCATCCCCACAAGAAGTGGTGTCCCTATACAAACAATACAACATCCAGAGGATGAGAATCTATGGTCCAAACCAACAAGTCTTCGAAGCTCTTAGGGGCTCCAACATCGAACTTCTCCTCGATGTTCCAAACGACAACCTCCGAAACCTAGCAGCCAGCCAAGACAACGCAAACAAATGGGTCCAAGACAACATCAAAAACTACAACAACGTCAGATTCAGATACATTTCAGTAGGAAACGAAGTAAAACCAGGAGATTCATTCGCACAATATCTTGCCCCTGCCATCCAAAATGTCCAAACTGCCATTAAAACAGCTGGTCTTGGGAACCAAATAAAAGTTTCCACTGCCATTGAAACTGGTGCTCTTGGAGAATCTTACCCTCCATCAAAGGGCTCCTTCAAGTCTTCTTACAGAGAAGCATATCTTGATAAAGTCATCAGAATTCTAGTGAGCAATGGGTCCCCATTGCTTGTTAACGTGTACCCTTACTTCAGTTATAGTGACAACACACGGGACATTCGCCTTGATTATGCTCTTTTCACTGCCCCTTCAGTGGTGGTGACTGATGGGTCACTTGGGTATAAGAATCTGTTTGACGCTATTTTGGATGCTGTTTATTCTGCATTAGAGAAGGCGGGTGGAGGGTCATTAAACGTCGTCGTATCGGAGACGGGTTGGCCTTCGTCTGGTGGGACAGCAACTACACTTGAGAATGCAAGAACTTATAACACGAACTTGGTTAGGCATGTCAAGGGTGGGACTCCAAAGAAGCAAGGCAGAGCCATTGAAACTTATATCTTTGCCTTGTTTAATGAAAATCAGAAGAGCCCGGAATATGAGAAATTTTGGGGACTTTTCTATCCGAATAAGCAACCCAAGTACCAAATTAATTTCAATTAAGGTTAAGAAACAAATATGTTTAGTATGAAATAAAGGAACTTGAATAACTCTGTAATAAGTTCCATATATATATGATTTTAAATAAGCTCTGTAAAATCCCCATAGACGGGTGATGCTTTGTTTGCATGTTCTTACGATAAGTGCCCATTTAAAAGCAAGTTATCTTAATGAAGTCTTGTTATTCCTACGTGGTGTTAAAAACTTTTCTTTGAAGATATTATTTTAACAGTTAAAAATGAATGAAAAGTTTACGTAAAATATACAGTTCCCATGCAAAATATAACATTTACATTTAAAACAAGAATCATTTTACAATGAATATTAATTAATTAAATGAGGAAATTTTCATATTACGGTGGAGTGGCGTAATTAGCAAAATAGAAAGAAGTTGAGAAGAATTGATGGCGTCTATATTATGTTATCTTATAAACGGGGAGCCATTATTTTTACATTTTATTTTGCTATATAATGCCACACTTTATTTAACGTCTAAGTATGACATATGATAAACTAAATTACCCTTATTTAACTTAAACAATTTACAGAAAACTTTATATTAAACGAGAATTTATAAAACTAACCAGAGATGATTTATAATCAATAAATATGTTATATATTTAAATATTAGATAGTGACATTAAAAATTTAAGATATGTCACATCAAAAATAAATTAAGATATGAAAACAACAACTCACCATAAATATTGAAAGAAAAAATTGATCGGCTCCAAATGCGTTGATTGGAAGACTTTGTTTCTGAGGACCAACTTGCATTAGATATTTCATTTATTGAGCTGGCATGACAGGCTAACTAGTTCTAATTAAAATTGAATCAGCCAGCCTCCATGACCTTGACAGACAAATTCATATGAAGCCAAGTATAGAACTAATTCCCATTTGCCTACTATTAGGTTATTGACGTGGAGAGAAACAAAAATAAATGCATATGAAGACAAATACAGAAGTAATACCCATTCTTTCAAATATAAGCCAGCTATATATAGGTTGTTTGGTTGCTAGCAAAGAAACTAGTAATTAATAGATCAATTGTTTTTTAGCACAAGAGGAGGAAGAAGTTAACATGAAATTAAATTCAAAGAAGAAAATTTTTCCATGGAGACAAAGAACAAGTAGCTAGCATATAACAGCAGCCAGTTAGAGTTACGTACATGTCCCAAAGATTAATAGGTTTGGCACATGGTTTAGAAAGGTGCCTGTGCTGTGCTTGACTATCCTATAATTGATTCGTACAATATGGGATTAGTGCAAGCTTGCTTCAGTGCCTAAATTAATGAACTAGCTAGCTAGATAATTAAAAATAAACAACAAGCAAGCAGATTGATTGGGGAACTACGAAGCCAGGAAATGGATTTATTTTGTTTGGTATGCTAATAAAATTAAATAATAAAAGGATAAAGCACAACGCATAGTACATCTAACCCTTTTTTTTCAGGTAATGAGTTTAATTATTTTAAAATGATTTTTTATCTAATTAAATAAGCCAAAAATGAAAATTTCCGTTGCCCGAAATTGAACCCCGTATCTGCTAGGTGAAAGACAGACACCCTAACCACTGGAGAACAACGTATTTTTATTATAATTGCACTTACTTGTATGTAATTTACAGATAAAGTTCTTCACCCTATATTGGGCCGACATAATGCTCGTGCACATGGGCCATAACATGTTCGGCTACTCATACTGACTCCATGATTTTTTTCCTTTTAATGCTATGGCGCAAAATTGTCTAAAGCCCTCGCTGATTTTGTTACATACAACTTCATGCATCCAATGATATTTTGTTTCAGAGATATTACCCAATGGATGCTTCACCAAAACTGACAATGATTGGTTTTAAAAGGAAATGAAAATCTACGCAAACAGATCAGAAGATTGACATTGGTAGATTTCGATGGAAATTTAGTGTATCCAACGTTTTTTATTTTGTTTATTGGAATTGGAAGTTGATGATAGCATATATGTTGATAAGTATAGCTGGATATAGACCTGAAAGCACGAAGCATTTTTGCTCATGACGGGATATCAATGTCAATATCGATTATGTTGTCGTCTGCGATTGTTTAATTCAAAAGATGTTAATTTCCCACAAGTTTTAAAAATTGACAAGTTTTCCTTCTCTATGATTTTTCGACGCAGGAATTTTTTTGTTTTTTGGATATTTTTTCTTTTCTTTGACCAATTTAATGAATTTTCAATCCACCTTAATTTGCGTCGAAACTCCCATTAGACATATGGGCCAATTGTTTTGGGCTAAATCCCAATAAACATATAGCCAACAAAATAGTTCATCAGTGGCCCAGGGAAAAATATGATTATAAATGCAAATTTTTTGTATGCTTCCTAGCTAGAAATGTTGGATGGTAAACCTTCCATTCCATTGATTTGCTTTGGAATTTTCAAAACAAAGAAACATCAGATACAAAAGAAGTCTTCAAATACGTTGCTTCAACACAATCCAAAATTTTTACAGCAGATTATTTGCTTCAAGTCTTTGAGAGAAACTCGGACAAATGTGTGAAGAATACAAAATCCAAAGATATATAGCATATTTAATAAGTATTATGTACCCAGACATTTCTCATCTCAGAAACTTATCAAGAAACTTTAACAGGCAGAAGAAAGAACTTGATGTATTTCATGTTAAGAGTTTGCAGGATGAAAAGTTGAAGATTCAGCATTGTGTCTCTCAGCAATACATGCATTGGACAGGATTCAACATCTTCTAGTGATAATAACGGCAATTTGTACTATGACATCTTTGCTGAAAACCTTCACTCTTTCCATTGGTGCTGGTAGTCGCATCATAATAAGACCAGAAAGATATACCCTCCTGTTGAGTCCCACTCTGATCAGAAAATACATCCATAAATCCTGTTCTTTGCCTTGGTGTGCTCATAGACCTTGCCTTTACTTTGGCAGATTCTGTCACAGCCATGTAGCTGGGAAAAACTGGAGAATTGGGCATTGATCTCTCATCTCCAACTGAACTTCTCTTTATGTGAGAAAATGATTTCCTTGGGAGTGAAGTTTGTGAATTCAATTCTTCCACTTGTGAATCTTCTCTTTTTACATTCTTCTGTGCAATTTGTGCTGTACCGTACACTTCCCTAGTAATAAGGTTTGAAGGAAGAGCTGGTTTGTGAAACACATTCCGGGTACGTATTTCTTTATCCAGCCATTCTTGTAAAGTGTGGCAGCTATCTCTACCAAATTCCTTAATGGAAACAGGTTCTTCTATCATGTGGGCAATTATTCTCTCCTGGAGAAGATAATCACATGGTAACTCTAAGATGCATAAAGAGGAATTCTAATTCTTATTCTTTTTTATAATAGAAAAAACAATCGCAATGAATCTTAGTGGCTGGCAATGTCAGAAAAGGTACTCCATATTTCAAATGATTTTTTTTTTTTCTTTCCTTATACCTTCTATGAGTAAATTGACTGAGGTATAAGGTTAAGGTTAAATGAGATTACCCGGTGCGAGAATGAGTATTGCTTCATGCGCTCTCTTTTGACATGGGCCTCTTGCTTCTTCAACCATATGGCTTCAATGTCTTCTTTTGAGAGAAAGCTGCAATCCCAAGTTCTTTGACTATGGCATTCAGGCTGCAAGTAAATTCTTGAGTGGATTAGAAGAAGGGAATGTTCAACTTCAATACAGCTTTGGTTTACTGGCTTATGATGTCATAACCATCTAGGCACTTAGCTTTGGGAAATGGATAGCTGAAGATTATCCTGCAATGTCTTCTATGAAAAATTACTTCTCCATTTTTACTATTATTGGTGTTATATCCTTACCTTCATTTCCTTCTCTTCCAACTTCTCCTTTTGCTTTGCACACTGCTTCATCTTGTCACGTTTGCAGCTTCCATCTGCAGTATAACCGCTTCTTTCCTGAATTTCCACCTGCTTTCTTGCATTGGAAGGCAAATGCTTCAAAGTGCGTCTCACGACTTGGCCACGAATTATAGCTTGAAGTCTCACAACCCCCTTCAATGCTCTTAATGCTTTCCTAGCCTGTTTCATTCTCAAATGTGAGTTCAAGCGAATCAGAGCATACGCATTTTTGTATCAAAAGTTAAATTCACTCTTAAAATCAACTAAAGTTTGACTAGATATATTTGAGAATATTAACGAAAAAGTAAATCCACAGCAACTATTAAAGGCAGATAATTTACAATGTCTTTTATGTATGAATGGACTCGTTAGAAATGTGGTTGCAAAGTCTGGATTTTAGAAGAGAATATCCACTAGAAGCTTCTAATACTAGTGATACATCTTAGTGTAAAATGCTGGCTAATTTGTGGGAACATGGAACTTCTAATTACAGAGGAAGATCGAGGAAGCTCACAAGATGTGCACGATATACACTTTGAATCTTTATGGCAGCAATGTTTCTGTCTCCATTAGACGGATAATTATAAGAACCAGAAGCACCCGTGAGCTTCACAACCTCTGCAGCAGCTTGGGCAGCAGCAACCGCAGCCTCTGCAGCAGCTGCTGTTGCAATGGCGACACTCAAAGCATGCTTTCTCTGTTCTGCTTTTGCTTCGGTGAGTGTTCTATTTGGTGCTGTAAGTGCGGGGCAATGTCTCAGCTTAAACCATCCAAGGCTCCAACTCCTCCATTTCTTTGGCTTCTAAGATTGCAGATAAAAAAAAAAAAAAAATTAAACAAAAAAGTCTGTATAAAAATGCTCAAAAAACCATTTTATTACTCTTTTACTTTTTCCTTCGGCTCAGAAGTGAGGAGCCTTTTCGTCCATCCAAACCAACGCTTCCACTTTGCCATGAAGATTTACGAAAGCGTATAAACCAAATCGTTCAAAAACCATTCTCCATTCCCCAGGCGCATCCTATTTGATAATGTAGAAAGCAAAGGAGAAAAAACCCAGAAGTAAAATTCAGAGAATGTAACACGTTTGATTTCATACTTCTAAGAGGTAATTAAGATGATTCAGCCGTCTGTATCCTACTTCACATGCTCATATATCTACTTAAATACAAACGCTGACAAACTTTATCATTCATCATCTGTAATTTACTTACATAGCAGCACTAAAATATAACCAGAACAACAGAGGAATTAAATCAAACATACAAAGTGCGACCAGAAAAGGATGTATTTCAAGTATAATCTTTTCAATCACACCAGAATTAAGGTCACCTTCAAGAAACTAACCTTCTTGAATGCAAGCAATACTGTGCTGCATGACTACCTGGAAAACAGCATAATGAAGTTAACCAAAGAGAAGAGAATACTCAACGAAAGCAGATGAATCCCAGAAATCTCAATCTATAGATCCCAATCTATTCATGGTGGGTTTTCACTGTTCATTTTCTAGGTGGGTTTCCTTCTCTTGTCATCAAAAAGCCATAGCTGTCTATTAATTTCTGTTTACTCTTTGAGTACCATAAATATGTAAGCTCATAAAGTGTGAGAGTGGAACAAGAACTGCATTGGGAAAGACATGTACCGATGACTCTTCCAATGATGCGGCCAATGCAGCAGTTAGCGTGGGAAGACTGGTGACTTAAAAGCAAAGACCATTCAACTTGATAGGGTCCCTCTTGTCTCTCCCTTCTCTAACTGTCATTTTTACAACTGCTAATGTCTGCTCTCATCCAAATTAAGAAAATGACCTGTTGGATTTCTGCCTTCCCGCTACCTACGGAGTCGCCGAATCGGTATGGAACTCACATTTATTAGTGGAAGTGTTTTTTTTTGTTTCAATTTCTACTTGACTGTCAAATTTCTTACAGTTTTTATTTAAAATGCATTAAGAGTTTAGTTTGTCATAGTAAATTATATCTCATATCTTATTGGATATTTCATTTAGAGAATTAAACAGTTATTTTATTTTTTAACATATATTTTTGTGAATTCAAATTTTAACATATCAAAAATTTCTCAACTATTAAATTTAATTTATTTAATAATTGAGTTACACAAAATTTTGTTTTTAATGTTATCTCATTCCTACTTGGAACTGCCACTGATACTCTTAAAGCAGCAATGCTTTAGGTTAGGGTGAGAACTGAGGAGTTAACCCTTGTTCCCCTAGACACAAACATTATCCATTCATGCCGACTTATGGAAGGGGTTGAATTCCTCATGTGAGGTTTGAAAAATTATCGCTTGTGTTGTCGGAGTGACCTATCAAATAAATTACGATATATTCAACGAAATCAATGCTAGCCCACGAGGCCAGCATCTTGATAATTATCTGAACTGCTTTGGCAGTAATTTTGAAACTGTAAATTTTATTTGACTATGCCATCTACAATGCACAATGGTCAGTAAATTTTGGCCTTGCTGCTGAAGCACCAACAACTTAAATAATATAGATGCGAAAAACTCCAAATATCAAAATTGACCCGGAGTTTCTTCTTTCAAACTTAAATAATAAAACCTCCATGTTACTGTTTGTGTAAGCACGTGATTGTGAATTCAAGATTGTCTAATTGTCGTTATTAGCTCTGTTTTTACTTTCATTCTCATGCTAAGTGATGAATATTCAGATCAGAATACTTACACAAAATTTGGTCCCAGGCCCCCCCTTTGCGTAAGGTACTTGATGAAAGCACGTTTGTGACCTCTCACAAGAGAAGGATTGAGGTTGAGGCTTCCAAGGGTGGTCCAGTGAAACAACAAGCGTAAGGTGCTTTTGGAGCTGTTTGGTGTCCAAGAAAAAGTCATGAATGAATGCACAGAATTCTATTGCAACCTTTTCCTTGGCCATGAGTTGTCTAACAAGAATAAAAGAAAGAAAGTCTTTTATTGCTGTTCCAATTCAATTCAATGACCCAAAAGAGATATTGATTATGTGAATGAAAACCCATCAAACTTTCTAGTTTATCTCTTTAAACAGCTTGGCTATGCCTTTTTGTACCTGGACAGATCAATTAAGATTTAAATCAGGAAATTGGAAAGCATCCCCTCCCCAGTTGATACAATGCAATGGCTTTGTCCATAATCAAAGATCATAAATGATAGCCCTTTTAAATCCAAGATTATCTTTTTCTAGTAACTTCTGATTCTAATTTATAGGACATTATCTTGTGAAGTTCATTGAACTTTCTTTTATTCTCAACCAGCAAAGTATCATTTGGATATCATGCATACCCACTTTCTCTCCATCCTTTGAAACATGTTTTTCGCTTTCATACTCTTAAAGTCTGTTGTGAGTATTAGATTATGGTAAGGATCTTTATCTAAGTTCTCGTAATGATAGTTTCCTCTATAAAAAAAAGCGTGTGGGACAACTAATCATCATCTTCGGCCAAAAGAAGGTTGACCACAAAAGCATGATGAATATTAAAAGCAAATTCTCTATCTCTGAGGAAGAAAACAATCACTGCCATTATGCACAATGCCCGGTTTGATAAAGCAGAAACATTTCCTTGCTAGTTATTAAATAAGCCAAAGAAAAGCAGAGTTATTATGAAGCTCACCTTCAGGGTCTCTTTAATATTTCTGTTGCCTTTGTTCATCATATCTAGTGGCCGGGGAGCTACTTAAGTAATAAGGCAATAAAAACGCTCAAAGAAGCAGCAGAAAACTTGTTCTACAATAAACACTTGTGGCAAGAAGGAAATCATAAGTGAAGTGGGTTTTCCACGTAAGTGCTTTTGAGCTTAAGTGGTAGGTTCCACGAAGTATAATTATACGAGTGAGTACTCAGAATGTTCAGACCAAGAAAGTAAAAGAATGTGGCAGATTAGGTATTATTTACATCTCCACTATCCACATGATATTTAAGGATTAGAAGCTTGGTTTGAAGTCTTAAAGTTACATAAATTACAATTTACACATTCACCCAAGTGCATTTTAGCGAGTAATTTTCCTTGTCAACGTATAGTGTAAACTTGCTGGCAAGTTCTCAACTCAAGATAATTTCACTGTGTGTATGGCCATCTTCCATCCTTATCCAAGATCGAAGAGAAAATGGATTGCTAGAGATTTCTACAATTCGCGCCCCTCTGGGCCAATTTCCATAGCCACCATAGCCAGTGTGCCTAGCATAGCATAGCCATAGCTTCTTGTATGGGCAGCACCAGTCCAATCCGTGGTTGTGCCCAACAAATATTGCCTATGGTTATGAAAAAGGAACTCAGTAGGATCCACTTGGGTCCAAAATCAAATCATACATAGGCAACTGGCTCTAAGAGCCATTGGCTTTTTTCTGTTTGTGTGTAAGAAGAAACATGTCACTATTTATGAAAAAAAAAAGGAACTTTAGAAGCTATAAAAGTTATTTTTGACTTGTATTTCTACTTTTACATCTCAAAATCACTTTAAAAAAAAATCTAAACAAGCTTAAACATACCTTAACAGAAGTCCTTTTCACAAGAATGTCCATGATACCAAATTCATCTTCTTGAGCAGCAACCCTTTCCTTGTTAATTGAACCCACACAAGGTTTGTGTATGCCAAACTTGGGAGCTACTTTATTGTATGCTTTACTTGGTATGTGCCAGAAAACAATCTCGGGTACCCTGTCAGAAAATGTGTTGTTTGGATGAAAATACATAGGAGCCACTATCTTGTAGGCTTTACTTGATAAATAGGATTCTCCTAGCGAGGAGAACAGTCAATATGCAAACTAATACTATTTAAGGAATCAGAGCTTCTTTTCTACCTTGAATCAGGGTTAATCTCTTCAGCTTTCCGGCGAAACCATTCTGCTTGACGATTAGATATTACTTCCGGGTAGGAACCACCACCGGAATCAAAGAAAAAAAGAAAAGCCACTGGTGATTGTGGATCATCGTGTGATGAGACTTGAAGGACATAGTTGGAGACACTTGGCCAAAGATCTCTAGGACCATTTCTAGAAAATGACAATGCATTATGCTTAATCTCATTTTGCATTAGCTCCAATCTTCCTGTGCCTTTGAAGCTGCATTCCTCTTCTACTGCCAAAGCAAAGATCCACATTACTTTTGAAGAATATATACACAATAATGTTGAGAGTAATAGTAATCATAACCTTTTTCATTTTATATATAGTATTACTTACTGCTTAGTACCTGAAGATGTGGTTGGAGGGCAGTGAATTTGAGGGATTCCAGGTGCAGAGAACCACTCCAATGGCCACTCAAAATAAGCATCATCATGGTTTCCAAATACGGAAGCCCAGGGTATGCCCTTGTTTCTGGTTGGAGAGAGAGCCTGATCCCAATACAAGCTTGCATTTTGGATCATTATATTGTTAGCCGTAATCACATCGCCCAGATATATCACAAAATCTGTCATCATGAAATCAAATTCATTTGCCGTTACATACTCTTGAAATTTGAAAACCTTTTTTTTTTTTTTATAAAAAAAAAGGGCATGACTTATAGAATTGGATTTCTTTTTCTTTTTTTTCTGGGTAAAGATCATACAACTGAGGTGGTCTAAGTCTTTTTTTTTGGTTCCTACTAAACTTTTTTCTATAAGTTTTTTTATTTAATAATGCTAAAAAAGTTTTTTCTATAACTTTTTATAGACACGCGTGGTCTCTTCTTTTTTTTTTCTCTTTTTTTTTTTAAGCACCAATTTATTGTGAATTCCTTTGACCTACGACTCGATTTAGAATAAAGCTTTTCTTATTAAATTTATTATGAGGGTAAGAATTGGAGACCTCTCTCGTTAAGCTAATATATGTGTTTGGTGGTTGACAAGGGTGATTTAATCTATCCATCTACCTTTTGAAACGGAAAATCCCAAATAATTAAAAAATAATTTCCTATTCACTTTCTACCTGAAAAAGAGCAACTGAACTGAGATGGAAGAAACCGGCAACTAGGAAAAAGCGACAACATTGACATCACCTGGAGTTTCGTCTTCAAGTACTTTATTCATCACCTTAATTGAGTTTACGTCTTGAAGTGGGCCCCATTGGGTCCACGCGTTCTCTCCAAAATGCAAGTCCGCAAACAGCGCTATCCTCAAGGGTGCACCAGCTGGCATCTGAAGCTGTCTCTCCGCCGTGACTGGCAACCTGATGGTTCCATTCCGGTGGTGTTCTAATGACCCGACGGCGTAGACAAGACGGGATAACAGGGTCAGGGAAAGAATGAACGCTAAGGGTAGAAACGTCACCCGACTTAGTTTCGTTCCCATAATCGGCGAACGGAAAATACGAGAACGGAGTACCTACTACCTAGTGCGTTACAAAGGAAATATCTTCAGCAAATGCGGTTGGAACTTGGTGGAATATGCGGAATATGGACGCTACGACGATTTGATGCCGTAGAGCAAAATGACCAAACCATCCTCGCATTGTAAACACTCTCCTGTCGTTAGATACATAGTTTTGTTTTGTCTCCTACACTTTTTTTGTACATTTAAAAAATATAAATTCTATGATAATATATAGTTATGTTATATTGTTTTGACATAAGTATTTATGATTAAATTCTGACTTTTAATTGATATAAAATTTAATTTATCTTAACATATTAAATAAATAACCAATACAACGTGACTCAATTCTCAATAATTGAATACTTTTTTAATGTTAAAAATTTAAACTTATAAAAAGAAGACATAATTAAATAAAATTATTAAAAATAATTCAGTAATTATGAATTTAGATAATATATAATTTTTTTTATAAATTACTAACATTTATGAAATACAAATTTAATATTACTAAATTGGAGGTAACCGGAGCTCCACCACTCTATAGCAGCTCTGGTCACGATGTCAAAGAAACTTACTTAAAAAATTCAACTTCTGACACAATAATATATTTGAGCATTTAGAACATGGGCGATCTTTCTCGGAATGCCCGATTCTTCATTTGTACCAAAAAAAGATCATGGGCTATCTCAATATGAAGAGGTATCTTGGTATATATATTTCATAGCATCAGTTGTGTTGGCATATTCTTACTCTTCAAATAAAAAAGTGAGCTATATCGTAGTTATTTCACATTAGACAATGTACATGAAAACTAAAATTAGTACAGTTTGATGCTGGAAATTTAATTTCTTTTAAGGAGAACTTCAATCTACTCCTTAAATCTTAATTGGACCATTAGTTTTTCTTTTCTTAAACTGTACTTGTTTTTTGGTAAAATCTTGAGAACAGATGCAAAATTGGAAAGGTGAAAAAATTAACATCACCTGGAGATTCAATGTCGAGTACAGTATTCATGACCGTAGTGGAGTTTACGTCTTGGAGTGGGCCCCAGTCTGTCGACGCGGCCTCTCCATAATGCAAGTCCGCAAACAGAGCGATCTTGAACGGTGCATCTGCTCGCATCTGAATGCGCCTCTCCGGCGTAGCTGATAATTTTGTGGTTCTCGCCAGCAGATTCCGATGTACTCGATGATCTAATGATCCAACGGTGAAGATGTGATCCGGGAAGAAACATGATACTAACAACAAGGGTAGAAACGTAAAGTGACATTGGGACGATCCCATGGTCGGGGAGAAAGGAAAACGGGAGAAGAAGAATATAGCTGGAAGCAAGTACGAGAGATGAAATTATGGTTGGTGCAAGCATTGCAAATACCGTCGTTTTTTGTTGTTACTTAACTTGTTATGGATTTGATTGGGATACAACACCACTTCTCTCGTGACACGCGATCCGCTGCAATTAAATTACTGGTTAGTTTTTAATAATTTATTGTTTAATCTTGTAATTAAGTTGATTAATTTATTATTTTTTAAAATTATGATGCACTCCATTCCAAGAACAAGAATCAATAATAATAAGAATACATATATATATATATATATATATATATATATATATATATATATATATATATTAAGAGTGTAAGCAGTTTGATTTGGTGTAGTTTAAGTAAAAAAATATATTGAACTAACATAAATTTGAGAAAAACACAAATTAATGATGCTTGGATGATTTGAGAATTGAGATAATTTTGGACGGTTTGATATAGTTTGAAAGCAATTTAAAATTGACAATTTATAATT
The DNA here is from genome assembly GCA_022379115.2 of Bauhinia variegata. NCBI lineage: Eukaryota > Viridiplantae > Streptophyta > Magnoliopsida > Fabales > Fabaceae > Bauhinia > Bauhinia variegata. Next base: position 18,476,272 of record CM039438.1, read on the forward strand.
ATTTGAATAAACAAATACCCACGTAATAAAATATACTCAATTAAAAGTAAATACTTGTAGTAAAAAATTATTAAAAATTAAATATAGAATACATAAAAACAACAAAATTAAATATATTAATCAAATTCAAACATTTAAAAGACTAACTATGCTAAATTCTATAATATGCAAAAGAAGAAAAATAAAAAATAGAATTAAAGGATATCTTCAATTCAATATATAATAATAATAATAAAGTTAATATATTGATTATTGTGAATTTTGTTCTTAGCGGTTTGATTTTTTTTTTTTTTAAATCACTAAACCAAATTAAACCATCTGTTTAAAATTTTTGTAACCATTTAAATCTGATAATTTGGTTTTTGTCAATTTTAACTTGATTCAGTATGGTTCAAATAATTTGACATAGTTTAGTGCAGTTTACTTACACTCCTAATTTATATACGAATGTGACCAATAAATTTACCGAAGCAACTTCTTCCATCCCATTAAAGTTTTAGCCTATCGACACAATTCACATTTGCGATCTTGACTAACAAGTTAAGATAGCACATGGATTTTATGTTTTAATCTAATGTGATGGCACATTTTTGTAAAATATGACTTTTTTAAAAATTATTTTTGTATGAAAAGTTATTTTTTCCTTAGAAATATGAAAGGTTATTAAATTATGTAAAATTAAGTATTGAGCTAATATCTCATTTTTATGATAATATATAAAGATTAAATGGTTGAGGATTGTGATAAGAATAAGATAATAATAGATAAGATGGAAGATTTAGATAAAAATAATATATAATAAGAGTCTGTTAAATTTTATCTTATCTAATATTTATGTATATTGAATAATTTTTTAAATAAATTTTATTATTATATTATATAATTAAAATGAACCAAATAATAATAAGATATAATAAAAATTATATTTAAATTACAAATTATCTTTACGATTGAAAATTCTTTTAAATTTTTAGACTTCTTTCCATGTCCACGAATAGGAAATCCTTAACAACATTTAAGCAAATAGGCAAATTTCAAAAAATTTAAAAATTAATTATGAATTCACTTGTCTTTCTTTTGAATATAATAAGATATAAAAAAAACAAACTATTACCATAAAAAAATATTGTTATCTTACTTAAATTTTAGAAGTAGAAATATATTAAAGATCTTGATTATATCTTTAAAAAAAAAAAATCCTTATTAACCCAAGTTTATAATCGGTGAGGAGGAATTAAACTTAAATAAAAATGTTTCTCGTTTTGAGGATATTGTGGGCAACTTTTCTTATTCTTCTAAACCAAAAAGAGACATTTCACCTATAAAAATTCAATTAGGAAATGATCTTCTCTCCAAACGAGAATGCTAAACGGAATAATTATTCATTTTCTATTTTTTCAAACATAAAATGCTCATTACGTGGACTAGAAGATTAAATGAGAATTCTATGGACCAAACAAGCATTTATTAATTTTCAACCAAAAAAAAAAAACTCGTCGTCCTGTTTGTTACTTTGGGAATATTTTCCCAAGTCAGCAATAGCGCGATTTCCTTCTTCTCACCGTCTTGGGGATGGAATTTAGTGCGTCAGCAGGTCTTTCATCCGAAAGTAGAAGATGGGAAGAAAGCAAAGAAGGAAGTCTTCAGTAACCTGGTCCTGATCAGGACAGTAGAATAAGCCACCGATATAGGAGTATCGAAATCCATGGGCTATAAATACCGAACGATAACGATGGGTGTCTCTCACAAGCAAACTTTCTCAGAACTAGAAGCGTTACAACAAACTTCGGCGAGTTTCCTCTGCCTGAGAGCGTTTCTAAACTCCTTAATTTTCTGCTATTCTTCCTTTGATTACACAGCTTTTTCCTGTTCTCACCGCATCTTTGCGCAAAATCCTGAAATCCGTATCCGGTATTTTTTTTTTCGAGTTCAGAAAAATTTCTTCATTTTATGCTTTCGCTCTGTTTAGAACCCAGTTCCTGACTTTACTTGTTTCTCTGTTCAGTTTCCTTTCAGCGTTATTCTTTCTCTTTTGCTTTTGACAATGGACAATTGGAGAAGAAGTGAAAGTCGGCATCGAGGGGGCCAGTGGAATAGATCATTTAACAGAAGGCCAGCTTTTGGTCAGTATATATATTTAGTTCTGGGCTATAATTGTTGATAGAGTTGTTGCATGAAGAGTTTTTTTAGTTTAGTTCCCCGCAAAACGATTTCCTTAAAGGGAGACTTGAAAAAATGATAATCCTATTCGTAGCTACATTTATGTTGGTGATCACTCTTCTTTTCAATGCGTTTAAACTTAATTGGGTTTTGGTTTGAGATAATGGGTTGCCGTGATTTTTTGCTTCTGGGCATGGGCATTTGAAGAAAACAACCGAGTAAAAGATCGCTTAAAAGAAGGCCACCTTTGGGTTAGTATATATAGTTCCGGGGTTTTATTGTTGATAGAGTTGTTGCATGAATAGTTATGTTCCATGCAAGAAATTTCTTTAAGGGAGACTTGAAAAAGATGGCTGGTGAATATGATAATCGTTTTCGTAGCTATATTTGTGTTCTGGTTACTCTTCTTTTCAATGTGCTTAAATTCGATTGGGGTTTTAGTTCGAGATAATGGATTTCTGCAATTTTTTGGCATGACAGGTTTTAAATGAGGGCTTAACAACAATGGTTTTGTTGATTTTCTGTACGATGGGATGGACTAATAATTTTGTTGAGTGACTGGTTTCTTTCAACTTTCTTCAATTAGATAAAATGAATTTTTCCATAGATTAGGTTTTGGTTTGACAAAGCATGTGATGAACTCCTGTCTCTTTTGGTGGTCAGAGCTTGAATAGTCAAGCCTTTTCTGTGGGGCTCAAGTGAAGGGAGGGTGGGGTTATCATAGGGCTAGGTTTGAAGGGGTGGGGGTGGGGGAGTTGAAGAAGATTGATCTAGAAGGGCTTGTAAGTGCTAAAGTTCTTTCATGGCTTTGGTTGGGAGGTTCTAATTTCTTACTTTTGATGTTTTGCATGTCCATCAGTTTGATTTCTCCCTGTGTCATCAATTATTGGATTAGAGAAGCTTAAAGATAACTAAAATTCCCTTTTGAGTTGGTCTTTTGTACATTCTTCCCCATAGCAATGTCAGTTATGTCTTGATTCAAACTGAAACTGTCTAGTTTAGCAAGTTTTTGTCGCGATTCGAATTGAAACTGTTTAGTTTTAGGAAATTTCTGAATAAATGCTCAGTAGTTGAGTTTTTCATTACGTCATTGAATCTTTTTAAAAAAGAAGCTTTAACATAACTAATTTTCCCTTTTAGTTGATCTGTTGTACATTCTTCTCTTTAGGAATGCTAGTTTGTGCCATGTTTTGAACTGAATATCTAGTTTTGGCAAATTTTGAATCTTTCGACAACATGTTTAAAATGATTCCCTACATCATCAAATCATTGAAATATGGAAGCTTTATTTGATCTTTTGCACATCCTTCACATCACCAACGTTGCTTTCTGTCGTATTCGACGTTTGGCATGTAGCTGTCTACGGTTTGGCAATTCCTAAATCAGTAGCTGTTAATTGAATCTTTCATTGACACCTTTAAAAAGATCCGTTATAGAAGTTGAAGAAGCCATTATCGTTTAACATATGTAAAAACCACATTTGTTTTTAACTGCAATCTTGTTTTAGCTTCCATTTTTCTATCAGATATGTAACATCTACTTGATATTATGAAATATCATTGGCTTTTGAGTGAACAAGTAGCATTGCAAGTAAAGTGGAACATAATTTGAAAGGTGAACTTTTTAATTTTAGGACAGAGGAACTATTGAAGCTGTTTCCTTTGTGGACAGCAGTCATTGCTCTACTTTTTTTTAGTTCTTGTTATTTGTTCATCTTCACTTTCATTTTCAGTTGGTGTCACGCATGGATTCTATTGTAGATTTCATTTGAATTCAGTTACTTTTCTAAGGCCTTTTCCTTTCTTCCAATTTTCCATATTCTTTCTAGGCTTTCCTTTAATACCAACTATTGTTTCTATTTGTTTAGATTGGAAAACATCCCTTTGCTGCATTGTTGTCTTAGTATGATAGTAGGTCCTTGCTTGTATTGATTCTGAACTGACTATTGTACACCTCTTTGTTCCAGATACTTGGCGATTGACTGTGCCTGCATGGGAGAAGAGGTTCTGTGCATCAGTAGGCAGAGTTCCATGGGGAAAGATAGTAGATGCCCAGAGGTGTATGTTATATCTGTATGATAACGTGGTGAAGTGGGATGACTCTGCTGGTAGAGAGGCATTTGATAATGCCAAGAAAAGGTATTGGGCGGAGATTAATGGCCTTCCCTGCAACATATCTTTGCCCGATCCTCACATTTACATCGAGGATGTGGATTGGAGCTCAAGCATTGACCAGGAACTTGTCGAGGACTTGGATAAAGAAAGAAAATTTGCCAGTGACTCGGAAAAAGAAAGAGACTCCCCGAGTGAAGAAGTTAAAGAGGAGAAGGTTGAGGTTCTTGGTAATTCTCTCCTCTCAAACCAGAACATAATTCCCACTGGATGGGGAGATTCTGAAGATGGATGGGGAGATGCTGAAGGGCCAACCTCAACGCCAACACAGGGTTGGGATCCCAGCTTTCCAGTGAATGTCACCGGAGGTCCTTGGCAGCAGTGTTGTACATACAATGAACCCGCAGAACAATATGGATGGCAAAACAATTGGAACCATTCATGGGGATGGAATCAGAGGGATCAATATTATGGCACTGGCGTACAGAAAATGGGAAAAGGAAGAGGTGGTGGGAACTGGGGAGCCTGGGATGGACATTACAGGAGGAGAGAAAACATGTCATGGCATAACAACTCTGCATATCAAGGTGATGATCACCAAGCGAATAGAGGAAGGAAATATCATAGGGGAAGGAGAAAGGGCAACTTTGGGGGTGACCGCCAGTATAGGGAGAAGATACGCACAAACTGAATATAAAGTGGCTATTGATCAAAAAGCTTAATTAGACAGCAAGAAATGCCATGGAGTTTCAGTTTTGTTGTTGCGGGAATAATAAGAGTTTATGAGAATCTGCGTTGAGTTATACCTAGTGTAGGTCATAAGAGAGTACTTGGATGATGAGAAGAACATCGTCCGGACTCTTGCAAGTGTAAAATAAAGTGTTTATTTGTTTATGACTTTATCGTCTAAAATTGCCCTTGCCCGTATTCTATTCTATGTTGTATATATAATATGGCATGTTTATGTAATCGGTATGATGCTTAAGGTTAATTTTTAGCACAGATGAGTACTTGAATCAATCATTCTCGTTTTTTAACTTCTGTTTTAGATCAGTTATATATCTATATCTATCTATGTATATATGGTTATAAAGATTTTTGAATTTGCGTAAAAGAGTACCCTATATGTTTTTTATTTTTTGAGTAAGTATGTGTGGCTTTAGATTTATGAAAATATGAATATTAAAATATATAAAGAGTCGCCTAGTGTAAAATTATATAATATTTGAATACTTTTGTATTTTGTTCTTGAATTTTTAAAAGGACGTAAAAAGTTTAAGTTAATGTTTGAGAATACTTTTGTTTTATATCTATTTTGTGTTCTTTGTATTATAAGGGTTCATCAAGAATGAATTTGTATGTTTTTACGTATAGAAATAGGTGTCAACAAAGTATTAAGTTATTAGTTGAAAACCTAAAAATAATTTTATATTTTATGCAATAACATATATTATTCTCTTTCAAATTTTGAATACAAACATTTAGTTGACTTGTTATATGAATTTCTCTACATTTTTTGTAATTTTCTTCAACTTAGAAAAGGGAAAATAAGGAAGAGGAATGGGGTAACTTGTAGTGGCTAGCAAGTTGGTGAGAAGGTGAAAGTTCAATGTAGCATGCATGCATGCATGGCATCTATCCAAACAAAGTTATTTAAGATCATAAAGTTGCAATAATAGATATCGTTATGCATGCATGAGGGCCCCCCATGAAAAATAATGAATTGCATGTATGCATATCATTTATCAACGACTCTATCCATCGGGTTCGCCGACCCGTTTAGCAGATGCTGTATGCATGCTGACCTGGCATGTTGTACTCATATATATTATTGACTGGGAGGCACTAGCTAACCTTTTAGGTTTTGTTTGGATTTGCTTAAGCAGCGCAATAGAATTGGAATCTCTCTTGCACGCAACCATTTCTATGGGTAAATCTCAATTATTCAAAAAAAAAAAAAACTGATTGTCTCACCAACAAAAAAAATAATGTTTAATTGTGCTCGTAAATATAAATATAGATATAGGATAAGATAAGATTGATATTAGTATAGTTTATTAATAAGATATTTAACTAGTCGTAGTCTCATAGAAAAGTTAGCATCCTCTGTGGCATTATTTGTTCAATTTTCTATTTTACGTTTTGCATGGAAAGTGAAGTTGGAAACAAACGCTACCTTACCTAAAACCCAATTTATAGATTTCGTTTTTTTTTTTTTGGGTTAGGCATGGAGGTGGCTAATGGGTTTCATTTGTCAAAATACCCAATTCAAGGCCCAAACGTAATCAACTTCGGCACGCAGAATCAAATGGTTCGAGCAATCTCAGTGGCTGAAAGCTTAGAGGGAGTGTCTCCGGCAGCCGCAGGCGGAGGTATTAGCTTATAAGCCGGCGGGTTGCAGCTAAGGGAGTGTCACTTGAAGTGGTAGCCCAGGCGGAGTATCCTCCTTAGTCGTTGTCCCTCCTCTTACACAAATCGCTAATTACAGCAGAGGCTAACTTACTATCTCTCACTCTCTTTGTGCTGAATTAGGTTAGTTATTGCTCTTTCACTTCCGTGGCATTCTCATATTTCACCAAATAAGGCATTAAGTTTAATTTAATCTCCATCCAATAGAATTTAGCATTTTGATGATTTTCTATTATTGAAATGGTTCAAAATGCTATTCTAGTTATTAAATCTAGTCCTCTCTGAGGCTTGCACAAGAGGGTAGATTACACTAGAATCTTTAATAGAAGGGAGGATGAGCAGAAAGAAAAGGATAGAAAAAGAAGAGAGGGTAGAGTGAAAGGGTATGAAATGAAGATGGAAACGGAGCTAGAGCATGATGATTAGAAACGAAGAGAGTTAAGCAGGGAGAAAGGGAGTTTATCGAGACAAATATACTGAAATTTCAGATTTAGCGTGTAGTAATCCTTTGTCTCCTTGGAAAAGCTTGGGTGCTATTAAAAGTATTTTATGTTATTTTCCTTCTCATTTTAACGGGATTTTTTTTTTTTTTTAAAGAAATCTTTTGATTGTGCTTCTTCTCACATGCTTTTGGCTTGTGCATTAGTGTTTACACATCTGACTTGGGTTCCGAAAGATTCTGATGATAATGATGAATAACTGAAGATGCTAGTTTATTCAAATGCTTAAAAGCTTGGTTTTTGTTGATTAGGCATCATGGAGATTGATGAGGAAAGCACCGTACCAGTTATTTCCGCAGAATCCTCTGTCACTGCCTCTGATGGTCAAAGTCGGGTATCTCCTCTTCATGCAACTCCACCCCAACCAGTACAACCTATAATTCCACCTCCTGTTATGCCTCCCATTGCTTCAATTCCTACCATTCCTCCAGCTCCAGTTCTCCGCCCGCTTGCACCTCTTCCTGTCCGTCCACCAGTTATTAGGCCACCTGTTTCGCAAAATGGCGAGGTATCAAGTGACTCTGATTCAGACAATGATGATTCTCTTCCTGGGGTTAACCAGGGGGCTGGGGAGTACGAAATATCAGAAGAGAGTAGGTTGGTAAGAGAGAGGCAGGAAAAAGCAATGCAAGAACTCATGATGAAGAGGCGTGCTGCTGCTCTAGCTGTTCCTACAAATGACATGGCAGTGCGGGCTCGACTTCGCCGTCTTATTGAGCCCATTACACTTTTTGGTGAACGGGAGATGGAGAGAAGAGACAGGTTGCGAATGATTATGGCAAAGTTAGATGCTGAAGGTCAGCTGGAAAAGCTGATGAAAGCTCATGAGGACGAAGAGGCCGCAGCTTCTGCTCCGAAAGATGAGGTGGAGGAAGATATACAGTATCCCTTTTATACAGAAGGATCAAAGGCTCTCCTGGATGCCAGGATTCATATTGCTAAGTATTCTGTAGGAAGAGCAGCATTGCGTCTTCAACGTGCTCGGAGAAAAAGAGATGATCCAGATGAAGACGTGGATGCAGAAATGGACTGGGCTTTAAAGCAGGCTGGGAATATGTCTCTTGATATCAGTGAGATTGGAGATGATCGGCCACTTACTGGTTGCTCATTCTCACCAGATGGAAAAATGATTGCTACCTGGTATCCCTTTGTTACTAATTGTGCAGTTTGATTTTGAATTTTTATACCTCCTGCCATGGAATGATTCCAGACTTTAATTAGGTGTTGTCTTCTGCATTAGATAAGATTTTTTTATTTTTTGTTTTTAAAATTTTGGTTCAATTCCTTCCCCAAATGTTTACTCGCTCCTTATGGTTCCAACTTTCAAGTCATTGATTGCACAGCTTTTAAATGTCATTGGAAGGTTTACGATAAACAAGCTTACTTGTGTTGTTTTGCTTTTGTAGTTCTCTTAGTGGAGCTTCCAAATTATGGAGCATGCCTCAATTGAAAAAGGTTTCTATCTTAAAGGGACATACTGAGCGTGCTACTGATGTTGCTTATTCTCCAATGCACAATCATTTAGCAACTGCCTCTGCTGATCGGACCGCAAGATATTGGCATGAAGACGGATCTCTATTGAAGACATTTGATGGTCACCTGGACCGTCTTGCACGTATTTCCTTCCATCCATCAGGAAAGTACTTGGGCACTGCTAGCTTCGACAAGACATGGAGATTATGGGACATAGAAACGGGAGAGGAGTTGCTTCTTCAAGAAGGCCACAGTAGGAGTGTCTATGCTTTAGATTTCCACATTGATGGATCATTAGCTGCATCTTGTGGACTGGATGCACTGGTTCGCGTTTGGGACCTCCGTACTGGGAGAAGCATACTTGCACTGGAAGGCCATGTTAAGCCGGTAAGAAATAAAAGCATTTCTTCTCTCTCACCCTCCTCTCCTCCCCCCCCCGTAAATGCAGTTGCATGTGGTGCTACACCAGTCCTTTTGTCCTAAGGTCATTGTTTAACACACTCAGCTTTGCATAAGACTGACTATAGTTATAATCTATTTTCAGGTTCTTGGTATCAGTTTTTCACCCAATGGGTATCATTTAGCCACAGGTGGTGAAGATAACACTTGTCGCATTTGGGATTTGAGGAAGAAGAAATCTTTGTATGTCATTCCAGCTCACTCAAATTTAATATCACAAGTCAAATTTGAGCCACAAGAGGGTTACTTTTTGGTAACTGCCTCATATGACATGACAGCTAAGGTAATTTTTTTCCTAAAACATCAATACTTTGTTGAAGATATACGTTTAAGATTCCTTTAGTAGTTTATAATTATTTAAATATAATTATGTAAAATCCCAGGTTTGGTCAGCCCGTGATTTTAAGCCTGTGAAGACGCTATCTGGGCATGAAGCGAAAGTTACTTCTGTGGATGTTGTCTCAGGTAAGAGTTCTATCTCAGAAGTCAAATATTCATATCCATGTGTATGTCAGCATGATTCATGTGTTCCATCGAAGAATCATTTTTCTTTGATTGATGTGTTATTGCACTTATACCCTACCCACAAATTGTAAATAACGAATTAAAGAGGGCATGAATTGTAAAATGGTGGTATCATTTTGAAATCGACCACAATATCTGCATAATTTGCAGTAAACTTACTTATCATTTGAGAAGTGTCATTTGTCAGCAAGGATTTTTTTTTTTTTTTTAACTTGTTTTTTGAGATACAAATTTGTAAGCAAAGATGTTTCATTGTAGACTTCCCACCAAAACATGTTTTTCACATGGGATTATTACTGTAAAATTTTTGTTAATAGACATATATCGTAATGATCAAGACAAGGACCAGTTACATCACATGCTGTTAGTCTAAGTTTCATTTTGTCTTGCCCATTTTTGCTTCCTTCTTTCTCTATATTTCCAATACTTAAATTTTCTCTATCCCACGATTTGCTAGTCACCCGTTTTTCCTTTAAAAAAATTTATGAAAGCCAACTTGTGGATTGGACAATCGTCAGAATATTAAATTTTATGGGAAATTAAGTGAAACTCTAAATGCAAACCTAATTTTAGAATTTAATTTCGTCAATATTTATATTTACATTAACAATTAGCTGATAGGGCGTCTAAGCGTTTTATTCTATATTCTTATGTGGAAATGTGTGGCTGCGAGCCTTGAGGATAAATACGTTGGAAGAACTATGATAACTCTTTTAGGATAATGAGTAAAGGAAATGTATACACAATCATATATGAACTGTGTCCACTGTTGAGCACTGAAAATGCAGGTTGGAACTCTTCTTTTGGTTTGATTTGCATGCTTATTAGGTTTACATTTCTCTTCAGAGGACTATATAATATAATTTGCATCTATTGTTAAATACTTGGTTTCCTTGTACGCCGTTTGAAAATTTCAGCCATTCGGCGACCCTGTCAATTAGCATTAGTTGGCTTTGGCAAGAATAAATTTTCCCATCTACTCAGGCTGTCTTATCTAATATAACCTTGTCTTATTTTTGGTGGTAGATGGACGTTATATTGCGACTGTTTCCCATGATAGGACCATAAAGCTGTGGTCCAGCAGTGAAAAAGCTATGGAAATTGACTGAGTTATATTCCGACTCTTTACTATTTATTGAGGACCTTGCTGATGGGAATCAGAAGCGGATTTATCAAGAGAAGAGTCATTGGCGCTAATCATTTGGAAACAAAAGCTTAAAATGATTTGGCAGGATAAATTCTGTCATATTCAAAGGAAAGATTATTTGCCTGTTTTACCATCTATTCCCCGTTTTGCCGGCTAATTACACAATTGAACGACTAAAACGATTGAGAAGGTATCACGACAGTGTTGCTAATCTAATGTTAGCTTGTTCATTCGATGGAGCATGAGTAAATGGATACTTAAATTTTCAAGTTCAATGTTGATTTAGCGAACTGTTGCTTTTTATATGCTTCAGGTCACGGCAACTTCTGTAAGCCAGAATCAATACTTTTTTGATCAAATATCTCAAGCTGGGATCTTTGACCTTTACCTTCTGTGTCAGGTCATCAAGATGCTTAGCTTAATGTTAATCATGAATGCCCCTGTACCATCTTTATATAGAAAAAGGCGAAGGAGTTCCATGCAGTGGAAATTTGGTGGGTGTGATGGGAAGTTGTCCTAGGAAATTGGTCTAGTATTTCCTGTGAAGTTTCAAATGTGGTGCCCCTAGAGCAACTTTGATGAATAGACGATAAGAGGCTTAAACGGTGCCCCTTAAGGCGTAACTTCAAACCAAGAGGATTATCCTTGTAAACTCTATGCACGAACTTAACCAAGCACATAGTTCATCCCTCTTTACTTTTAAATACATGTTTGGTTGATCAGTAAATAAAATGGGAAGGCAAGAGAGGGAACACAGCATGTCCAAACAAAGTATAAACATGCAAAAGTTTGGTCAGTCATTTCCAACCAAAATGAGAGTTCAGTCTGTCATTTCCTACCAAAAGGAGCTACAAACATTCGACATTGCTAAGAAACGTGTATATGAACAGATTCATAAATCTTATCTGAAAGGATGACGTTAAAAATATTAGTTCTTCAAGGTCTTCAGAGATTATTCTCTTGGTGGTATTACACTGATATTTAATCAAAATTTTTCAAACAAGGGGAAAAAAAAAAAAGGAGAGAAAAGGAAACCTCACTTCGGAAAACTATATATTCCTACAATGGTGCTTGATATAACTTTTCTACAAGAATTATACAACAAATCCAGTCAGCAAGGCCGTTCTCATACATAGTTTTCTTCATGGTGGTGCCTCATTTGTACCAACCAGCAAGTAAATGCCTCAGCAAGAAACAGAAACAGCATGCAATAGCCTGTTTGAGAAGAAAGAAAAAGGCAATATGAGCAATACGACACACAAAATTGAAGTTCAAGCAGAAGGAATCTTCCAATGAAAAATGCCTAATACTTTTTAGGTAGACAACAGGGCCTAGAAGCTAAACAAAAGAAAGAGAACCCAGAATTACAAAATTACGTCCCTAGGAGTAGACCCCCATAAGATCTTCTGTCAGAAAACCAGAAATGACAAAAGCACAATGTGAATGCATCTAGTCTCGATCATAGGTTCAAGTGTTATATGGATATTCATTATCAACAAGTTGAGACATTCATCATTGCAAGATGCAATATCAAGAACCCAACTATTTGAACTTGTATTGAAAGATTTAGGATACGAAACAATGGACTTCTGATAAAAATCCAGGGAAATTTTTCGATGTTAGACCTAAATGGGATGAGGCATGTTTATGTCTATCCAAACCCCCGGGGGAATCAAAGAGAGAAAAAAGAAGAAGAAGGAATCACCTGGAAAACGAGAAGATAAATACAAAGTGACTTTTCAGACTTTCTACCAAGATGTCTCAAGAAAAAGTTAACAAGTGTCCCATCATTAGTCCCGGTCAGTAGTCCAGTCTGAGGGTCAAACCTGAAGAAGTAGATACACAAGATTTATACCAAACAAATACATGTAAGATGTCTGAAACAACCTCTAGGATATGAATATGAAGAGTCCATCACAAGTTACCTCGGTAAACGATGTCGTGGACATGGAATATAGCCAGAGAGCTGGATGAAAACATATCACGTTATAAATAATCAGCAGAGTTCTAGCAGGGAGAAAAACATATTATATCTCACATATATATGATCAGTGGAGTTATAACTTGTCACAAATTTATAGCGGTAAGAAATCACCTGGGGCAGTGAAAGGAGAAAGTTCAGAACTTGAGGCAGGAAAAAAATCAACAGCGTTTCGCTGAAGCACAAATTACAAGAAAATAATGTCAAGGCAACTTATAAAAGCAGCAATACAAGCCGATAAGCATAAGTGGACTAGATTAATGTGAAAGCTTGAACATTAGAAGCTTTTCCTTATTTTTGCCCCCTCTTTTCCTGTTTATTCTATCAGGTAATCCGTTGAAGAGATCTTAACTTGTATATTATGTTTAAGTAAGGTCAGACAAATATAATTATTCAAAAAAAAAAAAAAAAAATGAAGTAGGGTTATCAGATCTCTTTCCTAAATTTTCATTTGAATTCCAATTTTCTCTCTAATCTCAACCTCAAATGAAATTTATTTCAATAAATTTTTTCTGATATTATCATCTGTATGGTTAACAGAGAGAGGCTAAACAAGTTAACAATATAATATATTTGGGAAGAATGATAGTAAGAATTTACCTAAAATGGGCTAAGATCCCAATTACCGCCATAGTCATGCCAGCAAAGTACGTGTAGGTGTCCCCAACAAAAACTGCAGAAGGATACCTAGAATGAGCAGGAAGACAGACCGTGTTAGCAAAGTAGTCATAATTATGCAGAGGAATGTCTCTAAACAAAATAATATAGATATAACAATATACCAATTGTAAGAAAATAAAGCCAAAGAGGTTGCTAGTAAGGGTTGAGCTAGATAGACAGAGAATGCGTGTGCTTGCTTGTATTCAGAATCTGTGGATGCTCCAATTTGCATAATGTTATGTATCAGGATCTGCAAACCCACGGCATGTATCATAACATATAACCAAAATAGGTTCTAGTTACCATTTACATGTCTTCATACTTACAGCTGATGCAATAACCACCGTCTGCCCAACTTCAAGGCCATTTATTCCAGCGTGAATATTGATTGAATTTGTACAGAAAACAGCCAAGAGCCCCATATATAATTTATATATCCAACCTGCCTCATCATGAAGTGGTCAATGTAGAGGAACTTTACAATAATTACTAACTCCCCAAGTTTGATTTGGATAAAGGTATGGAAAGCTTACCAAGATCCAAAACCTCTATTCCAACATGAGGAACGAGTGGCTTTGGTATAACTATAGTTGTATGTCCAGCATATGCCATTAACAAAGGAAGTGCAGCAATTGATGGGAGTAATAGTTTTCTGTTCTCCGCAACAACATTAAAGAACAAAAAGAAGCTTTTTATCATTAGTTGACAAGTACATAACCTGCAAATATACACTAGAATAAAATGCACTCACACTCTCCAAGGGACATCAAGGACATCATCAACAAATCCAAGCAATGTCATGAAGCAGATGGATGCCAATGCTGCATTGTACTCAACAAGCCACTGCAAGATGGAAATAGTTCAAAAATAAATCTACAATTATGACAGCGGTAAAATATAAGAGCTTAACTAGTTAGATTGCCTTTCTTAAAACTTTAAGAATTTACTTACATTTGAATCTGCTGTGAAGTTAAAGTACTGAAATAAGATTGTTACAACCAAGAAGACAATACCAACAACTATACCCAATGACTCCGGCCTGCAGAGAAAAAAAAAAATTGTCATCAAAGAAAAGGTAAAGAAAACAACAGCTTTTATTCACCGAGAAAGGCTCTGGAAGCAAAAAACTCGTATACTTAATAGTTTTTACACTGAGTCATCATTAAACAAATAATAATATTAATAATTACAAACTAAAACGTTAGTATGGCTCCATGATTTGAAGTGCAATATTCCAAATATATATCTTTCTTCTACTTAAAAATTCCCATTTAAGGTTATGTTCTCTACTAAACCTTTCGTGACTGCATATTTTATAACTTTTACCTATGCCATTAACAATCTCAGTCTGTATGATAATCCATTTTGAGAATGGGATTGGAAAATAACTTACTGTTCATACTAATCTTCATAATAATTCAAAATTCACTTGAAAATTTTATCCCGAAAAAGGGTTTTATCGGAACTCAAATCTAGAAGATAAGTAATGGGTGAATTGGACCTAAAATCGAAAATACCCCAGCAGTACATGCAAATGCAGAAAGCAGATCGAAAACCAAATTTCGTCATATAGCCGCTTCATGTGTATGGAAATATAGTTTTTTTGATTAAATAATCTAGAAAATTAACAGAAAGGCTTACACTTTGACAGTGCCCTGAGTGGTACCCTTCTTGTTGATATCATAGCCAAATAGGTTTCGCCTCAGAACATATCTGGACGCCACCGGGATCATTTTGACTGTCACAAAAAATCCAGCAATGCTCATGCCCGCATTGATTAGGATTGATCTTCTAAGGTCTTGTTCAATCTCGTAGTGGTAGAAGATCAGGTACAAGTAAGGGACTAGGAACAAAGAGAGCTTGAGAATGAGACCCCATTTTGGAGGGGCGATTGGTGGGTCAGTTGTATTGGCCTCTTGGGGTTTGCGCTGGGTGTTTTCCTTCACTGAAGGCTCCACCGAGGCGCTGGTTGAAAGTCTCTTTCGAGCTGTCATGGCTGTATCCCTCTGAGCTTTGGGAACTCACGACATACTCTTGCTATTTGCTATTGTCTTCCTCTGTAGTGTATCGTTGGAAACGCAACCAACGGTGACTGAAGAAGGAAGAAGGCGGAGGTTTCTCGTTTCGTCATAGTGCCAATGAGACAACGCCAAGTCATTTGGGATAGCCAGCGTGGCGTCGTCTTTCATTTTTTTGTAATTTTAATTATTTTGTTTGTTCGTTTTTCAAACTAAAGAAAATTATTTTTTCAATAAAAAGGTTTGTAACTTTGAATTGAAGACAAAGCGGCAGATTAATAAATATTCCCCCAAAAATATTGAAGACTATAGAATAAGCAAACCAAAATTTGGCCATTGACGACATATAAGTTAAAACTAATCATTTTGGCAGATTTATTTTGATATTTACGAAGAAATTTAATTTTGACCAGAAAAATAAAATATGTAATTTTTATCAATCCTAACACATAAAATAAAATTTGAGATATTATGAAACAGTTGATATTAACCTTTACCAATTCATAAGTACAGGCAACACGATAAAACTTGACATTGTCCTACTCAAACTGCTGGATTTTTGTCTCAGGTAGTTCAGGATCAAATTTCTGACGGCCTTCTTTGTCTACCGTTATGATCTCACTTTGATTCCAGGTACATATCTAGGATTACTATCAGTAATTAAATATCATTTTCAACTAGAATATAGTGCACTGTGGCAGAGATCATCGCTTAGCGAAGGAGGACAAGAAACTCATGCTTGCAGATTTGCAGTTGATAGGCTTAATCACAAAATGCAAATCATAGTTACTACAAAATGGATAGAAATTAGTTACAGAGCACAAATGATCAGGATCAATTTTGTTTGAGAATGAGACCAATAGGGCAATGATCACTACCCATAACATCAGGGAGGATGTATGAATCTTGAACTTTATCAGCTATGGATTCTGAGACAAGGAAATAGTCCAGCCGCCATCCTGTTTCAAAAAAAAAAAAAATCATTTGAGAGGATAAACAAAATAGGACACTTTATTGCCTCAGAATGTAATTATAGTATGTATTAACTCACGAATTACTGGATGGAACAAAAGTATACAAATGTATTCATCAGAAGTGAAACATAAACATACTAGGCATTAGACAACCTTAAAGACAAAACAATAGAACTCAGGTGGTATTGGTTGGGTAATCATAGGTAGGCTCCAACCTGGAGCCTTGAGAATTTAAACAGTTAAGACCAAAAAGAAAAAATCGAAAAACGATGGATAAATACTTGTAATTGAAATTTGAAAGCATAAATCTACTCTTAGAATGTACCCCAAAAACAAAAATTATACTCTTAGGAGAAGAAATTTCTAACCGGAAACAAGGAAGCAATTATGAGATGTACACACACTCTCACACATCCAACACAATCATGTAGCGACTAGATGAATAGAACACTTTGATTGAAATAATACTTCAACACCTTCAAGTTAATTACGTTCCGAAACATGACACCACGAGATCCAATACAACTTACAAAAATTATATAAAACACTAATTTGTGATAAATGCCGGAAATACCTTTGTTAGTTTTGCGCCCACCATGTCTATAACCCCAATAAGTATATCCAACAACACCAGGGTGCTGTCTTCTGAAGGTGTCCACGAATCCCTTTGATAGGAAGTTTGTTGCAAATGATTGTCTTTCCTCGTCTGTAAATCCAGCACTTCTTCTATTACCCTGTTGATATAAGTAAAGATCAGAACACAAATAAATTTTTGTGATCTGAAACGACTTGTAGCATGCAATTATTTATCAAAATTTTACGAGACAGATTCTTGGTTAGGTTTCACTTCCAATTTGCCATTTCTTTTCCCACATGCTAAATCAAATAACTCATGTTTTGTGTAACCAGGAACAACTCATGTTTTGAGTGCAGACAACTTGAATAATATGGAAATGCTTCAAATCAATTCACTAAAGCAAGAAAAGACATTATGATTGGATCTGAGTTTGACCGAGCCATATGTATGATTTGATGTTGAATATTAAGGCCTTCCAGGTTTTCGTTCATTTATGTATGACTTAATTTTTCATACAGTGTCCCTTCTTTTCTAATGCGTTTCGAGTTGTGATCACTCACAGCGGGATTATATATATCTATCTCTTCGTGAGCACAATTCAGATCACCCGTCAAAATTACAGGTTTTGTCTTTTCCAGCTCCTGTATCAAGAATAAAATGAATTATGAGTCCTACCCGATGACAATATGTATTCCAAGCAATAGAGAATACATCTCAACAACAATTTCTTTGGTCGTGCTAATATTTTATTTTTCCTTATAAAGGATCGTTTAACATCAAAGAATAGGAAATAAAAATTAAAAGATGAGTATATAACATAGGAAATCGTCCTTCTTTTCAAGTTTATCATTAAAAAAAGGCTATGCAGCGCAACCATCATGAAAATCTAGAATTTGTGGAACACTGTTACTCTATGATTGGAAACACTGACAGCTTAACAAGAGAGAATGTTCATCAGATTTAAGAAACCAAGTAGTCATGTTCAATATGTCTGACATAATAAGATAAATAAAGAAAAATGTTTGGGGGGGGGGAGGTAGAATGCATATCCTGAAAACAATAAGAGAAAATATGATCAATAGAGCGATGAATCATAAAAAAAAATACAAAAGAATAGAGTGATACATACTTTCATATAATTGCTAAGAGATGGATCCCACTGAGAAATTCTGTAAGACTAGAGTCAGATGTAGAAAGATTTGAGTGAGGATACTCATCTTAGTTTAAAATGAAAATATATATGCATTAAATCTAGAACGAGGAAAAGGAATATAATTTAATGCCAAAAAAAAAAAACAAAAAACTTGATGTCAGATACCAATCTTCTCAAGCCATCTCCAGAATTAGGGACATATGCACTTATCAAATAAAATGAATCAAACTCTGCAGTCACAATTCTCCCCTCACTATCATGATCTGCTATGCCTAGGCCATATCGAACTGAAAGTGGCTTTATCTGTCAGGCAAAAATTCCAATTCTTAGTGATAACTGACAATAAGAAAGACCATTATAAATGTGTACAAAACTCTTAAAATTCATAGGGGAAAATGATTGTGTTTTATGAAAAAGAGACAAATCATATCACATTCACGCTTATCTTAAAAGTTAAAGGATTAAAACAAGAGAGTAGTAAATCATTTATGAATATATGTCACTAGTTTGTAGCTCTATGAAGAAATAGAATATTACGGTAGGCAACAGCACGATCCACACAGCAACTAGCTTATGATTTTTTATTAAGTTCACTGAAAACAATGAGATAGATCATCACTTCATATTTATACTTGCATGAATTCTTAAGTTGCCACATTTAAAGTTTTGCTTAAGTTAATTGCACAAGAAATAGTCATTAGATTCATTACCATAAAGAGACTTTTCTTCTTTACAGAGGAAACACACTTAACAATATGTACTTACATGTTCCAATAAGCACATTCAGAAAGAAAAAATATACCCTTGAGATAATTGATGTTCCAGAATAACCAAGCTTAGAAACACTACATGTCCAAAAGCTGTTGTCATAGCCATCTATTAGACACTGCTTGATTTCCTCAACGTCCTTCTCCTGTAGCCAAAATTAAAGCCCCCCCATAAATATTAGAGAAAATGTGTAATATGAATGTACTAATAAATAAATTTTGTCAGTGTCAATAGATTTTAAGATATACCTGGTAAGGAAACATCATTTAGTTCATAAAGGAATATTCCTTACTACAATCACGGGGAAAACATTACCTTAGTTCTGTTATATGACAGTGTATTCCAACCTATCCAGATCCCTCTAATATAACAGATGAGACTAGCAAATAATGCTCACAAAATAAGAATCACCACTAAACATCAGCCCAAATTCAGTCACTACTGCTATTCATTTTGAGGAAGAATTTCAGTACCTATTAAATAAATCAGGTTGGAGCTTCACCACCATTTTGTGAATATAGCCAACAAATATAACTATATAAGTGATCATCATGACTTGCAATTCACATACCCAAAATATCGCACATTGACTCTCTAATTCTCAAACCACATAAGCTCTAAGAGAAAAAATAGTAAAATTGATCATTTTGGCGACTACTGAGAAACAAGAATAAAGAACTTTCAAGTTTCAACAAATTGTTCCTTATTTACAAGCTAAAAGAGAAGGATTAAACATCTTTAATGGTAAGAGATATAGAAGTAATTTAGCCAAAATAGGATAACTTACTACCCTGTTTTTCACAACTTCCAAAAGATGCACTGTACAATTTTTTCTCACTCTTCTTTTTGGCCCGGTTATTTATTATGATTTTTCTGTGGTTGTACTCTTTAGGGGGAAAGTAAATCAACTAATAAAAATAACAACTGCAATCAGTTCTATGATCTTAGAATAACTTATTGTGCAAATATCAGTATTTTTTATAATGCCCTTTAAAAATCAGATAAAAAGAATATATTCTTTTATCCAATTTAACAGAAAAGCCTCGCATAAATGAAACTGAGTTTATAGTCACGAAAAAATATGGTCTTTTAAGGAATAGAATGAGCAATCATATACTATACCTGCAGTTTAGTCTCTTGCAAGCACAAGACATCAAAATCTTCCCTCCGCGCAAGTTGAACTGCTGAGAATCCTTCCAATTTCAACAATGCTCTCAATCCATTGACATTCCAAGACAAAAGCTTGACAGGTTTTGTATCCCCAGCAAGGGGGGGTGGTCTCATGGTTCTGGGACTATATGCAATCCAGCCTTTCTGAGGCTTCTTGTGGGCAAGAACAGTCCATGGTTCAGTTTGAATGTTGAATCCATCTAATTGCTCGGCATCTCCAATAACATCTGACGATACTTTTCTCTTTGCCCTGGAAAGCTTCCCATCTACCAAAAAACACCAAAATAAAGTTCATCCCTAGTTGAGTCAATTTCCAACATATATTGAAAAGTCAGAGAAAAATGGTATTGAACTATTGAATTCAAACAATGGATGCATCATGCATGATCAAGAATTTAGATGAAGAATGTTCAGAACCTGAGACCCCATCTGATTTCACTGCCAACTTCTTGATGATCATTTTGACATTTTTCCCCACAGCTCCTGATTGTTTCGACCTTCTCTTAGGTTTTGGAAGTTCAGAGATCTCTGAAGCAGTATTGACATCATCAATCATGTCTCCATCTGATACTGTGTTGTCCTTCCCTTGTGCAGATGCATTTTCAGAAGAAACAAACAATCCTTCTTCTTTAGTTACTTGAAAATCTTGTCCTGCACAAGCAAAGACCTTCAAACCATTGGAATAATACAGCCAGCTTTCAGAAAGAGAGACAATAAGGCTAAGAAGTAAAAGAACTAAGAAGTGATTTTTGGAGCCAACAATTGATGTTAAGAAAACCCTCTTCTTTTGGTCCCTCCCTTTGCCCAGCAACAACAAGAATTCAGAAAGTGAGGTCCATGACAACTAAAATGAATTGCAGTATTTTATACCACGCATCTTATTGTCCATGAAACACTTTAAGGCAGACACGAGGTCATCTTTGCGGCCTTTGGCAGGGACTTTAACACTTCTGAAAATGGAAAACAATTCTAAGACATGCCTTGAATGAAATCGTTACTAGATTTAAAATGGAAGCTACTATTCTCTAAAAGGCATACTGTTCACCTCAATGTTTTTCGGAGTTCTTCAACAGTCATTTTCTCTATCTTCGTTGGGTCATTTTTTAACCTCTCAATCTCAAGAGAAAAGCAATTAGTATCACTTTCCTACATTAAAGTAATACTACCCAAATTATAAACATGAAAAAGAAAACAGGATCATAATACTCAGTAACATAAAGCATAGCAGATAGTAATAACAATGTGACTAAAATGTCCAAAAGACCTCGATGATAAGCTTCTTAGAATCTGAACTTGTTCTCAACTTTTTAAGTTTCTTATCATTCTTGTTCTTGTTCTCAGCAATAGGTGACAGGGATTGTGATGAATTAGAAAATGGTCTTTTAGATCTCATTGCTTTCACTTCTGGCCAAACCAGTAACTTGATATTCAAATTCTCCTGTACTACTGCGAAGCTGCAAATTCCTCAGTCAGATTCAGTTCAGAAAGACAAATAACCAGGAAATTATACGTTAACTTGGAAACAAGAAACTAGGGGAAAAAATTTATGAAATACTTCCATAATTCCATTGAAGAAAACGATTTCCGGAGCAGGGTAAATTTTCGTTCTTTTGCATTGAAATAAAACGTTAAGCTTTATTCGTCATCATCGTAGTTTCTCGGCAGCCAAACAGGAAAAGCAATGCACATAATAACTTAAATTCAAAAAAAAAAAAAAAAAGGAAAAGTACGAAAAGACAAACCTCGTTAGATTTAAACAACTATGAGACACCAATTGGAAGATTTGTCTCATGTAATCAGATAGGGAGGGGAATCTAACCTTCGGTAGAGAGATGAAGAGACTGGTTAGCGGCGAAGTCGGAAAGAATGAAAACAAACAGAGTCACACTAACCCCAAAGCATACCAAAAAAAAAAAAAAAGGACATGATCTTTATATTTATTTTAAAATTTAAATCATATATTTTTTTATTTTAATTTAAATTTATAAATAATTTTTGTATGGAGTTAATTCCCCTTAACTGTTTATTAAAAACATTACAAAAGATAACTACAAGAATTTATAAAATAATATACATATTTGTATTATAAATATATTTCCTGCATTAATAATTAATATTTTTTTAAGTTTGTTAGACAACTCATGTTTAAGCTTAGAGTACAGGTAATGTCATAGTGTCAGAGCAATTAAGATTGTTTAAGTATATAATTCTTTGAGTTTATATGTATATAAAAAAATATTTTTAAAAGAATGTGATTTTTATTTAAATCTTATAATTATTTTGAATTGAATTAGTTGTGAGTTAAGGAGTTTAATAAAAAATTTATGCCCACATATACCCAGTAAAAAAAAAAAAACCTCGATGGATTAAA
Source organism: Bauhinia variegata (assembly GCA_022379115.2). Lineage (NCBI taxonomy): Eukaryota > Viridiplantae > Streptophyta > Magnoliopsida > Fabales > Fabaceae > Bauhinia > Bauhinia variegata. The sequence goes on from CM039438.1 coordinate 18,498,728, forward strand.
ACTATCCAAGTTTTTTTCCTTTTTTTTAAAAAAAATCACACCTTTAATGATATTAATGATTTATCGTAAATTAGCTATAACTTTTGTCATTGCATATTACATAATATCGGTTGAATATAAATGTTACGAAATATAGTTTAATCATATTTTTCTTACATTTTTACATCTAGAATCCGACTTAAATGCAAGATTAGCAAGGAAAAGTTTGATTCAAAAAAGAAGGGGGCAAACTTTGAAAAAATTGGT